>JANRMT010027041.1:75133342-75198289 GCA_026402145.1 Polypterus bichir lapradei
GGGGGGGGCAACTTTTGTTGCGCTGCCCATCGATCATTTTAAAGACTGTACAGCCACTGTCCTTTTTGCCACTTCGTGTATCTGCTGCTCGCGTTGTGTTCGCTTCTCCGTGATCATAAATATACACCTGACTGAATTGTGTTTTCTTTGAAATGAAACTTGTCGTTGCTTTAACTGTTGCAGGACCACAGATTCTCATAGCATATGGTCCATTATTGTGTAAATCTACATTTTGTGCATTGAATGATGTGAAGGCGAAAAGACTTTATTTTTTGCTCTTTGCCTTTTATTTCTGACCTCTCTTTATCCTGCTATTTTTTCAATTACACCTCGTCCTGATGATTAATTTCCTTTTGTTTGCGCTAATGCAATCTTTACTATCTTTTTTTTGATACTGTAGCGACTGACGTAATAAAGTGTCACAAAAGTTTTACTTGAACAATTGCCGACTTTGTAACCCCAAACACAACTTTCTAGCACTCTCTCCAACCCCGCATCCCCCAGGTCTTGCCAAACACCTCCCCCCCTTCAATCAATACCCCGCTATCAGTCTTCCGTGCTGTACTCCGCCCTCCTTCAATCGGATCTAACAGTCACTTAAAACAAAAAAGGCTTCAACCTGGCAAGGACTCTACAATACTTTCAAATTTTACTGCTTTCATATTCTTTACCTTTCTCTGCATGTGTATCTCGCCATCATTTGTATGAGCTTTTCGAATTCCGCTGCTTTCATAATCTCTTATCTGCCTTTTTTTCTCTCCAATGCTTTTGGGTCTCTTTTCTCTGCTCTGCTCTTTCTTCTTTGCTTAGTTGTTGAAGTTTCATCTAGAACGTATTGTCCTTATTCGCTTTATATGTGCTGAGAGCACAGGATCTGTGTGTGCTACCTGCTTTTACACGACTGAGTGTTTTGCTGGCTGTGCTCTTGTTTGATATTGTTTGCGTCTTGCGGGTCTTTTAAGTGTTTTCCAAGAACTTCTGAGAAAATCATGTCTCGCCGCCCTGCTTTTCCTTTCCAGGATTTTTTTAATAGATATATATATATATATATATATACACCCTGATTATGCAACCAAAAAAAGTTTCATTATATAGATTGGTTAATTGGTTGCATGAGTAGTTAATTAGTTAGTCCAGGGTTAATTCTTGTCTTTTGCTGAGTGGTGGCATAGATTATAGCCTCATGGAACTATGAACTGGATTAAATAATTTCGAGGAGATTGAAAATGGATGAAGTGCATGTTATTTTGGATCATGAAGATCTAGCAGTATAATATATCAACCATGCAATTTTTTGAAAGGTGGTTTTGTGCTTGAAATTGACACTCAACTTAGTTTTTACTGATATTTTCATTAGTTGGTTCTACATGCTTCAAAAAACAGAAATGAGAGATAGCATGAACGTTTATGTTAATTTATCTGCCGTACTATAAATGCTGCCCCTGTTGCCAATTTTTAGTGTTTCAGAACATCTTGTGAATTTGGCTGGAGCACGTAGTCGCTAAATTGTACATAATTCAGTTTATACTGCAACTGGGAAATGTACTTCACAATACACTTGTACATAAAGAGGAAACTGTATTAAGTTCAGGAATTAAAAAACAACTCACTTAACTTTGTTGTCACATATTTCTAGGCCACTATAAAGTCAGAGACCAGACAGCATTAGGGTATTAAGGTGCCAAGGAAGAAGCCAAATCTAATTTGCAAGGAATACATAAAAAATGTAACAAAAAAAAACCAAATGCAGGAATCATTAGCCCTTAACAATAGGTGTGTCCACCTTTAACAAAAGAGGTCTGTTGTTTTCAGGATCAGGGTCCAAAATGTATGCTGACTTTTGGTAGTACATACATTGGTTTTTATAGGGACTAGGACAGAGCTGTTGGAGCTTCAAGCTGTGGGGAGGAAGTTACATCAGGATGTACCCGTAAAGTTTTTTTTTGCAGCCTAAGGGGAAACAGAACAGGAGCTGTGAAAGACTGTGTTTCATTGCTGTTCTTCCCTGTCTTGCCTGCCTAATGCCACTAAGCTATTCCCTCAGCTTGCTTTCTTGCTTGACCCCACACAAAATGTAGTTGGAGTGAAAAATGCAGAATCTCACTACTGCACTTGTTTGAGAAAGAGAGATTTACAAGTGTAAATATATAAATAATGTGTGATAATTCTCTAATTGTTATTGTAGCTAAGTAAGGATTTATGATATTTTATTCCGTGTTTACACATCACTTCTTTGTACAGATGTGAGTGGATCTACATGGTTTAATGACAATGATTGCAAGTAGCAAGAAGATTAATAGCTCTGTCATTTTTTTTTTTTGCATGGTTTTGGCAGGTTCCTGGTCTTTATGATTGCATGTTTTCTTGAAATGTACTATCCAACCACGAATTCTTAGAAATAATCTGCCATGTAAATGAACTGCTGCTGTTATTTCTCATAGTTCATTATACTATAAATATATAAATACTTACATATATATATATACAGTATATATATATATATATATATATATATATATACACTGCCACTGCAGCCCTCACTAGGAAAAGTGGTCTGAGATGATGAGATGGACTGATAAGAGAGATAGATAGAATACACCAAATACAACAAAAACTTCATTAATTATGAAGTGAACTGGAATGAGGATTAACAGTTTACAAAGAGGTATCAGGTAAGAAGAGAATTGGTGTCTTAACTATACAGTACTGTATACTCATGTTTGACCTAAAATTAAACTGTCTCTGTTAGACAGTATTGCCCTCATAGTGTCAAAATGCAAGTATTTCATCAGATTACTTAGAATTACTTAAATATACCCTCTCTATCTAATGCTGCTTTGAGCTTTGGGAATTTGTTCTATTACTAAGTCACTCAGTGTGTATTTTCATAGAGAGCACATTCGCCAATAATGATATTAAGCAATTTTATATATCGAAGTGTATTGAATAATTTATATATTAGAATGCCTTGATTAACTACTTTTGGCATTCATTGAATTTAACAATTCAAAAGACAACATACATATGTAAGAAAAAATGTTCTGTGCTTTAAACAATATTATGTATATACAATTTCTAAATAAAGCATTAAAAATAACTTTAGAATAACAAAGGTTTTTATGTTTAATGCTGTGGGATAGTGTTGACTGCAATTGCTTCATACTATAGCCCCCAGGACTTGGTTCAATTTATGGCTTAGTCTCTGTCCATGTGAAGTTAGTATGTGTTTTTTCCAGGTAATCCTGTTTTTCTTACACTTCCCAAAGACATAATTGCTAAGTTAATTGGTGACTTTAAATTGGTACAGTATGGGTTGGTATATTTGCTGTGTGCAGAGCTGTGTCCTGCGATGGGCAGTGCAGACTGGGTTTTTACCTGATGCTAGATGTTATCTGGAAAGGCTGAAACTCATGATGACTCTTTAATCAGGAAATTAAGGGATAAATTGATTGTGACATTATACGCAGTATGTATATTATAAAAGAAACATGAAAATACAATTGTTAAATGTTTAATATCTTCTGTTTATTTTAAACCAATAAGTTGTTTGCGTGTCTGATGGTGTTTTGCTGTTTCTTGTGGGTCTCATCCTTTGATTCTTGATTTTGCTTTTCTTGTTTTTGGCTTCCTTAATTTTCTTTAAACTGTTCGTGTCTAAATTAATTTCAATTGTTTTAAATTATTATGTATCTTCTTTTAGTTAATTTACAGATATGCCTTACTAATTATATTCTTATGTTTTATATTTGGGTAAAGGGCGAGACCACTAATTAGTTTACAAGCCTCAGTTGCTGTGGTTGACCTCTGTAGAAGTACTTCAGTGCTACTCAAATCCCTCCATGTTATGTTTTTCTGCATCCCTTTTGCTCACTTCTTTGATATGTTAACATTTGGCAAGTTTCTTAAAATGCATTTTGTCTGTTTTTTTTTTATTATTGTAGACAATTTGGAAACCTGTCTTGATTTTTAAAAATTGTTTTGGACTCCATATAATTTTTGGTTTATAAGGTTTTCCTATTTTGAATATTTCATTTTAAAGTTTTTATTTTATGTATTAGTTTACATTATATTTGCTTGAAAAAACATGTTAAAAGCTGCTTCAGTCAGGCAATGAGCAGCTATGGAATTTTGTGTGGTTGCTAGAGGCTGCCCTCGTTCCCAATGATAAAAGTTGAAAATTACAATGCAGCAGCATGAGCAGCTTTGTACAAGATACAAATTCAAGCAGTGAATACCATGGATGTTGTTAGTATTCGATATTGTGCTTTTGAATCTCGCTCCTTTGTGTAGACTCAGTTTTTTTCATAGTGAATGACTTTCTAGCTTCATTCTGACTATGATCACAGTTAAGCCCATCAGTTAGAAAAACTAGTTTTTGTACTTTAAAAAAGTGTATCTTTTCTATTTGAGTTTAGTAAAGCATTTATCTTATGGTCAGCATCATAAAACATTATGCCAGTGGGAAACTTGGGGCGATTGATTTGCAAAAGAACACAAGCAGCTGGCATTCACATTAAAAGTTTCTGGATTGTTCCATTTTTTTGTTGGTATAACAATTACATTTTGAATTCTTGTAAAGTTTGTATTTAGAGTTTAAAATGTAGTTTTTTGTGGTTTGTTTTTTCAATTATAAAGTTTGTAATTCGTGTTTTTGCATTTTGGGATATTTTGATTTCTTCCTAAAATTGCTATTAAAATCTTAGTGATTTTTCTAATGATTTACGTTTTCACAATTTACAACAGGTGCTATAATGTATAGTACGGTTCAGACTTCAACCAGAAGTTGTAGAATTAATGTGGACCCTATGAATATCTCAATTTACCCATATGGCCATTCTAAAATTAGCAATTTAGGATTGGCTGTCACATTAAATGCATTACTGTCTGTGCTCCTGAAAACTCTAGAGTTACTGTACATTGTTACCTGTACATTATAATAACAGATATGTTTACTAGGCCATGTACTAGGACAAATCGCTGACTTATTTCTGTGTATCAGGCAAAATCAAATCTAGACTTAATATTTTGCTTTCCATACCTTCTTCATTAAGCCAGAATTGCTGCCCAGAGCATATATCTTTTGAATAAAACATCTCATCTCCTGTTTCAGAATATTTAAGTTTCATACACTCAACTGTATGTGGTATACACTCAGTCTGGAATCATAATGGCGATTTCAAAGCTACTTAACAGGATAATTTATCAGGCTTTAACCATCTGTAAAGCAATTTATATGTTCTCTAGTGGTAATATTGCACTGAACAAATGGTCCCTCAGACATGAAGAACTATCAAAAAACATTCTCTGCACATAGCTTCAATCTAATTCCCTAGCTGTATGTGTGATTAAGTGTCATCTATGATTTTTTTTTCTATAGATTCTTATTTTGAACTTCTAAATAAGCAGGTCTTGGCACTTTACATTTGCACTTTATATTTGGGCATTGCAGACAAAATATAGTACACATAGCTAATTGATTATTATATTAGTTCATTCAATATTACATTTGAAGAATTTTAGATTACACCAATCAATTTGTTAGAGGAATTTACAAGGTTGGGAGCATGCACTGAATTTACAAGGTTCACAAGGTTCAGATTCAAAATAAATCAGACTGAAACAATAATTTATGTCCATATCTCTGCAGTGCAATCAGGGAATATTGTTAATCTCTTTTTTTCCTTTTCAAATGTTTGTAATTTGTTTTGGTATTGCTTGGTCACTCTGGAATGTCTGTTTAGATAATCAGATTAACAGATGTGAGTTACTTGCCCCAAATGCCGTCTTACACCTTCGTCAGCACTGAGGTCAATACCGTAATGTTCCTTTAAAGCTGTGTACTATCTTTTTCACAGCTTCAATCTGTTTTCAAAATGCCAGTTGTTAAAGATCTCCTAGTGAACATAAATGAGTTAAAGTGGTTTGTGATTTTGTCACAATATATATGTTCTTATCACATAATATCTTAAGTATAGTAAAAGTACTCACCTTTTCCTAGGGTTTAATTCCTTGATTTGTGCAAGCATGTCCACTTCAAAAATGAAGTCTAGTTTGGCAGACTAAATAACTTGCTGTTGGTCATTATGTGTATGTTTATAATATGAACGTGAGTCTGTGACAGCATATTTGTACCTGCTTTATCCAATTCAGGGTCACAGAGGGGCAAAGCCTATCCAATCAGCATCAGAAAAATAGGAACCTACTTTTGTTAGGGCACCAATCTACTACATACAAGCGGGGCTTCTCTGTGGCGGACCCCATACCTAGAAAGATACCTTCCCAATCCTTTTGAACCCCTCAGAAGAATTTGGAGCATTAGTAAATAACCAGGTGATGGAATAAAGTGTAAAGGTAATAGCAAATTTATTTGAATGGGATAGGGTATATGTTCAAAAACTAGAAAGGTCAAAAAACAAAAAGCATAACAAAAGCACAAAAACAGGAACAAAGTTTAAAGCAAAACTTATTCAGAACAGATGTATTAACACTATCTTGGACACCTCCCTAGACAACACTACAAATAGTTTTTTAGAAAACATCCAGCAATAGAATATCAGAAGCTGTTCGCTGCCATTTTATATTGGCGGAGAAAAATGACGCAGACACTGTTATGTGACTGCTGCATCATGTGACCAGCAATGGGCAAAGCGACTATAAACAAAATGGTCACAAAATGCTGGCATCCATCCAAACAAAGAATTCAGAATGGTGTCGAGGTGATGTCACCGCCACAGTGAACAAAATATTTAAATGAGTAAAAAACATAAAAATTCTAAAAAGAATGCAGTGGCTCCAATAAAGGTATAACACTAAAGTATTACTATAATAGTGGTTAGGAAGGTTATTTTTTATTAAATAACACAAAATATAAAAGGGAGGGTAAAGGTAAAGAAGTACCCACAGTGTAAGAAAGAAGACATCCCAGTACTCTTGCAGGTTGTCTAACTTAGTGTGACTAAAACACTTTGTCCTACCTCAAATCCTTCCTCCTCCTCACCAAGTGAGGCCTTACCTCTGTTCCTCTTCGAAATCCAAACTCATCAGTTGAAGTGGAATCTCTTAAAAAAGTAATCCAAGGAGTATATTCTTAAGTTGTTGGGAAGCACATCCAGTTCACTTTTGTTCTACATTTCCCAGCGGCCTTTGTGGGAATTTCAACTATAGTAGCAAGATATTGTTGCAGCTGACCAGTGGGCTGGGGTAATATAGCTCCTTTGGAACAAGCCCACAGTCAAAAGAAGTTGGCATAGCATCCAGACTGGATACGATCATCACTGACAGGATGTTACATTTATCCAGTTCTGCCTGCTTACGTTTACAATATGCATTTGTTCTGTTACCTTCTAAACTCTAAATAGGGTGACAAATGATGGAGTCTGATACGTACAAGGTCTCATAAACATGGTTGTTTATTAATGGAGATTTTTTTGTTTTCTAATGTCTTTATTTCTGCAATAAAATATTTGTGTTATTATGCTTAAAATATATCTTGGCTTCTTTTCTAAATTGTGGGCAAATCTATATGTTTGTTTTCTCTGGTCTCCTGTTCACTGCTAAGTTTTTGTGTGGTTTTTGCACACACCGACAGTACCATACTCGCACTACTAGCAGCAGCAGTTCAGTATCATATAAGTTCTTTAAGTGGTCGTAAACATGCCATTATGTTTTCTTATTGAAGTAGTGTAATACACAAAAAATATGCTGTTTTTGTGAATTGAAGAAACAGATTGAGTTTATATATTTATTTATTTTAACATTTTTTTTAATTTTATTAAAATCAAATAACATTCCATACAAGCAAGTTAAGTTTAACAAAACTAGGTTCGAACCGAATCAACCCCCACCCATAAGAAAGAGAGCTAGGTCAGCAGAGTAAAACTTTTATTTTATACAGAAGTCAAAACATGAACACGTAAGAGAGTAAAAGATGTCTCTGTAGACAAACTTTCTTTTTAAAGTAATATATATGTTTTGTATGAATTCAATGTCACATTTTGCCTATATTTTCTTAAACTGTCACCTGCTGTGCGTTTTCAATATACATGCAACTTCCTTCTTCTTTTCCTGTAATTTCTATTTCAGCTTCATTACCCTCTGACAGAAACCATCTCTGCTTCCAACTGTTTCTGCTCAAAGCTGCTCATGTGTGTATTTTGCATGGGTGTATACATGCCATGAAATACACTATAGCCTTTTTCTCTCACAGCTTTTATTAATAGCCTGATCCTACAATTTACAAACAACTCCAAATAGGCAACAGAAAATAAAAAATATAAAGATAATTATCTATATGTAAGTATAGCATAAATAGTGCATATACTGTATGTCTGTAAAACCATTACATAAAATGACAGGGATATACTGATCATACTGATTATCGTGCTGCACTACAATGTCTGATTTCTTGAGCTCTATGCATTTCTTAATTGACATATCCTTTTGAAAAAATGTTGGCTCCGCACCATTAAAGTGAAGTGAAATCCTCAATTTCAAGATGCCTGTGAAGGTCATTTCTGTTTCAGTCCTTTTTCTCTACCACTACACACAAGTTGGTGTGCAACAACACTGATAGTGAAGTTTTCTATTTTTGGCTCTGGTACAGAAGAAAGAATAACCATCCACTAAACAGAATAGTTTGAATTTTTTTGGTGCCTAGTTACAAAACAAAGTCATCATGGACAGTGCTTTCATTTAATACTTTTTCTCTTATACAGGTTACTCAGTGATTTTAATATACTGATATAGATAGATCCTAACCTGCATGAACCAATCTTTGAAAAGGATTTAGGAGTTTATGTTGACTGAACATTCTCATAATCTATGCAATGTGGAGAAGCAATTAAAATGGCAAATAAAATAATGCACTAGTAAGACCACATCTGGAGTATTGTGTGCAGTTCTCGTCACCATGCTGTACTGAGGAGAAGTAACCAAGTGTAAGGACATGTCCTACTAATAGACTAAAGGAATTAAACCTGTTTAGCCTTGAGTAGGGAAGGGTCTGTGAGGACTTAATTATGATGTACATAGCTATAAATGGCACTTATGCAGTTGATCTTGCAGTTTTCTTTCAATTAATAACATACTTAAACCATTTGAATGGAAGTGAGTTTAAGGGCTTGTTTATACTTCACGCTCAGAATGCATACGCGCACCCATCATGGCTTCCACACGTTCCCAGCGTTCATTTGACGCGTCCTCTGAGCATGTTCTCAGAAATTAACATGACATGTGCACGAGTTGCAGTACCAGCAAAAAGTTGGGGGGCACAGTGTGATAAAGTCAGAACGTGACGTCAGAGTCTCTGTTTACTATCTACATGTGACAGAAAGCCTCTATGCGGATCCTAGTAGGTTCAATGTGCGTGCTTCGATGTTTGATGAATGGTTCAATGTGGTGGAGCAAAATGCCGACATACAGATGCATTTGTGGTGCTTTTATATTCAAGCATCGCCTTATTCCCAATTGTAATGACACGATACATTTTAAAAGTCTCACATGCCATCTTTTGTGCCGTCTTTTTTTTCTGGGGCTTCCTCCTCACCTGACAGCAGCGGCAAACAGAAATAGATCGCCACACTGAACACATTAAATATATGATATTCCAACTCTCTGCACATTTAGAATCCTTAGATTTATACTTGATATCACTTTCATGATGAAATGCATTAAAGTATGTATGTTACAGTTCATGTTACAGATAAATTGTTAATTTCGTTTAAATAATGAACACTGTTAATAATTACACACATGGGGGTGACACGGTGGCAGAGCGGTAGCACTGCTGTCTTGCAGGGAGTCACGTCGCTGATATTCCCAGCCTGGAGCGTACGTGTTTTCCTGCTGGGTTTCCACAGTGTGCTCTGGTTTCCTTCCAAAGATATGCAGATTTGGTGACACTAAAATGACACTAGTGTATGTGTGTGCTTGTATTCACCTTGCAATGAGCTGATGCCTCGTCCAGGGATTTTTTTCTGCCTCGTGCCCAATGCTAGCTGGAATGGACATATCCCTGGATTGATGGATTTAATCATTAAACATCCTTTTCAGAGATTTTGCAGTAAGGTGTCTGCGGAATTGAATGGGTGTTCCAGGCAATTCACAAAACAGCAAAGCCAGACCTGTTCTCACCGTGATGATATCTCACACTGCCACCTGGTGGATTCCTCCATATTTACATAAAGTACGTACGCAAGTATAAACAGTACAATGATTGTGTAGTAGGAGCGTCCGCTGCAGTATGCGTCGCTTCGCTTAAAGTATAAACCCAGCCTAAGACAAACCATTTTTTCACAGGGCTTTATGGAACTGTGGAGTCAGGTAGTTACAATGAAAACCTTCACAACTTTGCTTATTGGCAAATCAGAGTGCTTTACCGAGTTCAGTGTTTTCCTCTCTTTTGATTTATTTCCTTTACTTTCTGTATCCTATATTAAATTATTAACACATGAATGAAAAGATTGATGAACTTCCATTGTGTGCATATTTGTGCTTGTGCCAATAATTTAACAATAATATGATTATGCTGTATTTCAGACCTGAGTTGTACTTAGCACAGGGCTTAGTGTTCTGTCAGATACTATCCTAAAAGATGTTAAGAGCTGCACCCTTTTTTGAGTTTTGACATCAAAATGCAGATGGTTAGAAATTAATGTACAACAACTGCTGAGCACTGCAATCCACATCCTTATTTTCAGCAAGGCTTCAATGGCAGTAGGACAAACTGTGCAAATTCATTGTGTTCATGCAGCTGTAATAATAAGGTCAGTCTGCTGTCCTAAAAAAAGTATAGAAGAAGCCATTTGCTGAATTATAAATAAAATAGTCACCCCCTGAGGAGATTCCGAATGATCATTTAGTATATCTTATGTTTCAGCTGCTCAGTAACAACAAACAGGAGAAATACTTATTAGAGGTAGGAAATGTATTTACCAATTATTGTCAGGTCACCAAGTTTTTTATTCATCATGGAAAAGGCGTTCAACCTTATCCCTCGGGGAATCCTGTGGAGGGTGCTCCAGGAGTATGGGGTACCGGACCTCCTGATAAGGGCTGTTCAGCCCCTGTACAACCGGTGTCAGAGCTTGGTCCGCATTGCTGGCAGTAAGTCGAACCTGTTTCCAGTGAGAGTTGGACTACTCTGCCAGGGCTGCCCTTTGTCACCGATTCTGTTCATAACTTTTATGGACAGAATTTCTAGGCGCAGTCAGGGTGTTAAGGGGGTCCGGTTTGATGGGCTCAGGATTGGGTCACTGCTTTTTGCAGATGATGTTGTCCTGTTTGCTTCATCAGGCCATGATCTTCAGCTCTCTCTGAATCGGTTCGCAGCTGAGTGTGAAGCGGCTGGGATGGGAATCAGCACCTCCAAATCCGAGACCATGGTCCTCAGCCGGAAAAGGGTGGAGTGCCCTCTCAGGGTTGGAGGCGAGATCCTGCCCCAAGTGGAGGAGTTCAAGTATCTCAGGGTCTTGTTCACGAGTGAGGGAAGAATGGAGCGTCAGATTGACAGGCGGATCGGTGCGGCATCCGCAATGATGCGGGCTCTGCATCGGTCTGTCGTGGTGAAAAAGAAGCTGAGCCGTAAGACAAAGCTTTCAGTTTGCCAGTCGATCTACGTTCCTACCCTCATCTATGGTCATGAGCTATAGGTAGTGACCGAAAGAACGAGATCGCGAATATAAGCGGCTGAAATGAGTTTCCTCCGCAGGGTGTCTGGGCTCTCCCTTAAAGATAGGGTGAGAAGCTAGTCATCCAGGAGGGGCATAGAGTAGAGCTGCTGCTCCTCCTCATCGAGAGGAGTCAGATGAGGTGGCTCAGGCATCTGATCAGGATGCCTTCTGGATGCTTCCCTGGTGATTTGTTCCGGGCACATCCAACCGGGAGGAGGCCCTGGAGAAGACCCAGTACACACTGGAGGGACTATGTCTCCCGGCTGGCTTGGGAACGCCTCGGGATTCTCCCGGAAGAGCTAGAAGAAGTGGCTGGGGAGAGGGAAGTCTGAGCATCTCTACTCAAGCTGCTGCCCCCGCGACCCGACCTCGGATAAGCGGAAGAGGATGGATGGATGGATGGATGGATGGATGGATGTCAGGTCACCTTTTCAGAATGAAACACACCAAGTTTGTTGCTTTTTGAAATACCTTATAAATAGGTGTAATTAATTATTAAATGACTATTGATAAAAATCAACTAAGTACATTTTGTACATGATATATGGCCCAGAAGCAGCTGTTGGAATTATGTTGCAATGAAGAGGTAAATCTACGCTGTAGATGTGAGGTGTAGTTTATTTTCTGCTATCTAGAAATTTTGTTTCAACATTGCTTTAGAGACTGTTCGACAATAAGTTGCTGGTAGGTGGCTAATATAGAAAAATAATTTTTACGGCTTAGACTGTTTCCTAAAATAAGGAGGGAGCAACTGACCATTGAACACAGACGTATTGTACTGTATGCCTACAAAATTCATACCTCAAATCATTGTTCATTATACAGTGAAAGTCAAGTCGTATATCTCACACCATGATCTGTTCAATTGTTACCAATACTTTTAGTGCTATTTTCAGGAATGTTATTTGAGACAACTGTACATAAAATGGGTGGTAGTTATGACATAAGAACTGCATTTTGTAAAGCTGCCCAAATTCAGCCTTGAATGCTGTCAGATTAACAGACATACTTAAAAAATATTGTAAAACAAAATATTCTCATGGGTAATATGGTGGTGCAGTGGTTAGCACTGCTGCCTCACAGACCTATGGCTCTCAATTTGAATCCCATGCTTAGCCATTGTTTTTTTGAAGTTGCACTCTCAATATAGGTTTTCCACGAGGTACTCTGCTTTTCTCCCATGTCCCCAGAAATGTGTGTTTTAGGGGAGTAAGTGATTTTGAAAATAGCTTTTATGTGAGATGGACTGGTATCTTGTCCAGGGCTATTTTCTGTCTTGTACACAGTTCTGCCTAGATAGTCTCAAACCCTCCTATGACCTTAAATTCGATTAAACAGAATTAATGAGATTATATTATGTTTTATGTTGAAATATACCCACGTGAGAACTCTGTACGTAGTACATGTGACTTAGCAATTTCATGGTTCCAGTCAAATTTTCCTTCAAATGCTCATTTATTATAAGCCATTATTTGTAAAAGTGTCTCTTAAATGAGACAAACTGAAATATCTGAATTCCCTATAGTAAGAATTTATGTCTCTAAGCTGTTTTTTTTCTCCTTTTTATGTAGGCTATGGAAAGCAAGCTGCTTGTTGGAGGGAAAAACATCATCGATCATACAAATGAACAGCAAAAGATGCTGGAGCTGAAGAGGCATGAAATAGCAGAGCAGGTCAGTCATTTCTGATTTGAGGCCCCAGACTTCTCTACTTAAACAATATATTTTCTATCTAATATACAGTATCTGTGCTGTTCCTTATTCACATCTCATTATGGTATAGGATAAAAGAAAAAGTCTCAAGAGCCCCTTTCATAAAAGGATTTTTTAAATGTATAATGATTTTTAGAAGCACAAAATTTACTGTTATTGTTTTCACTGAATTAAATGATACAGCTTTGTTCGGTGGGTTTTATTGCTCACAAACAGCTGCAGAAGCTTCAAATTGGATATGTGGACTGTTCAGTATATTTAGTAAATATGTTTGCTGGGATTTTATAATTGGTCCCTTTCAATTCAAATCCTGCTTTTTGAGGCCTTCCAGGTTCTGTATGTTGCTTTCATAGAATCAAAACAATTTAATATATCATGCTCGTTAAGTTCTGGAAGTTATGCATACTCTCTGTCAAAAGCCTCAGACCGGATTTAAGCTCAGGACTATAGTACCTGCTCTGCTGTACCATCTATTTGATAAAGGGGCATGTGTGCTAGGTTCCATTGTAAGCTGATTCACACAAGCTGCAAGGGTATAATAAAAGAATGTTAAAATGCACATTTTTTGAGTATTATGACTTTCTAAAGGTTAATGCACCTCTAATTTAGTTAATAATTCTTTGGTTGTCCTTGCTGACTGCTTGCCTTCTGTAGGTAAGCCACTTCTCATTGATACCTGGGCAGGCGGTTTATACTTGCATTGTTCTTTCTTGCTCCTGATTTACACTGAAAAAAATAAGGTGATGATTCACACTTAATATTTTCAATCTGAACCAATATAATTCTTTTTAGCTTATTGATCCCACAATTTTTAAGTTGAGGCAAATCATTTAGAATGATTGGGTGCAATTCGTTTTATACTGAAGTAAATCTATTTTTTAAGTTGTTCTTCTTTTTTGGCAGTTGGAAAGCCATCATGCTGGAAAGTTTGACCAGAAGAATATACAACCAGCCCCTCAAACACAGCACACGAACAACCTAAAATATTAAGTTAACTGAAATAGGATTTTTACGTTTATTCCCTCCACCATAACTTACTTTGGTACAAACTAATTTTTTTACTTTGATTGAGATCTGAAACCAAATATTTCAAGCTACAACACTAAATGACTATTCTTAAGTTGCTTGAAAGAGAAAATTTACGTTGAATGAACAACATCAATGTTATACTTTTTTCAGTGTACTTCTGTTGTCTCATATGCTCCTTTAAGTCAATTTTAAACCTGATAGAAAACTACCCTACTTCCAGCAGCAGCGTAGTATTACAGCATTAACAGTTTAACTGTGCATACAATTAACTATTTGAGGGAATGAGGCAGTCACTGTATATGTCATCTGGATGTCTCCTAAAAGGTAAATGTGATTTGGGGATGTCAATTAAAGCACAAATTTCTGTCAAATTAAGAATTTTCCCTTTTTATATAATCTTTTGAGAGTGACATTGTTATAATCTATTGTAGATACTGTTTATTGGAAGTATTTATCAAAAAAGGTAAAAAGTAATTCTATACTAAGAGACTAGAAAAAGTTGGAAACTTAAAGATTTTGGCAGGAAGCAGTTGCTGGGAGATAATCGTGAGTGTTAGGAAGGAAGAGGAGAATAATTAGGATGTGGTTTTGAATGGCCATCTAATCTTTTAAACTCACCCATTGTCCTCGCAGGTGTTTTGTGTTTTTTCATTTGCTCCAGCCTTTAACTCTTTGCACCTTTCCTCTTTTGCCCGCAATTTTCCAGTTGCCAGTTTATCTTCTTTATTTTGTTATTCCAGCTCAGACACTCACCTGATGAAGGCTTAACAGCCAAAACACTGTATTTATAGCTTTATTTCTCTCAGCATGAAATTAACTATCATATCATACTAGGTTCAGCTTCATTTCCTGTGACTTGATTTTGTAGTAATTGAATCAACAGAACTTTATTTCTTCTTAGGAGAAATTTTAGCTTTTTACAGAAGCTTTTTAAAACAAAATGAATGATTTATTAGCTGAAAGTGCTCAGTGTTAGTGCATCAGTGAGAGGATGTGCAGCATTATTTATTATGGCACTCAGTTTTGTTTTAGTTCTATCTTTTACTACTACCTCCAGAGTGTATCCCATAAGTTATAGTTCATAACTTAGCCTGCCCTTCTAATTAGCTTGCTGATTTGATGAGCCTCACTTGAAGTAATGTTACCAGCCCAGCACACCACAGCATAAGAAATCGTATTGACCATCATAGTGTTGTAGAAGATTTAAAGGATGTTACTACCCACATTAAAGGAAGGCAGTCTCCTAGGAAAGAAGGACCTGCTCTGCCCTTTCTTATATAGATCCTCTGTGTTATAAGACCAGACCAGCCTGTCATTGATGTGGACCCTAAGTACTTGTCGGAGTGCACCACTACTGTATCCACTCCATGAATAGTGACTGGACATAGAGGCTTAATAACCATTTCCTTGCTTTTGCTCATGTTAAGTAGCAGACAATTCCTTCTGCACCAAAGTTCTCTGCAAGACTCCTATACTATGTCACATCTCCTTTATCAGTACAATCCATAAGTGCAGAATTATATATTAATTTCTGCAGGTGACATAGTCTGGTGTTATGTTTATAGTCTAAGGTGTACAGATGAAGAGTAAAGGAGGCAAGATTGATCCTTGCGGTACTCCAGTGTTTTTTTACATCCATAACATAAACATAGTCCTTCAGTCTTACAAACTATGGTATGCCTGAAAAATAGTCCATTATCCAGGACGCCATTGGCTCATCCACCTGATGTCTGTTTACCCCTTAACAGGGCTGTGTGGTACTGAAGGCACTGGAGGAATCAAAAAATATAATCCTCACAGTGCTTCCAGCTTTGTCCAGGTGAGAATAGTCCTTGTGGTTCTGATGATCCTCTACTCCATTTTTTTTGTCTGATAGGCAAACTGTAGTAAGTCCAGGTTGTCTACCACAAGAAGGCTTGTGTAGTCCAGGATTAGCCTCTCTAAGGTCTTCATGATGTGAGATGTGAGTGTCACTTGCCTATAGTTATTAGGTGAAGAGGCACCTATATTCTTTGGAACAGGAACAATGCAGGGTGTTTTTTTCACAACAGCAGAAACTGAACAGGTGACAGAGGATACCACAAAGTTGGTCAGCACAGACCTTAAGAATTCGAGAACTGACTTCATCTGCTCGCTCAGCTTTTCCTGTGTGTTTTTCCTGAGTTGTCTCATTACTTGGTCTTCAGTTATAGGCACTCCATATTGATGGTCAGAGATGGACTCGTCACTGGCCAGTCTACTTGACGTGGTAGGAGTTGTTGATGTTATAGAGATGGTTCGGGGGGACTGGTCATAGGAAGAAGATGGCAGTGGTTGTCCTAATTGGCATGAAAAGTATTTCATTTTGTCTGTGAACACAAGTGCTAGTCAACATATTTTTCCTTTGTCTAAACTCCATTACTTTTCCTTTTTCTAAAATCCAATACTTACAGTGGGGGAAATAAATATTGAACGCATCAATACGTCAGTAAATATATTTTCAATGAGGATATTCAAATGATATTCTCAGGAGGCATTGGTATTAACTCAAGAAATCTATAAATGTAAAGAATTTACAACATTAAACACCATATATAAAGGTATGGGTAATAAAGTGGAATGACAGATGGAAAAAGTATTGAACACACTAAAAAAAATCAGTACTCCAAAGCAAGGAACCATCTGAAATGCGTAAGTAGCTGGAAAATAATACTACCTCCTATCTGTGCAAATTGATGTCAGCTGGGCTAGTACATTTTGATGGGCCATAAAAAGGTGTTTTGCCATTAAGGTGTCACAAAAGAAACATCTCACAATTGGGCAAAAGCAAAGAGCTCCCAAAACCATCGCAACCTGTTTGTTGCAAGCCATATCAGTGGAACTGTTTATAGACATATTTCAACAATTCTCAATCTTCTAGCAAGCACCACTGGGGCCATTATCCGCACGTGGCGGGTGGAGCATTACTCCACCATAACCAGCCATGCAAAGCAGCTCCTCACAAGATTTCTGACCAGGGAGTCAGAAGGTTAGTCAAAAGAATAGCCCAAGAGCCAAGGACCACTCGGAAAGAGCTCCACAAAGACTTGGAGAAAGCAGGTACAATTATTACAGAGAAAACAATAGGCAATGTACTCCACCGGCTTGGCCTCTATGGGCACTCACCCTGCAAGACCCTGCAAGACTCCATTACTGAAAAAAAGGCATTTTGATGTTTGTTTAATGTTTGCTACACAACATTTGGACAAGACTATGACAGGGTGAATGTAGTCTGGTCAGACAAGACCAAAGTTAAACTTTTTGGCTGTCATACTGCACACCATGTTTGGAGGAGGAATGGCACTGCACATCACCCGAAAAACACTGTACCAGTAGTGTAGTTTTGAGGTGGAAGCATCATGGTGTGGGGCTGCTTCTTATCTTGAGGATTGTCAGACTTTGTTTAATTGAAGGAACGATGAATGGGGCCATATACCAAAAGATTCTTGAAATGAATCTGCTGCCATCCACCAGGATGATGAGGATAGTCCTTCCAGCAGGACAATGATCCAAAAAATACAGCAAGGGAAACTCTCAATTGATTTCAGAAATCAAGTTGCTAGAATGGCCTAGTCAATTGCCTGACTTAAATCCAATTGAACATTTTTGGAAAGAACTAAGGATCAGGGTTCATAAGATGCCCCCCCTGGAATATTTACTGAATCAATCACTTTAGAAGAATGGGTCATAATCACACCTGAGCACTACCGGTGAAGGTTTCTTCATGCAGGAAGCGTCTTAAAACTGACATTACAAATAAAGGCTTCTCCACTAAGTATTAAATTAGCATGTTTTTTCCCTGTGTCATTCCACTTCATTACACATACTGTACCTTTATTTATGGCCTTTAATGTTGCGAATTCTTTATATTTGTGGATTTCTTAAGTTAATACCAATTTCTGGTGACAATTACATGTGAATAGAGAGAGAGAGAGAAGTTAGGAGCACGTGCTGATACAGTGCATTGCCGCACCCACCACATGACAAACCACCTCAGGATCCCCAAGTGCAGCATTGCAATGGGTGACAACCTTACTGGAAATATATTTACTGAAAAAAATGTTGATGCATTCAATATTTATTTCCCCCACTGTAAGACCTAAAGGTAGGTTTCCTTTCACTTTATTTATTTTACTTTTTTACAGTTTCCCCATTTGATAATGGAATGATTTTCAAGATTTTTCTGAGTCCTCTGTTCTGAACACACCATCAACATCTGTGTACTTAGAAACTTTTACTACAACCCAGTGCTTACTTTTTTAAATATTTTCAATTATTATGTTCACCACAGTAATTACTTTTTATAGGTTTGTGCTTTCATCACCTTATACCACATTTTTACATTTACAATCTTGAAGTTACATGCTTAAACTTTATATTTTTATAGTATCAAACTGAATTTGTTCCATTTAGCCAAATGTCAACTTCTTAATGTTTTGTAGAAATTACCTCTGCCCAAATTTTTCTTTTTTTCATAAATTTGTTTGCTTTGCCTATACATTCTTGAAACATTCTGTTCATCGGTTCACATTTTTTTACACTTAACTTACACGTGTTCTTTGCCATTTTCCACCCCCAAAACATGCTCACTGCATTCTGTTCTTCTCTGCCTTTAGACATTTCCTGTCTTAGTTGCCTTTTATAGCAGGCCAGTGTTATAGGCAGTGCCTCTATCTCTGCCTGCCATGCAATATTTGTTTGCTTATTTGTGACTTCTTTATGTGTGGCTTACTTCAAATTCCTCATACAGACCACTTCAAATTCCTCATATAAAAAGAATTGTGCTCTTATAACTGCCATTTCTTTGTCCGTAAATGTAACTAGCTATTTCCAAATTTCTCCATTTTTTCCATCCCACTCACGTATTTTTTATATATTTACATTGTTTTGGTAACATTGTGGTTTTTTTTAAAGCGATTGGTTTATTTATCCCCAGTCTGTATAATTTGAATTCTCTCAATACTGTACCAAACAAATATCAAATCATATCCCCTTTTTTCCATTTATCGCTGAATTCACTGTCACAGAATTACATTTCAATATTACCATTTTATAAATGTTAGGAAAATTTTTCCCCCTTTCGTTTTTCCACTCTTTTCTCTCTGTTCTTACAATACTATTTACACATCTCCTCAGGGGTAATAACAAGGCCGCATTATCATGGGCAACAGCACTGCTCCAAACAAAAGTACATTTGTTCCAATGTTAGTTTTCTAAGCTGCCACAGTCCCGTCTTTTTTCTTATTTCCCCCTCCATTTTTTCCAGTTCTACTTTTCTACCCATTTAATCCCAGTCTAGTACCTTTATGGATCCTGTTAACTTTATGTTACAGTTTGTTTTTTCTATTATCCAATAAGGCACATTCACATTTTTTTACATTTTGATTTGATCCTGATGCCTCACAAAAATATGCCAATCCACATGCACAAAAAGTTTGAATTGGTCCTTAATTCATTTCATGGCCAATTGAGCCTACCTTGACAGGATCTGGAGCAAGACAGGTACCAGAACTAGATCAGCTGCCACGTTGTATAATATACGCTTGAAGAAAATACACCTTTATTAACTCCATCTATCTATTTTCATTACACTTTTACTTTTGAGATTTGTGGAATATCTTTCTTAAATTTTAGTGAAAGGAGAGTTTTTTATGTCAGTAATAATTTCAATTAAAGATATTAATTGATTCCTGATAAACAAACTACTTGGGAGATACCTCAGTTGGGCAGATGACTGCTTTCTGTATCTTATACAAGCCCAAGAACCCATGGTCCAAGACATTTCTTAGAGTTCTGTGGAGAGCATTACATCTCTATAGAGACCCTATGACACCTTGTCATTTTATGTGCAAGTTATCATATGGTGCTTTTCTTCAGCATCTCTCAGATGTTTCCTGATTATCATGATCTTATTGTCACAAGCATAGCAAGACCAACCAAATACTGCTGTGTTACCTCAGACTGACCTCTCATCCTCACAAACACCAAACATTTGGTTCCTGTTACACCCAGTCAATTTTCTAATTAATTGTAAATGCATCATTAAAAGCAGTTCAGACATCTGAATGTTCCCCTATATATAGATCTTTAGTTTCCAAGCTACTTTTTATTTTTGCCATAAAATGTACAGTAAAGGTCACACATTCTATTAGATTTTCTGTGCTGTCAGATTAGATGTTGTTTGCTTACATCATTCCTGGTGGCACCAATCCTTAAAAGCAATATCAAAAGGTTAAATATGTAGTATAAATTTAAAGAATATAACTGTCCCACATAAATCAAGCAAGCAAATATCTGCTGCCAACATGAACCAATAAAACATAAAAGGTCAGAGCATAAGAGCTGTGCGCCTAATGTGTAACACGGCCCAGAAAAACCTATTAATCAAGTTTACTTTTATTATATAGACACTGAAAGTAAATTGCCTTTCAAAGCAAAAGCAGGATCATTAAGATGACTAATACTCTTCAACTTTTTTCTTACGTATTCTGACCAATCAAGAATAGAAGATTTATTAGATTTTTAAGAGGCAGTCCCATTGCTTACAACAGATAGAGGTTAGGCTGTGCTGTGATATGGTATGTAAATATGGTGTCACAGAAAAACCTCATCTTATGCAAGGGATATATTCTAAAGCATTTTCTATAGTGAAAATGTCCTTAGATAACTCCTTAAATTGTCCCAATAATAACAGCAAACATGGTTTAATCTATACCCATTAACATGTATGGTAAGTATATACTATACAAATGTTTTGTGTGTCAATAGCTTTAAATGTAAAATACCCCTATTTTAATATATAGAATCCATTTCTATCACTAGTTTCGCAATTTTATGTATTTTCACATACCTAAACATATTTTTCATCTTATGGACACAATCATTTACGGCAGTATTGTGTATGGTTTTTGTTCCTGCTGCTACCACATAACAATTGAAAGTTGTGATGCGTGACATCACTACAGTAATAATATAAACATCAGAGTCAAGCACTTTCTAGTTGTCCGAATTCTGGACACATCATTAAAAAACTTATCTCGTGGAAGTATGTAAAATGATTAAACACTGAACAATTCTTGAGTATCTCCCCAGATTTTTTTTTGATTTTTGGTTTGTGTTTTGCCATTTGTATTAATGACCATGACTTTATTTTTCTCCTGGTCCTGCTTATACTATTTTCTGTATCAGTTTTCAGGCAGAAAAGGTGCCTTGCTTCTTCTAATCTTGCTGTGGATGAAATCGAATGAGAATTAAGCAAGCATTTCTCTCATTCTTTCATCTGTGTGCAGGGATTGGTGAGAGACAGAGAGGTCTTTGGGGCATGTCTAGTCGTTCTCACACCACATACCAGTGTGAGCGAAACCTAGCAAGAGTACATTGGATTCTTCTGGCACTGGTGGGGGTGAGTGGAAGTGAGAGCACCCTGAAAGTGGAAATATTCATGCAGTAGTGACTGAGACAGACCAACAATATTATAGATCTTTCTTGCACAATAAGTAAGCGCATCACCCTATTACCTCATTACCTGATTTAAATGTTGCACTCTGTTCAAACTTTTTATCTTTTATTATATTGCACCAGTACAAGCAAGTTGAATTCACATTAAGAACTCAATTTAAATTTGCATAAGTTGAATTCTCGTAAGTTGAAATTCCACTGTATATTCAAATATACAGTCGCTAGCCCGATACCCCATTCTTACCAAAAGAACTTTTCTCTTTATCTTCTAGTCTTTTTTCTACAGTACTTTACCTTCAACACAAACTGTCATTTTCACATTTTTAGATTTTATATTATATGGCCCCTTGTTTTCTGTCAGTCAAACTCTTGCCTGTTGTTTCCTTTAGGGGGCAATATATCGCCCTATTTGGAATAAGTTCTTTTATAATTGTGGCGTTTTATGTAACCGAAAAATATAGAGATATGATATTAAAAGGCGATATCCCTCCCATAGTGATACGGCAGTAAAAATCACATAAGAGAAAATAACTTAGCTTTCTTTACTGACGATTTACGCGGCATTACAGACGGGAAGCCATAATAGCATGACAATATTAAGGTGGGATCTTGATATTTACAGTCTGCCATTTTTCGTCCACTGCGCTGGAAGGCTTTTCAGGACGAATGATGATATCACTCATCCGTCCGTCCATTGGCTTCGAACTGTTTGGCTGCTGTCCAAGTATTTATATACTGTCTTCTCCACGTGTAGGCCCTTCCTTGGTTTCCAAACAAGGAAAGGACAGGAAAGGATTCAATTTCATCTCTAACATACAGGAATAGTACAATGCTTATTTTCGCAGTTGTCCCCTTTACTCTCCAAATGCCAGACTAGCAGTTTCTAAATGCTGACAGCCCCTGTGTGCTAATTTTTGGCCTGCACATGTGAGTGAATTTATAAAATAATTTCTTTTACAGAGCACAGTGGCATTAAACTTACATTCTTGTTACACCTGTTTTCTTTTTTAATGCAAGCCACAGTAATTTGGCTTAACTCATGTAACTGGTGACTGAAGAACAAGGAAAGGACGCTAAGGTTTTACATTGATGTCATGATTTTCTTCTTGAAGGGTACTCAGATATAACTTGTCTAAAGGATTAGTAACACAATATTTTTGGAAACGTAAATTAAATAAAGTTGTAACAGATTTATGTTAAGACTTGAAAAATCTTTACTTTTATAAATGTTTTGTATAGTATGTGTGTTTCTATTTTTGTTATTTGCTTTTTTAGATGCTGCCATATTTTGACAACAAAAACTCTTGTTACTTAGCGCCACAAAGCCAGACTTATAATACACTAGCTCTGTAAGCCCGTACTGTAAAAAGCCTGGGGTCCTAGAAACTATTGAAATCGTCAGAAAAAAATTGAAATGTAGAGATGTCAGGTAATTGAAAGGAACTACTCTGGGCATCTCTCTCCTCGGTGGATTCGTTATGCTGACGTGCTCACCTCGCTTGTGTTTTAGCAGCGGGAGGAAAAGTAAAAGAGATACAGTTTTGCTGATGTTAGCGGCTAAGTGACTTAATTTTTCTTCGGAGGTTTCGTTTTGCAGACATGCTCGCCTCGCTTGTGTATTAGTGGCAGGAGGAAAAGTAAAAGGGATGCCGTTTTACTGATGTTAGCGGCTAAATGACTTTATCTTTCTTCAGAGGTTTTGTTTTGCAGATGTGCTTGCATTGCTTGTGCATTAGCGGCGGGAGGAAAAGTAAAAGGGATACCGTTTTGTCGGTTAGTATCTAAGTGACTTAATTTTTCTTCTGAGGTTTTGTTTTGCTGACGTGCTGGCCTTGCTTGTGTTATTAGCGGTTAAGCGAGTTTTCTGTTTCCTCTGAGGCAAATCCCATACCCTAACTCCACTTCTCACTTTCCTGCTGAACAGGCACACACTTCCACGTGTAGACGTTTATATATAAGTCTGGACACAAACATAAGTGAATTTTGCTTAAAAGTGTGTGGGAACAATAAGACGGCTCACTTAGTGTCATATTTCTAAACCAATGCAATGCTTCCTGAAGGCTGCACAAAATGTTGGGGCAGTAATTTTGAACTGCAACAAGCAATGGTGGCAGAGTTGGATCTTAAATTCAAAAACTCAGTCCCATGTGAATCCTGTTTATGATGTGTTTATATTTTTCTGAAGGTATCAATTTCACAGTATTTTAGAGCAAATATGCTGGTGTTTTAGGAGGAAACAACAAAGAATTATGTTATAGTGGTAGAAAATGTCAGGTGCTGAGACCCTACAACCATCTTAAAGTTTGCATTTAATTAAAGGCACACCTAATAGCAAGTATCATAGAAACGTTTCAATGAACCCAATTACCATGACCCTAATTGTGAGCTATTCAGAAACCTTAAAACTTAACCAAATTTAATTTATTAGGAACAAAAGGGGAGAGGGCGGCACGGTGGCGCAGTGGTAGCGCTGCTGCCTCGCAGTTAGGAGGCCCGGGTTCGCTTCCCGGGACCTCCCTGCGTGGAGTTTGCATGTTCTCCCCGTGTTTGCGTGGGTTTCCTCCGGACGCTCCGGTTTCCTCCCACAGTCCAAAGACATGCAGGTTAGGTGGATTGGCAATTCTAAATTGGCCCTTGGTGTGTGGGTGTGTTTGTGTGTGTCCTGCGGTGGGTTGGCACCCTGCCTGGGATTGGGTCCTGCCTTGTGCCCTGTGTTGGCTGGGATTGGCTCCAGCAGACCCCCGTGACCCTGTGTTCGGATTCAGCGGGTTGGAAAATGGATGGATGGACAAAAGGGGAGAAAAATTTATAAAAAGCCTAGAAAACAATGAATAAAAAAGCAACCAACTGAATAAAGCGCATTTCCAAGGGGAATTTTTAAAACTAATTTCACTAATAAATTAAACAAAGGCAAATCTTAAAGGTATAATTCACAATAAAATCATTTCAAAATAAGGAGCAATTATCAAAATAATCCTAAAAAGTAAACAGTAATCCTTTGCAAAAAAGAAGCTCAGAGCATATATAAACCATTAAGACATTAGAAATCTAGCTGAATTCATGCCTTTTCTTGCATTTCCCAGCTCTGTTTTTTGGAGGTAACATGCTCTTCTTTTCAGCATGGCCCAAGTGAGACATCTGTAAACTTGGAGAATTTTTGATTATTCTGGTCCTTGCAAATTTCCATCATTAAGGTCTCTCTAAAATATTCCTTCTTCTTTATTCTTTTATTGTATCTCTAGCTTAGTTTAATTCTTAAAGCCTGTAAAATAACTTAACCCTTCCTAGTTCCCCTCGTCCTTTAGTCAAATTGTATCCCTTAGAACCTTAGTCTGTGAGGCCAGTATAAGTTCTGTATGCATTCTTGTGTGATGTCTTACACAAGACTTAGGTCCCTACCAATCTATTTGGTAATGTGATCTGTCCAGGACCCCACCTCTGCTTGGACCCCTCATCTCCAGAATAATCAATTAAAGCTTGATTTGTGTACAAGTTGTACTTTACTTATTGTAAACAATATGTTAGGGGCTTAGTACTGGACTGTTTTCACTATATCTGTTAGTCTAGGAGCATTAGGCAATCTTCTTTACATGTTTTGGGAATGTCCTAGTATTGTGACTTTTTCATCCAAATTTCCCTCTTTTCTGTCTTTCATTCGTACTATCAATACTCCTTTCATATATCAACTTTTTTTTCTTCTTGATCAGTCTTGCCTCTATCTTAACCTTCACCAGTAGAAGGTATAGCCTGCAATCCCCTATACTTCACTGCTTGCACAAAGACTTATTTTTCTTAGCTGGAAAAAGTCTAGTCTGCTTTCTATAGTTCAGTGTAAAAGAGATGTTCTATACCATCTTGAATTAGAAAAAAATTAAATTATCTTATTATAAAGATCTGTTCAGAATTTTTACAGGATTTGATAAGAATTTTAAATATGATTTTGAAGAAAGCAATCTGGATCTGTTTGTGTGCTAAACCTGTACTGAAGCTTTTGATTTTATTTGCTGTCCTCTCTATTTGAAGAACTATTAAAGATGGGGCTCTCTTTTTGTAACTCTCCTAGTTGGGGTGGTTTGATTGCTAAATTTCATAGATTGTCTATGATCTAATTTGCTACATTTTTTTGTTTTTTTGGTTGAGGTGTGTTTTTTGTTTTGTTTGGTTTTGTTTTTTTTTTCTTAAATAAAAAAACAAAAAAAATACAAAAATATTTAGATAACATTTCAAAAAATACTGCAGAGTCAGAAAATCCCTTGATTTATTTTAGAATTTGCTAATAAGCAGCAAATAAAGTTTAATGTATAATATGTTTTAGAGGTAGAAAGTAAAAACTAGCTTGATACAAATGCAATGTATTATTCCAAGGAAAGTTTTGCTACGTACTGTTAAATAATTAACCCTGAGGTGGGTCCTAACACCAAAATCTGATATAAAATTTTCACTGACTTACTATAAGTTAATAAAAAGATATGATGTGAGTTTCCTTCAATAATTCAGATGCATTATTATATATAAACTCTTTATCTGTGCCTGGTAATGAAGTGACATTTCATTCTGGTCTGGTTACCTCCTAGCACCTTCAGTTATATTTTTCAAAAACAGAAAGGGATATTCTAAATTTCAAACATTTTCATACCTTTAAACACTTGTGATGTTCAGTTTACTATTGCCACCTACTTTGTGTAATCTTTTAGATGTGGGAAAGAAACAAAAGTGCCTAAAGAAAAAACACACAAGCATATGGAAAATGTGCTTTAGTAAGTACTGTCACAAAATATTTGTTAAAATATTTTCCTTTTTCTGACCATATTCATTTTCTCAACAGAAACGCCGTGAGCGAGAGATTCAACAGCAGATGTTGGTGCGAGATGAGGAGACAGTGGAGTTGAGAGAGACATTTTCTTCCCTACAGCAGGAAGTTGAAATTAAAACGAAGAAACTGAAGAAGGTACTTTTCCTTAACTGAGCTAAATGAGTTCTGCTAGAGCTAGATATAGACATGGGGATTTTCCTGTATGGTTTGATTCTTAAAATGTTATTAATTGTTTCATAAACATTTGTTTCACTTGTTGTCAATGCTAAATGTGTATATATATATATATATATATATATATATATACTGTATATATATATATTATATATATATATATATCACATTTAACATTAATTTTAATAATGTTTTAAATCAAAAAACACTTCTTAAACTCTGTTTACCTGTACATAATCAAATAAATGTAGTTGGTTATAGCATTAAACATTAACACAAATCAGTGTGCAGGATGAATCCTTTGTAAGTCATTTTGTTAAGGTGTTGTTCAGACTGACTTTGAAATTAAAGAGTCTACATGTTTGTAAATGCTTTAAATACAGCATGTACTTTGTTGGTAAATAAGACATTGTTACGAATAATTTCAAAAATATTTTAAGTACCATTTCAGCAAATGTCATTCTTGTGAAATTAATAGGTAAAAGAAGCTTTCTGGAAATGTTATCTTGTTGACATTTTAAACTTTTTAACAAATTACCTTCAGACATGCATGCAAAACCAATTGCTTTTTAGAGTTCCCACCTTTCCAACACACTAGAAATGACCGATTTTTTAATTTAAATTGTTACAGTCTTCTTTGCACCTAGGATGTGTGGTGGGATTTTTTCGGGAAACTCTATTCTCAAATATATCTGAGGATGTTAGTCTATTGGTGATGAAGAACATAAAACATATCTGTCAACTACGTGAGGTGTTTAGACTTTACTATATTTGGTTAATATATTTTATCCGTATAGCAAGTATAAAAATAACAGGTGTATTATAAAGCTGAAAACCGCAAAGTGAGAAATTGACTCTCAAATGCTGAAATCCAAAATTACTCTTGAGTAGAAGAATTTCATTGCTTAGATTTTCTTCTGCTTTACTCTATTAAGTTTAAATATTTTGCTATAACAGGATATTAGTCAAAGGATTCTCAAAGTAACCAATGCCAAATGCAAAGGGAAACTGTATGAACTAGTGGCTTTTACACATAAATATTTATTCATTTGTTTGTCATGGGGGCTGAAGCCTATAAGCACAAATCATGAATCAACCCTATAGTGACACGAGTTCATAACAGTGCACACTCTCACATGCTTGTTTACGACGCCAGTTAAGCTAGCATTCACCTTTCTGGGCTGTGGGATGACCCTAATGTGTACAAAAGGAAAACCCATGTGGACACTACATATTCAAACTCAGTTTTCTTGAGCTGTGAGGAAACATTGGTAATGTTAATGATAGTCCTAATTGACTCATTCAGTTTAAGAGAATATTAAAATATTTCAGGTTCAAATAAAAAAAAAGAAACGTTTATCAAACAGCAACATAACAACATATAAATTAATGTTACATTAAATATGTACTGCCTTTTGCATGATTTTAATCTTTAGTAGAAAGCAAATCAGATCCAGTGTTTAATATTATGAACTTTTCAGGTGTTTTGAACAAAAGGAATTATTACTTATTATTTTTGACAGGTTAATCAGTAAAATAAATATTCAAACTCATTAGTGTCAGTGACCCCAAGTACTTTGTAAAAAGTTGCTACTGCAAGCTTGTTGACAAAAGTTTATCCTTAGATCAGTTGTTTTGGACATTAGGGCTTTGGAGCACTCACCTTGAATGAATCAATTTCAGTTTATTCAAAGGTTTAGAGTCTTATTTATTTGTAATGTGCAAAGCTTGTGCTGCCTGGTTACTAGTCTGTGACACGTTTTTCTCTGTTATTGTCATCTATTGTGCTAAACACAATGAAATATTGCTTTGGTCAACCTTTTAGTACTCGAACACTGCTGAAGTTATTGTCATGAAGTCTCCGATTTAAGTAACAGCTTACTGCTCTGCCAAACACTAGGGCTGGTCCGTAAGTCTAGCAGGACCACTGCTTTGAGTATGGTGCTGGAAAGATGGTTGATTAGGTAAGATAACACTTGTAAGACTTATGTATACTGTATGAAAAGACCCTCCATTTTCTCCATTCCACTCCAGTATTAAAGATACTGGCTGCTGACTGCTGCTGGTCAATTTGCATTCTGTGACCTATTGGCTAGAAAGCTAACTGGAAACCTCATAAAGTTAAAGTGTGAGAAAGTGGCATTATTGTACATCTGTACAGGTAGTGAGAGTTTACAGTACAGGCCAAAAGTTTGGACACACCTCCTCATTCAATGTGTTTTCTTTATTTTCATGACCATTTACAGCACTCCATCACTCTCCTTCTTGGTCAAATAGCCCTTACACAGCCTGGAGGTGTGTTTGGAGTCATTGTCCTGTTGAAAAATAAATGATCGTCCAACTAACCTGACTTCTGCACAACACAACTGCTGGTCCCAACCCCATTGATAAAGCAAGAAATTCCACTAAATAACCCTGATAAGGCACACCTGTGAAGTGAAAACCATTTCAGATGACTACCTGTTGAAGCTCATCGAGAGAATGCCAAGAGTGTGCAAAGCAGTAATCAGAGCAAAGGGTGGCTATTTTGAAGAAACTAGAATATAAAACATGTTTTCAGTTATTT
The DNA here is from genome assembly GCA_026402145.1 of Polypterus bichir lapradei. Classification (NCBI taxonomy): domain Eukaryota; kingdom Metazoa; phylum Chordata; class Cladistia; order Polypteriformes; family Polypteridae; genus Polypterus; species Polypterus bichir. Next base: position 75,162,782 of record JANRMT010027041.1, read on the forward strand.
CACCTTTTTTTGTTAAGTACATAACTCCACATGTGTTCATTCATAGTTTTGATGCCTTCAGTCATGAAAATAAAGAAAACACATTGAATGAGGAGGTGTGTCCAAACTTTTGGCCTGTACTGTACATGAAAATCATCTTGACAACATGCATGAAGGATACTGGAGGTGATATTGTACCAGAAAATGGTTGTAAGTTTAATCTTTTTGTTTCCCATGACTTGAACAGAAACTATGAACATGTGGACTGAAATCTACACATTGCAACTTTCAACATATGATGATCCTGCCTGTGCTCAGTTTTATTTAATACAACATATTTTAAAGTGGTTTGAACATTCTTTGATCATGACAGATGTTGATAAAATAAAGATATGTATGGTGGTGAAGATTACTTCATTGATTGATTACTCCTGCTCTGCCATGTGAAAGACTGTAACTAGTCGATACTTGATGTAACACGTGGCCTACAGATACAGGAGTTATGCAAAACCATTCATGTTCAACTAATCCGCTTTAAACTGAGTGTATGACAGCATAGACCAGAGAGTACATGATAAGGAATACAAAATTCTGTTTGTAGACAAAATGGCCCTTATTTTCTCCTTTTCAAAAATTTGTCTGAGCTTGGAAGAAAAAAATCTCTCATTATTTAAATTATTACAGAAACCATTTTTAACCCTTTGTTACAGAAAGGTGAATTATTGTGCTTTCATGCATTAAGTTTCTTATCATGATGTGAGAGGATAATATTAAAGCTAATTGACTGAAGGTTTAATGACAGTCCTGGAAGAAAAACTTTGATGTTGTTCCAAGAAAAACAGAATTCCAAGAATATCAGATTGACCTATGAGCAAACATAGCTGCTATCAAGAAGTACTACAATTTAAGTCATCATGGCTACAATCAAACTGATTACAGAATAAATACAGAACCAATTAGGTTACACAGTGCCTTGCACTTAAACTGCCTTGGAACAGGATGACTACAGTGTTTAATTCAGTAGAAACAATTGCATCTCATTCTAATCAGGACTGTAACATGTCAGCAATGTTCCAATATAACACTCAGACATTTTCAATCTGAGCCCTGGAAATTACTAAATCCTTACTAATAATTATTAACATCCAGTTCAAGTATTGTCTAAGCCATCAGTGTTTTCTGTAACTCCTTATGTTTTTATAAAAGAGAAAAAAAAATCTGTACTTGTACAACTGAAACTCGGAAAAATTTGGAACGATATAGAAAATGCCAGTAAAAACAAAAGTCAGTGATTAGTATATGATAATAATTGATCTTTGACTTAAAAACATTGTACAACCCATTAATTGATGTTTACAAGTAATGAACTGTATTTAAGCAGACCCCCGTGACCCTGTAGTTGGGATATAGCAGGTTGGATAATGGATGGATTGTTTTGGATTTGTTACTTGCAACATGTTCCAAAAGAAAGTCTGGACAGTGCTGAATTTACCACTTTGTAATGTTGCTTTTTCTACTGGTAGCACTTAATAAATGCTGAGGTACTGAAGACACTCATTTATTGAGTGTCTCAAGTTTAATTCTGTACCATTCTTCTTGCAAACAAGCCTTAAGGTTTGCAACAGTAAGGAGTCTTTGTTGTCATATTTTGCATTTCAAAATGTGCTACATGTTTTCAACTGGGGACAGGTCAGGACTGCAGGCAGGCTATTCGAGCATCCAGACTCTATTCCTGTGTGGCCATTCCTTTGTAATGCACCCAAAATGTGGTTTTGCATTGTCCTGAAATGTGCATAGGCAACCATGGAAGAGATGTCTTCTTGAAGGCAGCATGTGTTGGTCCAAATTCTGTATGTATTTTTTGCCATTAATGGTGCCTTCACGGAAGGACATCAGACCACTGGCACAACCCCATTTCCTCAGAGATGCTGGCCTCTGGAAACAGTCTGAATAGTTTTAATCTTCTTTGGTCTAGAGGACACATGTATTTCTTCGAAAAAAGACCTGAAATATTGATTCATCCAATCACAATACGTGTTTCCACTTGGTCATCCCAGATGCTTCCAAGCCTGAACAAGTTGACTGCGCTTCTGGATGCATACAGCTTACTTTTAACAGTACAGTGTAGTGAACAGCTATAACCAGCATTTGTGGATATAACTATGTATTATGTTACTTGATAAAGGTTTGTCAAAGTACTCCTGAGCCCATGTGGTTATATCACTCTTTGATGAATGATAGTTCTTGGTGAAGTGCTGTCTGTGGTATCAGACATCACGGGCTTTCAGCTTAGGCTTGTGCCCTTGCCCTTTATACACTGTAATTTCTCCAAATTGAATCTTTTAATTATATTTTGTACTGTTGAAAGTGAAATACCCAAATTCCTTGCGATGTGTCTTTGAGAAACATTGTTTTTTAACTTTTGAATGATTTTCTAATGCATTTGTGGGAAAATTACTGATCATCTGCCCATCTTTGCGCCCTGTGCTGGCTTGGATTGGCTCCAGCAGACCCCTGTGACCCTGTGTTAGGATATAGCGGGTTGGACAATGACTGACTGACTGACTGACTAATTTTAAGATCTACAATAGGACTTTATAAACTTAGAGACAGAGCTATACAGTCTTGATAGCAATAACAAATATCAGGACTAGAAAAGGATGTATCCCTTCCATGATAAAGATAAAATCTGAAGTGGGTCAAACTGAAAACAGCTGCAGTATCAATTATATAGCTATAAAAAAGTACTTACTGGGGAAGTGAAATCCCAGTGGTTCAAAACAAGAGCACCAATTGTGATTTGTAGCACTGCGTCAGGATTTGCTTGAGATGTGATGCTAAGCACATTGGTAGTGACGAGTGGATCTTTTTTCAAAAATCTATTTTGTGTTTGTATGTTGGTCAGCAGGCCACACCACAAAGAAGCAGTCATGTTGATTTGTGCACATAAAAAGGCCCTGTTATCACCCGTATATATCTACTACATGTCTGCTTTTCAGGTCATATTTTTCAGTCTATTATCAGGTTATATTGTTTGTTCAACAGGAAGGCACAATGGTAGTTAATACTGAGGGATGAACGTAAAGTCGTCATTTTTTTTTTCTCTATTTACTAAATGTATTAAGATGTTTAACTGAGGAGCTGCTTAGCCATATTATTTCAATGTGAACTCTAATCAGTGTGTACCTTTTTCCTTTTTTTCTTGATTATGTTGACCATGTTCTCTGGACTATGGCTGCCTTCCTGGCTGTCTTACTGGATCACACTACTCTCTGTTACAGTATAGAAAGGTTTGTCTTGCGCTTTACAAAATCTTTATTGTCGATACCAGCCTGGACTGGCTCAGCCTCTGCTTACACTATTTATTACCAAACTAATCTCCATCAGTTGATCCAATTGGTACCAGAACAAGGATAATGAAAGGATAATGCAGCTGTGCATGACAGGGGCTGAAGTCAGAAGGGTACCCTATTACTAACGCTCCCCCTAAAACTAACTTTGAATGTAGAATATTATCATTCAGTCTTCCCTTACACCCGGAATGCGCTGCCCTTTCATTATTTTTATGGGAAATATAAGGTATATTGTCCAGAGAGTCTACTGTATACTTCTGCTAGTTTGTAAAATTTGTAGTATTATAACACATGGTGAAGTATGAATTCCTTCAAGATTGACATCCAATGTAAATTGAAAGTGTGACAATCATTGTTAAACCATTGTCTAAGAGGTTTTTAAAATACTAACTGAAACCTTTCTTAAAAATTAAGTGTCATTATTTCCATCTTGTCTTTTTTTGCTGTTTTATTCCACCATGTATTATAAAATGATAATGCAACCCCAACATGTTATTTGCAAAGCTGTAATCAGGTTTGTGGTGTCACTCAAGTTTTCATATTGTACTCATCCATTCAGAAATGTGTGTCTGTCTCTCCAAAATCATGGCATCTGTTAAGCTGTAACTTCTACAAAATGTTGAGTGTGAGTGTCAGGGTGTGAATGGGATCCATACACTCAGTACTGCTGGGATGAATTAAGTAGGTTTTAGAATGTTATGTTTTGTTATTAACATTTTTAAAAATGCAACATGTTCTTTGTATTATTTATCTACTTGATCCAAATCAGGGCAGTTAGGGAGGCACACTATTAGGAATTTAAATATTGTACAGTAAAAGTAAAGGGATGCCATAGAGACACATCAGCCAGTGCCTTCTTTATAAGATACTGTATGTACTTGTGTTTTATTTTTATTTTGGTTATATTATACTTGTTTTTGAACATATACATCTAAATTGGATTTACCTCTTCTACGAAGTCAAAGTCTGTGTGATACCTTTTTCAGAAAGTTCAGAAGAAACATCACCTTTGTTGCTTATATTTGTGCTGTGAGGCAGAGAAGTCAGCATCTCTAACAGGATTCTCGACCTTTTTGGTCCATTAAATACACACACTGTCAGTCTTACCTTCTTACTGAGCTGAATTTGTGGTGTTACGATCACCTTACTGATACGGCCTTTGGCTTTTTCAGTGTGTATTTACTTCAAAGCAATAATGTTGTATTCTACTGCTAACATCACATTGTTAGTTAATTTCAACTTCATTTAGCACATTTTTCTTTTCTGATGCCACAGTATTAGCTGCTAATGATATCTCTTGGCTGGATCAGATGCCTTTCTGTTTTTGTGTTTGGGTAGCAGTAGAGTTGCTGGCCTGAAGTACAGGCCAGCCAACTTTTCTCCCATGTTTGTGATTTATATAGGAGAAAATGTTGTGAAAATTGGGGCCAGTGAGAAACAGTAAGGTATGTCTGTAAATAAGGAAGTATGACAAAGAGAGTTGTTTCTACATCTTATGGACAAGCACACTATGTTAATCTGTAACTGGCTTTGGCATGGCTTACTGTGGAACCCACCTTTCCATACAAACCTGGTCCTGGATAAACCTCTAACTTTATTACAGACATTCTCAGAAATTTTTAATTTATCTTGTTTCTTCTCTTTGTGTGGAACTAATACTGACTGAAACACCTTCAAGAATGCCATTATGACTTTATGGTCAGTGACTAATTTTAGCACATTCTTATGACAAGAAAACTATAGTCATAGCTTTGTTGCTGTAGGCCCACTTTTTAAACACATACTTTAGCTTTGTTTTTGTAGTGCTCACCAATTTTTGGCAAAATGGTGTATGAGGTGCAGCAACAAATTACTAGCGCTTATTCAATTAAAGTGGATGAAAGAGTATAACAGGATTTTGAAAGTATGAGTTGTGACGCAAAAGTGTAGATCAAAGAAGTAGTAAAAAAGATATATGCAGAATAAATGTTAAAAGTAAAAAAAATCAGCTTAAAAATATCCTTCACAGTAATTTCCACTTTCTAATTCATGTGTGTCTGTATGCAAATATCCTTCTCTTACCTTTGATGTAATCATTGTATAAGTAACGCCTTTTTTAAAGTTTTTGTTTGTAATGGGAAAATACCTGGAACCAGGCTCTTTATTTTAGCTATGGGACTCTGGCTGGTGTGTCTCTGTTGCATCCTATTACTTTCACTGTATAACATTTAAATTCCTAATACAGACCTTTTATTTTGGTTATACAGTACAGTATGCCTTATTCTGCTTTGTTATGTTAGTAGGAAAGCAGCATGTGTATTTCCAGTGAAGGATTGCTTTCACATCTAGGGTTGGATTCTGTTATAAACCCAATGGTCCAGCCCTGCATGGCCCTGTAATAAAATAAGTGTGCTTGGAATATGAATAGGATGAATTTCAATGTCATTTTTCTCAGAATCAACTAAAAATCTAGTACTGATGATCATCACAGGTCAGAGCAGGAATTCCCATTTTTCCCAGCAAAACTTTGAAGAATAAATCCTAGAAGACTAATGCCGATCAACTAATGCCTCCCATCAGTCTCATCCTCCACTTTATTGAGAACAAGGTGATGGAAATATGAAAACTATTGTTAGCATACACTCCATATTATAGCACTATGCGGTGCTCGAGACCCAGTGGAGCCATACTTTATATCATCCTTCTAGGCTGCTTGCTATCTTTAAAAGGACTGCTTTGAATTCCGTGTGTGACTTTAGCACGCTTGCTGTTTTTATAGGCTCCCCTACAACTGGCTCTGAAGCTGCTCGTCTGAATGGTGGAATGGCAGCTTACACTGTGGGTGACTCATTATTAATGAGTCTACACTGTTATATATATATACCCATGTCTCCACAGTGTATAAAATGGAGCATATAAAATAGACTGCCTCATTTAGAACAGAAATGGCTAGGCTACAGGGTGGTTTCAAGTTCTTCCAGATTGTGGGCGGAAAAAACAGTCAGAAGACTGTGTAAACCACCAAGGTTACTATCATCAACAAAAACTGTAACTAAATCAACTAAAATAACATTTTGTTAAATGAAATGAAAACAAAACAACAAAAAACAGTGAAAAAATAAAACTATACTGAAATTAAGATGACATACTGAAAAACTGACTGAAATAAAGTAAAAATGGAAGAGAAATATGTTGATTTTTAAAAATAATCTGGCGCTGCCATCCAATATTACCAATATTTGTGAATATGTGCTTGTGTCAGAGTACACAAATTGAAGTTTCAACAGACATTTGCCACAAAGAAGCAACTCAGGATGTTTTGTGCTGAAAATTCACAAAATAGGGATGGTACAACAGCATTGCTCCCAGTAATTAAAAATTAAACCTGGTCTGGAAGGTCCGTAAACATATCTTTTGCAAATTGTCATTATGTGGCCCAATTAGTTTGTCTTATGCCCATGCATTACCAATGTTACTGTATTTGAGGTAATTTTGGCATATAAAATACAATGAGGCTAATCTTATACCAAATATTTTAATAAATAACCTGGATTTAAAGAGAGCATTCATATCTAATAGGAGTTAAACAGCACCAGAGATGACAGTTTTGGAATTAGGTCCACCATCAAAATTGTAACAATGAGAATATTCTAAAAATGCCCACTTTTTATATTCAAAATAATATGCAAACTGCAAGTGGTTTGAAGACCAGAAAATCCGCTTTCTGTAAATTTGCAAACACAAGTACCTAAACACACTTAAATAACATGAACTGTGGAGCTTGCTGGATTATGATATGAAGGTCAATAAAGTCTTTAATGCCAATCTCCTTTTCACATTAAGCCTAAACATTTTTTTGTCTTTTCTCTCAGTAATTAGTTTTTTTTAAGGTGGCAGTGTTGGCAGTTTTTTTGATGGTGCAGTGTTTTTTTTGTCGTGTAATTTCTCGTATACTTCTCTTTTTTGAAAATTAACTTTTTGTTTCTGGTTTTGATTTCTGCTTTTCCCCTGATGCTGTTGCATTTGGGCCTAGTTGATCAGATGGATTCAATCATGAATGAATGGATGTTGTGCAAAAAATTATTTTTTATAAAACTGAAATACACTTCTGGTCAGTAGTCACATTTACAAGTCCAAACACAGCTGCATTTCCACAATTGGAGCAAATTTAAATCAGGCATGAATGATTTTATATAGTCCGGTTATGTAATATAATAATTAAATAGGTATACAGTTATGTTGCCTGTGCAGATTTTTTAATTTCAGGTTATGATTCACGTTCAGCATATCTGTTCAGTTCCTGAGTAGTTTAAATAAAAATGCCACTTTTCAGCATGCACTTGGAAAGGTACTTACTAATATATAACATTTTAGATTATTCCATATGAACAGATAATTATATTGCATAATAGTAAATAGTACTCACAGGACAAAATACCTACATTTTTCTCACACTAACCTGGTCCGTAGTGGGAATATTGCTGTTGACCCTGCTGTTGACCTTGCAGATTTTACTTTTTCTCTCCAGCCGTCTGGAGTTTTTTTTTTTTTTTTTTTGTTTTTTCTGTCCTCCCTGACCATCAGACCTTACTCTTATTCTATGTTAATTAATATTGTCTTATTTTAATTCTTACTTTGTCTTTTTTTTCTCTTTTGCTCATCATGTAAAGCACTTTGAGCTACATTATTTGTATGAAAATGTTCTATATAAATAAATGTTGTTGTTGACTGTCTCTCCTTTTATCCATACATGTCTATGCTCTATATGACTATGTAGTCTCATAGTAATGAAGGTTGTCAGCTGCCTAGACAGAATATGTTGTTTTACATTTGCACACACAAAGAACTGGCCATAAATGGGAAGGTCCTGTCTGGGAGTACTGTACTTATGAAAACATCTTTAAAGAGGCTGAGGACAGTGACATGATGAAAAAATACAAACCTAACAAAAAAGAACAACAGGGTTTGTTAGTCAACAGACTTTAACTTTGTCTTTGTAGAAAGCTGCTGTTACCTCGGTCAATCAAACACAAAACAAAAGAAGGTGCATTGGCAGAGCTATTTTTTGAATGGTTAGGAGGTGGTGTAAAGTACCTGCCTTCTTAAGGTACTGTACAGTGCCTAATTCAAAGTTTAAAATGCCAAATTAATCAGCCTGCTCCTTGAACAAATGTGAAACAAATGTGGGACACTTTCATAAGAGAACTCTCAGTGTAAATAGCTGGAGGAAAATGGGGCTCACTGTGTGTTTTGGTTGTACATGCATCTTTATACATTTGGTTTGCTATGTATGTACAGCATTCATTTCTTCATCGAACAGACATTTTTTATGATAAAACTTAAATTAAACTGAAGTTATTCTCTCTAAATAAAAACTAATTAATTCACCAACGATGACAAACTAAAATAAACATCGTTAAATGTTCATAAAAGTAAACTGAAACTGAACTGATAATTAAATAACTGGTGGTACTAATATAAATATTAAAAATAATAAAAAAAAAATGGCTAAAATAATTATTGTCACCAGAAAATCCTTTCCTGGTGTAATTTTAAAAACATTTCCCTAAATAAGCATCACATGACTTATCTTTTTGTTACTTTTTTGTAATTAAAGGGCAAATAAATGATGAAGATCAAATTTAAAAGAGAGAGACAGTGTGAGACATGGTGCCATCAGGAACAGTTCCTTCATATCAAATTGGTGTTGTATCCATTCCTTGATCGTTGCTTGGCGTATTCTTTTGTCTTCATAGTGCAGGTTAAGCTGTAATACTGACTCACCATAAGTTGAGCCTTACAGAAACAGTCAGGTGCAACTAAAACTTCTTGACTACAGTCAGGTGATATCTTCTGAACAAATTATGGAACATTAAACCTATTGGCTGCTCCAGTGATGATCTAAGTATGTCACATTAATAGTAATGCATGAATTGTAATTCATTTTCACCATTTTGCAGAGATCTGTTTTCACTTTGTTCCTAAAATAAATCCACTGTCATTCAATTCTGTATAAAGATAAAATGTGAAAACCTCCAAGGTGGTGAATACTTTTCATAGGCTCTGTAACTCATTTACAGTTATTAAGGAGTTATTATATTATTGTTACTTTAACTAACGTTTTGTTACATTCTAAAAAGAGATAAATTTAGTATTTATATTTATAAGTGAATCCTCATTTGAACATACAGTAATGTAATGTAATACTAAACACAAATTACTAGATGTTGACCTTGCATTCTGCTTTCTTTCATTGCATCTTAGAGTCCTATTGTTGTGATAGTCATAACTACTTAGTGTTATAATTATTTCCCAAACAGGAAGGACAAAACCAATGATAAACTCTAACAAAACAGAAAACCTATTTAAATGTTTATTGATTAAATCAAATTAAAAATCCAGATTAAAAATAATAAAAAATAAGTGAATTAACTGTGATTCAAATTTATATAACAATAAAACGTGAAAACTTTCAAGTGAGTGAATACTTTTGTGGGCACTGTATATAAAACATAGTGGTTTATGAATTTATCAAAAAATTTCATAACATAACATGACATTGTCAGACCTACACAGTTAGGTCCTAGTGACAGAGAGATGTACCCTGTTCCAACAGCATCAGAAAAAAGCAGAAGCCAGCCTTGGATGGGGTCCCAGTCCGTCACAGTGGTCTTACACATACCCACATTCACAGAGCTAATTCACAGTCACCCTGTAACCTAACCCACATGTCTTTGATGTTTTGGAAAGTAACACGGAGAGCCTAATTGAAAACTAATGCCAATTCCAAACAGACAGTGACAGAGTGTGGGATTCAGTACAAGGATGCAGGACCTGTGAAACAACAATGCTAAACACAGCACCACCATGCCACTCTAGGGGTATTTATTCAATTATCTAATTCAATCTCTAAGCACAATTACAAATAACAACAAATATAGTAAAGCAATGTTTAACAACATCAAAGGGTGCAGAGTACACTGTGCCACATACAGTATTTTATTAGGAGCAATTACATTAGGATTAGATAGAAATCTCAGAAAGATTTACACTGAACATTGTGAACATTCTAATTGTATAACAAATGTTTGTGATGGTAGGAGGACTGAAAATCTTGTATATCAGAAGTATGAATGAGAAGGAACAGCATAGAAGAGGATTGTGAGATGCAAAAATACACTACTATGTAAATGAAATGAAAACTAGCTGCAAAAATGAAATGTCCTTTTGTTTTGTTTTTATATGAACATATACTTACCCGTGTCAGTTTGCAGCTTTGTTCCCTGTCCTTCATCATAACGTGTTGAAGCTGCTTGTGTCAAAGTCTCCATCAAAACTTGATTACAGTTAAAGCTTTATGAACACTTGGGTGCACATTATTCTTTTTTGATATTTTCAACTTTATATCCATTATTGACCTTGCTGTGCTACTAACAAATGCAAGTAGCTGTCCTCTTGTATTTTCTTTATTATTTGGAATATTTATCATTTTGGAAGGAAAACTGACAGCAGGTGCATTCATTTGGTTTACACTAATAAGGATGAATGATATGTTGACATGAGGGCCCTGTCACTGTGTAGAGTCTGCATGTTCTTCCTATGTCAGTGTAGATTTTATATGGGCACTGCAGTTTCCTTCCCGGGGATAACTGGCATATCTAGAATGATCAAACAAGAGTGGGTCCTGTAATGGACCAGTTTTTCTTTTGTTCTTTTTCCCCATGCAACAGATGCTTCTCTGAATAAAATGCCACTTATTTGATGTGTTTCATCTACAACAAAATATTCTTGTTTGTATGAGTGGGAGGAGCGCTGGAAGCCCAAACTCTTCATTGAAATGAAGTAATTGTAGGCCTGAAACAGATGGATGCTTGGAAAAATCTGTCATCCATCTTTCATCCACACATCCATTTTTAAAACAGGCTCAACACCAGCTGAGTTTGTAGGTGGGTCAGTTTGCAGTAGTAAGGTTTATACTGTAAAGCTGATTGCATTTAGAAATATGAATGATTTATAGATTTCAATTCATGAATGTATTCTTTTGTTTATGTTTCAGTATTATTATATACATTAACACTTGGTTTGATTTTTCAACCATTCACTGCCTGTGTGCACATACAGTAACTTGTTTTGGGAGTATTTTGCTTTCCTTCCAAATCTTAAGGATGCATTTGTCTGATTAACTCATAACTCTGCATTAGCCTGAGTGAAAGTGGGTGTTGATCAGAGTTTAAAGATTTTTTTCCTTAAGATTAACGTAAACTAGTTAGATACAGTAAAGGATTAATAAGTAATTTCTTCGCTTGTTTCCATAATGGCTCTGTCATTTGGGTTGTACTGTTTTTAACTGATAGGAACAGAGGATATGACTCCATCTTTAAAAGAATTTTAGAAGAAACAAGCCATATGAAAGGATATATATAAGCAAGCAAGCAGTGAAGTAAACAGGGTGTCTGATGTGTATAAATAATTAAAAGAGAATATGGAGCATTATAATAGCTACAACATATTGTTTTGTACATACACTATATTATGTGTTTGAACATGTTGTAGAAGATATTCATTTATAGATGTTTTAGTTGCTGGGTTGTCTACAGCTATGAAAAAAGAAGACTTAAGTCTGCAGGAACTGTCTTTGAGGACAGATGCAATGCAACAAAGTCCTAACCTAAGGAGAAAAGGGAAATAATAAAAATCTACAAGTTTTTAATAGTACTCATATTGTAACATGTACAGAATTTATTACTTGTATGTCAGACCAATATGTAACACATGCCCACTTCAGATGCCATGAGAACAAAGAATGAATATAAATGCACATTTTCATTTTAAATAATAGAAGGCACAGATGTTAGGGTGGTTCTTCGTATTCTTTTTCTTCTTGTTCTTTTAAAATAATAAAAAAAAATGGCCATGCTAGTCTCATGCAAAGATTGATGAGAAACTGGAGATCCTCTAGGCTACCAGAGCTTCTTTGCCACTGGTGTATCCTCTTTCCAGATCTGACACCTGAGGGCCTCATGAAATGGGTATGCATGTAGCAGATATTCTGAATAATGCTGTGAGACTGATAGGGACACTGGTTTGATTGGCCACTGAAACTAAGTTTATAGATGATGGTCGAGGCATTTATGTCCAGTCCGAACCTTGAAGATACCCACCTGCTCAGATATTGTCAGCTTGAGGTATGAATACTAAAAGTTAATTTTTAAACAACTGAATGTGAAGACTATATCACTATAAATATGTACTCTCCAATTTGCTTGCTGTAAAAGGTTATATCTGTTATTTTGTTTTATTAAAGTGTTTACCTCTCAGAAAAAGGAGCTGGACATGGTGTGTATTAACTAAGAGGTGCTTAGCAATAGTTAATTCCAAGCAAGTGAGCTATAACCCAATGTCTGCTGACTTCCTAACTTACAGATGTCTTCTGACTATAAACCTGATTCAGATGTCAGGCTTCAATGGGTCAGATCACTACCTCTGTTCTCACTCTCTCTCTGTCCATCTTGGTATGTGAAATACCTGTTAGGAATGCCAGAGGTGGACTTTTTCCAGTTTATTGACTTTCTAGACAGAGTTCATAACAAAGTAACTCCTGAGTAATATGTTAAAAATAGCTAATAATGACACTTTTCTCCTGGTGTTAAAAACTCTGCTACCAGTTATCTTTATGAGGTGTGGTAAAGATAAATGGTGTTCTAGTGAGAACTGCCTATAACTGACATCCATTTAAACCTCATGTGTAAAATGGCAGCACTAAAACCTGCATTTAGAAAGATGCTACCCTTCATCAAGAAACATTATGTACATCTCTTATATGGCTGCTAATCATTCAAAGTGGACTGGTAAATCTTTAGCAAGAGCATTAACGTACAAAAATATTGTGTACAGTGTCACATCTTAACATGTATTACTAATATTTATGTCATATATTTTATATTCTATATATATATGTGTATTATTAATTTTTATACTAACTTATTAATTTTCATCTTTGTTTCATTTATGTTTATAGTGGCTTGTTTGTTTTGTGTAGATTTCTAAATTTTTTCATTGTAACATGAAGAAGTAGAAACCACAGACGATTTACTTTCCATTGAAGCCTTGTATCCCACCGTATGTATGTGTTACTGTGCTGTGCTTTACAGTCTTGAATATTTGTTTAGCACCATGAAGAGGTCAACAGAGCAGATAACACCTTCAGCATTTAGAGTGACAAACATGAATACATAAGTAACACATCCTAAAATAATTATAAATAAAATGCTAAGAAAGAGCAACACCACATACTGTACATCTTTATCTATGGCTAAAAAGGCACAGATTTTTGTCTCTGGTTGTGTTCCAACAGCTTAACCTGGAGAAGGATGTGGTGTGACAAAAGTTAACACTTTTCTGTGTTCTTTCTTGAGCAGCTTTACTCCAAGCTTCAGTCTGTGAAGGCAGAAATACAGGATCTTCAAGATGAGCATGTGAGAGCCAGACAGGATCTAGAACAAATCCAAAATGAGCTGACTAGAGACCTCAAGTTCAAGTGAGTTGTCCTGACACATATGTTGAACTGTTTATGCTGGCTTAATATACATGACCTTTGCTGTTATTTTCTTGACAAATGTAAAGTGTAAACATATGGTGCTCTGAAAAAGTAAGAACATATATGTTCTGCAACCTATTTACATGTAAGAGTATTTATATAGACACATAGATAGTCATCTTTCAATAATACTGATGGATTAAAGTGATTCTAGTTAACACATTGCAATCAACATTATTCTTTGCAATCATTTATTCAATCAAAAATGTCAGAAATGCAATTATCTTTTCTATAAAAAATAAATGCTGTTCTAGCATCAGTAACTTCTTGTGGGTGTTTTTCTAATTGTCTATCAATCTCCCACATTGACTTAGTGAAAGTTATGCTCACAAATGTGTATGCTGCATTTTTTGTATGTGGATTTATTTTAGTGTTTTTGGTCATTGTTATGTTGCAAGGAGCACTTTTCAGTTTTATATTTTTGAAAGTTATCCTCATATTCTTCCCAAAGACTTTTATTACAGTGTAGAATTCTGGCAAAAAAGTTACCCCAAACCATAAGACTTTCACCCTCATGCTTCTTTTGGTCAAAATCAGCTTTTGGTTTTACCAAACATGACATCTAACAGTGAGGCCAAACAGCTCTACCTTTGTCTCATCTGTTCAAAGCACATTGTTCATGGAGTCATGTTCTTCAGCTAGGTATTATCTGGCCAACACCAGGTATGCATCTTTATTCTTTTTGACAGCAGCAGCTTCTTGCTTCCTGACCTTCTATATAGGACAAAGTTGAGCCGTCTCTTTTTCTGGTGGTTGAACCATGCACTTAGACATTTACCTAAAGAAAGTCTTGCCTTTAAATCACTTTGTGTTATTCTGAGGTTCTTGGAGACTTTCCATAGCATCTTGGACAGATTGCCAGTGGTCTTATTTTTTTTCCATTTCTAGTTGACCTTTTGAACAGTGGACTGATACTGCAAATTTGACATATGTTACAAAAACACTTTTAGCCTTATGTGCATCAACATTCTGCTTTCTGAGGGATTCAAAGAACTCTTTTGATTTTGGCATAATGCAGCCACACACCTCAATTGCTAACACCAAGCTACCCCACATGTTTATGATGTTTATGTAAGGAAGGGCCTCAAAAATACGTACTTTAAAAATACCTAATTATTTTTTGCACCTCTTCTTGTGCTTCTAATATTAGACATTTGATACAATGATAAATGTAGTAGTGTACTAAATTACCAATTTCAACAATTTCAGTTGCACAAATGAGTGCAAAATATATTTGTCAATGTTATTTTTTAAAATAAAGTCATCTTTATCAGCATTGCTGAAGTGACCATCAAATTTCAATTTGTCCAAAAATAAAAAAAGATGTTTTAATGGGGTGTATTTGCTTTTTCTTACCACTTTAAATATAACCCTTAAATATATTTTACTCACCTTGTTACACTAACAGATGCAGCCATAATAATATTTGGTTAAAAAATGTATATACATTTTGAATCAGTCAGATTAGTCTGTCCAGTCGTTTGGTTTCATTACCTGCTTTTGTGAGTACAAGATTGCAGTGTGCCATAGCCTATCCTGTAACTGGGAAGGCAGTCCATCACAGGGCACACATGGCTACACACTCACAAATATACCACGTTTGAGTCACCAGTTATCTTTAGACTGGAGGATACTGCAGTGTCCATAAAAAAAAAACAGATATAGGGAAAATTTACAAATTCCTCATAGTGGTGAAACCAGAAATTGAATACTGCTTTCCTATTACTGTAAGCCTGCAGTCTTAATCACTGTGAATACCTGTTGGAGTTTAATTAAAAAAGTCTTTCCTTCATATGCAGTTTACCCCACATAATATAACTTTGAAAGCCAGTGTCTGTTTAGTTAGCAACAGATGCAATGCAAGATCTCTCTGGAAAAGATCTCGGTCCTCCAGATGCTGTGCAAATATTTTAACACTTGGAGAACTGGAGTCAGTAGTCAACCAGGTAAGATTTTTGAGAACAAAGGTGATAAAATGGCAGCCTATGTGAAGAAAGAGAAAACACTCTCTATCCCCAGAGAACGAATACCAGTCAAGCCCCCGGCTCTGTATGACAGTTGCAGTAACTTCCAGTTCATGTTATTTTTAGTATTTTTGTACAGTATTAGGAAGTCCAGGTTTTTTAATCTTTATGGGAATCTCCAGTGTTAGAAGTCCATTTTATTCAAAATTGCATTTTGATATCTTCATTCTGCTTAAGCAATATATAGAGTGGTCCAGATCTAATTATGCAATTTTCATTAAGCTATAACTTATTAAGTTTATTACATAGAAAATCACCCGAAAAATCCCGGACCATCGAGAAGTATGCGAACTGACAACATGAAGAATCGTCTTCGCACCGATCTGGAATCCTCCCCGTATAAATCAAAGTCATCCAGGTGATCTGGATCTGCATAATTAGATCTGGACCACCCTGTATAGTACTTCATATTACAACATGACATAAAAAGCATAATGCTGACAGGGATCTGCAATTAGACATAATTGCCTGTGCTTGTTCTTAAACGATGCTTATTCATAACTTCTTAAGCAGCACCTTTTACACATAATGGGGCTTTTGTGCTTAATGTAGCAGAACATACCATGAAGAAATAGTCCTTAAAACCTCCTGTCATACATTTTAAAGATATTGTCAAAAAGTACTTTAGTCATTTTATGTATAGTTTGGAAAGAAAGGTAAAGTGATTGATTAGACTGTTAAATCTGGTTGACCAGAACACTGTACATCAATTAAAACATAATTTTTGAATTAAATACCAATATGAGTAAAATGTAATTCAGTTTATTCCTAAATGTTTGTACTCTGCTCATAAAGTGACCGGTTCAGAGTGATGGGCATATTTAAACAGGCTGCACATACGATAAGAATTATAGACTATGTCATAAAGGAATAACCAGAACAAAGTAATAGTGTTATGCAAATTGTCTGTACAACATTCAGGCACAAAGAATAAAGTTTTTGCTTTGCTTACCATCTTCAACGGTGACATCATGTTCAACATTTTCTGTTCATGCATTGTGCCCTTAGGAAACTTGCACATGGATGACACATCTTGTGACATCATGGTGGTTACATGATTTATTTTGTCTTTTACTCAATTCAAATTTTAGTCCACTTTATTGTTTTTTTTTTTACTCCTTGCCTTGATAATGACTTGTGATGTTAATTTTAACAATAATTTTTAAAACCCTTTGATTTAGCTCTCTAAGTAAAACTGACCCTGTCCAGCTGCTCTTCTGAAAAACAAAAAAGTCTTTTTTTTCTCTCTCCCTCACTACTCCCGTACAAACCACTGCCTCTGAATTAGGTTTACAGTTTGAAGACATCAGAACTAAATCTATTGGCAACTGTCAGAGTCTGCATATATTTAGGTAACGTGAAATCCTGACAAAGAGGAATTTTCTTACTGCTGCTCAGTTGGTTTCTGTGGATTACACAAAGAAGAGATTGCAAAAGAGGCGTTGGCATGCCCTGCTTTTCATATTCTCATGGCAAACATGGGTAACACTTATAGCCTTATAACCTAATGCAGTGTTTCTCAAACTCGGTCCTGGGGGCCCACTGTGGCTGCAGGATTTTGTTCCAACCAGATTCAGAATCAGTGACAATACCTGATAACACTGAGCTCATTTAATTAGCTGGTATTTTTTTTTCTTATTCTACATTCAGAAAAGCACAGCAGCATGATTTTTACATGTATTAGACATTTAGAAATATTTCTGCTTTTGCTATAGATTTAAATGCTTAACTCTCTTTTGTTGATTTCATTATATTTTGACCTTTCTCTGTGCAGTTTTCCCTTTTCGTTGTATCTTAATAATGACAATTAAAAACAAGCATAGTAGACACCCAGGCAAACAACGCTGAATCATGAAAGGCTGCAACTACTTTAGTGTCAGACCCACTAATTAGTAAATAAATGATTAATTAAACAATTAGAACACCTGGAAAAGTAGAATGAAAATCAAGATTAAAATATTGCTAAAAAGAAAAAATACATTATTCTCATTTAACTGCTTAGCACATTTTAATTTTTTTTTTTTACCAAACTTTTTCTAATTTCTATATTGTTCCCAAAACACAGAACTTGGGAAATAACAGTTCACTTAATTAGCCCAGGAGTCCAATTAAAAATAGAAGCTGGTTGGAACAAAAACCTGCAGCCACAGTGGGTCCCCTGGACCGAGTTTGGGAAGCACTGGCCTAATATATAATAGCCCTGTCAAATACTAATTACAAAATAATAGTCCTAAATAACAATTTAAGTGATGTTTAAGGTAAACTGTTTACCCTTAAAGAAAATAATTAAATTTTTAATAGACTTACGTAAATTCTAATTAGCCTCAACAACCACACCAATCATAAAGATCTGTTTACACTCTCTAAATTCCTTTCAGCCTTCATGCTATTCTTGATCTTTGGCCACAAAAGACAAAATGGAAGAAAGTTTGTAATTAATCTTGATGAAAATACATTTCTGCTACCCTGGAATTCTAAATAAATCAGTCTTTTGCAAAACTACCATTATTTCCATTTTTAAGAATATAAAACAGAATTTTTATTCTCTTATTTTTTAGGTAAACTTTATTCATTGCTACATTTGCACATGTGTTTCTCTGCTCTCTTTAAGGTATTTGATTATTGAAAACTTCATTCCTCCAGAGGAGAAGAACAAAATTATGAATAGAATTATTTTTGACAGTGAGGAGGACCAATGGAAATTTCAGCCCCTGGTTCCAAGTGGAAAGTAAGTATAGCTGTAGGTTAAGATTTTTATATGGCTGTATTTATTGATGGTTAGCCTGTAACTGATTATTTTTTATTTTTGTTAATTTTTATATTTGTAATTACATAATATATGATTTTCTTGAATTTATGTTCAGCTTGGATGTCTGCTACTATTTATTTTCAGGTATGCTTCCATGAAAATTTAAAGTTGCTTTTCAATTTGGTATCCTAATCAAGGTATTTTTCAAGTACCGTATAAGCCGCAGTTTTTATATATGGGTTTAGATATAGTCACTAGTGATCAGCACACTCTGTTATATTCAGTTTGCCTTGAGTGTAGCAAAAATGTGAAAATGTTTAGGAATTTTGATGAATGTTGTGAAATGCATTGAAGTCAATGTAGAAGGAAAAACTGAACTAGTTTTGAGTGGATTATAATGTTGCGATGGTCTTTTAGATGTCCCTGGGGGTTAGGAAGTTTTCTGCTGACTATGCTGGACCGATTATTGTGGTCAAAAATGTGAACCAAGAGCCTGTGATGCAAGAAATTAGTGTTTTATACTCTGAGTGCTGTCCCTGTTTCTACCCGATGATGTGCGCATCATGTTGAAAAGTATAATATGCTTAATCCAGAAGTGAAGACACAACATGCAATGAATCTAAGCACAACAACAACATTTTTTCATAATATTCTTATTATGGTCAGCTCATTTACCCTCTTGAATTAATTTTTTTTAATGCATGCAGGGTGCAAATCCAGTTGGAGTACCGATTGGGTAGTGACATCACACTTGCGCGTATATGCCATAAATTAATCATGCATGTGTAAAACTGATTTGACAGTGTGTGTGCCGGAGCATGCTTACAGTATGCATGTATGAATGTACTGCACAATGCAAATCTAGCAGGTAGAGCAGATCATGTAGTGACATTGGCTGCTACAGCTCTGTGATGTCACACACGCCTTATAAGGCATCATGGGGCTACGGGAAAAAAGTCTGCCTAAACCAGACACACAGTGAATTTTCAAAGAAAAATTTGGCAAACAAGGGCCACTTTTGAACCCAGCAATTTTGTGTAAAAAAAATGCTTTGGCAAATTTCTCCAAACAATATTAATAGCCACATTTTATAATAGAAAACAAATGTGAATCAACAACAAAATTCCAATTTTAAATGCTGCACAAACAATGTAATAAACTAAACTAAAATCAAAACTAGTACTTAAAAACAGGTGTAAAATGCATTAACAGAAGTTGGCTATTTGAATACCATATATAAATTAATTCAGCCTGTAACCAACATGAATTCAGTATTTGATCTTTTATGAATTATTAACAAATATCGAAATGTGTTCCATTTTTTCTTAAATTATTCTTTTAAATGTTTCTAAACACACTCTTCAGAGAATGTTCACCTTTCTTCACAAGAATCTGAGTAGTCATTTGTTACATGGTAGCTATAACTCTTTCTGTAGTGTCCATATGAACATTTGTATCTGTGTTGCTTATGGCTTTGTTACCTCCTAACACCATATAACAACTTGCAAATTACAAATCTGTCTCTTCTGTTTCTGTCCTTCAGAAAAGTAACTCCTTTTTTTTTTAACATAGCATAAAACATAAATTCGTACATTCTTAACTGTTACTTGAATTTGCACTAATGCTCAGTTGGATTAAACGGGTTTCAGTATGCTTTGCTCTAGTACAGGTGCAGATTGTTCACTTTCATTAGTAGTCTCTATTAGCCTAGATAGAATACCAAGCTTCCTCACAATTCACATGCATGTACAATTTGAACAAATTAGAGCCATTAGTCACCCTAAATGAAAGTAAGCTTATGTTAAAACAGAATCAACAATTGTGTTTACACTCTCTTTGTTTTTTCTGACTCAGTAGCAAAAGATGTTTTTCAGTTTTTCAGGTGATACTTGACAGGGATTATGAATGCTTTCAGTTGTTGTGAATTGTATTTCTTTTTTAGACACTGTTGTTACTGCCAGGAGTGCCACATTAAAAGTACTTATGGGCCGAATTAAATGTTAAGGTAGTAGAGATTTAAGGGACATTACAGAAGTGGGATCTGGCGCAACACAGGTCAGAAATGTTATGTATCAATTTGCGTTTGTTTCCGTTATGTTTGTAATTATGTACTGTATCTTTAAGTGTGCCTGTGTTCCATGTCCTTTGTGAGTGGATTCCTCAAGAGGCAGGGCCACCCTTATGAGGAAAGGAGCTCAGGCAGTGTTTTCATTGAAGATGTTAAGTTGTTTGTAAGTATTTTTGTTGGATTTTCTGGTTTTACTATCTACTCAGGATTATAATTTGAGACTTGTTCATTTTAGGCAACTCCTTCTTGCTCTTTTGAGCACCTTTTGTAACTCTTTATTTTTTATGTAAATATTGTCATTTATAAAGGATTGTCGTCTGCCTTTTCGTCAAGTCACATTTTTTTACAGTTTCCCTCCTGTGAGGCATTTTGGAAATGCTTAGGTACATTTTGAACTTCACAAACCAGTTCTTACACTTTTAGGCCTAGCCGGGCTGAAGCCTAGTGGTAGTAGTCGGCAGTAGTTGGAACTTATCTGAAATAGGTTTGTCTCATTGGCCTTCTGTGTCTTTATGGGTCTTTTAGGAGAATTCACACCATTTTAACCATGTTCAAGTCTCCTGCACACAACATGAAACACTGAAAGTCAAAAAATTGTTAATGAAAACTCAAGACTCTTTCCCAAATTAAAAGTTGTAAACAAAACCAGAAGTTCTTTACTAGAAAAATGCTGAAAAATAGTCATTTCTTTATGTTTCAACAAAGTTAAAAAGATTTAAAGTCACACAGCCATCTTTTGTAACATGACTGCTACAACATCCAACTGTCATGTTTCAGCCAGGGTGTCTTGCCTAGCTAATGTTTATTTTCCTTGCAGCTATTTTCGTAGCAGCTTCTGTTTGTCAGGGTCCTTTGAGGATAATGGACTATTGGGGTGTTTTTTAATCGGCAAAGTGGTAGTATATGTGTTAATTGGATCTGAGTTAAAACAGGCATAGACCGGGTGAAGCATTGCATCTTTTAAAGCCAAAACATTAAAAGAGAGTTATAGTTGGGCAGTCATTTCCAAACTAAACCTTTCTGTACTTTGTTTATTTTCCCTACTGTTTTGTTCCTTATCTCACTACCAAAATGTTGTTCTTCACCCAAAGTGTTCCTATCTAAATCATTACTAAGCTAGTGCTTTTGCATTTGTGTTATTTTAGCTCTACACTTTTGTGATTGCTATTGGAGTCATCTTTGATAGTGGAAGTGCAGTGATATCACAGCATATGTTGTGTTTCTGTCTACTAATTTAACAAAAAAAAAAACAACATAGCAGCATCCATGAAAACTATGTGTGAAACAGCAGCGCCTCACAAATAAACATTGAAAAAAATTACACCACAATAAAGTCATGAAAATAATGATACAATTGTATAACTACCAAATAACAAGTAGTGTGAAAATAATCAATAATAAAAATATTCCAAAATGCAATTTTAATATAAAAATGATAAATACTATAGAAATAATTCACAAAACACAAATCAGTAGATGTACTAATGGGATTCTACACTCTAAAAACAAATGTTTCAAGTAAAAAAAAACATTAATGCAGCAGTTTGCAACAAAATTTTTGGGTTTTGTCAACTTTTGCTCAAATTAAATAGAAACGCAATGAATAAGGTACCTTAGCTTTTCCTTTACTTTTTAAGGGATTTTAATTACTGTGTACTTAGTAAGGAGGCAGAACCTCTGCGTTTTTCCCAGTTGATTCTGGGGTGCGTCATGGGTGATTTCTGCTCCTACTCTGTTCAATGCTTGCATGGATTGCATGTTGGGCAAGGTCATGGGTTCCAGCAGCTGTGGGGCATCTGTTGGCGAAGAAAGTGTGGTAGCCGGCCCAGACACAGACAGGCAGACACATTCATGTCACCCACAACACGTTTATTAATCATATTTACAGTGCTCACAGTCCCCAAAGTCCTGGCCACAACACAATAATGCCTTCACTCTTCAGGCCGCCTCCTGATCTCCTCCCAGTCCTCGTCCGTCTTCCACCCGACTCACGTCATCACACGAAGGGAGGCAGCCCCTTTTATAAGCACCTGGATGTGCTCCAGGTGTGTTCCGGCAATCTCCCACTGACACGCCCCAGTGTGGCGGAAGTGACGGCTGCATTCCCGGAAGCACTCCGGGTGTCCCTGCTCGTCTTCCCCCCAGCACTTCTGGATGTGGTGGAAGTGCTGAGGTCCAGGGCTCCAAAGGCATAGGGGCGCCCCCTGGCGGTGACCATGGGCCCCTACAGGGTTGAGCTTCAAAGCTCTGTACCCGTAGCCCCCTAAGGTACCAGGGCGGTCGCCCCCACATGGTCTGGGGAAGGCGCAAGCCCTCCTCCGGTCCTCCTGGGCATCCCGGTCGGGTCGCCACCCCAGCCATCTCCGACAAAAGTTTCACTGATCTTGACTTTCCTGAAGATGCTGTTATCTTTGTGGAGTCAATGGAGGCTCTGATCGGGGCTTTCAAGATACTGCAGCCATCAGCAGTGTGTCTGTCTGTGGAGAGTGTCGACCTTGTCAAAAGGTTTGCTTATCTCGGGAGTGACATTCATGTCTCTGGGAGAGCATGGGGGTCATGAGGTCACTGGAAAGGGGTGTGTGGCGCTCCCAATACCTACTGTATGCAAAAGAATGAAGGTCCAAGTCTTTGGAGTCCTGGTGCTTTCCTGTCTTGCTATATGGTTGAGAGACATGGACGCTATCCAGTGACCTGTTACAAAGACTGGACTTCTTTGGTACTGTTTCTCTTCAGAGAATCTTTGGGTACCACTGGTTTGACTTTGTGTCAAGTGAACTGTTGCTCATGGAGTCCCGAATGAAGCAAGTTACCTACATTGTGAGGGAGCGTCAGTTACGGCACTACGGCCATGATCCGGCTTGCAGGATCCTCATTGTCGATGACCCGAGTGGTTGGACCATGCCAACGGAATACCCATGTAACACCTGGCTGTGACAGATAGAGGGTTGTTTCCGGAGGGTGGGACTGGACTGCGTGTCTGCCTGGGGGGTTGCCAACCAGGATCCCAAGCTGGTTTGTCATGTGGTGGGTGCGGCAACTCACTGTACCAGTGCATGCTCCCTAACCTGACCCACCCTGACCTGACTTAACCTGTACTTAGTAATTAGTAGGATTAGTCCAACTTTTTAAAATTGGGTACAAAAGAATATTATTTTGTTCAAAAATCCTTATTTTTCAATATATAAAGGTATTTTGATCATCATCTGTTCCTTCCTGGACCCAAAACTTGGTCTTTTCATTGTGAGGCAACAGTGCTGCTCTGCCACATACTTAGTGAATATAAGCAAAAATATACATTTTTAAGTTTACAATATATCACGCATTTTTGTTGTTCCAAATAGTTGTATCTCATTATTTGTTAGCTTTATCAAGTTAAATTGTAACATCAACCATTATCTCTTATATCATAAACTGAAGCCTGTTTACAGACAGCACTTTGATCATAGCAATTTGTTTATAAATAAAGTAATACTCAAACTGTATGTTTCTGCACAGGAAGATAACAAGCCATGAACTTGTTCAAATTACATACTGACGTACAATAGTAAGTTGAAGTAATTACTACTATTATTGCAGTGTATCAAATAATATTTGCAATTCAGAAAATTTATCAAAATCATTAAATTTGAATTAGCCAGTGCTTTGAGTCATGCCCACTCTAGTTTAGTTGTCTGCTTCTCTATAACTTGCATGTCTACAATCCCTGTCAAATCAAGTCATAATTAGTCATACTCAGATAAGAAAGGACATCTATGCACCTGTGTTACACTCAACTGATGGTGAAGCATGCAGAGTTTATGATGATGTACTGCATATCTAGTGATGTGCAATGTTTAATTCAAGTATAGCATTGTACACTAAAGTGTTTGGTTCACCAGGGTAAGTCCCACACAACTGATGGAGGAAAGCACAACCAGAAAACATAGCATAACATATTATGCATTTCTCAGTCCGATATGTCATTTTAATCCACTACTGAATCCAGATCTGTTAGAGAAGAAACCAATATTTTATCAGAGATTAACTTGTATTTTTCAATTAATCTCTAAAAAAATTCAATAACGTTCATTTTTATATTTCAGTACTTTATTGTGTTTCTGATGATGAATTCACTCAGGATGATGCCCCCCTTTCAGCTGCTTGTAGTCATTGAGAGGCTCAAACTCAGGGCCTTTGGATTATAGAATAGACCTTTAACTCTTTAGTGCTAAAGCAAAACTTCTTCAGCACCAAAAGCCTATTTGGCTTTGAACTATGCATGTATTGTCTCTTATTTGGCAGCAGGCTCTCTCTCTCTCAGTCATGCTACACTCTCCCCTTCTGTTATAGGCAGCAGGTAAAAAAAATGGAAAACTTCTTTAGTATCTACTATGTGCTTGATTTTAAGGCTTAAGGGCTTCTTCTTTTTCCTAACGATACATTATTAAATTAATTTGTAACGTTTATACCTTCTACATTAATATTCTTAGTTCATATAACTAAAAATGCTGTTGCTTCCTTCAACTAACTTGAGGAGCCTTTTCATGCTTGACAGTCAGACTTCCATTTCACAATCTGATAAAATAAAAGTCTTACCACAAATTCTACTTAGTCTCATCCTAATGTTCCATTATACTGGGGAACAAGAGCAACCCACAGGGCCATCACCAGCTACAACAGCCAGTGAAAAAAAAAAAATCTAGGTGGTAGAGTTCCAGCCAAACACACTTTTCTTCATACTAATTCTATACATAGACTTCATCTACAGAAACAAAAACAACATATTTGAGAAAATATTTTGCTGTTTTACTTATGATTCAACCAAGTTAACTCGGCTGTCATTTTTCACAAATAAATATAGAGGTTGAAGGGTTAGGAAGCAAATTCCTCATGGCAGTAACTGCATGTCTCTTTGTCAAACCTTGAATCTAAATTTTAATTAGCTTGGTCCAACTCAGGCTGATGCAGGGTCAAATAGTCACCAAATCATGATTTGGGACTCTTTTAGTCTCATTTATAAACCTTTGTGTGGATTCAACTGTGAAAATATGTGTACACTGAAAAAAACAGGAAAATGGATACACCAAAAATATGATTTATAAAATATGAAGTATACACATTTGTATGCAATTTAACCTTTATAAATCACAATTATCTTGTAAATGTATGTACATGAGTCCATCTCAAACCCCATCCAGGTTATTACTCTAAAGCAACCATATAGGGACCATGCTAATCAACTTTGTACATATATGTAACAGATTTAACTGTAAGTTGAGACAATGGTGACAAGGTAAAAAGCAAAAACTTTGAAGCAGAGGCACACAAAGAGCATTTATTTGGTGGTTATTTGAGCACAAGTGTCACCAAGTGCAAATATTTTGAATGGCAGCTGGTTATTGCTAGAGTGAATGTAGTGCGCTCTATAATGCCTGAAATAAAAAAAAATATTGTCCTACCTCAAGGCGAAACTGATCCCACATCACTAGCAGAGTGTGTGTGCAATGGGAGGGAGATAAAGCACATCTATGCTCTCTGATTTCAATCTTTGAATGGCATCTGTAGTCAGAGATGCCCTATTATGTGGCATTATGCCAGAGCAGTCCACAGATACAAAGGAGGCAACTGCAGAGAAATCAGGTAATGATGGGGACACTTGGAGAGGCATGACTGGGAGAAACTGCCTCCCTGATCTAAACCAGAGTGGTGTTTTGTTATTAGACTTTTGTGCTAGGCATGGTCTGTCCATAACAAACACCATGTTCGAAAATAAGGTTGCTCAGAAATACTTAAGTGTACATACAGTAAGTGGCACCCTAGGCCAAAGATCTACGATCAATTTTATAATTGTATCATCAGATTTGCATCTGTATGTTCTGGACACTGAAGAAAGGGGCAGAGCTGTCAACTGATTACCACCTAGTGGTAAGTTGAGTCACATGGTGTGGGAGGCACCTGGACAGACTTGGAAAGCCCAAGTGAGTAGTGAGGGAGGACTAGGAACGTCTCGGGAGGTGCTTGCTGAGAACACTTTCAACTCCAACCTCTGAAAGACCTTTCCCGCATCCCAGTGAAGGCTGGGGACATTAAGTCCGAATGGGCCTTGTTCAAAGCTTCCATTTTGGAAGTGGCTGCAAAGAGCTGTGGCCTGAAGGTCATAGGTGCTTCTCAAGGAGGCAACCCAAAAATCCAATGGTGGACACCAGAAGTGAGAAGTAAAGGAGGCCTTCTGTGTATGGTTAACACGGAAGATTCCTGAAGCAGCAGAGAGGTACTGACTGGCCAAAAGGGTGGTGACCTTGGTGGTCAGGAAAGCAAAAACTCGGGTGTGGGAGGAGTTCTAAGAGATCATGGAAAGTGACTTCCTTGAAGGGCTCAAAGAGGTTCTGGCACACCATCAGGTGACTCAGAAAGGGAAAGCAGGGGTTTACCCAGGCTGTTCGCAGCAAGGGTGGAGAATTGCAGACCCAGACCAAGGATGTTGTCTAGCAGTGGAAGAACACTTTGAGAAGCTCCTGAACCCGATGGACATGCCCTCTGTGGAGGAGGCATGGCCAGATGCTGATGGGGGATCAATGCCCATTTCCCTGAGGGATATCACTGAGGTAGTTAAACAACTGAGCAGTGGCAAGGCCCAGGGTATGGATGAGATCCACCCAGAAAGGCTGAAGGCTCTGGACTTTGTTGGGCAGTCATGGCTGATATGACTGTTCAGTGTTCAATGTTGAGTGGTCATCAGGACTGATTTGGTTTTCCCGATTTTAAAAAACTGGGACAGGAAGGTGTCCTCCAACTTTTGGGGTATTACAGTCCTTAGCCTTCCTGGAAAACCTTAGGCTAAGGTACTAGAAAGGAGACTGTACCCAGTCGTGGAACCTCAGATCCAAAGGGAGCATTGTAGGCCATAGAATAGTGGACCAGCTCTTTATCCTCATAAGGATTCTGGAAGGGGCATGGGAGTACTCCCAATGAGTCTACAAGTGTTATGTGGACTTAGAGAATGCATATGTCCATGTTCCATGAAGGATTCTGTGGGGGTTTCCTGGAGATTATGGGTTCTGAGGCCCTTAATGAAGTTTATTCAGTCCCTGTGTAATCTCAGTGAGGGCTATGTCTGCATACTTAGTCAAACATCAGCATTGTTTCCAGTGGGTATGGGACACTGCCAGGGCTATGCTTTGTCTCCTGTCCTGTTTGCGATTTTTACAGAAGACAGTACAAGGTGCAGCCAGGGTAGGGAAGGGGAAGCGGTCCAGTTTGGTGGCCTTACGTTTTGCAGATGACATGGTCCTGTTGGCTTCATTGGGCTGTGAACTTCAGCAGGCATTGTAATGGCAGAGCATGAAGCACAGGAATGGGGATCATCACCTCTAAATCTGGAAAAAGGTGGTCTGTCCTCTCAGAGTGGGAGGTGAGTTACCTTGCCTTGCAGTCTTGTTCACAAGTGAGGAGAAGAGAGATGGTGAGATCAACAGATGGATTGGGGTAGCGAGTGCAGTTATGCAGTCACTGTACTGATCTGTAGTGGTGAAGAATTTGATGAGACTGAAAACGAAGCTCTTGATCTACAGTCAGTCTACATCTCTACTCACACCTATGGTAATGACCAAAGA
The DNA here is from genome assembly GCA_026402145.1 of Polypterus bichir lapradei. NCBI lineage: Eukaryota > Metazoa > Chordata > Cladistia > Polypteriformes > Polypteridae > Polypterus > Polypterus bichir. Next base: position 75,191,123 of record JANRMT010027041.1, read on the forward strand.
ATGAGATTTTGTGTGCAAGCGGCCAAAATGAGCTTTCTCTGCAGAGTGACTGTGCTCTCCCTTAGAGATAGGGTGAAAAGCATAGGCATCTAATAGAGGCTTGGAGTACAGCCGCAGACCCTTTGCATCAAGGGGAGCCAATTGAGATGGTTTTGGCATCTGACATGAATGCCTCCAAGGATGCCTTCCTGTAGAGGTTTTACGGGCACGACCATTTGGAAGGTGACCTTGGGGAAGACCCAGGGATCGCTGGGAGGATTATATCTCCCAGATGGCCTGGGAACACCTTGGGATTCCACAGTATGAGTTGGCAAGTGTGGCTTGGGAAAAGGACGTATAGGCCTCACTGATAAGACTATTGTTCCCAATGACCTGACTTTGGATAAGCAGTGGAAAATTAATGAATGAATAAAAGTTACAGTGAATAGCATAGGCCATATCATGTATGTTAATAGAATGGCACTGCTAATAGTTAACAAAAGCAGCTTCATTCTTACTTGGTGCCCTTATTGCAGTATGAGTACAATCAATTGCATGTTAGGAAATTTGAGCACTGCTGCAAAGTGCCTTTTGGAAATTGAATGTAACTCTTCATCAGTCAGTTAATGGCTTCAGGCACAGTGGGCATGCATGATGGAGCTGAAAGTTAGATAGTTCCAGAATGTCTACCAGTTTTCTCTTGTAAATTAAATGCCTATTGCCAGAATGCCAATTATTTTTAAAACTTGGATATGAACAGGTAGGGTATTCTATTTTCATTCCAAAAACACCACTGGTCTTAATGAAAGCTAAGTTGTTTTATGTGGATTACCTTTTTATTATCTCCAAAATTGTAAAAATATTAACCAAGGTCATGAGAAAAAACAAAGCAATAATTTGAAACCAGAAAGTGTTCCGTAATAAGTTTTAAATTTACTGGAATGCTAATCTTATGGAGGTCTTTATAATAACTGGACCTACTGCAAATGACCATCTGTCTCTATAAATAAAACAACAAAACATTCAGCATCTGTGTCTGGGCTGAATATCATCCAGCGTCCACAAGAGAGCTGCAGTGTCCAATGAACGAAGACAACATGAAAACAAAGGAAAAGGAATACAAGGCCTAGGATGTCCAATTAACAAAGGCAGCATACACACCAAGAAAGAGTGATGTAGGGGCTAGAATATCCAGTGAACACAGTTTCCTATATGCATGGTGTAATTGAAATAGATGGGCTTACCATTGTAGCCTTGTGCCTGTTTTACTAAACAGGCATTTCACTGTGCTAGTCTGTTTGGTTATTGCCACCATATTTTCTTAGGTCACATGGGACATATATCATATCCATAGAAACCATATATCCGCATGTAGTGAAACCCATGAAATCTAGAAATAAAAAATGGCAAAATGGTGAAATGATGAAAATAGTAATAAAAATATAAACAAAAATGAATAAAAAAGAATAACACATGGAAACAAAAGAAAATGTTATAACAATATAGAAAAATGGCTAGACGTGTAAATAATTTCCATATTACAATGTAAAATAATCTTCTGAAACTTGCTTAATTGAAATCGGGGTCGAGGTCAGAGCCTGTCCCAGCAGCATCGACTGTAAGGCAGGCGCCAACCCTGCTTACATTTTTAGGGTTATCTTTATAAACCAGAGTTTCCTGGGCTCTAATAATATCTAAAGGGCACTAGATATGAAAGGTATTCATTGGACAAAAAATATTGTTTTTTAATTGTGGTTACTCTTTAGTACCTTTCAGTATACTGTACTTCTGCCTTTGCCCAACAAAAGATACTTCCAGTATCTGCAGTAGCATAAACGTAAAATGCACATGCAACAGAAGGCAGGTGGTGAAGTTGAAGGACAACATCTCTAAGACCTTCACACTTAGTGTTGTTCCCTCATAGAGAAGCACCTTATCACCACTCAGTTATGCTTTTATATGAGGATTCTCTGGTAATGAAGCCACTCTTGTGTATCTCAAATTACAGAATAAGGTAAAACACAGCTAGTCAAATAGCGTAGCCCAAATAATCTGGAATTAAATGTCAACAAATAAAAGAATTTGTGTTTTACATTAAGAGAGGAAAAGGAACACGCTCTCCAGTTTTCATCAGTGATTTGGATGTTTAGCTAATGCGGAAGCTCCAGGGCACAACCATTCCCATCACTTGTAACATGGGAGGTCAGCACATTTAATATGACAAAGGAAATTCACCACAGGTTGTTCTTTCTGAGACAGTTAAATATATTTAGAGTGCTACTGGACACATTTGCCATTTTCTGCAGGTCCATTATTGAAAATGTTTTGAGCTTCCTTTTGGTTTAGGGGATAGGAAACAGCTAATAAAATAGTGTACACTACAGGGCAGCACATCCTTATGGTGGATTCACTTTACATCTCCAGTGGGCACTTCACACCCCGCTTACTGTCTGTTCACTCTCTTCTGTCTGATAAATGGTTTGGTTCAGACAGGACCAGGAGTATAAGATTTCAAAATTGGAATAAACCCTCATGCTGGTAAATGCATAAATATAACATCTTGAATGTGTGAATCTTCTGTACTAATTGGATGAATACAGCAAAGAGTGTTTTTTGTCAAACGGGTTATTTAGAGATGTGAAGGTTACTGTTATTCTATTGTTTTATTTGTATGAGCACCACCAAATCAAATTCCACACAACTAACATTGTTAAGGTAATAAAGCTGAACCACATTAAAGCTTTTACTTCATAAAATGTAATTTGTAAAGCTATTAAGCATATTTTTAGATGAAAAATGTAGCTGCAGCATTTTGAAAAATCATTGAAACCACTAAAGCCTCATTGAAGGTAATTGAATAGCACATTAATGCCTGGGCTTTATTCATAATATTCACTTGCTAATCATTTACAGATGTGACACGTTTGTTTCCATATTGGGCCTACCTCCAGAGCACATTTCAAGCCAGGCTCTTGGCAACTATTAAATTCAAGTCTAAGAGTTCTCTTGTGCTCCATTTATAAAATGATCTTGGCAACCTAACCAACAATGGCAGCCACCTGGTCAAATTCATATTCAAAGTCCTATCTAAGAGGCAGATGTTATAGGTGCTATAATCATGGTTTTAGAACCTCTCTTTCTCAGTTTTGGATTTTGTATATGTGGTTACTTTATTTTTGTATTACTTACACTATTGTATCATTGAGTTGGTGGCAGGATTGGTACTCCAGCCACCATAAAAAAAAAAAAACAAAAAAAAAAAACTTCACACAGCTGTGAGGTAACAGAAAGGACTGCAGACCCAAGTGGCTGGACCAGGCCAAGGGGACACCCATGTAACACCTGGCTGCGGCATGTAGAGGGTCATTTCCGCAGGGTGGGACTAGACTGCGTCTCTGCCTGGGGGGTTGCCAACCAGGATCCCTAGCAGGAATGTGTGGTCATCATGAAAGTAAAAAAACTAATAATGATAACATAAAATAAATTTGTCTACTGGTCTGTGCTATAAATTTTATTTCTGTATGATTCCAATGATTTTGATCATTTTTATAGTCAAAATCGCTGAATTCTGAAGGAGTCAGTGCCTCACCAGCCATGAACCTCACTGCACGTCACTGATCCCGAGCTGTTTCGTCGTGTGGTGGGTGCGGCAACGCACTGTACCAGTGCATGCTCCTCGACCTGACCTGACCTGATTTTATCATTATTCTGATTAAGGCAGTTTGAATGCTCTATACATGTGCAAAAGGCCAATAATTTACCAGTCAGTGTAGGCAAATGTCCATGTTGTGTGTTTACTTTTGTAAACAATGTGAAAATTCAAGTGTGGTTGGAGATCATATTCATTTAAAACATTGTTTTTAATTGAAATTGTAGTAGTGTGGACAAGAATTGTAATCACTGAGCAGATTTCAGATTTAGAAGATTAATGGCGTGTAAAGCAAATTACGATCTCCAAATGGAATGTAGAGTAAGTTTCAGCCTTTATTTACACTCCCATATAGAGAACAGCATTGATTGATTCAATAAAAATGTGGATGAGGCAATTCAGGTAAAGACATTCGCTTGTAATCAGCACACAATTACAGAATGCTAATAAGAGAAGCAAACATTTCTTAATCTAATAAAACCATTGCATGCTGTGATGCATCCACCAACTCTGTTTTAGTGCTCCTTTGATTGAGCTCACTGCATACATCATGACAGTTGATAACCTCAAAAGCTGGTTTGTGCCATGGACACCATAATTACAGAAAATGCTGGTCCCAAGAACACAATGCAATTCTTAAAAACCTTCCTGTTTTTAAGGTTTCTCTGTCTTGCATTTCCACACATGCTACACTGTAAAAAGTAAGAAAACATAGTATTGAGTCCCAAATTCAATCAGCATTACTGGGTACAAAAGAAGAGGCCAAGCCTGGATGGAGTACATTTCAAGGCTCAGCTTTGCGCTCTGATAAAAGAAAAATAAAGAGATCAGAAAAAATGCAGTATTTTGTTACTAGAGTGTATTTGTAGCAGTAGCACCTCCTTCCCAATTCAAAAGCCTAAAATCTTCTCCCTAATTATGTTAATCTGGGAATCATTTGCCAATAATATATTTGTTAGGAATATTTGTATAAGCTTTGTAACATACCATTGCCTGCCTGCTTTAAGGCATTTAGTAGTCACAATATACTGAAGTACACATGTTAATAAATATTTACTGTATATCAGCATGGAATTCCATCTTTTCTGTTCTGATGTTGCACACTAAAAGACAGCATGATCATGGGACAGTTTTACAAGATGACCAAAAGACAGGCTGGAATGACAATGATGTTAATTTGATAGGGAGTACAGTATAAGGCAAGTTTCAATGTGGAAACTGCAACTGGAAAAGGCTGCTTACTGTGCTTCAATTTTCTGTTTTCATTAATTAAGTAATTAATTGCTTAATACAAAGTAAAGTCATTATAATAAAGTCATTATCCAAATTAAGCTATTGGGTAAGCTGATTTGTGCTTTCTATTAATTACGAGTTACATTGTTATTTCTCATGGTGCCAGAGAGTGGCAACACACTGCATTTTGGTTGAATATACGATTAAGATTTTCACTGTTTTCTGTACACATGACAGTACTACTACTAGTATTACTACTGTTAATCAGTAAGTTACAGTTCCAAAAAGGACAATATCCAAACGTGTGCTTTGTTAGGTGGTACTAAACTGGCCCAGTATAAGCAATGATGGACTGAATTAAGTATTTGAAAATGTTGTTGTATTAAAAAAGAAGCTTATACATGTAGGGGAAATTCATGTAGCAGTAGAAAAATCATTAAGTCTTTTTGTTTTTAGCTTAAAGTCTTTTATTCATAGTAGACAAATAAACAGGCTTTGATATATTCATTTTCTTTAACATTTGGTGTTATATTTATTAGATCAGTTTTCAGTAAGGCTAGAGGAATTCTACATAATAACATAAAAGAAGCGTGAGTGAAGCAGACAGTGTAATTCCATACACATCTGTTACATCTGTTGCTGTCATTTTTAATCATGCCTGCTGATTTTGCTGAAAAAAATGAAGCAGAACTGTGGCTTTACAGGTTGTGCTGCTGCCTCAGATGCCCTTATACCTGGTTTTAAAGCTCATTCTGATGGCTGGTTGTGTTCAGTTTTTGTATGTTCTCTCTGTGTACATGTAGGTTATTCTACCAGGTGTTCTATTCCTCCCACTTCCCAAAGAGGGGAGAGGTAGTTGGACTGAGAACTCTTAATTATTACAGCAAGAGAGATTGTGGGTATTTGTGTGTGTATGCTATTCTACATATTAGTGGTGACACCTCCCCCCCTTCCCCCACCACCATGCATGCTGCCACCTGCTCTTTGATATTATATACTAAAATAAATGTGCTCCCATCTCCAAGGGGGACCGTTACACTAAAATTTATAATGCATCATGAGGGGTTAACAAGATATCGACAACACAGAGTACCTCCTTTATGGTTTCACTTAAACCACTGGATGGCATGATATGTGGTGTGAGCTATGAAGAGGAAGGAGGAAGGTTCCGTGAAGCTCAAGTAAGATGTGTTTAGCAATATAGTTCAAGTTGGGTTGACAAGGAGGGAGGAATAAATACATGAGAAGTGGTTTCCTTGCATCTAACACAAGTAGGCAGCGACAGCGTCAGTTTGAATACTAGAGCGGCTCAGTTAACTCGTCTCTTAAAACCAAAAGGGAGAGGGGTGGACAGCAGAACATATACACAGATATAAAGTCACATTACATGAGTAACATTTACTGGTGTTTTTTCTTAAAACTATGCTCTGTTTGCTATGTAGTCAGTAGTGATGTACTGTTCCTTTGGACCTTAGTAGTCATGCACATCCTGGTAGTAACATCAACTTTGGTGACAGTGGACAGTATATATCTGCTCTGGATCTATTTAGGTGTGCCTGACAAGTCTGTTAGTGAATGTATATAGAAATAAATATTTTGTTTTGCATTTTAACTGCTTACCACTTGATAATATTTTCTGAACCTTACCATTTAGTTTTACACTATTGATTATACAAAAGTTGTATCTGTCTATCCATTTTCCAGTCCAGTTAAGCATTCAGGATGGGCAGCTGGAGCCTATCCTGGCAACATCAAGGACAAGTAGAAGCAAAACATGCATGGATTGCCAGTCCATTAAAGGACATATTCACACACTTACCACAGTCAGTCACTAATTTAATATGATGCTGGCATATTAGGGATGTGGGAAGAAAAGGGGATCAACTGGAAAAGAACAACACAGACATGGAGAAACTGCAAGCTCCACATAACCAGTGACTGAATTTAGGATTGAAGCCAATGGAGGTGTCAAGCAGCAGCACTAATCTCAATTCCACCATGCTACCGAGAATATTATTTTGCTTTTCAAAAATTGCAAAGACATTAACAGTGTGACAGAATAACTTACATTGACGGGTATTTTCAGCTTTCTGTGGGAAATGTCATAAAGACATATATCATTTCCAGCTTTTTCCCAATAAAGAATCCTTGGCAATACTTTAGTATACGTACTGTAAAAATACATCTGTTACTCATATACCCGTTATATAACAAGAATTTAACAAAGGCTTCTTTTGGTGTTAAAAAGACTTGCTAAGGATTAGTAAAGTTGTTAATACATCTGTGCAGTGTACCCTACTAAATAA
>JANRMT010027041.1:75213289-75256448 GCA_026402145.1 Polypterus bichir lapradei
TTGGAAAGTTCAATATGGCGGCCGACAGTGGCGTCATACCATCGAAATAAGTACATACATCGGTTTCGGTTAGCGCAGGGAAGCCGCCTACCAAATTTCGTGAAGATGGGGCCATAAATAAGAAAGTTCAACATGGCGGACGTTGTCGACCGTTATCGACCGTTATGACCGTTACGTGTAGAATTTCAAAATGAAACCTGCTTAACTTTTGTAAGTAAGCTGTAAGGAATGAGCCTGCCAAATTTCAGCTTTCTACCTACATGAGAAGTTGGAGAATTAGTGATGAGTCAGTCAGTCAGTCAGTCAGTCAGTCAGTCAGTCAGTCAGTCAGTCAGTGAGTGAGTGAGGGCTTTGCCTTTTATTATTATAGATAAATTCAACTATTGGACAGACTGGTGTCTGAGGGTTCAAGGGAGCAATAGCGGGCCTAATCTGTCACTATATATACTATATATATATATATACACAGTATAAAAACACACTTCAGACTTGACAGTCTCAGTCGGACAGGCATTATGCAGACGTATTGCTGTTGGTATAAAGGAGCCGCAGTAGCGTATCTTGACACACTTCTGATAAATAATTTGTTGGCTGAACTCTTGCTTTATAAGTGCACAATTAAAACCAAAAGAAGCCTTTTTTAGGGTCTTATTGTATAAGAGTGAATGAGTAATAGACACATTCTTGCAGTAGCTAAACTTTAATATTAAATCTTTGATTTCCCTTCACATTACATTGGAAATGCAATATATAACTGTGTGCAAACTGTATAAATAAGTGAGTGTGTCCAGCAGTCAATGTGTATCCCATTAGTTTTGGTTAGGTTAGGTAGACTTTATTATCCCTGAGGAAGACTTGTTTGCAGCAGGAAAGTACAAAACATACGGCATTGTTAGCATAGCTACAAGAAAATGAGCCGAAATGCAACTGAAAACTACTGTTATCATAATTATGCACACTCAAGACTAGTAAAAAGAATAATAATAACCTTTAAAATTACAAAAGTAAAGATTCAGAAATCAGCAGCATCTCAATAGGTAACAGAATTCAAAAAGCTTATAGTTTTAGGAATAAAAGAGTTTTGTTGCTGTTTACCCTCTGGAGACTAAATCTGCAGCCTGATGGCCTCAGCTGAAATGTAGGAGAAAGCGGGTGGCTACTGTCTTGTAAAACTGAGTTGGCCTTCTGTCTAAGCCATCTGTAATACACCTCAGTGACAGAGACCTGATGCAGACCAATTATTTTATTGGTAATTTTTACAATGTTATTAAGAAGTTTAGTTCCTACTTTGTTGTAAATGCTGCTGAGACAAACTATTGGCTTTACAACAATATAATGAAGTAGGAAGTTTAGTAAATTAAGTGAATATTTTATTTCTTGGTAAGATTATTTAGCAATTTTCATTGTTGTTTTGTTGCTTTTATTTACATGTAATAATGCCTGGTCTCTGTTAATTTCTCTCTTAATACAAAAATTTTAACAATACTGTTAGAACTCTTATAGCATTATGTGCTGTTTAACGAAATGCTTGTGAATCTGTCATTCTCTATATAGAATGTTGTTAGTGAATGCTTATTACACCATATTAGTAAGAGTTAATTCTGAGCAAAGACATTTTTTTTTTCTTTTTTAATCAGCAGGAACAACCAAATGAAGAGGAGGCCTTCCTCTGCAGTGGGCTACAAGAGGCCAATCAGTCAGTATGCACGGGTTGCCATAGCAATGGGAGCTCATCCCCGATATAGGGTAAGTGAATGGGGAATAAGAGCAATGTTAAAAGGAATGAAAACGTGGAACAAAAATGCAGGTCAAACATGCTGAAGATGTTAAAGAAAAGAAAAACATTAAATTAAATAGTAACTAACACAATCTAACCTAATTTTAAAATCAAAACACTGTATGTGTTTATGTTAAAAATATCCCTGTTAAAATAAAAGTCTGTAATATCAGCACTTGTTTTATTCAATGTTAGCCTGCAGCAATGTTGTTGGCTCCTGATTCATCTGTTTGCATATTTTCAGACTGACAGTTCAAGTGTTTGGCATTGTGAGAAGTAAAAGCCTATACAGGCAGCAACAGATCCAATGCAGAAATCTATCATAGGTGTGTTACGAATTGAGTCAGAATCCTAGTGAAAAGTCAGCCACCAGAACAGAACAGAACCTGAACAGGCCTGGACTTCCACTAGCCTGTTCAAAATAGCCTCAATCAAACCTAGTCAGACCCCACACTACTACTTGAGGCTATGGGCTGGAGAAACTGCCATTTAATGGTCAAAATCCCTTCAGCTTATAAAATATCTTGGATATCCCTCAAGGGAAATAAAACCATAAAAACCTGTGGCTCTAAGAGACTGTTCACAAAAGTAATCTTTATAAATGGGGATATTTTTCACAAAACTAGCAAAATATAACAAAGGCTCAGATAGGAGATGCCCAATTGATTCAAGTAAACCTGAAATTCCAGAGGAAGGTGTCAGGAGTGGTGACAACAGCGTGGTCCCGTATCTTGGGGTATCACCTACACAGCACAAAGAATAGACTTGCAGTTAATGACACAGTACACAATTAATGAAACATAAGCAAAATCAATAGAAATAACCAAAAAGCATCAGTAACAATGATTTAAAGTTAAGCATCAGATGGAACACTTAAAGCACACCACACTACCCTCACATAAGGCTATTTTGAGTTGTGTTAGAGGGTGGGAGAAAACCTGTTGGAAAATACATTGAAAAAATGGGAACCAAGGGAAATGAAAATGCTACACAAAGGAAAGTAGACAATAGTTATGTGTATAATACCAAAAAATCAGTTTGGCTGAACATAGAATGATTCATTACTTTTTCTGATCAGTGAAGGGAGAAGAAAGATTTGATGATCACTCTGCATGTATCAATGATATGTCTATAGCAAAGCCCTGAAATGGCTTTCAGTGTCAGGGGCTGCATGCTTTTGTCTATTTGGACACTAAGACTAAACTCACTCTAAGACTCCCCAGAGTCTCTGCACCCATAGCGTATGGAGAGTATGGCAGTGAGGGAGGTAGGGGTGAAGCCTTCTGATTTACCAGTCAGTTTGTATTCTGATCCTCACCTGTGGTCATTACCTTAATATAGAAATCAAAACGATAATACAAGTGCAAACAGTTGAATTAGGTTTCTGTACAATATTGCTGGGTTCACTCACTGTGATAGTGTGAGGAGCTCAACAATATGAGAAGATTTTGAAGTAGAGTTGTTCATTCTACCTAACAAGAGCAGGCAGCTGAGGTTGTTTGAGTATGTAGTTAGAATGTCTACAGGTGCCTCCCACAGAAGGTGTACCAGGCAACATCAACTTGGAGAAAACTCTTTAGTTAGTCTTTCTCTCAGCTGGCCTGACAGCATCTGGGAATTCTTCAGATAATGCTGGAAGAGGTTATTGAGAATATGGTGACCTAGTCATATATAGTATAACTGGAATGAAAACGATGATGATGATGATGATGGATAGAATCCATGGTGTTCATTGTCGTATAAGTAATATAAATGGGTTTTAGATGCCCCAAGTTTTCAAATCCACTCTGCAAGAATAAACATTAATACTGTAGATGTCTATCCATCCATCCATTTTCCAACCCACTGAATCCGAACACAGGGTCACGGGGGTCTGCTGGAGCCAATCCCAGCCAACACAGGGCACAAGGCACTGTAGATGTCTACATTTTTTCTATACTTTTTGCAGCTTATTGAATCCAAAGTTAAAAGAATGAGTCTGCTTCATCTTGCAGGCTTCCATACCACTATGCATTTACTTCCTATATACCCCATTCATACTCACATTTCAAATTAGTAGTCCAATACAGTTGCCACTGTCCCACAAGTTGATATTTATGAGCAGGGATCCTCAAAACTTTATCTGCATAAATATTTCTGCTACAGCTCATAATGAAATGATAGCAGAATTCAGACAACATAGCTTGAACCCATTGCTTAGGATAATCACTACCTTGTTGCACGCTGTTGTCCATGATGCAAGAAAATGAGGAATCTGCCTTTCAGTTAAAATGAATGAAGTCTCTGTTGTTTTAAAATAAGCACTGCACAAAGCAGAGCAGTAGTTTCAGAATAAAGAAATTAAAGAAGAAAAAAGCATGCATTTGAGTTGCCATCTGTAAACTGATTTTCCAAAAGTGACTATTTTCATGTAAATTTGTGCCCAACCCCCATTTTAGTTAATCACATTAGAATGTACAATTTTCCAATGTGCATAAACATTTACAGTAATAAAGATATTTAGCTCATAAAGAAGCAGAAGAAGGTCTGAAAGCATTTTGACAGTAAAACCAAGCAATCATTCATTAATTTCATCTAGCATATTTTTCAATTAGCAGTTCATTATCTTATTATAGAATTAAATGATGACTTTAAATGCACAGAATGATTTACACTTTAATAAAGTATAGTACAAAGATTTACAATTCAATACAGTACAGTACAAGGAGATGTATAATTGATGTAATTTCAGAAAAGAATGAATTGATGCACATTGGAATTAACCAGTCTACTAAGGCTGCATGTATCCTAGACATTAATTCCAGTAAAGTCATTTTTTCATATTTTTAGTTTTTATTTTCCAATCCATCCATTGTTTTGGTAGGGTCAATGAAACTGGAGCCTATCCTACTAGCACTGAGTGCAAGGAAGGATTTAATTCCAGATGAGATGGTAATCCTTCACTAGGCACACTCATGCGCTCTCTACACTCAAGCTTATCACCCCAATTTAGTATTTCCAGACAACCCTTGAGATGCAGAGGAAATCCAGACTACCTGGAGAATATACATGAACACTGGGAAAATGAACAACCACGGTGCCATACTCTTCCCAACCAACTGTCTATACACAGTGCCATTTTTATCTTTGATGAGTCAGACTAATTTTAAAAAAAAATTTATTAATGGCTTAAATATATTTTTGATACAGCAGAAATAATATAGAAAAAGTAAGGGAACTGCTGCAAAGAGAAACAGGCATGAAACATGATATATTCTGACCAGTCTGAGATGAAAAATGATAACAAAATGTAACTTGGCATTTAAGATTTCTGCCTGCATTTACATTAGAGGGGCTGCAGCAGATTGACTCATTCCCACTCAATTTTCTTTACATGCACCATGTCTATGCTACCTTGCTTGTGCACAAGGTTACGTACCAGAAACTCATGAATCAGGGTGCGTAGTCATTTTCCTGGTAGCTGTGTATTTATATATACTGTACTTTCCTTTCAATATAATTGATTTTTCAAAATATTGAACAACCCCTACTATGATGAGAGGGTGAATACCAGAGTTACTCCACTCCCAGAAAACTGAACTATTGAATCATTTAAAATAAACAAGTGGCTTCCTTGACTAAACTGATACATTGTATGCTTCATAGAAGGACATCCTGCAGTGTTTACCTTTCGAGTTTTGAGTTCAGTCATGCAATATACTGTACCATGCACTTACAGTAATTTGTCCAACCATTTCTTGAACCCATTTTTTCTGTTTATGGGAGGCCAGAGCAGCTATGGATTCAAAACAGAAATGTTTTAAATGTTTTAAAACGTTTTCACTATTTTAATAGGAAATTAGTTGAGGTTACCATCCCAGATACACTATATATTTCTATTTGATTTAAAATATTGAATTCCTTTTATTGTTTGCAAATAATATTACCTGTTATTGTTTGGTGAGCCATAATATGAGAAATAGACCAAACCATAAAATGGAAAGTGAAGACAAAACCTCACATAACCTGACTAAAGGCTCCTTGTTCATTTTTCTTAGTGTCCTTGTATACTCAAATGTCATCTCTGCAGTGCTGACGTCCATTATTGATTTATTGAATATTGTTCCATCCCTAGAGGTATTCTGACTTCATCCGCCACAGGGCCAAGGTTTTTAATGAGATGTCATATCGCGGCTACTCTGCATGCCTGAATGCCTAAATTCAAGTGGTCATGTTGATGTGGATGTAGGTGGGCTTCCTGCAGTGACACAGGGACCTTCACTACATGCCTGCTGTTCTGAGAAGATTGCAAAGCACTTCCTAAGTTCATGACATGGCTGTTTTAAGTGTTTTTAGCTTCCAATTGCTTGTTCCTCCTAACTGAAAAGGCCGAGTCACTAATCTATAGCCAGGATCCACTGAACATATAATAGAGTATTATTGGCTGAGTCCTCACAGTTCAAGTGTGGACTGTTTGCGATTAGTCTTCTGGTGCTTAGAGTAACATAACATACTAAAACCTACTTAATCCAATTCAGGAGTAGGTGCCCAACCCAGCAGTACTGAGCACGAGGTGCAAATTCATCATACAATACAAAACAATTTATTTTTGTATAGCTCAAAATCACACAAATGCTGCAATAGGCTTTAACAGGCCCTGCCTTTTGACAGCCCCCCAGGCTTGACTCTCTAATTAAACAAGGAAAAACTCCCAAAAAAAAACCCTTGTAGCGAAAAAAAATGGAAGGAACCTTGGGAAAGGCAGTTCAAAGAGAGACCCCTTTCCAGTTAGGTTGGGTGTGCAGTGGGTGTCAAAAAAAGGGGGTCAATAATATACAATACACAGAACACAAGTAATCCTCAATATGATATAATAGTGCAATAAAAATACCATCATAGAGCTCAGCCACCCACATGAGCCAGTTTGAAATCACCGGTTAAGCCAACATGTACAGATTTGGCATAATGGAGGGAAACCTGAATACCAAGGGGGAAAACAAATCCAAACCCAGGAAGAAATCCTCACAGATTCCACACCTGACACAGAATTTAGAAGACGAGCCATTTGACAGCAGTATTAACTACCTGCACTGCCTTGCCACCAATACTTCAAGTAAATCCTTTTAGTTCTGTTTATGCCATTAATTAATTATTTTAAATTCATTCATCTATGTTCTATCACCATTTAATCCAAGTTCGGGGTCACAGTGTCATCAAATGCCTATGCCATTGGCACAGGGTGTAAGACAAGGACCAATCCTTGAGTGTCCAGTAAGCCTAACCGGCACAAGTTTGGAATGAAATAGAAAAGCTGAAATCCTGAGAGGAAAACCCACAAAATATGGGAAGAACAACTTAGACTCTGTCTTCAGGAGCTTATAGGCATCAGCAGAAACCACTTAACACCACTTATTTGTAAATTTAAACTCTATTTTGTTTAGGTTTATTTAATATGTGATACACATGCAGTAGTCACCTTGTAATCAGACAGCTTTCATATTGCTCACATTCAGTTTTGTTTTCTGTATGTCACAATGAAATGTTTACTTGCTTTTATTATTGCTTAAAAATGTTGCTTTCATTAAAAATGGGATAAAAAATGGTAGTGCAGATTATGAAAAATAATATATTCATCATAAAGAATGTATTAAGTAATAAGAAAATTGGCAGCATTCCCTCAGTATGTCTGGGTGTTATGAGTGCAGTTTTCTGGACATCAGTAATTAAAGGAACGTGAAGTAACCAGCTGCTTCCATCTGTGTTAATCGAGGAGAGACTCTTGGGAATCTGAAGGAGCCAGTTGTTTCTACTAAAGGTGTGAGGAATTTGAGCATTACAGAGGGCTTGTCTGATGTGATATGGGAAAATATGGGAAATACAAGTTTCCCACTGGGAGATTTCATGTAGTAACTCCCAATGGGACAATTCTGATATTGTGGAGATTTGTGATGTAACCCTGACCCCTCATCTCATTTTGTTATATAAAATGAAAAAAACCCATAAGTAGCTCAGGCAGAAATGTGATTTTTTTTGTTTGTGTTGTCTGAAACAGTATTATAACTCCTTAAAGTGTTTTCTTTGATTCTTATTTTCATTAAACAGTTAGAGCTTATACTTTTTATGTGAATTAACAGTCCAACCAGAAATTAACTTCTAGACAATGGAGTGCAAATGTGTGACATCACAACCTGTAACTCTGAAAATTCCCATTGCCAACAAACAGCCTAATCCAATGTATTTCTTTATTTCAATTATCTGTATCCTGCACCCTGTACTGCTCTGTCTTTTGGTGGTGAAATACACCCCCCTTCTTCTCAGCTGTGCCTCCAAAAGTGCAGTTAACATTTTTTCTCTTCACACTTGTCAGTCAGTTTATTAGCAGATTGGCTTCATTTTGAATACTGCAGTTAGGTGGTCTAATATGCACTTTAATACTTTTAATTAACACTTCTGCCGGTCAATACATAGATTGAATGCCTGTCAAAATTTAAATTCCTACTTTCCTAAGGAAAATATTAATTATTATGTGACATCACTTTATCTAAAACTGTGCTCCATTATTGTAAAACTTTAGATCAGGCACACCATTAATTTTTTTTTTACTCTGGAGGCTCTCTTTCTCCCTCTCTTTGTTAGTGTCATTAAGTAAACCACTAGACAACATTTTCTGAACGTTCTCTTTCCATTACAGGGTAATGGGATGTTGAAGTTTATCCCAGTAGCATCGGGTGCAAATCTAGGAACCAACTTTGAGGACGCTAAGTCATCATAAAACATAGAACGCGCACATCTATGCTCACTCCAGCCCCAATTTAGGGTCATCATTTAACCTAAGAAGGAAATGGACTTTTAAACTACAACATTGCTGGTTTAGTTCCTGCCATCTGACCCACTGCGCAGACATGAGCTAATCACTTCATCTGCCTGTAAAAATCTGTGTGAACACTTTAACTGTTTATCTGTAGATTTAGCAGAATTGGAAGGGGTTTGATAAAGAAAGGTACTCTAAAAAAATCAATTTTGCTTATTTGGCTTTAGGTTGCAAAAGAGAAATGGTGTACTTGGAGAAAAACACATACAGATTCAGGAAGTAAAGACAGAGAGTGACTAGTTCAGGAATCAGCTGCACTAACCACTGTGCCATCAAGCTACTCTTTCACTAAACTGTCAGTGCCATTACTATACATGTTTCATCTGCATGTTGCAGTGGCTCTTCGGAGTGATTAATGATCCAATATACCTAGGAAGTACATACCCGTGCAGCAGAACATTAGGACAAGGCAATGATTTATGAGTCTTTTTTTTGACTGGTATTTCTATGTGAAATCACAGTAGTTCTGGGCAAACAAAAATATCCAGCAGAAAAACGAGTCTCTCTCAATGTTTGTATTTAGTTTAAATTCCCAAGCCTGTGGTAATTTTAATGCAGTGCAGACCTATTTTTAGACAGATTTGTTGTTTTATTTATTAGCGCACAGTAGGAGTTCAGCCCTCATGTCTCTTTCCAGGTTAGCATGATCAGCTAAAGCGAGACCCAACTGTGAGAAACATTGTAATGAATTTGAATATTATTTTAATATAAAATAAGTTCTTGTTCTGGGTATGACGTAAAACTGCATCCAGCCCTGCCAGAGGTCCTACAACTTGCAGGGAAATCTTGGGAGTTGGTGGTAGGATTGGCAGTCCATCCACCGTAAAACCTTCACGCAGCTCCGAAATGGTGGTCAGGACTCCTATCTACTCTCTGTGGGAGTAGCCCTGCTGCCTCGCATTATGAAGGGGATGGGGGAATGCCCTTGGGAGCCTCAACCCCGGAAGAGTCAAAGCCATCTGATTCTTCAGCTGTGAACCACCCATTCTCACTGAGATGGCAAAGGTGGTGAACCAGCTGAGGGTAGGGAAGGGTGCAGGGATCTGTGGTGTCCAGGGTGAACTTCTCCAGGCTAGAGGTAAGGCTGTCCTCTTTGCACTGCAAGCAATCTTTTCTTCCATTTGGGAGACAGGCATCATCCCAACTGACTGGAAAACAGGACTTGTCCTCTCTGTCTAGAAAGGGAAGGGTGATCACCGGGATTGCGGCAACTACAGGGGAATAACACTGCTCTTGGTGCAGGGTAAGGTCCTTGCTAGGGTCATCCTCAACAGGATCCTTGATCATTTGCTCAACTACCAGTGACCGGAGCAGTCTGGTTTTATGTCTAAGCAGTCTACCATCGACCGCAACCCGACACTGAGGGTTCTCATGGAGTGCAAACGTGAATATTGGCAGAGTTTCTTTGCAGCCTTTGTCGATTTTCGTAAAGTGATCAGCTCAGTTGATGGTGCTGCCCTGTGGGACATCTTGAGTCTTTACAGGATCCCTCTGAAGTTGCTGGATATCATGGCCTGCCTGTGCACTGGTACTGTCAAGGGTGTGTTCTTACCTCTACCCTGTTCAATGCTTGGATGAACTGGGTGTTAGGCAGGGTTTTGGGGTTGAGCAGTTGTTGGACATCTGTTGGTGAAGAAAGGTTCACTGATCTCAACTTTGCCGACAATGCAATAATCTTCATGGAGTCAATGGAGGCACTGATCAGGGCTTTCAATAGACTGAGTGAGGAGTCTGAGTGTCTGGGCTTGCAGGTTTCCTGGATAAAAACCAAGATCCATGCCTGTCTGCAGGTCTGTCTGCGGATAGAATGTCGACCTTGTCGAGTGGTTTACTTACCTTGGCAGCAACATTCATGTCTCTGGTGGCTCTTTCTATGAAATCAGTAGACGGATTGGGAGAGAATTGGGGGGGTCATAAGTTTACTGGAAAGAGGTGTGTGTCGCTCCTCATTGTCGAGGACCCGAATAGCTGGACCAGGCTAAGGGGACGCCCATGTAACACCAGATTGCAGCAGATAGAGGGTGGGTCTGGACCATGTGTCTGCCCTTTGCCAGCCAGGATCCCGAGCTTTTTTGTCGTGTGGTGGGTGCGGCAACACACTTTACCAGTGCATGCTCCCCAACCTGACCTGACCTGTACAATATGTACTGCGAAATGCAATTATAGCTATGTGTAAACTATGTAAATAAAAATGTATACTGTATGCCTTGCTATACTCCTATAAACCTATGATCACAATGACATACTGATGACTGAATATGTTTGCTATGCAATATAATAATCTCTGCCAGTTTAACAGCCAATTTTTGGGTTCTCCCAGATTGGCCAATGGTTCCCTCAAAGAGGGTAATGGATCATATATTTTTACAGCTGGATGCCTTTCCTGTCATCTGCCTATTTTAGTTGCCTTTTACAATACACACGAATGACAGTGACCTTATTCTATATAATATAATGCTAGCCTTTATTTTTTCTACATTTATTTAACAACAGTATTGTGAAGAACTGAATATGTTGTCTGTGAGCTACAACACTAACCTATATTTTTTCCCTTTACCTAAGGCAAAAAGAATTTGGAAAGATAAAAATACACATCTTTGTTGTGAGCTTGAAGTTTCTTATTTATGTTTTATAAATTCTGCTCAGGGTCTCTGTCTGCAATGGTTTACTTTGAATGTAGGTCATTGTTTTGACAAGAATAGCTTTTTATTGACTCTTGAAAAATGGTGCAGTTTGCAATATTTATGTAATATAAAAGCCGTGCATTTATTGGCATCATATAAATTTGCTAGTGCAGTTTAGTCAGTGCAGTATCTCTTTCCAGCTTACCACATTGCACATTTAGATGGGGCTGCCAGAGGACTGCATGCTGATAGAGTGCCACATGGCAGATTTCAGAAAAGAGACTGAACCATATTAGTAGTGTCCATGCCAGCATGTTAGCAGTTGGTACACTCTGCCAAAATGATAGATAGATAGATAGATAGATAGATAGATAGATAGATAGATAGATAGATAGATAGATAGATAGATAGATAGATAGATAGATAGATAGATAGATAGGTACTGATGCACAGTGAAGTCCGTCGACACTGGCTGCAGCACTTCTGCTTGGTTCAGAATTGCAAAACACAACATAAGGTGTTTATGACAGCATAGACCATTATAAGCTTGTTCAGTACATTCGCAACATTCTCTCCCTTAGAAAGGCAAACAGTATAATTAAAGACCTCAGCCGTACTGCACAGGCGCTTTTCTTACTTCTCTCTTCTAGCAGACAGTACAGAGCCTTTTGCATTTGCACTAGTACATTTAAGGACAGTTTCTACCCACCAATTGCAATACTGCTGACCAGTCAATCATAATAATTCAAATATTATAATAAAAGAAAGAACATGTATAAATATATATTAGATAAAATACATGTTGTGCTTATTGAATATATTTTGCATGTTTAGTATGTTTATTATGAGTTGTGCAAGTGCAGATTTCCTTTTACTGGGTACACATGACAATAATCTTGCCTTGACTATGCACCCTTTTTAGCCACCTTATGTGTGACTATTGACTTTTTATGGCAATCAGCACATTTAGTTGGGCACTTGGGCTGTTAGCTTTCCATGGCAGAACTATGACAGAACTTGTATAAATCAATGGTGTCAGCAAATAAAAAAGTGTCCTTGACCACACATTAAATTCTTTCTGTCATTCGTCACATTTGTCTTTATATTTATTGCAAGCTATTTCTTCTCCAGCTAACTTGTAGATGTTTTTGTGCTTTGCTCCTACTATAGAAATGTACCTAAAAAAAATGTACAAGACCTTGTTGTTGCCCGTGTCTCTATATATTACTGACAAGAGTGTAGCAATAGTTATGTCTGTTAAGCTCATTTTCTTAATTGTGTGATTATCTATGTGTGTCTCTAGACAGTGTTATTTTTATTTAAATAAGCTAATATTTGAATATGCCCTTTTATCTTCTAAATGCAGCAGTGATACTGTTAAATCAGAACAGCAGTAAAAATATATCAAGAAAGTGTAATAGGGCCATTTCTGTGTAGAATTTGCATCATATCTCTGTGTCTCTGTGGGTTTTCCTCCAGGTATTGTAAATCAGCCTTTCACAATTTTTTCATGCCATTTGACCTGTGCTATTGGCTATTGGGATAGGCTGTGCCCACCTCAGCGGTTTACTGGATGAAGCAGCTTGACAAAGGATGGATAGATGGACTTTCATATACTGTAGCTGTGTAAAGAACACGTGTGATAATTTCTATAAGTAAATATTTTTTAAGGGGTTCTACCTACAGCCTTTTGACCAAACGCTATATTTTTATTTTTATGCATGTACCATTAAATGAGATTCCTCTAAAGGGGCTTAAAAGAACACATTTTTTTCTTTTCTTATTGTCTATGTTTCAGTTTCTTGCATTATGTGGACTCAAAAGCTCAAATATGTCACAAGGCATTTAGTGTTTTGTACTGTTCTTCAAAGCTTCTTCTCTGTCTCTTCTAATAGGCAGAAAACATCATGTTTCTAGAGCTAGACATGTCCCCACCTACTGTATTTGAGCTGGACTTCTCCAGGGCCCAGTCTGACCATGACTTGGCTCTTCGCCTTGAACGTGATCTGTTCCTTGAAAATTCTGCATATAGGGAAAGAGCAGCTGCCACTCGGGTCAAGAAATCCAGGTCTTGGTGAGTTATGAGGTTGCACCACAAGTACAGCAGCCTGGTTATCAACCCCTTCTGTTTATAGTAAATGTTAAGCAGGATATTAGGTTAGGTTAAAATGGAGAGTTGAGCATTCAATCTTGAAAGGAATACACCACCCAATGTATTTTTAAATTTTAACATCCCATATACTTCATAGTGATGGCCAAGAAAAAAATTTCAGAGAAAAATTCACATGAGATTGTGCTTTTCAACTGAAGGCTCACCTCTCCCACTGTTACACTAACAAAGAGTCCTGTCTTTATTTGAAAAGATTGACCTATGTTTAAGGGTGGGCTACTTTCATTTCAAGGAGGGGATCAATTTAACAGAATTTATTTTGGCAAAAAATGCGTATGTTTTGCACATTTTGAACATTTGACTAGATGACTTTATGTGGATTATGTAACACGTGTAATGTGAGATGTTTTTCATGGATGTTTTGATATCGTTTGCTGTTTCCATTGTTGGCCACCATCCACTTTAACATTTGAAAAATATATTTCTGGGTAATGGATTCCTTTAAATCAGTGTCTTAGATAAAAGAGGAAATAAATTAATGTTTTTACAAATTGTCATTTTTTTTATGAAATGTATTATTTGTGATTATTTCTCTCTTTGTCTAACATACAATAAGTTGATGTGAGATGACACTTGTGCTTTTCCAAAATGACTCTTGTGTACAATTTGTAGGACCTGCTGGTCATCTTTTTAATTAATTAAGCAATGCTTCTCTATAATCAGATTTCGGACAATTTGGATGAATACCTTATTTTAATCTTTTAATTTTAGTTTTGTTGTTTTTATAAACTGTTGAATTTTTGGGGATCTTTCAGCTAGTTTGACATAATGCGCAATATTTTCCAAATCACTGAAAAAATCTTTTTTTTTTTTTTTCATTTTTCTTTTTTTTTGTGGGTAACTGATGTTATATATTATCTAAAATTCTCACTTAGAGGATCTGTACAAAACATTTTCAAAGCCTGGCAGGATCTAATCAATAACATTTTAGAATAAGCATTTAAATTGAGGAAGCGGATTCTCTCCCCTCTTTTTCTTTTAATTCTATTTTATTCATTTATTTATCTACATATTTTTATTATTATTTAAGTTTTACTCTGCTGACCTAGCTCTTTCTCATGGGTGGGGGTCAATTGTTTCTAACCTAGTTTTATAAAACTTTGCTTGTATGGAATTTTATTTGATTTTAATAAGATTAGTAAAATGTTAAATAAATCAATAAACTCAATCTGCTTCTTCAACTCACAAAAACAGCACATTTTTAGTGTATTACACTACTTCAATAAGAAAACATAATGGCATATTTGTGACCACTTAAAGAACTTATATGATACTGAACTGCTGCTGCTGGGAGTGCTAGTATGGTACTATTAGCAGTGAACAGGAGAACAGAGAAAACAAACAAAATGTTAAAAAAAAAAAAATTAATAATCTGATTCAAAATATGAATCAACCAAATGTGTTTATTTCTCACTAGTTTCCCTCAATTGCCTTTCATCTATTCTTGTTTGTCTTACATTCTCGCATGCCGGCTATAATTTTTTACTTGCAGTCTGGTTTAATTTGTATTTCCTTCTTATTAACTCCACAGGTGTCGACCTCCAAGGTTAATATCTTCCTCATCTTCAAGCTTCACTCTGGCCTCTGGATCCCAGTACTTCCCCCAGCCACAAGGGGTAGCAACATCATCCCATCCTTGAAGATCCCCTTTTATACCTCTGAAGGGAAGTCCAGGGCATGAAGCCTGCTTTCAGCACAAAGTGTGCCAGCTTCCAGCAAAATTAGCATTAATTATCTTTGTTTTCTATGTGGAAAAGCTAATGCTGCAGAACAAAAGGAAAACTAATTGCACTGGACTGGAGAACTATAACTGGCAGCGACAACAAAATGGGGGTTTGTTATATCGTTATGGTGTAAAATAGCTACGTTTAAGGCCTTTGCTTTGCTCAGTTACAGAAACACAGTGCTCCTTTAGGGTCACAGGTTAATGTGCCATTGCTGCCATGTCTCACAGCTGGCCACCTTTCACAAGTAGAAAGCAATGTGGGTGCTTTCCTATAGTACAAGCAAAACAACTCCTGCAAAAATTCAGATTCTGTGCTGCTCAGTTTATTTCAGAAGCTTTGGGTGTTGAACCAACATGAAAGGATTAATAAGGTGAAAGGTTTGCTGAGTATATGGAACCTCTGGTTGGTTACCGATTTTTATTAATATTTTAAGTTGCTATACTGAGATGCATTATTATTTCAAATACAACAAAGTTAGCCTTTAATATTACATTAAAAAATATCCTAGGAAGAAAATTATTAATCACAGTTTTACCCCTTTCTCCTATTATGTTTTTAAAACATGCATTTATGCTTCCCATAAATATAATACAGGGTGCGGCAGAAATAACTCCCACATTTCAAAGGGGGATTGAAAAAAAATGCTGCGAGGTATCACCAAAAACATCTTATTTCCCTAATGTAGATATAAAAAAGTTTTTTTACTTTAAGTTTTAAATATTATATCGTCCAAATGGTGACCTTGACGGATGATACACATTTGGAGCCGTTCTTGGAAGTTTTCCATCACTCTCACTAACATGTCGGGCGAAATTTCTTAAATTTCTTCTTGAATAGCCTCCTTTAGTTGATCCAAGGACCGAGGACGATGTTTGAAAACCTCGGCCTTGAGGTACCCCCACAGAAAAAAGTCACAGGGACTTAAATCAGGCGAGCGCGGTGGCCATGGAACTGCCTCGCATAAGGAGACCACTCGACCTGGGAACATCTCTGCGTCACAGCTACAGATTCGCCATTTTTGAAAAAAGCCTCAACTACAAAGCCTCGATGCTCACCCGACCACGGCATGGTGATAACTGATAACTTTATTATGTACCGTACCTAACGGAATGGACCGCACCCCTCTACCTGCTGTGGTGACCCCACAGTGATTTTTCAAAATGTGGGAGTTATTTCTGCTGCACCCTGTAGATAGGGTTGTTCTTTCATTTGCTAACTGCTATCATAAAAGTAATGTCAGAATAATGGCCTAACTGAAAAGTAGAATGTGATGAAGGGAGTTTTGCATAAAACAAAGGGGTTCCAGTTTCTGTATCTTTATTGCGATTATGTTTTATTGTCATCTTTTGGGCATTTCATATTGGAGTCGAGACTGTCAGCCATTGTGTCGTTCATGCAACATCTTTCTGGGTAAACAGCTCCCGAAAACATTGTTTCTGTGCCATGCAACACATTTGTTTTTACCAGAATATACAATCTCTTAAGTGACATGTCGACACATTGAACTGGAAGTGGGAATTGGACTTGCAACCTTTTGACTTTATATCAGGCTTCTTATCCACTAGGGATGGATTTAACTTATTGATTAATGCTGACCATTTCAGAGTCTAGGTCCAAAATTGAAAAACTGCCTAGACATAATGTGTTTTGTAATTTATGACTTTACAGTGGCCACCAAGCAGTCTGAGACTTTGGGATTGCACTTGCTGTGCACTTGCCATCTGCCATAGCTGTTCTCACAGCAAAATGAGGATATTCCTGATCAAACACTGCCCACTATCTTTCGTTGGATTGCAGTTCAACAACCGTTACTATTGTATTTTTTAAGGCACTCGCAATGACCAATTATAAATTTTACAGTGAGAACTGAAGATAGAACTGATGTTGGACTAATCACTGTGGACACCAACAATGAAATGATTCTTAAAAAACTCTCATTAAATTCTTCTCTGTTAGTCACCAGAACATACTGGTTTCACAAATAACACACCTCTGCACACGTAACGCATGTTGATCAGAAAATGACATTTGTTCTTAGGTATATACAGAATACTAAATAAGTATTTGTACAAGTTGAAATTATGCAGGTATCAATGTAGAAAACATAAATAGTTGACTATTTTTGATCATTTATTGGCTAAATGAAAATACATTTTTTTTTAAATATATGCATTCTACAATCATTTTAAGGAAAAAATTATAATTCTAACTAACCACTGACTTTCATTCAGGTTTATCTTTTAATTAAAAACATATAATTCATTTGAAATTTTTACTCTGTTCCTTTGATGGCTGCAGCCATCACTTTCTGATATACAGTCCCGGCCCTCATGAAGGCATTCATGCATATCCAGTTCTGCTAATTAAAAAAAATAGCAAAAATAATGAGTGTCAGTAGTTTGACAAGTCAAACAGATGTATGGTCTACTGCTAAAGTACTTGAGATGACACCACACAAGTGACTTAAACTGTAGCAGTACGTAGGTCATGTTAAACAGTTAATTTAAAGTGATTTGGCATGGTGTCAATATGAAAGAAATAAAATATTGCCAGACTTTAATTGACTGTCAGGCTTAAAACTCTTGGAAAAACCTAGAAAAAAACAAAATCTTCGAGAATAAGTCTCACTGATACCCACACATGCACTAGGTAGGCGTAAATGAAAAATGGGGGGCATGAGGCAGAGGAATAGCGACCACCAGAAACAATGGGTAACCCTGGAAGTTTATTTAAAAGTGATAATAGCTTATTTTACATCAAGTTCTCTCTCTTGAAACATTCTCAAAAACTATCTTATATAATTGTTTTCAACACATTAGTGCGTGTAGTCTAAAATGGATGCCCTCCAGTCCAGGGCTGAGTTCTTGCCTTGCACCATTGCTGCTCAAATAGGCTGCAACACCATAAAGGCCTGTAATTGAAAATGTGAATGAATGAATTACAGTTCTATGATATTCTTGTTGAATATTTTTTATTTAAATAAAGCTTATACATCTATACATGCATGTGAGCATTAAAAAAAATAGACATGTATACCTACTGTGACCACCAGTGTAGGTGCAGCAGTGCCCCATACCCCCAGACACAACTACACACCACAGTACTGGGTCCAAATTCAAGGTGTTTATTCCCCACAATACTTCCATAAGGCTCCAGTTTCCTCATTTTCACACAGCACAACAAAGTCATACGTTTTACTTGTCCTTCCATACCTTATCCACCTCCTCCCAACTCTGACTACTCATGCAGGTGCTGGACCCGGGGGTACTGTCTGTGCCACAGCACTGCACATCGGAAGCAGGTCAGGTGGAAACTCCTCAAAGAAAGTACAACACTTTCCTGCATGCTCCACCTTGTGGCACCCAGAAAAAATGATAGGGCTTTCCCATGGGACAGCAGTTCCCAGCCTGCCCTGCAGGTAATCTGTATGGGAGTTCCACCAGTGGGATGTTGCCACCATCGCGTTCTCGGGTACCACATAATCCAGGTCATCAGACACCTTCTATCCTTCTGACCAGACCTCCCTTCCGGGAATCGTACTGGCCTACAAACTGGATGGGACGCCAATCTGTCTCTGTCCTTCCCTTACACCCTCCCTTCCTGGCAGGGAACCATCCTCCATCCAGGTCCATCTCATATGGCACTCACACTACATAATTAGCCTAACGCTGACTGATACAGCTACTCTATTCCTAAAACCAGCCAGTTTGTTTTTAGCACTCATGTAAAAAGCTGCTCCTGCTTTCACTGCCTCCTCCATTGCCACGTACATTTCACTGTCTACCTGGAAATTACCTTTAGTCAATTTGTAAGCCCAATGTTTATTACCATTTTGAATTTGCTGTTTTTACACAAGGCCGCATGGTTTCATTAGCATCATACTTTGCACACACATTGCTTTCACATTTATTTCTGTGCAGAAAAAAATGAAATCTTACATTTTGTCATGAACAATGTACGAAGAGGATGCTTTGTCATGAAAAATGTAATGGTTTTATTTAGATTATTATATTAATAAGTATGGATATTGTAGAAGCAGGCAGGCATGGGCACCCTTAGCCCCAATGAAGGCACTTGGATTTTCAGGTCAGGTAGCAGAATTAAGATTTCTTGTATGGCACACATACAGACTCACTACAGATGCAATGAGTGAGCAGCCACGGGCAGCTCTTACGTTTATTACAGTTCTTATCACACAAGTCATTTTTCATCCTCATCTTACTCCTAACACTACACTGCTCTAGTTCTGCCCCTAATTAATTCCACCATTATTTCTCAGCTTGAGGGGGTGCCAAACCCCTCTCTGTCCATCATATGTGTCTGACAAGGCCTACCTGTACTCCCTACTAGCTTGGCGCTTGCTACCATTACTTACAGCCAAAGAGTTCACCTTCCCTCTCTAAGCGAGGGGGGCCCATCCTTTCCAGCTCTCTTGCACATCTGACTTTTGGCTTATGGTTTCTAGCTCATACAGAATAATAAAAAATATGTAGGTATAGGTCTTTTTAATCATAACTCTTACATCTTAGTGTTTAGTGAAATATAGTATTTACTTTTCTCATGTGCTTATAAATACTTTTCTAATACTTAGAGATTACCAATTTTAAAAATACATTTTCTATAGTATAAAGCAGAAAAATTATAAAATTAGTCAAAAGAGTGGCAAAACATAATTGTTATGTTCACGATGTACACATTTAAAAGGGTTCCCATATTCATAGCAGTTATTAGTGCAATGTAGAGATTGATGAATAGATAATATAGTTATGTGGTTGCAGTGCTTTTAATGAGTAAAAAAGGTTAATCTTTCAGGGTATCTTTAAAAAAAAGCAGTTGGCCATGTGCTATGGCATTGGGGCATACAAAATCTTTTTGATCATCAAGTTGATTCGTGACCAAAGCAGGAAAATGATAAAACGACATAATAATAAATGAAGATATGGATGAGCTAAACAGAAAAACAATGCAATAATTTGATGAATGCCTTTTTAATTATTACAGTTAGGACTTTTGAAAACCATTAGCAGCATTGCTTGTGGTCTCCATAGGCAGGAAGAGTGAGGACACCAGGAACTGATAAAGTGGCTTATCTAGTCAGTAACGTCCTCTGCTCTTGGTCACTCCTTCCAACCACTAACTTAATTCTCAGCTCCTCTGTTAAACATGGTCAGGGACTTCATGAAACGTTTGCTTGCTGCCTGGCTAAGGACCCTTTTTCAGACCCAGTGCCAGCCATCACCCTTTTCACTTCTGAGGCGCTGAGTGTAGGTACAGTGCACCTTTTGGTAGCTCCCTCCATGTCAGATACCTTCCTGGCAATTTGTGTTTCTAGCTTTTCTACTTACTGCTCTTTTCCAGGTTGCTTCTGAACAATAAGATTAGTGAAGAACATCAGATTATGTAGAATACTTCACGTTCATCCATACTAAAGTCATATACTTCACTTGTGTTCTTATAAGCAGGACTAGTAGGTGGCTTTAATTATTTTAAGCATTTTTACATTTATTTTTATTTCTAGACTCATTAATAGTAGAGTTTCAGAATGATTCATTATGGCTCTGGTTGGGTGCCAGCCTTGAAAATGAACCTTTTTCCTCAGGTCTGCTTTCACCACCATTATTCACAGATGAAGTTTTAAAAATACTGGATGACTGTGTCCCCAAAGTATGGATTGTGACTAGTTTGATCACCATGATTTATACCCTAAACATGGCTGTTACAGCACATCAGCGCTGGAAGGAATCCAAGCAATCAGACATTATGGATTTAATGTCACTTTTACCAGCTCATTCACTTCCTTGGTTCTTTCTTTCTTGCAAGTCCTGCCTCTAGATTGTAAATCATGTCCACTTGTCATAGCAAGAAGTGGTGCTAAGGTCTGCACCCACTTGTTTTGCTGGACACAGAGGCACCTTTACTTTGGTTTATAAGGTGTATAAAAATTTGACCTTGCATTACCAGTACTATTTAAAGTACAGGTGAGTTTTACTTACACAGTTCATCTGAACTTTGAATAAAAAGGAAAGGTTTCTAGTGTAGGAGATCCATTCCTTGAGCAGTTTCCAAATGGTGATTTTCAAGTGGTGGCAGAAGCTGCAACCTAAGATCAAGAATTCTGGCTTTGAATCCTGGCCTTGACATTACATGTGTGGAGTTAGCATGTTCTTTGTCTGTCTTCTTGGCACATCCCAAGCATGACTCTAAATTGACCTGCTCTAGTGGTCCTTTGATTGGCTCCTGCTAGGTCCCCCGCATTACTGAGATTAACAACAGCTAAAGATGACCCTGACATGGAAAAGCAGTTTAGAGAAACTGATTGATTTTGGCCAGAAACTGCCCACTCTATCATCAACTGCTTGCATTCTATGCTGTATTTTATTTTTGTTTGTCAGCTTGTACATAATATAATTCAATCTAGTCAAGCAGATGTTTAATACTTTTGAATACACACCAGCCTAACTTTCTGTGTTTTTATTGTACAATATCCAGTATCCAGTATTCTACTTCTTCTACACTTAGATGTATTTATTTGTTTTTCCATATAGCATCCATTGACATGCATGCCTCATATTTTCATAATCAGGGACATAAAGAGAATATTTTCTAAGGAGGTCATAATGGCACCGTTGCCTCGCAGCTCCAGGGACTCGGCTCTTATTTGCAGCCAGATCACTTTCTGCATCAAGTCCAGACATCCATTCTGTGTCCACGTGGCTTTTGTTCAGAGTTTTCTCCCATATTCTAAATGTAGTCATTTTGGGTTAAGTGGCCTGGTGTGTGTTTGGAGGGTATAGTGTCGATCAACATTGGGTCCCATCTTTCACCTTATCCTACGATAGGCCATCCTGTAAATAGCAAGAGCTAGTTTAGAGAATGATTGAATAGGTTTACTACATGCTCTTCATTTGGCAAGAATCAGTCGTTTGCTGGATTTGGATCAATAATTATAATGAAAATGGTTTGGGTGGCACAGCAGTTCGCCCCACTAGATTTCCTCCCTTTTTCCGAGTGATTCTAAATTAGCCCGGGGTTTGGGTTGACTGCCTTTTCAGGATTTTCCCTCAGCCTTTTGCCCTCATCTGCCAAGTCAGGCTATGGCTACTCAATTGGAAAGAATTGTATGATTTGAGAGGAAGGAAGACCAGAGGTTAAATTCTAACCATTTTTAGAAAGGATGCTGGTTCAACTCCCACCTCGAGTTCACCATGTAAGCCTGGGCAAGTCACTTAATGCCTGTATGCTAGCAGCTGTAAATGAATGTGGACTGTTGTACTATGTCCCGATCTTGTCAGCCAAATATACAATATCTAACAGCGCCACCGGGATTGTGCTTAAATTGTCAGGTCAGTGGCAGAAGACTTTGCATTATTTTTCATGGCGGCTATACTGTAGTATCGTAGCCTCCTACTGTCCAGTCATTAAGTGCTATTAATAATCATTGTTGGTCATCAAATCTTTTATTATCTGTTACACTGAGCACGCCATTTATAACAGTCACAAGATTTTTTTCTTGAGGTCCTCTTGAGAAAACGGTTCCGCATGGAAGCTTAAAGAGATCCACTTGAAGAGCCCCATTGGTAAAATGAGCCAATTCCTTTCCTTCCGACATTGGCCGCCAATGAGATGGATATGTTTAAAGTTACATGAGTGCATGAAGAAAAGGTTAAGAGATACACAATGACTGTACAGGCTAAATCTCCCAGTGAATAATTGATGCTGTTTATTGCTCACGTTTCACATTACAACTAATCTTGTGGTGTAGCCTGAGTGAGCATCCCATGGCCACTAGCCTACCCTCTCAGGCCGCTGTCTGCTGTTTCACTAGCTGATCCACATTGCTGAAAGACAAATGATGATCAGGACTCAGCGTGGGTAACTACAGGAAACATGAGGTTTAATTTTTTATGCAAACAAGGCCTACACCATTGCTTTAAATCCCAGATCATCTTTCCTTTCAAGCCTAACTTGCAGAAGCTGCAGTGCTTCTGCTTTGTTATCTATGTCTTATGGACGGATTAGCTCATTATATTAGTCATGGTGCTTATCCTTTTTTTTCTTGTATACAATAATGTATTTACAAAAATAGAAATACATGAACTGAAATGTTGTATGGTATTAGTATCATGGAGAGTTGAAATGAATAGTAGAGACGTCCCAACGATTTAATCTGCTGAAAAAATGTAAAAATATTTTGTTGAATGTCATCTGTTTTGGGGGTTACCAGCATCCCAGGTATGGACATCTTACAGATATCTGTGTGTAAAAAAGCCTAAATGTTTTTTTTAGTTTAGAGGGAGCTTTTTGTTTGCATGGATCGCGTTCCAATTATCTAAGTACTGTAGACACCAAGGCCTGGCCACCTTTGCTGCTTTCTGTATAATTTCCGATTTTCTCCGCCTGGGTTGAAATGCCTCTGTGCGATGTGAACAGGTTTCCCTGTCTGCATGTCTGATCAGACTGAGGAATACGTAATGCAATATGAAAACTCTTTTGGGAGTCACCTGTCATGGCGTTGTTTACCTCTGGCCTTTCCTATAGCACAGGACAGGTGGGCCTTCAGCACAAGCAACTGCGTTTTTTATGCGTTTGATTTCATTTGTACCGTACGTGGAATTTGTCCTACAAGGCCTGTAATGACAACAGTTAGCACAATTATCTATATTTAGATAAAATGACAAGAGCAGAAGGGGATGCATCCACAAGCTCTAAGAAATCACTGGTTTTAGTCACAGGAGCTTTTGACTATGCCGGTGAGTGGTCCGTCATTGCTTATTTATATGTCTTGTCTCGTATGTGTGTTCCACTAACAACATAAGCTTTCTTTACACCCACAATCCCAAACTTAGTATATGTTCAGAGTGGGCCAGGAAAGAAGCCTTTTAAAACGTTCCCATTTTCACGTCATTTTCTGCAGCAAATCAGGATGGTTTGGTGGTCTGGCCTTTTGATATCATCTCCCTTTTTTACTGGGGTGATTTCTATGTTCCCTGCAAGTTTGGCAGTGAATATTTCTGCTACTCAATTTGCCTGTTCTGTACATTTTTTGCTTACGACTTATTATATGAGCACTACAAAAAATACAAATAAACAAGCAAGAGCTAAATGACAAGTTTGTTGCTTTATCTTTCTATTAACTAATAAGGTCAAAAATGTATGTGCATTTGTGAAAAGTTCAGCGGTGTGGCCGAGGTGGTCATTTGCTCCTAGATAGTTCATTTTGTACAACTTTTTTTAAAATGTAGCCTCCTTAGCATTCTGTTTACCACAGAAGCATATTAGGGCCACGGAGAAGAAAAAAAAATACGGACATAGTGAAGAAAAGAAAAAGTGCTGACATGCCGACTTCATTCTCGACGTTTCCATTTTAATCTCGACGCTTATGTCTGTTGATAACAGGAGTATGATGAAAAATGAAGAAGTAAAAAAGGCTGTGGAGAACGAGGAATAAAGACGTTTAAATTGAACGAAAAGAGAGGTGGAAATGGAGGTCCACAGAGATGCGGCAGGACAGCAGGACCAAAACATATGAAGAAAGAAGACTGGCACTTGTTGAGGGCATAAATGGCAAACTGAAACAGGGGCTAAACATTGTTTAATAGGAGTTGTATAAATCATGTGAACAACTTTATACTTAATAAACTGGTGATTCAAATTTTTGGAGCAGTTTTTCACTTCTTTAAATGCTGAATCGCAGCTTAAAGCAGAAGAGTAGTATAGATTTGAATCCCCCTTAACTGAAATAGCGAGAGGCTTTTTACGTTTTTCTGTGAAAAATACTGTGTGACCAGTAGGTTTGTGTAACAACACCCCCCCCCCCAAACCCTGAACACAACCTCGCAAACACAGTCCTGGTTTCAAATAGGTACTTTTATTTTACTAAGAACCCCTTTAACATGCTTCTTTGTTAAAAGCACAACAAAGCAAACCCTTTGTCTTCTCTCTCCTCAACTTCTCCCAGGTGAGCGTTTTCCAACTCCTCTCCCGCCTCCTTGCTGAAGATGAGGTGACTTTGTTTATGCTGGACACAGGAGTACTTCCGGTGTCATAACCCTGCATGTTGGAAGCACTTCCAGGTTAAGCAGAAGGCCCCCAACCCCCAATGTAGGAACATTGCTCCTCCGCAGCTCACCCTGATGGCACCCAAATACCACAACAGGGCTAACCATTTGGACTACAACTCCCAGCATGCCCTGCAGCTCTACCAATGAGAGCTCCACCAGGGGAATGCTGCCACCCAGTGTATCAGGAAAATATATAATCCTGGGAAGCAAATATCCTGTGTCCTTCTATTATGGCTTCCTCTCCAGGAAAGGTATCAACAACCATTCCAGGCCAGAATTTCCTCTTATTAAGGTATCCTGGCCCCGGGTAAGTAATCAGTCTCCATTCAAGTTGGGATGCCATTCCATTCATTATGTTAGTCACAATTGTTAATAATTAGTTAATAACTAATTGACTTTTTTGCAGATTTTACTGAAAACGACCTATGATATTTGCATCACAGACTGTTACGGTAGGTCTACTTTATAAAACATTCTTCACTTAAGAATACAATTTCCCATGGCATATTAATTTATACCATGATAGTGTGAAAATAAAGCACCTTGACACAGAAAAGAAGGTTTGGGGCAGCCACCCGTATATATGAATCAGGCTGCAAAGTTGAGGAAATAGTAGTACACAGAATGAGCTCAAAATGGAACTGAGCACCAATGGAGGTTGTCTTGCTTTTAAAGCCAGAAGTGGCGTCTCTGGGACCGGGAGCAACGTCATCGGACTCACTCAGAGTTTCACGTGTTTGGTCTGCAGGGATAACAGAGAGAGGGTTACTGCACCCCGCCACCCCCTGGCCAGGTGTGGAATTACCTTCTTTTGGTCCTTCTAGCTGCCTCCCATGCGCACGTGTGTGACAATAGTTAAACAACAACTGACTTAGAAAGTATGAAATGTTCATTTAGATAAAAAAAAAAAGAAAAATTATATTTCATTATGAAATCATTTTGGCTGAAACGGCCAACATGGCCGAGAGATAAAAAGCTCATGGAAAGGGAGCAACCCTAATGTCATTAGAGCACTTGGCAAGTGACAATATGTCAGCACTGTGAGAAGGTATCACTGCCAGCTGAATCCAATTACTGTCATAAAGTAATAATAGCTAATATGGAGCATAATTATAATGTTTTGTTTTTAACAGATGAAATATGTCAGTGCTCTGCTGTTAATATGCTCTTTAATACATAAGACGACAAGAAGAGTGCACCAGTGGACACAAATTAAGACAGAAGGCAGTAAAAAATATTAGGAGTGGCGAAAAGTATATGAAGCATTTAATCCAGACTGTAAATGGCACCATGAGGATGCCTGAATTGCTCCATCCTAAAACCGAACTTGGTGTGCAAGTTACTGCTTTGGCTTTAACACAATAGCCATATAACGTGCGTGTCAGAAGACATCATCCACCTGAAGATAAGCATTTTCAGGCCTAGCCAGGACTTGGATCCAAGACCATCTAGGAAAAGCGTGGGTTGCTGCAGGAAAATGGTGTTGGTGAGGCCAGAAGGAGGCACTTACCTTGTGGTCTGAATGCGGATCCCAATGCTTCAGTGCAGTGAAGGGGAGAACATTGTGCTGTAAAAATGGCGCCGTCCTTGAGATGTGAAACCGACTCTGTGGTCATAAAAGATCCCTGGTTATCCTTAATGAAGAAAAGGGTATATCCCGATGTCCAGGCTAAAAAGACCACCATGGTCTAGTCATTCTGGCCCCCTAATCATACCCTGTCTTCCTCACCCCATCACCACCTAATAGCTAATGTGTGGTGAGCGTACTGGCACATAAATGGCTGCCGTCACATCATCCAGGTAGATTACAACTACACATTAGTGTTGGTTGAAATGGTTCCCCACTCACTATGTAAAGTGTTCTGAGCAGTGAAAAATGCAGTATATAAATGTAAAGAATCGTTATTATGATTTGTCTGTCGACTGAACATCTTCAGGGTCAAGAGCACTGAAAACAAGGCAGGAGCCAAACATGCAGAGCATCCATGACGGAGCCTACACAGCCATACTTACACACACCGCTCAAATGTGATGTCATCAATCCAACTAATGGTACAAATCTGGGATGTAGGATGCAAACCCGGAGGATCACCCATCAGACCGAACATGCAGACCCCACACAGACCGTGACCAGGCACATCACCGCAGCTTTAATTCAATGGAAAGACTGGGCTGGGAATTGAGTTAGTAGGCATGTCAAGCATGTGTTACTTCTGCCATTAGCCCTCCTGCTCAGGCTCTACATTGATGTCAAAATAAATGAAGGCTTCTCCGTTATGTGACTGACAGTGGGCTTTCAGGATAAAACCAATTTGGCCGCTTAGGACCCTTTGTGAAGAGATGTCAGCTTCAATTATCCTGCTTGGCGAGCAGCAGCCAAGTAAGTGGTAAGTCTACGGCCCTGAAACAAAGGCTTCCTTTATGGTCGCTTTACGGAGGCTGGCAGAGAAGAGGACTGCCTTGTGTATCGTTTGGCCCAAAGCGAGATGAACATTCACGTAAAATGTCATTTCAACTAAAAACGAGCAGTTCTGTCTATTTGCTGTCACTTTGTGGCGTCGCTGAGAAGTCTCAGTGAGTATGGGAAAGGCGCTATATAAATAAAATGTATTATTATTATTATTATTATTATTATTGGCAGGCGGGTAACACCTGCAGACCAGTCGAGTATAATTGTGAGGGTGGCATGATGATTGGGGCCCAGACCTGAGTTTAGATCCCCCGACTATAATCATTTCACCTGATCTTCCCATGTCCAAGTGGGCTTTCTCTTGGAACTTTGGTTTCCTCCCACAGATTATTTGTGTCTTAGATGGATTGCCATTTGTTACCCATGAGTGAGTGTGCCTGGTAACAGACTGGCATCTTATGCCAAGTTTGCTTGCAGCTTCCTCAATGCTGAACTGGTAGATCAGAAGATGGGTAGATGGGCATAAGGAATATTACTGCAAGACATCCTTTAATAAAAAACATCAAAAACATATTATTTAATTTCACTATTTATGAAAGCACAAATAAAAGAAATACATGTTAATCATCCAGTCATACCGTAGGGGCACATAAAAAATAGGAAAGTTTTTCCAAGTACATGCGAGAGAGAGGTTAGGAGCGAGCTGATACAGCACATTGCCTCACCCACCACATGACAAGCCAACTCAGGATCCCAGATTAAGACCTGAGTGCAGCCATGCAACAGGTGACACCTCAGCACCACACTAGTTCAGATGGAGTGTGAGGTTTTTTATGGTGGCTGGAGTGCCAATTCTGCCACCCAACCCCCAGGTTTTCCCTGGAGGTTGGAGGATGGCCTACATGCAGGGCTGGATGCAGAGTAACGTCATACCCAGGACAGAGCAATTTCAGGTTAAGGGTCTTGCTCAAAGGCCCAACGGAGTAAAGTCACTTCTGGAGTTTATGGGATTTGAAAAGGCAACCTTCTGATTACCAGTGCAGATCCTGACCTCAGAGCCACCACTCCGCCCTGCAAGCACATACAGTGTCTATAAAAAAAAAGAAAGCATTCAACCCTTTAGAGCAGTGGTGGCCAACTCTGATCCTGGAGAGCTGTAGTTGGTTACAAGTTTTCATTCTAACCGTTTTCTTAATTAGTGACTAGTTTCTGCTAATAATTAACTTCCTTTAATTTATTTGCTATTTAAGACTCAGATCCTTTGAATCAGGGCTGAGCAACGTCTGCTGTGGAGGGCCGCAGTGGCTTCAGGTTTTTGTTGTAACCCATTTGCTTCATGAGAAATCATTCATTACTGATGAAGCCCTTATTGCTCAAGAGACATTTTTCTGCTTCATTGTAGTTGTCTCACTTAACTGCCTATTTTAGTTTTAAACAGCTGTATTCATTCTTTTAACTGCTCCTTTTCTATACTAATAAAAGGCAAAGCCCTCACTGACTCACTCACTCACTGACTCATCACTTATTCTCCAACTTCCCGTGTAGGTAGAAGGCTGAAATTTGGCAGGCTCATTCCTTACAGGTTACTTACAAAAGTTAAGCAGGTTTCATTTCAAAATTCTACATTTAACGGTCATAATTGAATCCTACTTACATACTTATATACGTTCATAGCCTGTAGCTCGGTCGCCGTGTGAGGAGGTGTTGCGTCCCCCATCACCACACCTCCCACGTAGCTGGCTGCCTGCCCATATAAGGCCGTCCGTCGCTCTGGTCTCTTCATTCCCTTCTTTGCTTCGCCACGGGATTCACGTCTCCCTGCTGATAACTGCAGTCTTTTTATTTAATCCACGGCTTCTCTGCTGTTTTATTGTTCATTTATTACGATGCGAAGTTATTGATGAAGGCAGTTGTATGCTTACAACACTTGACAGATGCCGAATGTCACTTCAACACAAGTCCTGCAAATACTAACGTAACTGAAACAAACCATGAAACTCAAACCGATTATGACAGCAGCAATCCAAGCTGTGAGAAAACAGCAAAAAGGAGGCGTGTCAGACGTCGTGTTACATTTTCTGATGCAGCTAGACGGAAACAACTTCATGACGCTGTCACTAATTACTCGCAGGCAATTCCACAAGTTCATAGACACACTGCCACTAAATATTCGCAGGCAAATCCACAAGTTAATACCGGAAATGCCTGTTAAACATCTTAGATTCACGAGTAGCAATTTGGGTGGTGAGATGTCTATCAAGGTGATCACCATTGATCAAGGAACTGTCACTTACCGAGTGGTTTCCATGCCCGGAGATGGCACCTGCCTTTTCCATTCTCTGTGTTACATATTGCACGGCCATATCAGGCTCACTCTTGATATCCAGAGGAAAATTGTGTCTTATGTATTGAATGACTGGGACAGGATCAAGGTGTGGACTGATGACAGTACAGGAGATAATTATACTACACAGGAGCACTATAAGAGTGACATGCTTAAGCCCTTCACCTATGGTTCTGCATGTGAGTTTATGGCTGCTGCTGAATTGTTCGGTTGTCGCTTTCAAGTGTACTGAAATGGCCAAATATTTTACACCTTTCGACAACCACCAGTGCCTCTTAAACATCTTAGATTCACAGATGATGATTTCAGTAGTAGACACTTTGATGTTTATGAATGTTTAAACTCTCAAAAGCTGGATGCGAAGTTATCGATGAAGCCGGTTGTATGCTTACAACGCTTGACAGATGCCGAATGTCACTTCAACAGAACAAGTCCTGCAAATACTGTCGTAATTGAAACAAACCATGAAACTCAAACCGATTATGACAGCAGCAATCCAAGCTGTGAGAAATCAGTAAAAAGGAGGCGTGTCAGACATTGTGTTACATTTTCTGATGCATCTAGACGAAAACAACTTTGTGATGCTGCCTCCAAATACTCGCAGAAAAATCCACAAGTTAATAGAGACGCTGCCGCTAAAAATTCGCAGGCAATTCCACATCTTAATACCGGGAATGCCTGGTAAACATCTTAGATTCACGAGTAGCGATTTGGGTAGGGAACACTTCGATGAATGAAACCTGTTATCTTTACAATGGTTGACAAACATGGAATGTAACTTGAACACAACAAGTCCTCCAAATACGAACCTGATTGAAAGAAATAATGATAATCAAATCCTTGATGACAGCAACACTCATAACAGTGACAAAACAATTACATTGACAATCATATTACGTTATTTTTAAAATGTTTCCTTTTCTTTTTCATAACTTATTTAACACACTACTTCGCTACGAAGCATGGGTATTTTGCTAGTCTATATATATAAAAGTCAATGTATGTGTGTGTGTATGTACAGTATGTATATTCCGAATGGCTGGAGTGATTTTCATGAAACTTGGTACACATGTTTCTCATTGGTCGACTAAAAATACTGTAGGGTGAAATCAACCCTAACCCACCCCCTTCTGGGTAGGGTGGGGGTGATCTTTTGGTCTTGTATGCACGTTATCATCCAGTTGACACTCAGAACAACCACCAGAGGGTAAACTGGAGGTGACTGCCAGCATTCTTTATGTTAGAGCACCACCGCGCCCCTGTTGCTTTTGAAATTAAGTTGGTCGGGTTGACATCCCAACTATTTTTGGGACTCATTTTGTCTTTGTGATTTGAACAGCCATATATACTGTATATATACGAGGTGTGATCAAAAAGTTTGGTGAATGTTGATGCAGAGCACCATTCAAGAGCAACGCAGAACAATTCAATGGAGGTTCTGACATGTCCGTTTTATAGCCTAGTTTGTGGCGAGTTTCATCTTGTTTGATCCTGTCAGTCGTTTGTTGAGCCACTGACTGTTGAGTTCAAGTGTGTTTTTCAAGTTTGTCGTTAATAATGGATATTGAGGAACACATTAACTTGAAATTTTGTTCCAAATTGCAAAAAACTCAGGAAACCCATCAGATGTTAAATTCGGTTTCTGGTGACACTGCACCAGCAATTAAGACTGTTTACAAGTGGTTTGATCGATTTTGTAATGGATCTGACTCAGTTGAAGAGAAAAGATCAGGACGTCCTTCAACATCAATAACTGAGGAAAATGTTGAAACGGTTTCATTCGTCATCATGACAACACTCCTTGTCACACAGTCCTTCTAATACAACAATTTCTGTTGAATAAAATAATTACGCTGTGTCTGCATCCACCTTATTCACCGGATGTGGCACCGTGCAACTTCTGGCTGTTCCCTAAATTGAAAATAACCATGAAAGGCAAACAATTTCAATCCATTGAGAACATCCATGTTCATTGTGGTAATGTACAGAACCAAAATTAGAAAAAAGTTGTCTCTGTCCAAATATTTATGGACCTTACTGTATATACTGTATATTGTGGTAAAGGCACTATATAGGCGTCGACCGACATAGACTGACAGCAGAGGCACGTATAAAGATAAACAAAAAGGTTTTTAATTTTTCTTCAGCCATGTGCCATGTCTTCCCCGTGTCCCACAGGCCCAACACAGTCCCAAAACACCACCAAAGAAAACACCAGAAACACCCAAAAATCTCTCCTCTTTCTTCACTCCTCCAAGGCAGCTTTGTCGTCGTCGTCGTCCTCGTCGTCGTCCTCGTCGTCGTCGTCGTCGTCGTCGTCGTCGTCGTCGTCGTCGTCCTCCTCCTCCTCCTCCTCCTCCCGACTCTACCACCCGGAGTGGTGACTGTCGGCTCCTTTTATAGCCCACCCGGAAGTGTGCCAGGTGCTCGTTGACCTACTTCCAGCTGCACCTCCAGGTGTGGCTGGGTTCCCGCCCAGATGGGCTTGTTAGGCTGGTGGTGGCCATGGTGCCCAACAGGAATGAGCTCCGGTGTTCCAAAATATTGGCCCTGATGCAACCCAGGAGGGCTGCCACCAAGTATTCCGGGGGACGTAGTGTTGCATCCCATGACTGCTCCCTTGGATCCAGTGTCAAAGGAACCTCCCGACCAGGCATGGGTCCCAGCCATCTGCCACAATATATATACTGTATATATATATATATATATATATATATATCAGACTGTAACAATCTTGCGGTCTTGTATTTAACGTTTAATTAATTGTAAAAGAATTTCAGTTGGAAGAGACTAATTGGAGATTTGGTCTTGTATGTCTGTTATCATCTACTTGACACTCAGAACGTTTGGACAATCATTGAAAATTGCTGGAATCAATTTGGACACAGCCTGTTTCTTACCTGGATAACTTTATGTGGTATGTTCAGGGGTACAAAGTACCTAAGAACTTTTGTGTATTGGCTAAAGATAGGAAAATTAATTATTAATTTATTTTTATTTTTAAAGTTGTTATTTATTTTAATTATATTTTTCTCAAACAATTAAAAAAAACACACTTTATTTTCTGCCTGGGTAATGCCGGGTATTTCAGCTAGTTAGCAATAAGTTGCAAATGATAAAGGAACCAGCAGTTCTCCATCTAGCTTGTGTCCATTTCCACCCGTGTGTATTTATCATTCACTCTTTGGTTTAATTAAGTACTCAGAAGGAAACTGAAGCGAAAGTGAAGAACTGAAAATAACTCATCTGTTTTAGACTTCAAATCGCTTGGTTGATACATGTATCACTAGTAAGGAAAAGAAAACCTATCATTTAAGACATGGTAGACCTAAAACACTAACGAGCCCTGAAATTAAATAAAATCTATTATTGGTGAGGATTGGCTTCTGATTAAGCAACTGGGTTGGAATAAAAAACCTGCAGCCACTGCGACCCTCCATGGATCGGAGTTGGCCACCCCTGGTATAGAAGATTTCACACTTTATTATTAATAAACACAATGAAACGCAGTGGATTTAATTGACATTAATGAACCGATAAAGACTCTTTAATTTAGAAGTGAAAGTGGAGTTCTGCAAAGTGATGGAATGAATTATACAGGGGTGGGCAAAAGTAGGTATACAGTTATAAGTTTATTCTTGTATTTATTTATGGTATCATTTACAACAGGGGTGCCCAACTCCAGTCCTGGAGGGCTGCAGTGGCTGCAGGTTTTCATTCTAACCCTTTTCTCAATTAGTGGCCTGTTTTTGCTGCTGATTAACTTCTTTTGAATTCATTTTATTTGACTTGCTCTTGAAGACTCAGACCCCTCAATTGTTTCTTTTTCCTTAATTAGCAGCCAAACAATAATGAGATACAAAATAAGCCAAAACAGGACCAGCAAACTATGACCATCATACAATATCTGAAAATAAAGAAAGGCGAAGGTCTCAGGAATGCTGATCTGCTTTTAGAAAAGAGAAAATCCACAATTTCTGAAATGTCTGCTATTGCACAATGAGAACAGAAACAAGCCATGGAATTAAAGAATGGGTTTGATTAATGACAAGAATCAGCGCCTCATTAAGCAACTGGTTGGAGTGAAATTGGTTGGGAGTTTGACTCCCTGACTTGGTTGGTCTTCTGTTGGCTCACTCACTTCACATTTCATTTCTGTTTGGGTGCCATTTAAGGAAAGAAATGAAGCAATTCAGAGGAACGATAAAGGAATTCAGGGAAACATTAAAACAAGTCAATTAAAATTAATTCAAAAGAAGTTAATTAGTAGCAAAAACAGATCACTAATTAAGAAAAGGGTTAGAATGAAAACCTTCAGCCACTGCGGCCCCCCAGGACTGGAGTTGGGCATCCCTGATTTACAACAATTGAGTTAATGAAGCTAGTATTCCTATTGAGTTAATAAAACTATTGTAATAATCATAACCTGCATGTCTTTTTAAAACTTACTTCTGCCCACCCCTGTATTTTATAGACGCTGTAAAGGCCTCCCTGTGTGTTCTGTTGCGCTTTCAGTGTACGCTGATTTTCTTTTTGGACTCTTTTTGCACTGAGTAATTTAAAAATGACCATTAAATGCCTTTTTATTTCTTATAAACACTCACACAAGGCAGGAGTAATCAAATGAAGAGCACAAACTATCAGATAAACACAAAGGCGCACACCAAATCCCAGCTGCCCCACATGTTTGATGTTGGTGTACTTTTTAGTGTCTTGTTTTTAAGTATTTGTTTTTATATATTTTGTCATTCCCTGAGTCTCCATGCACAACTGAACTTTATAAGAAGGTGCCATGCACAACAATGCACCCGACATTAAGACAAAAGTAAAAACAAAATAATTGTTAAGGTGCTTTTCTGGTTTGGATTTGGAGTTCCTGTTAGAGCTTTGGTCTTCAGTGAACGCTCATTCAGCACCTTCTAGTGAATTTGGCCCCAGCCTGCAGTGCTTTAAGTGTTCAGATGAAGTAGATTTAAAGATTTAAAGGAATACTCCACTCAAAAAGAGATATTTTTGATGTGTTATTTACTCTGTGTATTCTGTAGGTCTGGCTGAGATAAAAATGTTCATGGACCCAAAAAAAACAAAACTTTATGATCTACAACAAAGGCAAATCCTGTGAAGATGGGGGACTGCAGGACGGCCCTGGCTAACGCAGCTCTTCGTGGAGGCCGTCTGTGAGTGGTGTTGAGCGCAGCTCACTTCAGAGGAGCCTTTCAGTGCTCTGCTTACCACAGAGAAGTTCCAGGATTCAGCAGTTACGGTAAGTCACCAGCTTGTGTGTTTCCCAGAAGGAGCAAAATCCCCCCTTAAAGCCAACTCTCTGCCCACTCTCACGTTGTTTTTGGAGGTTGCTCAGAGTTCCTGAGTCATACCTGACATGTTAGATCAGAGTGACTCATTAATCCTTATAAATTAAATTCAGATTTTAAGAGTATTTAAAGCTTTAATGCATTCTGCTGTCTATTTGAAAAAAATCATTGTATTAGAATTTAGATTCCCGGAGCATCTCGTAGAAAACTATTAATGTGTCAGATCCTTAAAAGGAATTATAACAGTTTTTACTTCCCACAAATGATTCGC
This sequence comes from Polypterus bichir lapradei, assembly GCA_026402145.1. NCBI lineage: Eukaryota > Metazoa > Chordata > Cladistia > Polypteriformes > Polypteridae > Polypterus > Polypterus bichir. The sequence goes on from JANRMT010027041.1 coordinate 75,248,836, forward strand.
TATTGTTGAAATCACTCTGAGGTTTGTAGATCAAGCTTTTTTTTTAACTTAATGATTTGTAAGCACAATGCAAATATTTTTTGGCAGAGTGGTGTGATTTCACCTAACAGTATTCTTAATTCTAGCTTCAATTATTGTTCATCTGAATAAACACACCAACTAAAATTATTTGGAGGGCATTAAACCCATCCTCCTTCCTGGTAAAAGCTGGGCAACAGGCGCTATACAGCTTTGAGATTTTGGGCTGTTATGTTTGCTGCATGCCAGGCTCCGTTAAGTAACTCGTTTGAGGAGGATGGCCAACAAAGAAGCATCTACAGTGCATCCGGAAAGTATTCACAGCACATCACTTTTTCCACATTTTGTTATGTTACAGCCTTATTCCAAAATGCATTAAATTAATTTTTTCCCTCAGAATTCTACACACAACACCCCATAATGACAACATGAAAAAAGTTTACTTGAGGTTTTTGCAAATTTATTAAAAATAAAAAAACTGAGAAATCACATATACATAAGTATTCACAGTCTTTGCTCAATACTTTGTCGATGCACCTTTGGCAGCAATTACAGCCTCAAGTCTTTTTGAATATGATGCCACAAGCTTGGCACACCTATCCTTGGCCAGTTTCGCCCATTCCTCTTTGCAGCACCTCTCAAGCTCCATCAGACTGGATGGGAAGCGTCAGTGCACAGCCATTTTAAGATCTCTCCAGAGATGTTCAATCGGATTCAAGTCTGGGCTCCGGCTGGGGCACTCAAGGACATTCACAGAGTTGTCCTGAAGCCACTCCTTTGATATCTTGGCTGTGTGCTTAGGGTCGTTGACCTGCTGAAAGATGAACCGTCGCCCCAGTCTGAGGTCAAGAGTGCTCTGGAGCAGGTTTTCATCCAGGATGTCTCTGTACATTGCTGCAGTCATCTTTCCCTTTATCCTGACTAGTCTCCCAGTTCCTGCCGCTGAAAAACATCCCTACAGCATGATGCTGTCACCACCATGCTTCACTGTAGGGATGGTATTGGCCTGGTGATGAGCGGTGCCTGGTTTCCTCCAAACGTGACGCCTGGCATTCATACCAAAGAGTTCAATCTTTGTCTCATCAGACCAGAGAATTTTGTTTTTCTCATGGTCTGAGAGTCCTTCAGGTGCCTTTTGACAAACTCCAGGCGGGCTGCCATGTGCCTTTTACTAAGGAGTGGCTTCTGTCTGGCCACTCTACCATACAGGCCTGATTGGTGGATTGGTGCAGAGATGGTTTTCCTTCTGGAAGGTTCTCCTCTCTCCACAGAGGACCTCTGGAGTTCTGACAGAGTGATCATCGGGTTCTTGGTCACCTCCCTGACTAAGGCACTTCTCCCCTGATCGCTCAGTTTAGATGGCCGGCCAGCTCTAGGAAGAGTCCTGGTGGTTTCGAACTTCTTCCACTTACGGATGATGGAGGCCACTGTGCTCATTGGGACCTTCAAAGCAGCAGAAATGTTTCTGTAACCTTCCCCAGATTTGTGCCTCGAGACAATCCTGTCTCAGAGGTCTACAGACAATTCCTTTGACTTCATGCTTGGTTTGTGCTCTGACATGAACTGTCAACTGTGGGACCTTATATAGACAGGTGTGTGCCTTTCCAAATCATGTCCAATCAACTGAATTTACCACAGGAGGACTCCAATTAAGCTGCAGAAACATCTCAAGGATGATCAGGGGAAACAGGATGCACCTGAGCTCAATTTTGAGATTCATGGCAAAGGCTGTGAATACTTATGTACATGTGATTTCTCAGTTTTTTTTATTTTTAATAAATTTGCAAAAATCTCAAGTAAACTTTTTTCACGTTGTCATTATGGGGTGTTGTGTGTAGAATTCTGAGGAAAAAAATGAATTTAATCCATTTTGGAATAAGGCTGTAACATAACAAAATGTGGAAAAAGTGATGCGCTGTGAATACTTTCTCGGATGCACAGTATATAACAAGCATATATGGTGTCATGCATGCATGTTTGAGGATCTCCTCACAGGCTTGATCAAGGTATGTAATAACCTGCCGGGATGAGAGAGGGGGCTCTGTCACTAACATGGTCTTCTCCTTCTCTTCCCACAGCACAGAGAAACTGCCCAGTAAGGGTACTTAGCCCACCCCTTCTGGTTCCCCAATCCTTTTTTTTGGCAAGAGTGATCCACTGGATGAACCCACGGCTAAAGCCAAAACTTTTTTGTTTATTTGTCAAGATGCCTAACGCCACAGAGTGTTTGGTTTTTTTCATTGAATGTTTATTAAATTAAATGGGACGACTCAGTTGGTTCCCCAAGTTTTTCTCGCGACCTGTCATTCCTGCACTTGGCCACAATGGTGAAAAGCTTTATGCAAAGATGTTCACATAGAGAGACAGAAATGGGATTGGGTACATTTTATCGCTGAAGAAATGCTTAATGTTAACGTTTACCCTCCTCCCCCCGGGTGGAATTGAAGAGTCGCATAGTGTGGAGGAGGAACGATCTCCTCAGTCTGTCAGTGGAGCAGGACAATGACAGCAGTCTGTCACTGAAGCTGCTCCTCTGTCTGGTGATGATACCGTTCAGTGGATGCATTAGATTCTTCATGATTGATAGGAGCCTGCTCAGCGCCCGTCACTCTGCCACAGATGTCAAACTGTCCAGCTCCATGCCTACAATTGAGCCTGCCTTTCTCACCAGTTTGTCCAGGTTTGAGGCATCCCTCTTCTTTATGCTGCCTCCCCAGCACACCACCGCATAGAAGAGGTGAAACATAATGGGATGGGAGAGTTAAAATTCAACTCAACTTTCATAACAGACAGATGTTGAAACCTGCAGGGCACTGCTGCCGGTCGTACCTCCGTCTCTACCAAGATCCAAGTTGTCATCCAGGAGCCTCCCTTCACAGATAATCCCGGGATCATCTCAGGATGGTAGGGCAGTGGTTAGAGACATATCCCTGCCACACCGCACAGCTGGATTTAGATCCTCAGGGATCTCCTTGACTCATGAGCTGGTATGTTAAGTCCCCCAACTCTTGTCTTTCCTTCACCACCACAGCCAAAAACGTCTTTCCTCAGCCTCCTCACAAGATCTTTCATTGCCTTCTGTAGCTTTGAGGAAGTCATGTCAGTGTCCTTTAGGAAGGAAGTGCTTTACTAAAAAGCTCACAAAGCCACAGCAGTCGATTTCCACTGGGTAAGTCATAACTTTCCAACCCTTCCCTCTGCCTTCTGCTGCCAGCTCAGCATACTGAGCATGGAAAAGGTGCTATATAAATAAAATGTATTATTATTATTATTATTATTATTATTATTATTATTATTATTATTACTGTGCTGTCTTGCTTTCATAGGTTTCTTGGATGTCATCTTGCCAGGGAACTGTTAGTTCAACCAGCAATACATGCTTCTCTGTTACTGAGCACATGAAGATGTCAAGTTTCAATGAGGTAGTGGTCATCTCAATATGGAACCTCAGTTTCTTACCAATGTTTGCTCTCATAACCCAGTTTTTCCCTCAGGCCAAAATCACTGTCCTTTTTTGTGCTGGTTGAAACTGCAAATCTCCTCCTGCTGTAATAAACTGGATGAGCTGCTTTCTTTGAAATTGGGACTTTCCATTTGCCTGGACTCTCATGGGCTCTGTAAGTTCTGCCAGCTTCCATAACACCTGGTCATGCCACCATCTACAGGTATATCAAAAAAGGATGATGCTGAGGATGGAAGCAGTCAGTGTGTGACTAACAAGAACATCTCTCCAAGAAAAGACCATCTTATTGGTTATGAATTTCTAAGTAGATGAAGCTGAACATGCTAACCAAAAGTGGAAACCTGAGGACAAGCAGAGGTTGATTGATTGGGTAACCTTTCATAACAGCTCTCAATTACATAAGAGCTTGTGGAGGACTGCTGGCTTTGTGCTCCGGCCCTCACCCCCAGGCCGCCAGGAGGAGCTCTCCCGACAGCAGGATCGTGCCCCGAGTTCCAGCAGGGCCTCATGGACTATGTAGTGTTTATACACAGCCCTGCTGGATACCTTGGGGGCCACCGGGAGTCGCTGTAGGGGGGCTTGTGGGCTCTTATGTGCCCTATAACCTGGGAGTACGTCACGGTCACGTGACAGGAAGGAACGACGTGCTCCCGGGTTGAAGAAAAGGACTGTTTACCCTGACCCGGAAGGAATGAGGAACTGTGGACTGATTGGGCAGGAACACCTCCGGGTCAGGGTGTATAAAAGGATTGTGGGGAAGCCCTGACACTGAGCTGAGCTGGGAGGTAGAGGGGCGAAGTGTCTGGGCGAGGAGGAGAGAATAGTGTTGTTGTTGTTGATTTAATTTATGAGTAGTGTGGAGGGTGCTTTGTGCACATTATTCTTAATTAATAAAAAGTATTGGACTTTTATCCAGTGTCTGGAGTCGTACCTGAGGGTTGGAGAGGTGGAGAAGAGCCTCACTGTCACAAGCTCTTAATTTGGGAACCTGGCATACTTAAAGCTGTATTTTGAATTATTTTTGTAAGATATACAACCTTTCCTGTTTTTTTTCCCTCTTCTTAAATATGACAGCACCTGCTATGTAACCAGCTAAAAGTTATGCCCGAGTGGGGAAACATCCCTAAAAAGCAGCACAGCCCTAATGCTGGATGACATCACCAAAAATACAAAGACAATGATATGAAACAAAGAGGGAGTAAACGGTCCAAAACACACCGTAATAATGTTAAACAGGGATGGACTCGACAATGAGCACAATCTAATATTTATGTTTTCCTTGTTCTTGCAAAATATGGTCACTTGCTTTGGGTCTGGTAAAAATCCTGGTCTGGGATGGCTCATTAGTCACCTTTTCTTAATGTTGCAGCTGTACTTTTAGGCTGTCCCATCATCAGCAAGCCCTAACAAGGGGGTCAGGCTTTGAGATTCAAGCTTACTCCTTCTTTGTGCTCAGTGTAGGAAAGGAGTTAAATCTGATTTCTTAGTTAATTACTTATCAGTTTTGCCTTTGACAATGCTGGTAATTAATTATAACATTTTAGAATATGCCCATCCAGGGGACATTAAATTAATGTAGGGATCTCTGTACCACTTTCCAATTAGAAAGCCAGGAATACACAGAGATCTGTATAATTTATTAATGTGGTTCATAAATCAGAAAACCTCTACATTAAATACTCACTTTCTCTGTTGTGGTCCGGACATGTTGATAGATATGCTTTCAACAGTAATTGAATAATATAGTTTATTTACAGCATAAGGATAACAGAAGATGGATATATGCAAGTATCTGTTTATGTGTAGACAGATAGATAGATAGATAGTTAGATAGTTTTATAGATAGATAGATAGATAATAACAAAAAGTACAAAACAAAATTTCATTTGATTACTTGAACTATTTCCCTCCTATAGAAAAAGGCATATAACTTATGAATTCTGATCCATCATTTTTTAGCTAGTTATGAAGGTTCTGTTGCCTGTGCCGTTGCGTTGATTTACTCACAGCTAGTCGGCACTGGCTTACCTTCTCCCATGAGTTTCTGTGTGTGTGAGATGCTGCTCTGCACTCTCTTACTCGATTTAGAAAGAAACTTATAACAGTTACAATTACTCTTTCACATTTGTTGGCTTAACCCTATCTATTGAGTTATACTTAATAGTTCTCAGAATAAAAGCAGGTGTACTTATTGCACAAGAACTAACCCTGGATTGTGTGCCAGTGCATTAAAGGGTACATTTATTCTCGCCCAGCCTCATACTCACTGACAGATTACCAGACAGTCATCTTTTGGAATGTGGGAAGAGAACCAGAATATCTGGAAGAAAACATGCAACATCCATATGGTGACTAGTCTGGGAGCTGAGTCTGAGATTCTGGCACTGTTGTTAATTATTCAGTGGTTGGGGGGAACCTTCAGCCAAGGTGACTTACACTATCTGGATACATACATTTAAGAGGATTCCTTCTTTTTATTTTCTTACAATACTAGCTGGGCTGAGAAAAGCTGAAATCTAAATAATCACTGCTGACTTCAGCATTAATGTTTGCAGTGCACCATGCAATATGTATGTTTCTGTTATATGCCATTTGGTATGAGGTTTGTTAATGATGGATCTGTTGGAATGACAAATGCGATGCTTTTTATTGCTAAAAATGTTTGTGATGTGCCATCTTTTGACAGAGACATAACAAGAGGATTGGCACACAGATAAACACACAGACACTATTCATTTATTAAGGTAGAAAGAATCAATAAGCTTTAAAGATCTTTTTGTAGATGCAATAATTTCCATGTCACACTGAGGTGCCGTTGCACACACAACCTTTGAGGTAATCACTAATCACGGCACTGGACAGTTGTGAGGTATTGCATGTAGATTAGCTCAAGCAGGTAATAATCACATGTGACAGTAATGGCGCTAAACATATAAACCATACAAAAACCCCACACCTGCTCATTATATGAGAGTCTGAAGGGCATCCACCACTCACTTTGAACTCAAAGTCCTGTCCTTATGTCACACTTTGGCAGTCAAGCTATCCACAAGAAGTGCGTGTTTCATCACCCAAACCACATCAACAAGCACAATGGCAAGAAGAAAGCAACATTTAATAGAAACAATGACAAATACAGAGGGAATTCAGAGGGCGGCTTATTGTGTTTTTGTAGGTTATTGAAGAGGCAGCAGTAATAGAATGCATTATCACATTTAAGGTATCATTTGTTGCTGCTAGGTTATGACAAATGTGTTCTGATATTTTTCAGATAATTTCAAGCTAAGGTCATCGCATGGGCCCATTTGGCACTGACCGGGGGCCCCAGGAGCATAGGACCAATGATGTTTCTGATGCCTAGGCATGTGTCTGTTTTGTTGTCACAACAGGAGTCTCAGCGCAGTGGGTGGTTCTACTCACCAATCAGAGTGGTGACATGTTGAATATTGCACTGCAAGTACGATTTTCACTGTACTCTGTACTCTGTACACTTGACATTAATGACCCTACAAACCTATAATGGACAATGATGGATGACAGTTTGCACCTAAAATAAAGCATTTGTTTTACAGAATACATGATAAGGTAGGTCCAAACAGTGGCTAATGTTGTTACCTCACAACTCTATAGCCCTAGCTTCGAATCCTTGCGTGGTCTACACCACCTATGTGTAGTCTCCATGTGTGCTTAACGAGCCAGCATGGAGTTTTCTACACATCCCAAAGATGTTCATGCAAGTCAGTTAAATAGGCTGCAGCTCCCCTCGATCCTCATCCACTTATAAGGATGACTCATCTGAACAGGTGATTGTTTTACAATGCCTGTGTTCTTTGTGCCAACATGCTGACTGGCATCCAAACTTTGGCCTAGACTGGGAAAATAAGCATAAACAGGAAAAGGGTACACGGATTATATAACTGTAATGATCTTTACAATTAGACAGAAACTTCTATACAGTAGTTCTGATTTGCACAAGAGGACATTTTCTGATCTTTTGCACCATCTGCTGGTGAAAGCATGAAAGACAAAAAATTGCATAATATCTAAAATATAGAAACATTATTCTATGCTTCCTAATAATGATGGATAGATAGATAGATAGATAGATAGATAGATAGATAGATAGATAGAT
>JANRMT010027041.1:75256458-75274669 GCA_026402145.1 Polypterus bichir lapradei
GATAGATAGATAGATAGATAGATAGATAGATAGATAGATAGATAGATAGATAGATGGCCCATTGGAGGATCTTGGTGTTAAATCATGACAGACCAGAAAGTGTAAAAACTGACCTACTAGATGCAGGATTTCAGGGAAACTATTAAGGCTACATAAAAAAACACTAATGTCTACCTTCAGAATGGTTTTGTGGTATATGACAGATTATGATAATTTTGACGTGAAAGAAAACTAAACTCTCTTGGTGTCAAAAATGTAGAAGCTTAGCTCAATCTCAACGCCTTTGTTTTAATTTCTAGTATGGTTTTTGATGGCTTTGCTATGTAACTGTAAAAAAGCTGACATGCTGCTCTTTATGTTTACCTAGAAAGTTACATAAATCCTACTAGCACTATCAGTGTGAGAGACCAATCACTAAATTAATAAAAAAAGCAGTAGCAAGGTAATGATGGATTATCATATACAGTATTTTTGCATTATTGTTGCTCAATTTTGCCTACACAGTGACAGTTACTGCAAACAGTGAGCGAACAGCCTGTGTGTTGTCCATAAATTGGTTTGTTGAGCACTTAAAATGCACCACTCCCATGATTAAAGCATATGTGACCTTTGCCCTTCCCTATTTGATTTTTTTTTATTTTGATATTCTTTATTAATCCCTGTCAGTTCTTACCAGTTCTTCTTTCATATCTTTTCATCTCCCCTGTTTGATTATTTCAAGCTCATTCAGACACTGCTCTTTTGATTCAATTGTGATCATTCATACAACTCTGCAGTTATTTATCCATTTGATGATGGCATTAGCTACTAATGGTCTGTGTTGCTTCCTGTCAGCATCAGGGTCCTGGGTTCATTTCCCAGGCCAGTGGTCAGATTTATAAAACTTACATATGCACACAAAGAGGCTTGAAATGTACGTTTGCAGCTGCCCATGCAAATGTCAGAATTTATAAAATAAAACTTGATGGGAGAATGTGTGTATATTTACGGCAAAACCGATGACCCAGGCGCACACAACTGGGAAGAAAACTGAAAAAAGGTGACACCCTTGGTCAGGTAAGGAAATGCAGCTAAATGATGACTCATGGATATAATTCATATTGCAGAGTCGTTAATAGAATATGCGTTGACATGACAAACATAGCACACCTCAGAAGTAATAATTATGATGTACAGACTCTATTGTATTACCCTTTAAAGAGGGTTAATGCTGTGTATTTGCATTGAAAAATAAGTGTTTTGTTTTTTTTCCCCATCAGTCGACATCAGCTGCTTGGTTGGTTGGTCAGGAATATCTCAGCCAAGCTTCACTCCGTTATGCCACTGTGCTGAAAGCCATTAACCAACTGATGAGGCACTAAATCCAGTTTTTGTATGGCTATGGTTGCACACACATAAAACAGAACAGGATTCTGCCAACATAAAAAGGCAATTTACAGCAGTGTCTGGTTATTCGGAGCACTTTACTGCACTCATATTGCAATAAGGGGACCCAGTGAGAATGAAGCTGCTTTTGTTAATCATAAACAGTGACATTCCAGGAATGTATAAGTCATCTAATGCCGTGGTTGGTTGGCCAGGGCCAACCCATGATTCATTTATTTTAAGGCAAAGTATCTAGCAGACATGATGGTACTGTATGTGGTGAATAGCTTGTTGGTAAGGCAATTGGCTGGACCCCTAGTTTTGGCCTTTGTTATTCATTGTAATAGCAATCATGCCAGGTGACAGTGGGTACCTGCTCAGATGATGGTGCCTTATGCCTTTCCTCCATCCCCAGAATGCAGAGAAGGGGTGTTATAATGCCGCTCATGATGTTGTGTGGTGAGTTGCAGAATGCAGACAACTCTTGAAAGCAGGCAGAGGTGTTTCAATGTGTCAGGCGGGAGGCTGCTCTTACCAGCCAATGATGCTCTGCAGCATCGTGATGGTTGTGTCAGAGAGGCAACCTGGAGAAGTTTCAGGCATGTTCACATACGTACATTCACAAGATGATTGTGATTTTTTAAAGATAAATTGCATAAAAACGCGGATACACCAAGCTTTATAAAACAACTAGCTGTGTAAGCCCATTCTGTAAAAAGTCCCAGGATCTTAGAAACTATTGAAATCGTCAGAAAGAAAACTGAAATGTAGAGATGTTAGGTAATTGAAAGGAACTACTCTGGGCATCTATCTCCTCGGAGAATCTGTTTTGTCGACGTGCTTGCTTTGCTTGTGCATTAGCGGCTAAGTGACTCTGTCTTTCTTTGGAGGTTTCAGTTTGCTGACGTGCTGGGTAGCTTGTGGAGCCCTTAGCTCGATTCCAACTCTCACTTCTGGGCGGGACAGACAGACACACACACTTCCACGCGTAGACATTTATATATAAGATTGTTCTTGGAATTTGTATGCTCAAATCCACACAAAGTTTTATAAATGAGACCCCAGGCCTTTTGGTGGTTTGAACATTTTGACTGTTTCTACATGAGGTTTTCAACCCCCCCAGGTGTTCTGGCTTTTCTCCCACGGCCCAAAGACATGCATGATGCATTAATTGGTGACCCTCAGGTAAGTGTGTGTGAGGTCGGGCCCATCCAGGGGCTAATTGTTGTATTTTGCGTGATGGTACTCAGATGGGGTCCACCTGCTTATGACCTGAACTGAATCAAAAGGGTTGGATGAAGGAGCAATTTAATAAATCTTTGGCACTGATGGTTCAATGAAATCAGCAACTGAAAGGAACATTACTTTGAATTTTGATTGCTCCAAATAACAGCTTTGATTAAATGAATGGCCGTTAGGTGTCCTTCTTTATGTAGTGATGTCTTCAAACTGTATTGAATGGTATAGCTTTTCAGAAGAAAGAAATAAAAACAACTAAGAAGGCCTTGTGTTTTGTGTCTTTTTTCCTGGAGGGTTGAGTACTTATTTGTACCATTAATTAGATCTAACTGCCTCCAGCACCTGTGAGGCGACACACCATTATATATCCAATTATACAATTAAGATGCGACAGGAGAGCAAAAGTCAGCCAGAGCCACTCTTGATGAGCTACTGGCATATCACATATTGTATAATGATATTTGATTTACGTGTCAGGTATGTTGATTATCCATCCCCAATTATCAGTTTAAGCGACCTCCATTAGACTGACTCATTTGATGAGCAGGGTGCACTAACAATTAATTCTAAAAGAGTCAAATGGAAACGATTATAGAGTACAATACAGCTAACAGATATCCAGTTGCCCTAATTTATGTGAAGCAAATGTAAGTCACCATTGAGATGATTGGTATTGCATGAAGCAGGCAAAAGCAGTCTATGCAATGAGTTTGGGGACTTATACATGGTGGGATGAATGAGCCAGTGGTTTGAAATAAATGCAATACACACTACCTAACTTGAGCCGCCTTTAACAGCTTCTCCTTGGACTAATAAGGGAGCCATGTTTGTGTTGATTGGTGGGGTGGTGGACAGGAAAAAGGACTGAAGGCAGGATCCACTGGTGGTTGTATTGGGCAAAGTGGAGCTACTGTGAAAAATAAATGAGAAGAGTCACATCTTTCCTTGTAAGTAACATACTTCACTATTTTTTTTATTTATATCTTGATGATTTGAATTTCTCAGTGTTGCTTTCTCTTTTAGATGAATGCATTCATAAAGGTGGTGAAGTGTGGCTCTACAAACAACAATGTATTTTTGCTCTGAACGCTTTCTTTTCTATTTTAAACAATTTTATTGAGTTCAATGTTTTATTAAGTTATGTACATTAGAACTCAGCATGACGTGCCTTACTGCATCTTATTCAGAACCGATCAGATATTTCCATTTACTATCCTCCTAGGCAGCAGAAAAAGATTTAATTTAAACTAATACCCAAAGATACTGAAATGTTCAAAAGGCTGCCCATGGTTCACCATGCTTAATGTTTTAAGGACAATACTGCTGAACACTTGCAATGTTCTAAAGAACATTTGAAAAGTTTCCCATAAAATGATTACATTTTTTTAATTTTAAGTAAAACAGGAAATTCTTTTTCTGTTGGGTAGATGGGTTGGGATTCCTTTTGCTGAGCAAGATGAGATGACATGCCAGTTGTGTATTATAAGTTATCACGATAGGCTGATCAGCAACAACAACACTTGTTTCTATAGCACATCTTAATAGCTCAAAGTGCTTTACAAAATATCAAAGAAATATTAACAACAAAAAGGAAAACAAATTAAATTAGTTCAGAATAATAATGAGTAACAAAAAAACACATCAATACAGAACAGAAAATAACTAGAAGAAAAGTCGAGTCCTAATATATAATATTGTATTATAGGTCTCTAGAGATGAGTATGATGATAAGGTCTGATGGACTTGGAGGGCAGAAATAAGAAAAAAACAAACAACACTCCAGATAAGCTGAAGAAAAAAAAACAAAACAATATCTGCAGGGGCTCCAATGCCAAAAGACCATCTAGCACCTACTGGGCATTCTACCTAACACAGATGTCTTTACGCCACACCTCATCGCTTTAAGGGGGGTCCGATGCCGTGGGTCTCGCCTGTCTTTATTCGAGGATCGCTAGTGGCTGCACGTTGCCTTGATCAGGTGGTGGTGGATAGAGAAACTGGGGGCGGGGGAAGCAGAGAAAAGTAGAGATTAGTAAAGACTGCAAATCCCTGAAGAATATGAGACTGTACATGTATATTCTATTTGGAGTACAACTAAAATATAGTGACAAAAAAGCCAAATTAAAAAAGTGGGTATTTTTGGAGATTTTAAAAGTGATCTGCAGTGTTAGCCTTGTGTATCTCTATCAATAAAGTATTCCAGATTTTTGGTGCAGAACCGCAAAAGGCCTCCTATCCACTTCTTTTATACTTGGCTCTTGGAGTGATAAGCAGATGGCGCTTTGAACATCTCAGGTTACGGCATGGAGTGCAGAGGGACAGGCATTCCAAAATACTAATAACAGCATGATTATTTAAAGTTTTATATCCCATTAGTAGTATTTCAATGTGAGTTCTAAAGGACATGGGTGTAATAATACTAAAACTGATGAGATGTGCTCAAGTATCATTAAGTAATAACGGCCCATTTGGTGTTACTCCAACTCAAGCTGCTAGAGGATCTGGAGTTATTGTGGTCCAAAGACCATCTGATGAATATGCAAAAATTTTATTCCTATAAAGTCTGAGCTGGTCCTGGCTAATACAGAAGGTGACTTCAGACAACTGCATCAGTTGACAGTGATGATAAAAGACAGGAATGTTGGATGAAAGTAGTGAGTGATACAGTATAATTTATTCTTGCCTTTTGCCTTGTAGTTTGTACTATTGTATTGCATTCCTGAGGTGGCAATGAAAATATTGGCCATCTTGCTCTGTGAAGAGTATAACTTGTGTTCTGTTTTGAATATGGCATTTACCCCATTATTTGACACCCATTGTACGCCCAACCTACCTGAAAGGGAGTCTCTCCCTGAGTTGCCATTTCCCAGATTTCTTCCATCCCCCCAAGTTTTTTTTGGGGGGGGGGGGTTGTCATCTTAGGGAGTCAAGGCTGGGGGGCTGTTTAAAAACACTGCCTGTTGAAGCCCATTACAACATTCCTTGTGTAATATACAAGAAATAAATTGTTGTTGTTGAAGCTTGTTGGCCCCATCAAATCGCAGATGGAAAACCTTGCATAACAAAGTCCAGTTTTACACTTGTAGAAAATTAGACATATTTATTTTTTAATAAATTTAAATGGTTAATTTGTTTTGGTTTTTACATTCACTCTTTCTGTGAAGTTTTGTTCTTAATGGTACCTGAATACAGACAGTTAATGTTGGGCACAGCAAGCACCAGCACAAATGACTCTGAAAGGAGCAGCTACTTCAGTGTTGCCTACTTGTGTGCTTATTAGAAAATAATTGCGTAAGTAACCAGAACATAAAAGGAAAAAAGAATGAGTACTTAACTGTCGACACAATAATTCCAGCTTCATTCAGCAAAAATATGGCATTACAAGTTTGTAATTTAATGGTTGTAAAAAAAAAGGGGAAATAATGGCTTGCTTAATTAAGATAGGAGTCCAATTATGAGAAGATAGTTTGGGACAAAAATCTGCAACCACAGGGGGCACCGAGGACTGAACGTTGGAGACCAATGGTCTAGATGTCTGCATTAAATTAATCATGTGGGAGGCAGACCTTAAAACAGCCAATCACAGCTCATCTGTGAGCTTGGCTCCTGATGTTATGGAAAGGAAACACATTTATGGATCATGTTAATGTCTATTACTGTATTTATTAAGCAATTATTTTTTCTAAACCCATTAGAGGGTCAGAGAATGCTGGAATCTGTCACAGCAACACTGAACACTAGGCAGAAACAAACACTGAACGGGAAACCAGTATGACTATAGCCGTATATACACAGCCTTGTAGAAATGTATTTGCTCCCTTTCTTATTTTTCTGTATTATTTAATCTTTTTCCTCTGTGAAACATAATAGACTTTCGACCAAAACGTAACAATACATAAACTAAAACCTGGGGAAACAAAAAACCCAATTTTGGCATTTTCATATGTATTAAATACTAGCAAAATACCCGCGCTTTGCAGCGGAGAAGTAGTGTGTTAAAGCAGTTATGAAAAAGAAAAGGAAACATTTTAAAAATAATGTAACATGATTGTCAATGTAATTGTTTTGTGTTATGAGTGTTGCTGTCATCAAGGATTTATCATTATTTCTTTCAATCAGGTTCGTATTTGGAGGGTGTGTTGTGTTCAAGTTACATTCCGTGTTTGTCTAGTCTATCCCTGACCATCTCATCTTCGTTGTCAACCTTTGTAAAGATAACAGGTTTCATTCATCGAAGTGATCACTACCCAAATCGGTACTTGTGAATCTAAGATGTTTACCAGGCATTCCCGGTATTAAGTTGTGGATTCGCCTGCGAATATTTAGCGGCAGCGTGTCTATGAATTTAATTTAAACTTAAGCTTTACACCTTGCTTTCCTATTGATATGTCTACAAAGGCTTGTTCAGCTTCAGAGGGTTGTTCATTTCTTACTGCATAAATAAACAGCTCGTCTTCCTCTTTATCTGAGACATCACACACTGTATGCATGGGTTTACCATTCCCAGTCCTGCAAACTTTAGTGAAGTGGTTCAATTTACCACATTTTTACACTGAATTCCTTTAGCTGGACATTAACTTTTTCTACCGTGTGCTTTGTTTCCGCAGTAGCTGCACTTATGAATATGCTTGTATGCGTCACTCGCTTCATATTCTTTTGCTGCCTTCTCAATTGTGTAATGCATTTTTTTTTTTTTAGCGCTCTTTGGAGCCCTTGCTTGTTGTCTGCGTACTGCATTCACAGTCAGTTCACGTGAGCCGCTCGGAGTACATGCATCGAAGGTTCTCAGCTGTGCTTGTGCAATCTTGCGATGTCCACGGCTTTATATAATGTTAGCTAAGACCCGGCACTTTAAAGTTTCTCTCGCACTTTCTCTGAGTTTGTGCCAAACACTAGTCTATCCCTGACCATCTCATCTTCGTTTGCATAAGCACAGTCCTTCACCAGCGAATATTTAGCGGCAGCGTGTCTATTGGACTGCTGCTGACGGACGGCCTTCTATGGGCAGGCACTCAATTACGTGGGAGGCGTGGTGATGGGGGACACAACTCCGCCTCACACGGTGACCGAGCTGCAGGCTATGGCCGTATATATGTACGTAAGTAGGATTCAGTTATGACCATTACACATAGAATTTCGAAATGAAACCTGCTTAACGTTTGTAAGTAACCTGTAAGGAATGAGCCTGCCAAATTTCAGCCTTCTACCTACACGGGAAGTTGGAGAATTAGTGATCAGTGAGTCAGTGAGTGAGGGCTTTGCCTTTTATTAGTATAGATTGTAATGAAACACTCAATGATATGAGGATGGAAAAAGTAATTGTCTCCTTGGACTCGATAACGGCAACCAGAGGTTTCCTGTAGTTATTTACAGTATTAGTCTCCCCCAGTGCTGTGGAGAAATTGTGACCCTCTTACCTGTTCATCAAAGTAACATTAGTGGATTTAGAATATGATCAGCTCATTTCAAGGCCTGCAACATCATCAGAATGAATTTTAGGCCTGGGGTTGTCTTTTCCAAAGTTCTGCATTTATTTAACTACAACTATTTCCATGTCAACCTACTTGTTTGTTCCTGATCTTTGTTTTACTGCATGGCTCACTGAAGAAACCTCCTGTATAGATTAGAATTTAGTTTCTTTAAGGTCTACTATGTCCTGATGTATCAACGCATATCAAAACCAAGACCCTATTACCACCATTTTTAGGTGTTTAATATTTGCTTCCTCTTTTGAAATTTATTGTTAGTTATGCTGAACCACCTTAAATTAGCATTGCTCAGATTCTAGAATGGAACATCCAGGAGGCCCACTAAGACCAAGATTTATATCTGATAAGGTGCTTTGGGAGTCACTTAGAACAGAAAGTAGCCAATACATATTATCTCTTCAATATGTAGCTAAATGATTCATTTTGTATGCTTGCATTTATATAAAATTAGCCATGTAAGCCCGTGCTGTTAAAAGCCTGGAGTCCTAGAAACTATTGAAATCATCAGAAAATAAACTGAAATGTCAGGTAATTGAAAGGAACTGCTCTGGGCATCTCTCTCCTAGGTGGATCTGATTTGCCAATATGCTTGTATCGCTTGTGCATTAGCGGCAGGAGGAAAATTAAAAAGGATACCAGTTGCCAATGTTAGCGGCCAAGCAACGTTGTCTATTCTTCTGATGTTTCGTTTTGCTGACGTGCTGGCCTCGCTAATGTTATTAGTGGCTAAGTGAGTTGTCTTACCCCAACTCCACCTCTCACTTCCTGGGCCAGACAGACAGACAGACACACACACACACACTTCCACCCGTAGACGTTTATATATAACAGATTAAAATACTAGATGACTTGTACATTTGTTGTTAATGTAAAACTAATTTTCATTGAATCTAAATGGTATGTTACCATATGTTTGACTGTTTAACACTTTCCAAACTGATTGACATCAAGAACTATTTTGCAGGTTTTCAGCAATTTTGATTGATCGCAACGGGATGTGCCTCTAGAACTGGTCTGCTGACAAATTAACTCTAAAAGTAACAGATAAAATTAGACACATTTACAGTATGTGGGTAGACATGGCCTAAATCAGGCCTGACAAAAGTAGTCAAATAGAGAGAGAGAGAGATAATTAGGGTCATCTATCTTAAATGCACTTGGAAATTACTTTTTCACGCCTGAAGATTGCATATTTGGCTAACCAACATAGGACAGGACATATCAAATTTCAGTGTCAATTATTCCTTCAAATTCTAACTCTGTATAAAACTACAGTCCCTGAAAAGCTGTGACCAAACTCATGATGAAAATAAGCCACAATGCAATGTAATCTGACAAGGGAGCGATCACTACAGCATATACAGGTGTATATAATGGTTTTGATTTGATATACTATACTAATCCCCCAGAGGAAATTGTCTTTTCACATGACATTTGGGGGTCAGAGTGCAAGGTCAGCCACTGTTCAGTGCTCCTGGGGCAATTTTCAAGTGAAGGGCCAATAGAGTAGGATCCCCTTCTGGCAGATAAAATATTCCTAAATTCTGATTTTGAAAATATAACGCCTGTCTTGCATAACTTCTGTAATAGGTATCATATTACAGAAATTAAAACATTTCAACATGGACAAAAACAAATAAATAAATAAATGAATGGATAGCACATTTCCAAAATGGCTCATAATTCAACCTGTTGTAAAATAATGATTATAAACTAGAAAAAATGTTGAGGGCCTTTGGTATAAGTGACAGAATTATAACGTTGCACGTTGAAGTAGTTTTCTACAGTATAATTTGCATATTAATGACATCTGCGGCAAACCAACTAAATAACTTAATTTCCTTAATTTCCCAATGTACTCAGCAGTTAAAGTGAGTGTGCGCTCTTGTGTAGTGTGCTATGGAAAAAAAAAGTTGGAACAGTCCAGAATTTGAGAGCTTTTAAGATCTGCAGGGATTTAGACGTGAGACAAAAACATAGAACTCCCTGAAGGTTGTGTATTTGCACATGAGCAGCACTACTGAATTACTTTGGCAAAAGGAGGTTGTACAATGTAAAAAATAACTTATTAAATTTGTCTGTAAACCGACATTAAAACCATATTCGTAATTTACATTTTAGTCAGATTTCAAGAGATACAATGAAAGCCAGCTAGTTAAACCCTTAAATAATAACAGCTGGCACAGCCCTCCACTCATTTTTATAAATAACCCTGGGTCCCTGAAGACATGCCAGCTCATCTTAGAACCAGAACGCAGAAAACAATCAATTATAAAATATGATCAATGAAGCCTTACAGACAGACCTAAGAAAGAGATCTAATGAGAAATAAGGACAAAGAATGAATTTGAATTAGCTGAGAATAGTTTAATAATTAGCTTACAAGAACATATTTTCCTGGGCTCTAAGACTTAACAGTTTTCTAACATAACCCTATCAAAAATGGTATTTCAAACATAGCAGTGCATTATATTAAAAAGTCAGCAAAAACACAATTTTGTACCGCAAAAATAATAGTATAATGCATATGAATATGTGTTACATTATCAAAGTATAATTACTAGTTCAAAATGGATCCAAAACTAGGACTCCGCTGTCTATAATCAATCTGCTGATTGTCATTGATTGATGTCATCTGCAAATTTCACTGACTTATTAGTGATGTTGTCATTTAAACCATTTTTACAAATTCACAAACAGTCACATTTGACCATACCATATTTAAGGTTCTGGTTACAACAACCCACTGCTTTCGATGTTTAAACACTCATTTGCATCCACATATCCAACATCAATAACTCTTAAAGTCTCAGTTCCATTGCCTTCCTCTTGGAAGCAAAAGACAGATAGATGCAATAATGAAGTAAAATTAAATGCTCTAGTCTGATTGTGCATTCGAATAAGAACAAGTGTGCCATGATGGGCTAATATCCTGTGTGAATTCAAGAGTCTGTTTTGTAGGAAGTCAGTGTAAACAGAATAGGATTGTCTCTTATATAGTCTCCAAAATAGGTTAAAAATTAATGGTAGGAAAAACTGCTAAGAGATTCATATAATACAGGGCACCACTGACAAGAACCAAGAAGCCACACAGTACCCTGCAAAGATGGTGCTGTTGCTCTGTGAACCGGTGACTGTCAATTTTTTTTTTTTTAATATATTCTCTTTCAATAAAATAACATTGCATACAATCAAGTCGAACTTATATAACAAATGACTTCATAGTCAAACTGGAAAAAAGGAAAAAAACAGAGAGTTAAAATAGAAAGCAGAAACAAAAACTAACAAAGCAAAATCAGCCCTCACCTGAGACAGGGAGAGCCACTTCCCCCAATTATGGATGCTTATTCTAAAATTTCATTAATAAAATCTTGCCATATTTTAAAAAAAGTTCTAAACAGCTCCTCTAAGCGAGAATTTGATTTTTTACATCAGCTACCCACTGATTTATAACAGGTGGGCTGGGATTCTTCTAGTTAAGCAGGATAACTCTACACGCTAGTAGTGTGGTATAAGTGATTACAATCAAGTTGTCCGTCTCCAAGTTGTTCGTCTTTAAGCCCATCTGGGAGTACACAAAACACAGCTGTTAATGGGTTAGGAGTGATTGTGACACCAAAGCTGTCTGGTAAATGCTCAAAGGCTTTTGTCCAAAATCATATTAATTAATTCTCGGCCAGTGGCTGAACTGATCATGTGACTGCTGCATGATTCATATTACCAAGCAACAGGCAGATATGGAGTCAAAGATGAATGTGAAAGGAGGAGGAATCCATTTTGACAGTGGGAATGTCAAGAATTGATGCATTATTAATAGTCTCATACAATATATGTGCAATGAATGATAGACTTTTTAAGTTTTGATTCTGTGTAAAAAGTTCCAGTGCTATCCTGTTTTCATTTCTTCTCAGGGTCAGAAATAGACTCCTATCCATCCATTTTTAACTCGCTCATTCCTATATAAATTCACTGTGGAGTCTTTTTATACAATGGAGCTTTCTCAAATACACTTAATCTGGGTTACAATGACTGGAGACAATCCAAGATGGAGTGTTAGTCCATCGCCAAAGATCACTAATGCATACATCTGTGCTGATACATGCAGGCTAGTTTAGAGTTGGAAATTTTTTTAAAAACCTACATAGACACAGGGAAAAACATGTAAAGTTGGCATAGGCCCAGATATAATTCATGACCCCGGATTTGTAAAGAAGCAGTGCTTATCACTAC
The DNA here is from genome assembly GCA_026402145.1 of Polypterus bichir lapradei. Taxonomy (NCBI): domain Eukaryota; kingdom Metazoa; phylum Chordata; class Cladistia; order Polypteriformes; family Polypteridae; genus Polypterus; species Polypterus bichir. The sequence continues at coordinate 75,268,782 of JANRMT010027041.1, forward strand.
ATAGACATGCTGTCTCACACATGCTCTGCTGTTTAAATTATGGTTAGTTTATACATTATCTCCTCTGGTAAGTTTAAATACTGTAAATAATATATTCTACATTATAGATGGGAGGTTCTCTGCTCATATAGTCATTAAAGAGATTCCCTATGTTGGAAGCAGGCAAACTTGAAATGTTTTGAAGCAGTGTTGCAGAACCATACTGGTTTTCATCAAAACTGTCCACTTATATCACTTAAGTCTAAAAGCTCAATTTTGTTCTTAAAATTTGTATTTTTTATAATCCTCTCTTTCTTTTTAACCTCTGTTAGCAAGTTGTGAGCTTCCTTGTCCTCCTTTAATTTAGAAATGATCAAACAACATATACTTGACATCAAAGATGTTCAAGTGCACCATTTGATACACTGTTGTCTTTGCCCTGTACTGATGATTAGTGCCACACCTTCCTTAAATGCCACCATCCCTTCCCCTATTGCAAAATCCTGTTTACATCTTTCGTTATTTGGGGATGTAAGCCAGGGGTCACTATGGTAATCTCCCATCATTCCACTATTTTCCACTTCAACCTCTTGCATTGTCTTTATTCAAAACCTCTTACACTTTCCCAGTTCTATTCTTTAACTTACTGTATATTTGTTGATTCAGGGATCCTGTGTTTGGAGGAACGTTTTTCCATTTGAAACCAGTCTTCCTGTGCTGGGTCAGGATGCATCACTTTTCTTGGCAACAACCTGTTGAAGATGGGAACTATTTGTGGATAGAAAGAAGATCACTCATGCACACATTCACACACGGTCAATTTACAGTTGACAATAAGCCTGAAAAGAATTGTTTTACTTTCTGGGAGTAAAACTGCAACTTGAGAACATTTAGAAAAAATACCAGGAATCAACTTGCCATATCAAACTGCTGCTCAGAGACCAGAAATGTGAGTGCCTGCTGAATTGTGCTTGCTTTTTGTTTCCTTATATAAAACCTGCTTGGTCCAGTCAAGTGTCTTGGGTGGCACTGGGAAATGTATAATAATGAAGAGTGGACTAGAATAAACCTGTGCAAAAAAAAAAATGGATGGATAAAATAAGTCAAAGATTTCAGCTATACAGGACTGCCGGGGGTACAGGACACTGTTTTCTACTATCTTCATTATTGTAAACTAGCTATGTTACCTGTCGATGACCTGCAATAAAATACATTTAAAAATATTTGATATCTCTTGCCATATGGGTACCCTTGGCATTCCTCCTATGCCTTTTCTCTGTATCCTTGTGTCTCAACCACTCTTGCTCACCGCTTCCTCTCTCAATCACATTCCCGTAAAGCCTGCCTCTTAGACACTGTCATTATGAGGTGCCTCGCTTGACCACCTGTAAGCTTTTCAACTGCCATTAGTGGTAGATGGGCTTCCATTATTCATATTGTTGTGAATGCTTCCCATTAGGGCTGGCCCTAGAGTATATGTCACCCCTAGACCATGTCATTTAATGGTGCCCCCTCAGAAAGTTGCATCTTTAATTTTACAAAAAATATTACAGTGGATCCAAATCATTAACGGTACTATGTTGTTGGAACAGTGACTTTCGATCAAAGAGTGAGAGTGGGGGAGCTTGGATATTTGTTGGCACTGTCCCCCGAAACCCCCAAGTCATGGCGCTCCAGGCCGGTACCAACTCAGCCTTAGCTTAGAGGTGGCCCTGTTTCCCATCTTTAAAGAAGTTTATCGTTTTTATTTAGCAAACCAGTGTTGTTCTGTACATTATTTGCTTTGTTGTCATTGAAATGCTCTGTTTTTAACTATTTTTATTTTTAAATATAAATGATCACAATTGGGAATTGAACTTCATACCCTTAACATGCCGTGTCATCACTTCTCCCACTGAGCCACTAATGCCAAACTGACTGATCAGATTTCTCAGAGGGACCGGACACACACATACAGACAACTGTGTTTATTATATTGTGGATACAAAATGTACTGACTCTACTCAGACTACAACCCTGAACTCCCAGAATAAGATGATCAGTTAAGCAGGATCTTTAGTCACAGAGTTACCAGTTTGACTACTCTCTGTCTCTCTATAACTCCCACCCTCCCCGTCATTCAGCACACCGGCAGCTCTCCCAGTTGACCCCGGGCTTACTGTAAATCCCACCCCGCCACCTCCGCCCCCGGCAGGCAGACTCAGCTGTCATAGTCGTGTACAGTAAGATGACGTCTCGCTGTGTCACATGATCCGCCACTTACAGTAAGAACCCAATATGGCAGCAACAGCAGGAGCTCCTGCACTGTAACTACAGCAACATTTCCACAAATACGAGCACAGGAGACGCCGATCAGCCTAACTACCGGCATGAGGGAGAGACAGAGGAAAAAGAAGGGCAGGACCTGGGCAGAGGCAGCCAAAACGGTAAGGCTGGGGTCGGGTTCCGCGTGCGTTTATTTATTTACTTGTTTGTTTTTTTCTGTGCTGCTTTTCTTGTTGCGGTTCTCTCTTCTTGTTTCGCTGCGCCGCCGGTCTTTCCTCAGTGCAGCTGTCGACTTGGTCACCTGCGCGTGCGACCAAAGGTGGTGTCGTGCGTCAGCCGAGTCAGGCGGGCCTCGTCGCAGCAGGGGGCTCAGGCCACGGAAGCGCTCTCTCGAAACTCTGGGACTGACAGTCTGGGCGGCCGGAGTTCCCGTTGAGTGTTGGCAGGACACTTTGACTTGGTGAAGGAGGTGAACCGTGCCGACTTCAGTCCTGGTCGCACTGAGCGCGCCGCCTCTCGTTAAAGTGTGCACTTTAAGTATGTAACCTCCAGCCAGGAGTTGGCAGCGCAGGGCATTCTGTACCTCAGCGAGGAACCAAACGGTTCTAACAATCCGGAATATAATCGGTAGTGAGCCTAGGGCCGTGCCAGCTGTCGTGTGCCAGTACAATGAAGGCGAGCAACAGGTTGCGTGCGACCTCATCTATTCATCTGGAAAGGAGTCAGCCAGTGCCGCACTTTGCACACGCCGGGGGGCATCACTCTTGCCAAGGTTCTGACCGGCGAGCAGACTTGCGCCGGAGGTTTCGTTTTACCTGACTTTATTTATCAAGAATACATAACTGAAGAGGGCAGTAATTGCTACCGTACGTTGAATAACCTGAGCTGTCTTAAGTGAATTTAGTACGATTTCCATTTAGACACCGTTCATCATTTTTATTTATCCATCCATTTTTCCGAACCTACTTAACAAATACTGAGTGGCGAGGCACTGGGACGCGAAGCAGGAACTAACTCAGGACGATAGTCGATGCTGGGCGTAATGCCGACTTGAAGAGTTTTTAAAGTACGGCGTATCAAACCTGTATTAATATAGACAATTGCCTTTTCTTTTTACATTGAATTCCAGTTAGCGCAAGTGATCTCCCGATCGGTCACGTCTCTGCTGGCTTTTTTGATGACGTTATGGCCACGCCCATTCCGCTCTACCTGAGTCTGTTTTCCCTTGTGTTTACAATGAGCTGTGAGGGAGCCACCTCGTGTCCACTTATATAGCATTTTTAGCCTGATCCACGTAAACGTTTTATAAACTGTATACCATTAGCTATATAATATAATAACAGTGTCCATAATAGTAGTTATAGTAGTTCTAGCTTCTTGTTGTTATAGAATAATACATACAAAGTTGTAAGCTACAACCAGGGAAGGACATAAGAAGAAGGGGGTCCCTAGGCTTGAACCATTGTTAAGGCCCCACCTAAGTGTTCTGAGAGAACCATGGGAAAACTAATGTGTTGTATCAACTAATACACAATATTATTATGAGGATTGTCTTCAACCTGAATAGGCACTTCACAAAGACAGAAAGGAGTGCAAGAAAATGCAACAGGGGTAAGAATAGTAGTGAAAAAATTGAAACGGCACCAGAATTTGAATGACAGAAAGTATGCAATGCCAGTGCTCAGAATGACACTAGATTTACATCAGAGCACATTAAGCCATGTCAAATATTAAAAACAATGAGAGTTTGCTTCATTTCAGCTGTCAATTTATTAAGAAAGAGAGAGAGAGAGAGATAAGGAGAGATGTGTAAAAATATTTAAGACCATTATGTTGGCACCAAGTCATTTTCAGCAGTTAAAGTAAAACTAAGGAAACAATGGAAAATATTAAAATAAAAACACATCAGCAGGTTAAGTTTTTCACCAGTTTACAGATACTGGCAGTTTTTTTTTAGCTGTCAATAAACAACATGTTGTTCAAAGTAGATGGCAGAGCCATTGCAGGAGGTGCAGTCTGTATCACTTCAGTGTCGAGTGACCCTTTCAAGTCTTGTGACTTGTTAACAATGGCATTATGCTCCAGCTTTTTAAGTGTGCAGAATGATTTTATTATCAAGAAGGCTTTCTCACTACTGTACAAAGTGACAGCCTAAGTTGTCAAAAAAATGCAAACATCTGACAGGTAAGTGGAAATATTATTCACGCGTGATCCACATCCAGGATGGTCTATAAGGTGTATCCAGGGTTTTCTTGATGAGCACATTTCAATGTAATACTTTTAGATTATTATACAGTATACACCAAGTACAAAAAAGCCAGCATTTGTGGCATAACATACATCCCACCACATAAGCTTATTTACAGTTACAGCTAAGCTAACATGTTGTATTCTCTGCTTATTAACAGACTGAAATTCTTTAAGAGATCATCTGTACATGATACATCTGTCTTGCACCATGGAGATCAGTGAACAGAGGTTTGAATTTTGTCCAGAGTTACACCAGCCACATTCAGAAGTGGTATCAGAGTTTACATTTATGCAAAATCGTCACATTTGTATGCTTCACTCTAACTAGAATGCTACCACTATCCACTGCTGAACAACAATCATTAGCATGGCAAATCACTTTTTCCTTCACATGCCTTTCTTTCCGACCACCTGTATTAAGCTGTCCTACTGCCATCAAATTCTGGAGACGTGTAAACCTGAGGATGATGGTGTCAGGACCCGATCGATTGGCCAGTAAAGTGGCAGAAATGTTTCCTTTGGAAAAACCTGCAACAAATACAATTTTTCCTAATTCTTAAATAATTTTGAGGCCCTGCAGGTGGGCTGAAGCCCAGGTTCGTGTCTGCAAAATTCTGGCTGTGTGTACAACTATCAACTAGTATACCGTTAGCTCCATAAGTATTTGGACAGTGCTAAAGTTATTAGCTTTTTACCAAAACATTATAGAATTATAGCTCTATAATTAGTAGGGCCTGAAAGTGCAGACTGTCTGCTTTAACCTGAGGGTATTTACATCTAAATAGGGTAAATGGTTTAGAAATTGTAGAACTTTATATGTCATCACCTCCTTATCAAGTGACCAAACGTACAGTGGGTACGGAAAGTATTCAGACCCCCTTCAGTTTTTCACTCTTTGTTATATTGCAGCCATTTGCTAAAATCATTTAAATTAATTTTTTCCCTCATTAATGTACACACAGCACCCCATATTGGCAGACAAAAAAAAGAATTTTTGAAATTGTTGCAGATTTATTAAAAAAGAAAAACTGAAATATCACATGGTCCTAAGTATTCAGACCCTTTGCTCAGTATTTAGAAGCACCCTTTTGAGCGAATACAGCCATGAGTCTTCTTGGGAAAGATGCAACAAGTTTTTCACACCTGGATTTGGGGATCCTCTGCCATTCCTCCTTGCAGATCCTCTCCAGTTCTGTCAGGTTGGATGGTAAACGTTGGTGGACAGCCATTTTTAGGTCTCTCCAGAGATGCTCAATTGGGTTTAAGTCAGGGCTCTGGCTGGGCCATTCAAGAACAGTCACAGAGTTGTTGTGAAGCCACTCCTTCGTTATTTTAGCTGTGTGCTTAGGGTCATTGTCTTGTTGGAAGGTAAACCTTCGGCCCAGTCTGAGGTC
>JANRMT010027041.1:75279669-75433038 GCA_026402145.1 Polypterus bichir lapradei
AACATTTGAAATACATCAGTCTGTGTGTAATGAATGAATCTAATATAAAAGTTTCACTTTTTGAATGGAATTACTGAAATAAATCAACTTTGTCATGATATTCTAATTTTATGACCGGCACCTGTATATTATTGCTGTTGGTATTACATGAGTTTCAAAACATTTCAGGCAACTGGTGGTGTTATGGTAATAAAATAAAATGCTTATTATGTGAAAGATTTACAGAAAACCATATGGCACAAGTAGTTGTCCACAAAGGGTTTGTTCCTAGTTCATCCTTTCTTCCATGGCACAGGTCCGCTGCCTAATAAAGAATGCTTCCCTCATTCAGTAGCATGGATGATCCTGTGAAAATGCTTTTTGAGTTGACATTAAGGCCCAGACAAAAGTGGAACCACTTACTGTGTCCACAAGACTCTTGCTGATACAGAGGCAATGAGGAACTTGAAGAAATGCCTATGGTAACACAAACAGAAATGAACTGGACTTGATACTCTAAAGGAGTTTAGTTGTAATTCATTGATGTTTATAGTGGGCAGCACGGTGGTGCAGTGGTAGTGCTGCTGCCTTGCAGTAAGGAGACCTGGGTTCGCTTCCCGGGTCCTCCCTGCATGAAGTATGCATGTTCTCCCCGTGTCTGCATGGGTTTTCTCCCCCAGTCTGAAAACATGCAGGTTAGATGCATTGGTGATCCTAAATTGTCTCTAGTGTGTGCTTGGGGGTGTGTGTGTGTGTGCCCTGCAGTGGGCTGGCACCATGCCTTGGATTTGTTTCTGCCTTGCTGGCTGGGATTGGTTCCAGCAGACCCCTGTGACCCTGTGTTAGGATATAGTGGGTTGGAAAATGACTGATTTTTATAGTTTATATGTCATAAATCTTGTAATCGTAATGTGTTTCTGAGGCAGTTATTCTGGGCAAAAACATAAACAGCATTGAAAATGGTGTAATGCAGGGTGGGCAGAGCAGTGAAATACCAGTTTTTATTAGTAACTTGCTATAGAACTGATAACCATACAAAAATCACATATTCAATTTTTTTAAATACCTAAGACTTATTAACTTATTCCAAATATTGTTCTCTTTAACAAATATATTATGTGCCTTTTGTAAGCTTCTGTAGGTTTCCTAGAGAAAGAGTTTGAAGAAGGTTGTAATTGTGGAAACTTGAGTGCAAGTTTCTCAGAAAAAAGTAGAGTATATGAGGTGTTCTAAGAATGGGAAATGGATGTAGAAAAGTGAAGGGATGAAGGGCAGCAAGTGATAGGTGCCAAGAACTTCCATAATATGTACTTGTAGCAAAGACGCCAAGAGTTTACTGAAAAAATGAGTGATTCATTTAGAATGAATGCCTTTGAAATAGAGCAGAAAACAAACATAAGTTAAAAGTTTGTGGTACCAGATAGGAAAGTGTAATTTCAGTTGTGTCGGCACTCAATGAAAATGGTCCAGCCATAATGGCAATACAAAATCAATGTTATCGAGGGACAGGTTATTTTAAGAACTACAACCACACTTTATTTTCCTTATGTTCAAAAGCACACAAATATAACTATGAAAGATAACAAACTCCTCACAGTGTGTAGAATTAAAGATCACCAGAATACAAGGTGAAAGTGAATGTAGAGACAGTTACGTACAAAACCAAGATAACAGTGAAAATTTAAGAAATACTTTTGATTGTGGGTTATACACCTTTTGTAAAATTGTCACCAGGGTATTTTGTAGTGGAAAAACGATTTAATGGGTAATCGTGGATGATATGAATTGAGGTTCATTCAGGCTGGAATAAAATTCTTTACAGATGAGTGAACCGTCTTTCTTGCCAGTCTGTGTTGAATTTTGCATTAGTTGTTGACATGGACTGGAGCTTGTATTTGTATCAGAATTTTTACTATAGATGTAAGTAGTGCTTCTCAGTAAGTCTTTTTCATTGCATTTTCTCATTTATAATAATACTGTTAGAAATTCAGTTTTATTTTTTATTGGATACACAGGTTTATAAATTGATAGATGATACATTTTAGGTCATTGTTTTTTTTTAAATCTAAAATGTATTATCCATAATAATAAGCATAAAACTAAATTAGTTATGTTTTTTTAATCTTTTTCATTCCTGCTATATTTCTTTAAATGTTATTTTTTTAAATTTTTGCTGCAATTAGCCATTTATATAGGTCTTTGTAGCCAAACGTCTTGAGAAAAACATGCATTTTACTGTGTTAAAATTTGTTATGTTAAAATAAAAGAAATTTAAATTTTCTGTGAAATTATAATTATGAATTGTTATCATCTACTTTAAGATTTATTTATGCAACCCAACTTAGGCTTTAAAAAATAACTGACTGATTTCAGTACTTCTTTGTATTCCTTGCTCTGTGCTCCAATAAACACACGTTATCGGCAATACACTAATAACCCAATCGTGCTCCACTCACTTAGAATCTGGAACCAATGTAGAAAGCATTTTAAGACGGAGAAGCTTCTATCTGTGGCACTCCTGCAAGAGAACCACCTCTTTCAACCCTCACAAACATATGCAGTTTTTAATATTTGGAAAAAATTTGGAATTAACTTGCTTAGAGATCTTTATATAGACAACGTCTTTGCATCCTATGAGCAATTACATTCCAAATTTAACATTCCATCTACACATTTCTTTCACTATCTTCAAATCAGAAACTTTGTTAAATAAAACCTTCCAGATTTTCCTCATCTTGCACCCTCATCCATGCTGGAAAAAATATTGCTCAATCTCAAGGATTTAGACTCCATCTCTACAATATATAAAATCATTTTACAATCCCTCCCTTTTAAAGATCCAAGAGGACACTGGGAAAAAGATCTTTCAATTAATCAGAAAAGGAGTGGAAAGTAGCAATGCAGAGAATTCACTCGAGCTCCATATGCGCAAAGCATACAATTATACAACTCAAAATTATATATCGAGCACATCTGTCTCGACTAAAACTCTCCAAAATGTTTCCAGGGCATGATCCAACCTGCGAACGTTGTAACCAAGTCCCAGCCTCACTAGGTCACATGTTCTGGTCCTGCACCAAATTAACATTATTCTGGACAAACATTTTTAATTACCTTTCAGATAGCCTTGGACTTACAATCCCTCCAAACCCATTAACAGCTGTGTTTGGTGTTCTTCCAGATGGGTTTAAAGCGGAGGAAGACAAACAAATTGTGATTGCATTCACTACACTTTTGGCACGTAGACTTATTCTCATAAACTGGAAGAACCCAAACTCTCCTCTTTTAAGTCAGTGGGAAACCGATGTGTTATATTATTTGAAGTTGGAAAAAATCAAATACTCAGTTAGAGGATCTGTACAGACTTTTTTCAAAACATGGCAGGATCTAATCAGTAATATTTTAAAATAAGTTCAAAAGGCACAGAGAATTTATTAATTTAGGTATGTCTCCAAGCCTTAAATTTAACGCCGTTTGGCTTGCTCTCTCTCTCAGGGGTGGGGATCGATCTGTTCTTAATTTTTCTCTTTGTAAAAACTTGATTGCTTTGTATGGATTGTAATAAAATTAATAAAAAAAAATAAAATAACTGACTCCTCCATCTAACATGTATTCTGTTTTGTAGTTATAAGGTTTAAGGTTGTGTATAATAATCACTATACATGTTGTGCTAACCACACAAATAATATAAATTTTTATTTTCTTATCAACAATCATTTTCTTAACAACCGATTTAAATGTGATTTATTTTTCCCTTTGGTCAAAAGACTATTAATGTTAAGAGTCCAACCATAGTTCTTTACACAGGTAGAAGTGCAATATAAAAAAATATTCAAATTCAGTAGTTTGCCTTATTTACTGTTCATTTACATTTATTTGCATAGCAGACACTTTTATCCAAAGAGACCTAAAAATGAACATCTGTAATGCCCGTCCTGAGATCAGTTGTACAAGTTACTAAGATGGAGAGTGATGATCAATACAGAAAGCATTTCTACCATGAAGTGGGGCTGTCCAGTTTATAGTGATTCAGAGACATTTGGAAAGAGCATTATGTTGTTGCTTTCCATTTTTACGTATTGAGACCCATTATTTCGGCCATTACGCAGGGTGTGTAAACTCTTGATTTTTTTCCCTTGCATAGTTTGTCCTAAAGAATACTGTAAATTTTTTCATTCAGAAGTAGAAACCATAGTGGTTTTGAGCATCATGACTCTGTTGAGATAAGTAGCTGTCCTGATGACCCTGCTTGTAAGTGCAGCTTACATCTAATCTAGTAAGGGTTTATTTTTTTAGGTGCAATATCAGAATTAAACTACTGTCTGAGGCTGAGTGCAGGTTTGTAAACTAGAGAGCCTCTGATTGTTCAGCTGAGTTAGTATCCTATATCTGAAATTTGGTAACATTAAACTTGTTTACAAGATATATTTTATGAAGCAAGTATATGGTCACATGAATCAATAACAAAAAATGTCCATTACATTTATGGTGTGTTGATGTCCTGTTAATGATAACAACAACATAGATATTTGCTCCAATAATAGTTTATGTTTTTGATCTCTGTATTATAAGGGCATATTAGTGCCTGGAGAATATCAGACCAAATTCCTCAGTGTTTTACACGTCACAGCATGTGGAAAGACAGGGAACTGTTATCTTTAGTGTAAACAAGAAACTAGGAGCAAACTTTGGAGATGTGTTTCAATTTACGATGAGAATGAGCAAGATTGGCATCTGATATTACTTTAAAATAAGTTCAGTGATGACATGTGGTCACCGATTAACTAGCTAGGAGTAAATTTCAATGGTCATTTATATAAATGTTAGAAAGTGTTTCTTTACACAAAGAACAAGTTATCTGTAAGTATTTCTAAAAGTAATTCCTAGTTGCTTGTATTAGCTGTGTTACGTTAAATATCTTGTTCATGTTGAACCTTTGTTATATTTTTAATGTGTTTTATACAAGTCACAACCTGATGAATTATTATACAATAAGACCTTGATTATCCGTCACTCAATTAACTGTCAATCCTCTTTAAGTGTCAGCGCAAAATAAATAAATAAATAAAACATTGCGCATGCCAGCTACTGCTGCTGTGCAGTACTCTTTGAGCTTTGCACACTGGAATAACTTTCCTTTGTCCTAGCGCATAGTGTTCTTCCCCAGCACCACAGTGTCAGTTACATACCTTCAGTTTTACTAGCATTTCGTAACTTTTTTCTCTTTTATTATAATTAATCTACTATACATTGTCATGGCTGATTAAATGTACAGTATGTGTGTGATGTTGGAATTGTCAGAAAAATTAGGGTTTAGGGTTATTATTATTATTAAACAGTTATGAAATGGTGAAAGTGTTTCAAGTATTACTTCAATTTACAGAGTAGGAAGAACAGTGAACGATATAAAGCGTGCTGACAAAATTGAAAAATGGGTCGAAAATGGAAACCAACGATGGTAATGTTATTCTGTATTAATGTTAAAGTTCTTCTGTATTGTAATTTTCTTTTTAAATTCTGTTATATTATGGTACATATTGTGACATGCAGGCAGCTTGTGATGCGCTGTTTGGGAGCAGAAAGGGTTGAATGAATGCTTTAAGTAATGGGACTGGATGAAAGGCTTTTGTTCTTTAAGGGCTGACACACCTTTTGGGAGATGAGTGATAGTAGAAGTTAGGAGATAAAGGAAGGTGCACTGTCAGGAGACAATTTAATGTAAAAAAAAAAAAGTAACTGTCAAGAGATAAACTGATTGGTAGGGAAAGCTTTCTTTCATTGTTTTGGAGGTGTTCTCCATAACCCAGATAATAGCGTATAAGACAAGGCACTGTTAATTACGGAACAAAGACTCCATGTAAAACATAGAAAACTCCTGTACCTTAGAGTTGTATTTGCTTATTATGCTGGTCATTACAATATTATATGAATTAATTAATTTTGTTAAATTTATATTATAATATGTTAATAAAGTTTTGTTTTGTAAATATGACAATTCACTGAACTAATCTACTGTATCCATCTTTTCTCTTATCCGTCATGGCCTTGATCATGACCCGTGACAATATAATCGAGGTTTTACTGTAAATTTATTTTGCAACTTACTTTTATATTTTGTATTGGATGGCAATTAACTACAAATAAAGCTTCTAAATCACAGCAGGAATCAAACCCTGCCAGCAAACCTTGCCCTCTTGAAGTCTAGTAGGGTTAAGCTTTATAATCACATATACTGTACCATGAAATTTGTCTTCTCGGTTACATCCACATAGAAGTGAAAAAAAAACATGTAATGACAACCAATTAAAATTTTGCAAAGTTAATTGTTTTAAATCATTTAAAAATAAACATTTGGTAATGTCTTACAACTCTTGACAGTCTGCACACTTCAATTTTTGCTATCTATGATGTAATGCAACTGTCTAGAAAACCTGCAGAGGTAAGGACATTATTTATTTGATTGTAATTTGGAAGATTATCATAAAGTCTTGAGAGACAATAATTGGTATTAGTAGTCCCCTCAGTAGGAATTTATAGTGCAGTACGATAAAAGAAAAAATTGCATAACTTATTCTTTTAACAACAAGATTTGCTTTCTAATTAAGAAATTGGTTGGAAGGAATTTCTGCCTAGGCCATTGTTTTCAGGGTTTTTGGGGAACCTGACCCAATACTGACAGCACTGCACAAAATGCATTATCTTACTCCCGGTACACTTCAGAAGACAATAATCCATGGTTCCCTACTATGCCTTTTTGTAATGTGGAAGGAAAAAGGAGTACCTGAAACAGAAATACAGGAGGATATGCTAAATCTGCAGAGTGTCGAAGCAGGGAATTGAACCGAGGTCCTTAGTGCTGTAGGGCAAAGTGCTAACCATTATACCAATGAGCAGCATTTCTTTGTTTATGGGTTTTCTAATTAAAAATGCATGCTTTTTATTAGTTTTTAATACACATTGTGTGAAACATGTGCCTCAAAAGTATACAGTAGAAGTTTTTTTTTCTTAAGATATTTTTATATGTTGCATTTTTGGTGTTTTTTTTAAACTTCATGTTTCCCTGTTAGACTTGTCTTCGTGTGTCTGGGTTTTTAATTTGAAACAGTTTATTTTGGTAAGAAACTTTTACAGTAACTGTGTACCATTATAATTATAAACATTTTATTTTCTCATTAAGTGTGCATATAGTTTTGCTGTTTCACAAGAAGACATTAAACTTGTATTAATGTTTTTTTCTCCTCTAAGCTTTATTTTCTAAATATAAGGCTTCTCCTTTAGCTTGCAGTGTCTTGCAGAAATTTCCAGTGCAGAAGGATTTTACAGGAAATATGATATGAGTGTATATTGTGGGACATTTACTATATTACTGAAGATGCTGAAAGAAATATAATTAACACACGGTGAAACAGTCAATAGATTGAACTGTGCAGCTGTAATTTTTTTTTTAATGCAGTATATGAAAATGAGGTACTTGTTAATAATACTGCAGATTGCTGAGACCTTTTAAGATGCATTACTTTTTAAAGGAATAATCTAATATTGACATTTGTTTATATTCAGCACACTATACATATGTAAAACATTAGTTAGCTTTGTTGTATACTGTGGAAAAAAGTAATGATCCAAAAATGTAATTGTGTGTGATATATCAATTAGTGCAGCTTTATATATTTTTTTTTGGTTATTTCTGTATTTATAGTAAAAATGTCTAGTGGTTTTATGATCATTGTTGACACAGTGATAAAGGTGGCTCTTGTGAATTGTCCAAGGAACTGAATAAACAAAGATCATACAATCTCTAGAGGAAACTGGAGGATAAATAGAGGTATCTAGGCTACAGAAATAATGTTTAAATCAGTGTGTGATTTGTATTCAAGTGTCATTATTATACATATATAAGTATTTTTAAAATGACAAAACAATTTATTCGAAGGAAAAACTTTTCAATGTTTTTATGTTTACGTCTCTTGTGTTGTGGAGTTGAAGTGTGAAATTCATATAATCAGCAAGTATAACCTTAAATTATTAAAGCATTCTGGGCTTTTTATAAATATATAAATTCCCAAATATTAAAATATTTTCTTTTTTTATCCCCTTTTTCTGTGTTCTTTGATCCCATTTTGAATATGTGGCCCTTGGGGAAAATATAGCAGTTTAAGAACCATGAGTTACGTTCTCAGTTGTTAAAAATATGAATATTTATTTAAGGTTAGAAATGAATGTAATGCTAATTAAAATAGTCTGTTTGGCAATAAGATGATAAATACAGTACTGTATACAATAAAGGCTTTGATTACAGAATTGCAAATCTTCTTATGCTTCTACCTTTTCATTAAGTATTACTCTCTAAGGAGTAGAAAGCAAGCTGTAGCTTGGTTTGTAAGATGGGTCTGGCCTTGCTTTCTCTAAAGAGACTTAACAAGTATGCATTTAGAGCTAATTGGGGTAGTGGCTTTGTTATCTAGTTGCTAAGAAGACACACGTTCATAGCAAGTATATCCGCTGTACGTACTGAACATCTAATTTTTGGTTTCTATAAGGCCAAAAAAGCTCACTCTGAATCCTTTTAGTCCTAACAGATCTAAGCATGAAATTTATTATGTTTCTTTTACTTTAAAATACTTTACATTATTCATTTTTAAATTATACCCACAGCTATTCTTTCTGTATACCTTTTTTATGATAAGATATTCCTGTTTTACAAATTTTGTAAAATTCTGTTTTCAGGGTTTGCTGTCCATTTGTCTAAGTTTATTTTCCATTTTCCTTTTCAGCTGACACACAACTTAACAACTTCATAACCCTGGCTGCAACTCCTATTGTAGTCTCTACGGAGTTTGGACACCTTTTATTTTTTTTTTTTGTCTTTCTTGGAACCCTGGCTTCCTCTCACACTTCAAAGACATAAACATACATAAACAAACCCTTGAAGTGTATTATACCCTGTCTTATCCTACTTGAAGACTGCTATTACAGTTTATGTGGAGCTGTCTGTAAAATCCTGCTTAGTCATATGTTTGAAATGAACAGATTATTGCTGGGTGGGCTAGTGGCACAGTGGTTTGTGGTGCTGCTTTGTGACTACAGTGTTTTGATCTGAAATACAATATCTGGTCACTTTGTAAGTGTGGCTTGCATGCTCTTCTCATTTTCACACAGTATTTTTTATCTTGGTTCTTTAGTTTTTCTTCCCTTGTTTCAAAGACATACATATAAAGTTAACTGACCTTATTCTAAGTTCTGTGCAAGTATGGTTGTATTTGTGAGCAGGCCCTGCTTTATACAAAAGCTACTGTGATAGTCTCTGGCCCTTCACAACTAATTAGATTAAGTGAGTTTGTGAACGTTATATTGTGATTATCTGCTTCACTTCATTTTTAGTTAAGTTTAATATATTTGTCAAATAGATAACAATGAGACTGCATTAATTAGAGTTAGGATTTGATAGTAGTTAGTAGTAGTAATGTATTACCCTGAGCAGTTTCTTTTTGTAATGGTATAAATTGTATCTTTATAATTAATCTACAATCCCTTTGACCTATGTTCTTGAATGAGGACTAATAGAAATACTGTACTTGGATGAGTGTGACAGGGAAGAATGGACTATCTGAAACTGAATCCTAACTAGTTATCATGTATGTGCTATTTTGCCATAGCAAATTTCATGCTTGTTTGATAAACTGTTAAGTGTACTGTATTTCAAAAGACAGGCTGACTTATCAACTAATGATCTGCTGCCAGCACAGTCACTTAGTTGTAATTCTGGCTTAACAGACGATGGAGACCCAAACAGCTGTAAAATTGACCTATAAAGCCTACTAGAGAATGCTTTTGTTCAGGAAAAGTTCATATTTGATCTCTAAAAAAATGTGCTATGATAATGGATTTTAGTACATGGTGTCTGAGTGGATCATTCATATCCTCATTGGTAGAGGTGTCAATGAGGGTCTGTGGCCATATTAATGGACATCAAATGGTAAAGGAAGTCTTCATGTTAAAGTAGGTAGCCTCCATTGCAGTGTTAACAGTAGACACTTGGTGTGTTTCTGAGAGAGACTGATGAACCAAAAAGGTTGTAGTTATAGTAGAGGCCAGGATGACTTTCAAGCTTTCCACTTGCAAGACTATAGGTGAGCATGTGTTGGACTGAAGACTACAGCCATCATTTCTAACTTAGATCCAGGTGATGAATCAGTGGTCAGAAGTTTTTCTGTTGTGTAGGTGTTTAAGAGGTGTGACAGATAGGGGGTGCTATCGCTCCCTTGAACCCTTGTCCAAGACACCAGACACCAGTTAAAAGTCCAACAATACGACTTTTTATTAATCAACAGTGCACAAAGCACCGTCTTCTCCACAATACTCATTAAATACTATCAAATACATAACAATAAACCAATCCTCCACTCCCAGATGCGTTGCCACCCTTCCACCCAGCTCAACTCGCCGTATGGGAGCTGCCACAGTCCTTTTATAGTCCATGACCCGGAAGTGCTTCTGAACCCTCAGTCCATGTGACTTCTTAGCACTTCTGGGTCAGATCAAAACTCTTCTTTTTCTTCACCCCGGAAGCACGTCATTCCCCTTGTCCATGTGACTCTGACATACTTCCGGGGCATAGGGCAAATAATATTCTTTACTCCTCCTTGCAGCTCCATCTAGCGGCCTCTGTGGTATCCAGCAGGGCTGTGGATGAAAACTCCATTGTCCAGGATTCCCTGCTGGTCTTTGGGGCACCTCCATGCTGCAGGGAGGGCTCCATCTGGCGGCCTGGGGATACTGGCTGGGATGACAAGCCGGCCATAGACCACAGAGGTCATGTGAATTTGCCAATCCCATGTACAGTTTATGTGGACCTGGAGAAGCCTGGCAACTGGACATCTGCTACATTCACACAACTTTTGTTAGAATGTTTTTTAACCTTTAAATCCTATCCATTTATTATGGGTATAGGATTCCTTCAAAGGTCCATATTATCTTCTTTGTTGTTTCAAGTTTTCAGGGATAGGATATCAAGTCACATGCCAAGGCATGAAGAAAATACATTTTCTGAAAAAAGAGATGTACCTGTATGCTTTTTCTGACATAGTTGTCCTGTTTTTCTCATTTGGACTCCTGTTTTAGGACTGTTATTTATGACCTCACTATCAGAAAGATATCTGGCAAAGAGTGATCCCAGGATAAGGTGCATGGCAGAAACCACTACTTAGTATTTGAAGTTTGCCAGAATGAACCTTGATGATCCTCAAGGATTGTACAAGAAAATTTTCTGACAGGACCTGAAAAAGCAAATAATAATATAAAAGCTATGAATATCTCTGAACTGAAGCAGAAGTGCAAGGAGAAGTAGTCAAAGTTCTTCCACAGCACTCTGAAGGACCAACCTGTCAGAAATGTCTTGTTGGAATAAGTGGTGCAAAAGGTGGCATACCTGTAATAAATAAATCAAACAGGTAACAGACTTTACAGCTGCATGTTCATACAGGGTCCCCTTTATTGAATGTTATATTTTAGTTAGGTATTCAAAAACATTCACTATGGGAAGAATATGCAGTATTACAAATAATTACAAAGGTCAAGTACAGCAGTGTGGTTCAGATTTAAAAAAAGAAGTGCTTTATTTTTATTAAAAAAGAAGCTGTGTCAGATATTTATGAAAGTTTTTTTTTCCTAGCAATGTTTTCATTAGAAAGAATGAGAGCATAACATGTTAATGTCTCTGAATTTTAATCACTCCAGAATTTCAGTGACAGTAATACTAGTAATTTAAGACAACATCCACAGCCATAGAACAAATCATATTATGGGCAATTTACTATTCCGATAGACGAGTAAAATCAAGGCGCTCCTCCATCCTTGTAAATATAGGCCATTGGTTTTCATGTTTCTCTACTTAAAAAATTGCAGTAGTTGGCATCTGGTTCATTTACTATGACAGTGAACAAAGCGACTACTGTAGCATGCCTGTAACTGCGTGAATACTGGTGTGGAATATCTCTGGCCATACTGAAATAATTCAGCATATAGCTGAAGATTTTCATTGCAACTGTAATAAACCATTAATAAGTTACCGGTTTATATTCACAAAAGATTTCTTTGCTTGATTTAGATTTCTACATATGCAGTCTTTGTCCAATAAAAGAACAGTTCCTGGAAATACTAGATTTTGTTTTTAGGGCTTTGAAGGGTTGTCCTGTACACAAGAAGTTGCCAGAGTGAAATGTAGCATCTGAATGACAAACATCAGGGGAGACAAATCTTTTAAAACAATTATTTATTTTTCCTTTATTTCTGTTCATTAAATATTTTGTATGTGAAAAGAAAAAGATGAAATTAAGGTTTTTGCTGATCAGCGTATGTAATTCATTTATTTATGGTATACTTGGGAACTGGACAGTGAATGTATTTCCTAGTACCTTTGCTACAAGAACAGTTTAGCAGACACTGATCAATAAATAATAATGACAATAAACACATTTGCAATAATTAGAAATTAACAGTAAACATCTGGTTATAAGTACCCAAACAAGGCTAATAACTTGGCTGCAGAATGGTAAATGATGGCAAACATTTGTGCCTAATGGCTAAAGAGATGTAGCACAATACAGCTGAAGGCACAAGTTGAATGAATAGGCAAACAGATTAGCAAATACAAGTGGTTTTCATAGGGAGGGTCTTTAGTCACAGATCAGGTCATATGCATCATTCTGTGCGAGTTATTAGCTTTATTTCTCAGAGTGAAATCTGTTTACAAGTTAGGTGACATAATGACATATGTCTAACTCTGTGGTGTGTGGGGCATGAAGTGATGGAGAATGTTTTTCTCGGGCATCCATTTTCTTTAAAAGTCATTTGTTAATAAAAGCATTTACCATAGTGGGACCTTGTAGTCTGATGCAGTGTAGGTACCATACCAGGCTGTTATGTACTAGTCTGTATGGCGATTCACCTGCACAAGAAACATGCCTCTACGAACAGTCAACGTGGCTCGGAGGTACATGTGGCCTCTACGACAGACGAATATAAATGACGCCGTTTTTTCTGTGTCGTCGCGTCCAAGTTGGTGGCTCTGTGAGTTGTCGTCGTATCCAATGGTCTTGGAGTTGGTGGGCGTGGCTCCTTCCTGCGTGCGCTATAGGTGTCTTACTTGTCGGCGGCTTAGTGAATCCACACCCCTTCTGGCGTGCTTTCCATGGGTGTCTTGTCTTAGTGAATTATATATATAGATATTTCCTATTTGTGTGTAGGTACTTTAATTAGTAAATCTTGGGGTAATATTATGAATGTTGTTCATTTGTATATTTACTGTACATCTATATACTTTTTGATAGCAGGAAATGTGGTTTTGCAGGAGAACATTTGCAATAAATCGGTGTTAAACATACTGCCAATTAAGTGCTAGTAAACCAATATTCATTATATTTAAAATAAAAAAAAAATGCAAAAAAAGACCTGAAAATGTTTGCCATGACCTTACATTTTTAAAGAAATAGTTTGTAGGATTTATATTATAAAGGTTCACTGTAAGAAATGCATCTTTAGCTATAAGAAAATTAATGTATAGTGTAAGTATGAAATACAAGAATTGAAGACACGTTTAGGAATGCTGTTGTGCAATAAATGGAATCGTGTTCAATAATAACCAAAATCTGAGCGTTCAAGTTAGTGAGTAGTACAAGGACTTATATAACTTTTTAAATATTAAGGCACGTAAAATACAATACTTCATCTTAAAAAAATAAAAGTATTAATGTACATGTTTTATCTAAAAATATCTGTAAAGTTACTTAGCTATTTTAATTTACCTTTTATATTTATGTGAAAGACTTCTTATTTAATGTGGTTAGTGTTTACTCATTGTTTTATTAATCTTGAATCACCATATCAAGTTATGTATATTTTGGATGTTACTATAATTTGGTTTGTTGTCAGTTCAGTCTAAGTGGATAATAAAGCACAATAATCTGTGATCTTTTTTTGAGTATTGTTTGAAATTAATAAGCTTACTAAAATTTATTTTTTGTTATTATGTGGCTTTGTGTGGGATACCTCCAGTAGTTTGTTATATGCAAGGTTGTCACTAGGTGGAGCTATTGCTTTTATTTTGGAAAGTGCACTTTTTAATGTTTTTCAACGATTTGGATTTTATTATTTTCATCACATAATATGCTGTAAGTACATTAATTGTAGACCTCAAATGATGCATTAAGGGCATTACACTTTGCAGGTGGTTATATTTTCACTTAAACATAATAATAATAAAGATGAGAAATAATTGATACTTTCGATAGTAAACCTTTCTTTTCAGTTTCCTGCTCAGTGGCTCACATGTTTATGAAACTACCATATTTGTAATCCTTTTAGAAATCGCATATGCCAGTACAAGGGGACTGGGATAAGGAGCCTGACTGGGCAGCAATAGGAACAAAGAGACAGTCTTACACAAGGTGGCAAAACCCCAACATTCTTTCACCTGAATGTTGGATTGTGGAATAATCCACAGCAAACATAGGGAGAAAATTTAAACACATAGTTAGCCGGAACAAGTTACTGTTGTGTTTTTTGTTTTTTTTGGTATTGATAACATGGACTCTGTTTACAGTTAGCTGCCTTTTTCTAATCCGCTAATTTTTGTCTTGATTTACTTGATGAAGTCCTAGAGCTTTTAGAAGTCTTGCCTTTGTTTAGTGATTGGTATATTACTTTTGCTTTTTATGCTAAAATACAGTGGTGGCATAATTTAGGTGCCTTGGGTTTTGTTTGTTTTTTTTTTTTCCTTTTTCATATTTTATTTATTTGTTCTTCTACCACTTTCCAAATTAACCCCATGTGGGTATGTGTAGTTTTGGTGCACTAGTTCCCAGTCCAAAACTGGTTCCTACCATCTTTTTGATTTTGGGAAAATCAAACCAAACACCTCAGGTTGTTAAATTGCATTCGGTCAATTAAAGAAGGTGAAGTTATGTCAGTTATTTTAAGAGCATTACTCATTGATGTGTTCTGCCTTCTGCACCCTGTAGGGATGGGCAGAATGTTGGTGTGAATGAAAGGAAATGCTGTCCCTCCATGTGGCAGTTCATGTTTCATAATGCCTTAGTTCAGGTGACTCCTCACCAAATCATGCATGTTTACTTCACTGAATCATTTCTCTTGATTCTGTACATCCTGTGGGCTATAGGAAGATGCTGGTTCAGAAAACATTTAATGCAGCTTATTTTCCATAGTATTCTATTAATTATATTTTAATCATTTTGTCACAAAATGTGTTATTAATAAAATTTTGCCTGTAATTTTAGTTTATAGAGTTTAACCATAGAATCGCTGCATAATTAATATGCATACACATGTCACATAATTTTTTAGTAGCTGAAGAGATTATTTAAGTGAGCTATAATACAAGCAATCGAAAGATTATCAGTAATGTTTGTGAGTGAATTAAATTTCTAAATTTTTATGAATTTACAAAAAATACTGTACAATGATTTTTTTTTGCTAAATTTTGTTTATTCTTTTAAAATATATCTTTATAATTACTTTATATTTCACTGAAGTTCAGAATGAAGTTGTTTACATGCATTTGTTACTATTAGACCACAGACATGTTAAGTGACTCAGTCAAAGGTCCAACAGTGAATTACTGTAGATGGGATAATTGAACTAGCTTCATTGTGGTTTAAGGGCCAATGCCTATTACATACATAATGATTACTAATTTGTTTGCAAGCAAATGGACACATGCTCTGTTGTCCCTTGAAACCAGCTCCGCACTTTTTTTCTAAGCAATTTGCATGATCTAAAGTAAGCTTAAGACTAATGGAAGATTTGACAGAAATAACTACTAGGTCACATACTTTATATTACATTGTTTACAATTACAGAATAGTCATTAATTATCTGAAAATATTGTATCATTGTACATAATACTAGAAAGTAATTCTTAACGTTAATGTAGTAAATATGCTTTATTTTGTGATAAAAAGGTTAATAATGCATATTTAGAAAACGGATGCTGAATATATCGGTCAATTTTATCAATTAAAAATGCAATGAAGCAGGATATAGAAGAATAAGGTAAAACTGACCACAAATGCCAACATTTTAGAAATTTTTTTTAGAGTAATTTTTTTATGGATTTAAATTTCTGTTTTACCCAGCTGCAAACTAGAAGATGCAGTAAAGTAAACTATGTTTAAGTTAAACGTTTACAATATAGAACAATATCCTTTGTTTGCTTAACCTGGAACCAGTGAGATCATTTATTCATGTGAAGCATTTTTGAAATTAATAATATTTTTCACATAACATTCTCAAATCTTCTTGTTCAAATGTCTAGAACATATGCCTGAGATCAAATGATGCAACTACAAAGTTAATTGTGGTCTCTGGTCAAAGTACTTTGGTGGCAGGTACAGTTATGAACAGCCTTGTGTTTGAATGTGGCATTGTTTATTTATAATAAATGACTAGCACAGAAATCCAATAACAATTCACTGTTTAGACTCTGATCAGGGAGGACATTCCTTCCAATCACATCTCCTCGGTGTCTCCATTATTCCTCACATTGAGTGTTAAACTTCCATGGAGGAATACAATCTGTATATGGTACCCTTACAAACACAGAATCCAGTATTTCTAAAAGGCAGAATACTCAGAAAAGTCATTAGGTGCACGGCAAGATAACGTTGGCAAAAGTAACGTGAATAAAACAAAATGAGTTTCACTTACCTACAAAATGCAGAAAAGGATCTTGAGGTTTACATCGATGCAACATTCTTATCATCGATGCAATATGCAGAAACAATTCAATAAACAAATAAAATGCTTATTTATATTATAAAGATATTTGAATGTAATTCAAGGAATGTAACAATAATGAGACTGTGTTTGTACTGTATTTAGTTTTGTTTACCACTCTAAAAAAAGCATGGACAAAAAAGCATGAACATTCTTAAAGGTTTATAGAAAACAACTTAAGGATTTGTTGTACTTCTTAAACAAAGGAGGCTATGTGAGGACCCCAATATTTACAAAATTGGTCCAGAAGAACTTTTTTAATTTAAATATCGAGTTGTGAACTCAAATATGCAGGTGGCAGTTAAGGAGACTTGCATTCTACATGAAATCCAGGAATCCAGTTCTTCACATGAAAGGTTGTAGGAATATACAAACAACTATAATGTTGTGTAGATGAAGTGAAAACCTTGACAGCATTGAACATTTATCTGGATAAACTTGAGGCAACCTGGATATTGGCTAATGAGATAAGAATAATATACTGAATAATCTCCCATTTCTAAAGCATACTTTGTTAAATGGAAGAGAAAATAAAGACTTTATCTCTCATACTTTTAGAAGTCTGGTAGAAAGAGCTTTTTAGAGAGTGTTTAATAGGATTCTGAAAACCACTTAGGTTTTAACCTGTTTTTAAAAGTGAGTAATGAAAAATTTGACAAATTACTTCTTAAAATAGTTAATTAAAAGAAGAACTTGTATTTACTGAACAGAAGTTTTACAACTGAACCTTTAATCAAAGTTCAAAAGTAACAAATTTTAGAAATTTGGGCCCTGCCCTATTAATGCTAGCATTATTGTATTGAGAAGCCTAAATACACCAAGACCATAGTGTCCTAAATTTGTATCCTAAAAAAACATGTACTTTTTAAATAAACATATTGATCACATGAAATCCCAACTGATGCTCAATAAAATTTTAAACAGAATATTTCTTGGTCCTCATATTACTGTAACGTAGAAGCCCCAAACTCCCCAGAAATCAAATAAACAAATTTATACATTCAGAATATATGGCATTTTTTCAGCTTGTTAATAGACTTTTTAAATTTCTGTGCCTAGAAGAAAGCACATTTTTATTAGATTTTGTTCACCACAGCAGTTGGTGAATGTGTGTTAATATATTACCATCATCTTACTTGCCCCAGTCAAGGTTTTAGGACAACAGCATTCAGTATGATGAATATCCTACAAACCTTTATCTCACATGGATTTCTATTTTTGACTCAAGTTAAAGAGAGGTGATATTAAACATTAACTATGGTCATGTTCTACAACAAATGCCCCATGTCATTTGCAGCATTTGTATGTATGGTATGTTTTGTGATTATTTTTAGACTGAACTAGATCAAAATAAGAATACATTTACACAATTATTATGTTTACCAATGTAGCTGCTTTTACCATATGATTACTAGTAATGAGATTGAGACATCAATTCCTTATTCTTGGTAACCTTTAAGAGCGGTGGCATTTCAGTATAAGTATTTTCTAATCATTAAGCTGCCTGCTTCCATCTAGCACCAATAGAACTGACAACCTCTTTCTGTCCTGTTTAAATATTCCTTGATTAAGTATAACCAGTGCAGTTGATGGATTGTTATGTTTAATAAAAAAAGGATGCTTTACATAAATTTTCTTTTTGGAATGGAGTAATTTTTTTACATTTGGCAATATTATGACATTGTGCATAATTTTTAGAGAGAGAGACATTTTATTGACCGCTTTAACTTGCCGTGAGTGTGGATGTATGGAATTTTGCTTGCTGATAAACTACAGCCTCTCCCAAGGACAGCTCATGCCATG
Organism: Polypterus bichir lapradei; assembly: GCA_026402145.1. Taxonomy (NCBI): domain Eukaryota; kingdom Metazoa; phylum Chordata; class Cladistia; order Polypteriformes; family Polypteridae; genus Polypterus; species Polypterus bichir. The sequence goes on from JANRMT010027041.1 coordinate 75,298,243, forward strand.
TATCCAAAACAGCCCTGAGGCTACTGGCTTTATCACCCTGAAATCAAATAAATGGGTTTGTAAAAATAAAAAAAAAGTGTTTGAATCAAAATCAAATGTAATACAACTTGAAAACCTGAGGCCACATAGCAAACTCAGTTGATTAATCTAGTGGAAAATGTGACCAACTATATTTTGCATTATGACACCAAGTAAAAACCTTCCAAAATTATTTCTAACAGATCGCCTAGAGCAAAATCTGTCACAGGCAACATAATCAATCTGAGAGGTATAAAACCATTTTTCACATGATTCACTACAACATTTTGCCTCAGTGTTACATGTCTATTGTTAATGTGTATGCTTTTTTGAAAGCATAATTTGGAAACTCCGTACACATCCATACCCTGGAAATAAAATGGTGAGTTTTCCATTGACTGGAAATTGTAGATTTTAACTCTCGATATGTGATTCTTTTATAATATGCTTGTATAGCTCTTAGGCTCAGCAGCTCTCTTTTACTGTATGTTTATATAAGATATAACAAATATAAGATGCAGCAATGTATTGTTTCTCTGATGGTGGCAGAGGAAGAGCTTGAGAAAATGAAATTCTACTATCCTGTCAATTAGGTTTTCTAAATTTAAACAACCTTTGTCCCAGCCTCTTTTTTTTTTAATTTACTTTTTTATAAGTTACATTGTGGTCTCAAGCAAGACTGAAATGAAGATTAAAATGTGGTGATCTTCCACATTATGCAACTTGAATTCTACTTATCCTATTACCATTTATACAGTTTGCATTCCTGGATTCACTGGAAACCTGTTAACTTGGAGTACTAACAGCAGAGCACTCCTCTGCCTACATGTAGGTTTTTGAAAATAGTGGGTCTGTCCTGCAGTGAACTGATGCTGTGTCCAGGATTAGTTACTGACTTCTGTCCAATGCTGCCATGTCTGTAGCTCCTGCTGATCTAGACAAAGTGGGTGTCAGATGTGAATGAATGCATGGAATAAAAATACAGAGTTATACATTCCCATTACATATTAGGTTTTCCTGCTTTTTACAGTTTATGTATTTTTCACAGATATTACTCTGTTACACTGTGCACAAATTATACTTTAATACGCCTATGTAGGCTAACAGAAATGTTGAAATTTGGGTATGATTACTTCAGATATGTAGTGATTGGCCTTGTATTATGATAGGAATAACCTTAGTAGGTTTTTGAGATACTTCTCACCACGGCAGGTTAAGATCATGAGGCTGTCAGATCTGATAATTTTGGGGAGAGCAGAAAATATTACAAAAACAAAGGCAGGCTTGTTGAGTTAAACAGATACTGTGAATTTGGCTTCTGCCACTGTTCTTGAACCAGCTATTAAAGGGGGCCAATTGCTTATATCCCTAATATTCATGTGAGACACAGAATTGACATGCATGGTTAACATGTATGATTAAGGCCTATGAATTGAACTTAAAGATTAGTAAATTTCCTGTATTGTCATACATGTGGTTATGATTTGGATTTTAATTTATTTGAATATGAACATCTTGGGAATTTTAAGTTGATGAGAGATAATTTAGAAGCATTAAATTGCACTGAATAACAGAATGAAAACCACAGAGGTGATTTCCATTATCTTTTTCATCAGTCACATAATGAACAATCAGCCACATCTGCAGTAGCCACAGATAGGATTCTCCCAATCTGGAGAAAATTAGGACATACTGCTTTATCATGACAATACCTCTGTGATTGTATCAACGTTTAAATGACAAGCTTCACTGATTGCTGCTGGAAATATGCATGTTCTGCATTTATGTTTTGTTTCTAAATTTAAAAACCTCAGCCTTCATTATGAAATCAGAAATTACAAAAAGTCGGCATTTTTTGAAAGCGTCATCTTGGAAGAAATGTATAACTTTAGTAAGCATCTATATAATTCAGAAACAGCCATTAATTACCCAGCAGCTCCTCTTTCTGTGCATCAGCAATGGTTGACCAACACTCCGGTCTCCCTTTATTATAACTACCATAAAGGTGTATTTTTATATAGTTGCAAGAAAGATCCCATTGTTGCAAGCCATATTTCAAAACTATTAAATATATGGGCAAATTGTGCATTACAAGTACAAGAAAAGGATTTAATATCCATGACAGAGACAAATCCAATATCAGTGTTTTGTGTTCACAATAGTTACCATACCATATTAAAGGGAGTGATCACTGGACACGCAGCACTTTGGGCACCAAAGGGTTGCAAGACAGGAAATAACCCCTGGAATGAAGTGCCAGCTTATTTCAATGCCGTCATGGACACACCCACACCAGTGCACTAACAAAAATCTTTTATGTTTAGTTGGAGTATGTAAACTCCACATAGAGAGTGACTGGAAGAGGATTTGAACTATTTGGAGCTGTGAGGCTTCTGTGTTGAACATGGCACTTCTTTTAAAAATGTGAACATTGACATCCTTTGACCCACTTTTAAATGCTTTTAATCCAAATATAGGGTAATGGAGCTTTTCTTTTTAATTTATCAAAATTTTATCAAAATTTTTTTTTTCAGTGTTCTGTATTTGGAAAGTATCATACTTAAGAATAACAAAAAACTTATATAAACTGTGGAAAAATCAATATTAAGAAAAAAATAAATTTTCATACAAAATGTGAAAGATTATGAATGACTATTCATATCTTATTTCAACAAAAAGGCACGCAGTGGTTTATCTAAGAGCGGTGACTTGTTGAGGGTATTTTTTCATGAAGTGTGAAATGAAGACAAGCATGAAACTATTCCAAACACAGTAACTGTACAAGATTCTTACTCCAGTCAATGAAGAAAATTTTCTGCCCCATCTTTGTAAAGTAAGTTAAACAAATGGGATAGAATATACTGTAAAAGCAAACCATCTTTATAAATTGCTAATTGCATTCTGTAAGTCAAATAAGCTTCAGAAACAAATTAACATTTTGAATGGTGCGGACAAGTCTTGAAGATTGTACAGTGCCTTCCTGTAATAATTTGCTGGCTGTAAAAGTTTCATACTCCACACTCCAGTTGGATGTGGTAATGAAATGCACAGTCATTAAATATGTATATTTAAAAATGTAATTAATAGAAAGTGTTTATACCCAAAAAATGTAAATGGCAATGTATAGTGTGCTTTTTAACCAACTATACTAAAATCAGCAGTAGTGGAATGAATAAGAAAATATCTTAACAGTTTATGGAAGTTATGCAGTTTATAAAGTAGCTAAAATGCAAAATATTGTACGCTTGCAATTTTGACAGTTTGTGTGTTTAGCAGTAGTAGCAGCAGTAAAAATTTTTCTCTTCTTACTTCTTTGATACTACATTGAAGCAGCTTATGTTAATGACAGTCCATTTTGTATGTTTTGCATGCTTGTCTGCACTTCACACTTATTAAGTCTTTGCAATACAATTGTATTCTGTAGCAAACCTTTTTACTTGTTGCACGTATTTAACTATGCACATTGTGTTATCGGTAGTACATTGAGATTTTGCCAATTACAATTGCACAAGAACACTTTCTTGTCATGAAATGTATCAACCTCTAAATATGGAAAACAGTCTGTGGTGGTTTGATACCAAAGTTTACCACCAGGTGGTGACCTTGTGTTTCTATATTTTCTAGTTTTTGCCACCTGATTATAAAGTACAGAAATAAATTTTGATTAATTTTAGATACAGTGAGTTGGAAAATGTTCACCTGAATCTGATGCATATTGTTTTAATTTAGCCAAATGAATGTTTTTGAAATTTCTGTTCTTGTAACTTCATCTCTTGTACATGTTAAATCAGAATTAAAATTTGCTCTGTGGATTGTCTGGAATAAAATAGAAATATTACTAGAAAAGCATATGTTTTTGTTATGTAATACACTTTATAAAATAAACGAACTCCATCATCAAGCACTTCACACAGTTCAGGTGTATAGTTTATTCTAGCAGTTTTTTGCAATGCTGATTATGTGGCTTTTCCAGATCATAGAGTCCTTCTTGTGCCTTACAGTCTTGCAGCCCAACCACTAGACTGGACTACCTGTAATTTTTCCTTAACTAGTGGCAGCAGTGTCATTTTGTTTTCAGTCTTGCAGTCTTCTACAATTAAACTGTCTTAACACATTCTTTCAACAGTATTAATGTCCTAGTTGAATTAGTCCTCTTCCACATTTGGCCTAAACATTGAATATGAAAAGAATTGCAAAGCTCATTTGTCATTTTAAAGAAATAAATGCGAACCTCTGCAGTGCCATTCCTTATTTCTCCATCCAGAAACTGTTTGCCATGCATTCATTAACTCCTTTTACATTTCCTGCTGTTTTCCTACCAGCTTGAGAATGCAAACCTGGAACACTGTAATGCAGTTGCTTTGTTTCCTATGCCAAAAACAGAAAATCCTCTCTTTATGAGGCTCAAAGTAATTTATGTCACTGTAGAGTCTAAAACTTCCATATTTATTTTAACCAATGAATGTTTACAAAATTATAACACAAAAATAAATTCAGATGACCCACTCCTGTGGTTTTCCTACATTTTCTCCTAGACAGTTTTGACTTTCAGTCCTGTTATCCATGTTTTACTCCAGCTTTTTCAAGGAAAGAGCCATATGGAGCTGCAGTCTGTTCAGGAAGCAACAGGCAAACAACAAGAACCATTCTTGGATGGGATTCCAGAACTTAGTATTGCACAGTTAAAAGTGCACTTATGTATATTTACAGTGGGCTAGCTTAGAGGCCCCAATGTTCTTACCTTGATATTGTTGGGAGTCTGCAGTGAAAATGTGAACTTAAACTGCTAGGGCTGAGGTTTCAATGTTGTTTCTAAAGTTGCTCTGTGACTTCTGGTTTATATGCCAACCAATTGATTAATCAGTGGCCTGTTTTTGCTATTATATAAACTCCTTTGTAGGATAGTTGGCTTTTGTTCTGTTAGTTATGTAGCTGTTTGAGAGTGAACACACAGACTTGGTCTCCACTCTGTGTTGTGCATTGTTTTCTGTATTTTTAGTAAGTTCACTGAATATGAGAATGTACACATTCTTTAAGTCTATCTTAAAGACAAAGCTTAACAGACATATAAATTCGGGTAAAGAAGAGAGACTACAAGTATACACATAAAAGAAGTATTGTATTAAACAAATATCTTCCTGGGCATGTGCCATTTATATTGTGGATGGACTGGAAAAGGCAGGCCCATAGTCAGTGCTTGGATGTAGTTAAGTGTCCTAACTCAGCTTTAGCTTCTGAATCTTCCCCATGTACACCAAGTGGGTACAGGATTGTTAAAATGAATGTACATAGTAGTAGTAGTAGTATAAAAAAAATCAGTGCTTGTGTTTTTCACATGACTTGTTGAAAGCTGAAATCAAGGTCTGGTCACATTATGCAACTTTTCTAGTGATTTTAGCTGTAGACTTGCTTCATTTGAGGCAGTTGCAGCATGCTTCTGTGACCACCAGTTGTGTGACTCGCCCCAACAAAATTAAACCAGAGCTGACACCAATAAGTGCACATCTGTAAGTACAATGCATATAATGCGGCTACAATAGCTGGATAAAACATGAGAGTGTTGGACTTTGGAAAGAGAACAGAGACTTCTGCAGCTGATGTCTCATGTTTTATATATCACAACAGAATGAAAGGAAAAGAGACCAAAATTGAGGCTGAAATCTCCGTACCTGGAAAGCTTTCGTACAGCACCTGTTCAGTCAGACAACACGCTAATGGCTGTCTGAAAAAGGGATGAACTTGCAGTACTTTGACATGTGAAACTGTGGTGGAAAGTCATCAAGGTGTTGGCTAATTTGTCATACCCTGTGTTCTCTATTTACATAATTTGTCATGCTCAGATGACGAGATCAGCAATGGCACTTGTTAAATTTGACATCCCCTCTGACTAGAAGCTGCGTAATGTGCCACTGGTATTTGCCTTCTGATTTAACAAGGTGCTCGTATAGTATCAGGAATTTGGTTAGAAGGAGAAATCCCAGGTTAATATGTCCCCCAGTTACCTGAATACATTTTCTTTCTTTTTTTTTTCCTTCTCATCTCCCATCATTTCTTTACACTTTTTGGATTTGATTGTCCAACACTGTTTTCAGTCAGTTTGCCTGGATTTCCTCAGGTCTTATGATCTTGTCAATTGAAAAAATATTTAAGACCTCTCTATAGCTACTATTTGTTGCCAGCACTTCCATACACACCTAGAACTAAATGTAGATATATAGAATTAATTTTGTGATGCCCATTCTTACTAATTTGTTTAGAACATTTTAAATCCCTGCGGTGGCTGGCGCCCTGCCCGGAATTTGTTTCCTGCTTTGCGCCCTGTGTTGGCTGAGATTGGCTCCAGCAGACCCCCGTAACCCTGTAGTTAGGATATAGCGGGTTGTATAATGGATGGATGGATGGATTTTAAATCCCATCATTCAAAGTCAAACTGAAGATGCACTCATTATATACTGAATCAGTTAAAGATTATTTTTTCAGATATAATCTGTCCCCTTTAAATGCATTTATGAATTAGTTTTGTCCATATCTATTTCATGAGGTGTTCTGTAGTTTTTCTGTTCCATTGCAAATCAGTGTTTTTCTGTGCATTTGTATTAATAGAAATCAACGCACATTTTTATTTTTTTATGTGAAATGACCATCAGGGAGGCTCAGATACCTTTTAAAAATCCCTAATGGATATCTACTGTAACAACTAGTTCTAGCTTCTTAACATGTGTTACAAGCTGTGTTCATGTCTTGTTCATTTTAGAATTGCTCTAAAGACCTTAGTATGTACCATGAAAGCTCACAAAATCAAACACACCAGAGATCTTACACCTATATATACTGTTTATCCCTTATAAACCTTTATGCCAGTCAAGAAGCTTTGAAGATGCACTTCTGGATATATTTGGAGTCATTGATTACCTGCTCTTAGTGAATCACTGTCAATTGTCTTTGGTTTCATTTTTCAAGTCCAAGCTAACACTTCTTTACATTTTATTTTTAATTTTGCCTTCTCATTCTTAATCTGAGTGCCTTACTTATCAGCTTCTTTTGACCTCAATTACATCAATTTTTGCCTTGTTTATTGTAGGACTATACCATGTTTAACTTTTGCTCATTATATTCATCATTCAGTGGAGGTTATATATTTTTGTAAAAAGGTGCAGTGGTAAGAGATGGTTAGGTAATAGAGTTAATGGTTGACATATTATCCGGATGATTATGCACAAAAAAAGATGAGAGAAATTTGCCCTGGTAACAGAAACAGTATCTTTCTATGACACAATTTTTAATACATTTAGGGGTAATGTATGAAGTAGAAAAGTAAATCAGATACATTTATTTTGATTCTGTACTTGGTCAAGGTGATTGAAAAAATATTTTCTAGACAATCTTTTTTTACTAATGTGAAATGTGGCGTCAGCAGGGGCTGCACTTGAATAGCTTGTGAATGAAGTACGGTATGTTGCTTTTAACTTCTGAAAACTGTGATTGTTTGAGATATATGTATATATTTGTATATATTTGTATATATTTGTGTGTGTGTGTGTGTGTGTGTGTGTGTATATATATACATAATATATAATGTGTAGGTATATATAAAAATAAAACAATACTTTTATATATACATAATTTATGTATATTTATGGAAAATATTACCTGTTGCTAGAATTTATTTTAATTATAAAACTACTTTTGTGAGGGGCAGAAAGAGAAAGTTAAGACTTGCTGCTTAAGTGTTAAGTAATACTCAGTTAATAACTATTTTTATCCAGTTTCTGATATGTAGTCTGCTGGAAGACAATGTCAGTGTTACTGCAAATTGGCTTATGTCTTTGTCAACTCTTGTATTTAGCTGTATAATGTAGTAGTGGTGCTATTGCAATTGTTTTGAATGAGAAATTAAAATTTCTATCTGTCTGAGAATCCTATTAGACTTGGAAATTAACCATTACTATGGCAGTAATTATGTTCAAATCATAAGTGTACCACAGCAGTCTAACAGCAAGTCAGTTAAGCCTCAGGAATATCAATCTGTCCAGTTAGGAAGCATAAGCAATTGTGAACTGGAGAGGCAAATGCAAGACACCTTCCAAAAAGGGAATGGTTTTACTGGTGGTGGTCACAGACAATTGCTCTCTCCTTATCCTTCCTGACTGATTCATCTCTAGTTTTACTAGTGTCCTTGTCACTACTGCTAGTATGAGGTGGCACCTACCACCAAATCAGGTTGGACAGGTAGTCCAGCTCTTCCAGGATGGCACATCCATATGTACTGTTGTCTCCCAGCACAGTCTTAAGAGCATGGAGGAGATGCCAAGAGATGAGCTGTTAGGTGAAGAGAGCTGGACAGGGCTGTAGAAGGGCATCAACCCAGCAGCAGGACTGGTATCTGCTCCTTTGTGTGAAGAGGAACATAAGGAACACTGCCGGAGTCTTTCGGAATGACCTCCAGCTTGCTACTGGTGTGCATGTTTCTGACCAAACTGTTAGAACTAGATTGCATGAGGGTGGCATGAGGGCTTGCTGTCTTCTGGTGGGACCTGTACTCACAGCCCATCACCGTGCAGGTTGATTGACATTCACCAGAAAATACAACAATTGGCAGCTCTGCCCTTGGTGCCCTGTTCACTTCACAAATGAGAAAAGGTTCATACTAAGCCCATGTGACAGACGTGAAAGAGTGTTGAGACTCTGTGGTGAATGTTATGTAGCCTGCACCATTATCCAGCATAACAGTGATGGTCTGGGAAGGCATATCCTCAGAGGGTCACACAGACATCTACTGTACGTGCTAGGCAGTGCTGTTAGGTACCATGATAAAATCCTCAGAGACATTGTCAGACCTTATACTGGTGCAAAGGGCCTTAGATTCCTCCTGGTTCAGGACAATACCCAGCCTCATGTGGACAGAGTGTGTAGACAGTTCCTGGATGACTAAGGTATTGATGTCATTGGCTGGCCTGCAAATTCCCCTTGACCTGAATCCAATTGAGAACCTCTGGAATATTATGTATCAGTGTATTCACCACCACTAATCAGTGCTAGAGACTGCCCAGGAGCTCATTGATTCCGTGATTCAGGTCTGGGAAGAGATCCCCCAGGACACCATCCACCGTCTCATCTGGAGCATGCCCAGATGTTTTTGGGAGTGCATACAGGCATGTGGGTTCCATACACACTACTGAATCACATCATGAGTTGCTGTGATAAAATTCATGCAAGTTGGATCAGCTTGTGATTTAAATTTTTGACTTTGATTTTTGGTGTAATGTTAAATCCTGTCCGCAATGGGTTGGTGATTTTGGCTCCTGTTGACCGTTGTTACATCATTTTGTTCTCAACAAATTACACAGTATTGCTCTATAAAGATTTCTGCTTGAATATTTTGTTCAGCAAGATCCAATGTGTGATTTAAGTGTTCCCTTAATTATTTTTGAGCAGTGTAGTTTATTTCGAGAACTATGGGAATGACTTGTCCTAATAGCAGTTATGCCTATGAACATGTACATTTTCAGATAGCTCTTAATTCACAGCTTGCTTTAATTAACACCTGAAAGAGAACTCTACTTGCTTGATGTAATGAGTATATACTGGTAAACGGGTTGTGAGTGTAAGACAATCATTCGTTATTACTGTACCAGCAATTTAAGCAATTTCTTTTTACTTTAATAGGAACCTACTGTATACAGTATATAATTTGGTTGTACTGATATTTTGAAAAAGATACGGATGTTCCTAATGAACTTGATGGTTGCATACATTGGTAGTAAAAACAATAGCTAAATAGTATATTCAAAACTAATGGCAATTTTTAATTTTGTACATTTTTTAACCTGCAGGATATGTTAGGAATGGACTTTCACTATTTTCTTTAGATTTTTTATGGCAATTGCTAGTTTATATTTGAACAACTGAAGCAGACATTAGAGTTCTAATACTGTGTATTTTTTTTATATTATTACATTTAAAAAATCACAGTATCCTATACTGCATTCATCCTATTATTGTTAATTATTAACAAGACTTGCATATATATTTTAAATAAGTGCAGTTATATTACAAAATCAACTAATGGTGCATTTACTGTAGCAGTCGCACAATACAAATTATCTTTCCATTTCAAATTATAAAACCTAAAAGGCCCAAGCTCCTCCCGGGGGCAAGGTGGGACCTAACCCTGGACAGTTCAAACTAAAACATTTATTACACAATTTGAAACTGTGTGTCAACATTTTAAAAAATAAGGTATTTTCCGTTGTGCACTTTTACCATAACAGTAATTGATATTAATGGTTCAGAGCTCATGCGAAGTGTAGCTCAGTATTTGCTATTATACTTAACAAATATCTATTTTTATGCTGTCTTTTTTGCCCTTTGTTTTCCTGCTTCTCTGAACTGATGCAGTAAGATGTTGCAATTCCATTCATGTCTCCCTGTCATTCAGATATCCCATATTTACTACTTTGGAAGTAATCATTTGTCCAGAACTCTACATCTTTTCTTATTTGGGGTAAATATCACTTTAAATTTAAAACAATATAGTGTCAATGGCCTGTGTGTCCTTGTCTACCTTAAATGACAGTTTCACTTAAGACATCAGTGTAGTGGTTATGTACTGTATCACTTGACACTGCATTTAAGATTGTATATGACAAGTCAGAAAAAAGAATAATATTTTATTATCATCCATTGCATTTGCCTAAACTGTTTATATATACATCAGTCCATGATGCTATTTTCTGTCAAAGGTGAGTTGGAAGGCTTACAGAATCTTGGCTGTACAGTATATATGTAGTGCTATAAGAGAAAAATGAAAATACATGAAAAAGAAAATTTAAAAATACTCTATTTCTGTGTTACAAAATCTTTTTTTAGAGCGCTCACAACAAACTACTACCCTCTTTAAATTAAATTTAAATTCTTCAGTTGAATTTACTCTTATAAAGTGCACTTGCACTTACAAACCCAATGTGGTGTTCTTTATACTGATTCATAATCCTCTGAAACAGAATGTTTTAACTATTACTTGTTGCTGGATTCATATATTCTAGAACATTACATCCTATTACTATTATTCATTTGCATATATTTTTGTAAAGGTATTTGAAAGGTTCTTCTTTGTAAAGTTCTTTGGGAGTTCTTTGGATGGAGTGGTAGTTCTGAGGCTAAGGATCTGCACAGGCAATCGGAAGGTTGCCAGTTCAAAACCTGTAAATGAGCAAGGCCCTTAACCTGCAATTGCTCTGTCCTGGGTATGACATTAACCTGAGGTCATCCAACATGCAGCCACAGTAAAAATAACCTCACACTGTTCCATCCTAACTAGTGTGGTGCTGAGATGTCACCCATTGCATGGCTGTGCTTGGGTCATGATTTGGAATCCCGAGAGGGTTTGTCGTGTGGTGCGTGCTATCATGCGCTGTATCAGTGCATGTTCCCAACCTCTGCCCCTCTTTGGAAAAAAATGCTTATCTAATCTGTTTTTCCAGTTCATTTTTGGGTTATCGTAGCATTTTTACCTTGCAATGTTTGTTTTTGATTAAATCCTCAAATCCTCCTTTTAACTTTAAAAAATAAAGTAATTTACACTAAAATGTTACCATACATCTGACTATTTTGGTTCTAGTTTCACAATATGTGCATTGTGTATTCTTAGCTACTGAATGAGCTTTCACTGTATTCATACACAATACATTCTATACCTTTTGAGTCAATTTTGCATAATAAAAAGAATTTAAGCATTTAGCATTCACTTCTAGTACAGCTCCTTCTCTTACCTCTGTCATTTCTCACCAAGCAACCACAATGGCATTTGTAATTAGCTATTCCTTAAGTTACAGTACATATTTGTCCTCCTTTAGTCAATGCTTCTCATCCATTTGACATAAGGCAATGGTACAGTCTTACATTCCACCTCCCCATGAAAAGCGTTTCATTATTTTAGCCAAACAACAAATGCTATATTTCATAATGTTTTGTTGGTTTGCGTTTTGCATCTGACATTATGATGTACAGTATCAGTGAACTGGTTACCAGAAAATTTGCAGCAAACAGATGAATTAGTCACTACTTTTTACATTATTGATTGTCACTTCAGAAATAACATTTGATCAAATTAATAATTGATTTACACTATTTTCTCTGAAACCACAATGAGAGCACTATCAAAATACCATACTCTAACAAAAAAACAATGTGATGCTTAATATTCTCCAAATCAAACTGCTTTTGTGCAAAAAGGTCACTTTAACATCTGACTGTTGAAGAGAAGCATATGAATATAATTAATCTGCTTTTGTCTTTTGCTTGTTATCATTGCATCCATCCCAGTCAAGTTTATTATAATGGTGGTGGGCCAAATACCTCGACAAAAGTATGAATAATTGATTATCTTTTAAAGTTAAATCACAAAATCGCAAGATGAATAAAAAAGATATTCATAATACTTTTAACCTTTTAACATCAATATGTGCCATACCCATCTGATGTACGTATAATGGAGGATTGTTAAATTCTTTATGTGTCAGTTTAGTGAAAGCTCTGCAGTAATTGAGTAAAATTTTAAAATGCAGTGGAAAAGACTGAATTACATTCTTTAAATAATGTTTAACTGGCATAATGCCACGTGACAGAAAACTTCATGACCCAGTTTGAGCTTATGGGTGCAAAGTTTGTACAAGTCTACAGAATCCAGGAGTGTAAAATGTCTGCCTCATATTCCATTCATTTTATACTTCTGTTGTAATTAATAGAAACACATTATCAGGGATAATAACTCTGGAATTCCCCATATAATGTAGTCTATGGTACATTTTTATTTAACACAAAAATCACTATAGTTTCCAAAGTCATATTTGAAAGATGAACACTCATAAAATCATTAGTCATTCTTTTGCAAAATTCTATTTGACTTTACAATTTGGTGGGCGGAGTGGTGGCTCTGAGGCTAGTAATCTGCACTGGTAATTGGAAGGTTGGCAGTTTGAACCCCGTAAACTCCAAAAGAGACTGTACTCTGTTGGGCCCTTGAGCAAGGCCCTTACCTAGGACAAAAGAATTTAAGGTTATGACATTATTTTGCATCCAGCCCTATATGTGGGCCCTCCAACCTGCAGGGAAAACCTGGGGGTTGGTGGCAGAATTGGTACTCCAGCCACCATAAAAAAAATCCTCACACTCCATCTGCACTAGTATGGTGCTGAGGTGTCACTCGTTGCATGGCTGCACTTGGGTCCTAATTTGGGGTCTTGAGTTGGTTTGCCATGTGGTGGGTGTGGCAATGCACTGTATCAGTGCATGCTCCTGACAACTGTCTTGTCATTTTAGTATGCTTGTGATTTTGTTCATTTCAGCCATGTCTACTGTATGAGTAAAAAAGCATAAATACGGTAAAAAAAATAAGTACAAGCAAGTGACTGAAGTAAGGATTAAATCATCCACTGACGACTGAAATCGAGACAGAGAGATTTGTATTCTGAGGAGAATATTTGGGTATTTAGGAGTTTGTCTACTATGAATTATCTAGATGCCATTGTGTTGCTTATAAGCTGATAAGCTACAAAAGTCATTTAATGTGTTGTGACACAGACTGAACCAATCCCAGGTAGCTTACACAAAGGCAACCTTTGGTGGTGTCCATCAGTCCATCATTTCAGCTCGAGTTAAGCTTGCAGGGACACCTTCTTTATGAAAACTCTACACAGAAAGAGACAAAGTCAAGAATGAAACCACTTTCTGTCTTCCCTTCAGAGACCATAAGCTGCCTTCTTTCACTCAGCAGACTTTCCACCCTCCTCTTAGCCTTTCATGCCTTGACAGCTACAAGAAAACAATTGCATCCCTGGCATCTGCTGGAGTGCCTGCCCACTATAATTTTTGGGGAGAATTATATATTTCCTCCTATGTTCCAAATCCTTCTTTTTTCTGTATTGGTGTACCTGTGCATTGCCATTTTTTTGATGCCTAGTACACTTGCAGGGGGTTGCTTCCCTCTAAATGTGCCTTTTCCTCTGCATTGGCATCAAGACTTGCATCACCACTGCCACTGTATGTTTTCACTCCACTTGTAGGGACTAAAAATTATTTCCTATCCCTCTATGCCCACGCTGGTTAAATTGTGGCTTATTTAGTATATAAGCTAAACAAAGATAGGAAGTCTTAAGAAATAATTCACAATGGAAGTGACAAGTTCATTTTCTTTTAAGGGTAAATTCCTGGATTGTTCTTGATTTTATACCACTCCAGATGGTAAGGCGGCTGTGGCTTCCATTCATCTCCAGCAGATTCTGTTGATTGACTGTTGGGTGACTGTATGTTGAGAACAAATGGCAACACTGATGTATTAGAAAATAGAAAATAAACATTGTTAGTCCCACAAGTCGTGAATAATAAGACTACATCTGTTCAAATGCAACATATCCAGCAGTACCATCTGCTCAGTTAAGAGTGAAAAGTAAGGCTCAAAACGTAATAACAGATCCCAAGATTAAAACACTGACCTTGATGGGACAGTTCTTACAATGACATAGACAGCCATCTCAAAATACAAGCTGCCTTTACACACAGTGACTATTTCAGGCGAGCAAGTTCAAAGGAGCACTCCAAGAATCTGTTTTTCAGTTAGTACTATATCAGAACTGAATAGCTGCAGTCATTTTTATTTTTGCTTTTTATAAGGTGAGGCAGTTCCTTGTATTAGCTCTGGTTGGTTTTAGAGAATACCTTCTAAAAAGCAATGCCCCTTGTTTTGAATCCGCTTGCTTGCCATAGAAAAATATTAAAATTCCTTTTTTTATGTATAATGCAACCACCAGATGGCGCCACTGAGCCCCGAACCCAAGACACAGTAATACCCAGCACATTTTTTCCTTAGCTTGTTTCCAAAATCACCTTTCCAAGATCAGTTACACAAAACCAATTCTTCCTCCTTTCTTTCTCCCATTGAATATTGCCTGCTGCCTCCCGACTGTGACTCTGTCTCCCTGGACTCCAGCCAGGCAATCCATCTGTTGTTCCACTCTTTCTTCCGACGCTCCCTGGAAGCATTTCTGGGCCATAAATAAAGCAGGGAGGTCCCAAGACACTTTTGGACTCCAACTACCAAGCACACCTTTGGGTGTCCCAACTGGGCTGCCACACGAAGACCACTGCCACCTTCAGTATGGAGGATGGAACTGCTCCCAAGTTGTGGCATCTGTTAGGATATCCATTATTTTATACAGAGTTATCTTTTCATCTAGCCAGCCAATCCATCTGTTGTTACACTCTGGTTTCCCGTCCAGGTAATAAGCCATCCTGGGATGCTCGTTCTTGTCCTATAATACCTTCCTTATTTTTAGACCCACTACAATAATTTCAGTATTACTCATCAAGGAGAATTCTAAAACAAAGTAATTAGAAATCATAAGTAATAGTCTCGTAATGTACTAGTATGTGTATGATAGCACCAGCATAATCAAATTATAAATGCAATTTGTTAAGTAGTGTAGCCTGTGTAAAGGGAAAAAGTGAGTGGTTTCATACAGTAAACAAATATGAAAAAACATTGAGGAGCGTGCAACAAAATTATACTGTTCTTACAAAACCATAGAATGTGTCTCAGATCCCATATGTAAATAAGTTTAGCAACTCCTGACTGGAATATCCCTTAATTGAAAGGTAGATTACGTCTGTATTGTTTATTCAGCTCAGGGTCGCTGGGATTGGAGCCCATTCCAGCAGCAACAGGCACAAGCTAGGGTTCAGCCTTAGATGTGGTACTAATTTCTAAATTAATGACAAAACGTTATATATAGCGTTAATACATGACATGTAACGCAAGTTTTTGTAGCCTAGTCTAATTTAGTATGTACATGATTTTTAGTCCCTTTGGCATCTGTACACACTTTTAGAAACATTATGAGCATAGTCAATGTGTGTATTCAATATATTGTCATTTTACAGTACTGTAGATACAAGTTTAAAGCTAACTGTGAGTAGGATGCCATTCTTTTCACTCACACATACGCACACATGCGCACACTCGCACATACACACATATTTACAATTCATACTTGCCACTCAGGTTAATTTATATATTTTTTTAAATGTGAAAGGTAGAGGGGACATTAAATACACAGTAAAATCCATATAAATATGGAACAACAAACATCAGATTGGGTACATTCTGTGTGAAGTGGACTCTTTTCCCGTCCCATTGTAAAGCCTTGCAATTAGATTTGTGATTATCTATAAAAAAGAAAGGAGGTTTTACATTATTTTATGCTGAAGTATTAATTTCATGTAGACATTCCAAACTAAAAACAAAGTAGCGTTATCAGGCTTAATTGTACCCAGTGCATTTAGAACTTGTGTCATTGGCAAGCTGTGGACAAAACTGGCAACATGTCAGAAGGTGCAATTATGGTTCTTCTGTTTTGTGTATTTAGTGATAAAGAATACAAAAACAACCTTGGTTTTGTGTGAAAAATTATAATTTTGTAATAGTAGATGTGCATAGTTAATTTAACAAAATTAATAAATTGTACCGTGCAAATCCACTTTAGTGCATGAGCACTTTTATATAAAATTTACTCCTACAACCCAACCTATACATCATATTTTTTGTGCTGAAGCCTTGTTGGATATGTAATTTAAATGAAATGGATTAAACTCGGAAGAAGAGGAGAAAAACAACTAATTAAAACAAAATGTTTAGAGAAAAATGTAGCTGTGTATATACACAAGTTAGAGTCTAATATCTGTTTCAACTTTATATAGATTGTCATTATAAAACTTGTCTAATTTGAATTTTGACCCTTGTTAAACAAAGAAATGCATACCTCCATACATATATCCAGCAAGGCCTTGACCAAAATCTCCCAATGAGTACTGTTATTTTTGCATTAATGGATTCAGATTGTACAGTATGTTAGCTGGATCACAGTTTTTGTGGATTTTGCATGTTCTGCTGTGTCTGAATGTATGTTTCTCCAGCTACACTGGAATTCCTCTTTAAATCTAAAGACCTGCAATTTAGATTGACTGGTGACTGTAATATTGGCTCAGTACAGGTGTGTTCATGAATGAGCCCTATGATGGACTGGTGCCCTTTTTCAATGCTGGTTCATGACATGTACTCAGCCTTGCCAGGGTAGACTGGCTTTTTTTGAGCCAGATCAGGATGGATTGATGAAATAAAGATTTTTTGTTTATTTTTTACAGTGTTCTAAACTATTTTTGCATCTGTTTATCATCGTATGGTTATAATTAGTAACAACAAAAGCTTTAATTGTTCCTCTTGTTTACTGCTGAGAGAAAAGCCTGTTCTGCACCATTGAATTACAAACACTAAGAACATCTGGAAACAATATACAAATCACATACAATTGGTATTTAGATCTTGACAGTTGAGCATACCTGAATGTAAGCTCTAAATGTCACGCATGAGCTATTTTTGGAGTGTCATCATTCTAATATATATATATATATATCTTTTGCATTTTGTGTTTTAATTTTTTTCTTTAATTTTTTGAAAACAAAATGAAAAACAAAACAGCTACCTAATTGGGAGGCATAGTACAATATGGGCCTTTCCCCTTCCTCCATAGGGAGCATAGTTTTTAGGTTGTGTTTACAAAATGTGCCTTTCATTTTAACCAAAAGATACTTGGTTAGTTTTCGATATGACATATTACAATTTTTTTAAGATTTTTATTAAACTTTCCATTGAAAAGGACTTTTAACTAAAATGAATGCTTCAGTTACAAAGTAGCTCTGAAAATCATTGGAAAAGTAATACAAATAATAAAAATTATTATAAAGCTGGTTAACAAATTATACAATTTATAAACACATGAAGAATATGCTTGACACTAGGACTATAGAAGCTGGAGGCAGAATAAAACAAAAAGATCTTTCATGCCATCTTCTTGGGTGCAAGGAGCCTGAGCAATGAGAAGCAATAAACTGTCCTGTGAATTACACAGCATATACATATAAGGTGTCAGAACACATAGTGCATCATGATTTGCTGTGTACTGGGCTGCACTACCACAGAAAGGTCAGTGTGTGCCCATTTTGTCCCGCCGCCCATAGCTAAAAGCACCTAAAATGGGCATGTGAGCATCAGAACTTGACCATGAAGCAATGGAAGAAGGTGGCCGGTTCTGATGTATCACATTTTCTTTTAGATCATGTGGATGGCTAGGTGCATACATTATTTACCTGGGGAAGAGATGGCAGCAGGATGCACTATGGGAGGAAGGCAAGCTATCAGAGGCAGTGTGATGCTC
The DNA here is from genome assembly GCA_026402145.1 of Polypterus bichir lapradei. Taxonomy (NCBI): domain Eukaryota; kingdom Metazoa; phylum Chordata; class Cladistia; order Polypteriformes; family Polypteridae; genus Polypterus; species Polypterus bichir. The sequence continues at coordinate 75,316,527 of JANRMT010027041.1, forward strand.
TGGACAATGTTCTGCTGGGAAAACGTAGGTCCTAGCATTCACATGGATGTTACTTTGACACATACCACCTACCTAAAGATGTATACACACCATGTACATCCTTTCATGGCAAAGGTATTCCCTGATGGTAGTTGCCTCTTTTTGCAGGATATTGTGCCTTGCCACACTGCAGAAATTGTTTAGGAGTGGTTTAAGGAACATGACAAAGAGTTCAAAGTGTTGATTTGGCCTTCAAATTCCCTATAACTCAATCTGATCAAGTATCTGTGGGATATTCTGAAAAAAACTGCTCCAAGGAAGCCCCACCTCATAACTTACAGGACTTAAAGGATATTCTGCTAACATCTTGGTGCCAGATCCCACAGGACACCTTCAGAAGTTTTGTGGGGTCCATGCCTTGACAGCTCAGAGGCATTTTGGTGACAAGAGTGGAACCCACACAATATTAGGCAGGTGATTTTAATGTTGTGGCCGATGCACGTAGACTGCAACTTTCGTATACTGTATTATGCAGATCCTCTAGTGTAATCCCACTATTCCAAATAGAAACAAGGAGTAGTCATGCAAAGGAATAGTTGGCTCAGTTCTAAATGTGATCATTGCATGTATGTGTACCCTTGCAACGAACTGGTAATCCATCCATAGATGCTACTTTCCTTGCACTTGTTGATCCCAGGATAGACATTGGTTCTTGAGACCTTTAGCTGGATAGGAATCAATGAAAAATTAGCCTTTGCATGAATGTAATTATAAACACTAGGGAATATATCCATCCATCCATTTCCCAGCCTGCTTATTTAGCTGTTCTTTAAAATAACTAGTTGCCTGTATTATTATTATTTTTGTTACTTTGGAAGACAGTTATGAAAAACTTGTGAACATTAATTTTTAACAGACTTTCATATTTATTATAATAAGCCAAAAACTTAAGTCCACTTTGTCTTTTTTAAGGTAGCTCCTATGTTTACCCACATCTGAAATGCATGTTAATTTTAAGCAAGACATGTGTGTATGTGTAACAGTCCCGAGAGGCTTATGACCCTAGAAAGGAAAAAAAAGTTTTATATACCTGAATGGACTTTGATATTTAAAACATAGGACTACATTGCTTTTTTTGTTTAACAAAATGGCTTTTTGGTGTCATCAATAAGTTGTTGCAGATGTTCTATGAGACGACTGTGGCGAGTGCTCTCTTCTACGCGGTGGTGTGCTAGGGAGGCAGCATAAAGAAGAGGGATGCCTCACACCTGGACAAACTTATGAGGAAGGCAGGCTCTATTGTAGGCACAGAGCAGGCTCCTGTCAATCATGGAGAATCCACTGCATCCACTGAACAGTATCATCTCCAGACAGGGAGGCAGCTTCAGCGACAGACTGCTGTCACCATCCTGCTCCATTGACAGACTGAGGAGATCATTCCTCCACCACACTATGCGACTCTTCAGTTCCACCCTAATACAAAATTGTCTGTCTGTTATACCTTCATTGTTATCACTCTTTAATTTAATATTGTTATAATATTACATTTAATATTATAATATAATATTGTTCTTTATCAGTATTCTGCTGCTGGAGTACGTGAATTTCCCCTTGGAATTGATAAAGTATCTATCTATCTATCTATCTATCTATCTATCTATCTATCTATCTATCTATCTATCTATCTATCTATCTATCTATCTATCTATCTATCTATCATCATTTAAATGATCTTCATTTAGAACAAAGCTGAAATTCAGGATTAACCTTTAAAGCTATGTATTGTCTTTTGTCCCATCTGTTCTAAAATCATTTTTTGCAACTCTAAAGTTATGTAATTAGTGAGTACAGATGTATTATTTTTGGATTAGTGTTCAAATACTTGTTGGTAGTTTGAATGCATTTTAAATGCACAAGAACACAAGTCAAAGCAGTTGCGTCTATTAGGCTGTAAATATTCACTTATTTTTTCAACCTCCTTATTGTAGTCTACTGTTAGCGGGAGCTTGATTCTGTCGTTGCTTCATTGTGCACAAGGATGGAACCAGTCCTGGACAAGTGCCTGTCCAGATTCAAATTTAACACACACATGGATTGGGTCAATTTAGTGTGATCACAGAGCCTAACACCTCATCATCATCATCATCATCACCATCACTGGTTTAATGACCATTGTCTAGGCTTATCCAAGTTAGCCATTAGATAGCATATCACATGTGTTTTAAGATGTGAGAAAAAAAATGAAGTACCCATGCAGATAATGGGTAGACATGCATGATAAATGGAGAGTTAACCACTGCACCACTGTGCCACCATCTTGTAGGCAGTGTCCATGAAAAATACTTCTTTTAGATATTAATTGAATTCCCCTCTAGAATTTACGTTATTCTCTGGGGCAGTTTGTTTAATTTAATTCTAGCTACATTTTGCATTCTCTCAAATTTCTTGATTGTTAAACAACATAAAAATATAATATCAGAACATTATATCCCATCTGTGAAGGGATAAAGTTAACCTTCAGGAAGCCATCAGCATACAAAACTTGTCTTTTTTTCTTGATGCACAATTATAAATTCTGGATAGCCTTTTCAATTGGACATTAGGGACACGTTTAACCACTTAAATCAGGCAGCATTAATCAGCTCAGAAAGAGTTCAGGAGGTTAAGAGTGATCTAGAAATTATTCATGGAACTAGCAAACAAAACACTGGAGTAAAATTGCTGCAAACCCAAAGCATTCTGATATTTCTATTTAAATGTGACATGCTATCTCACAAATTCAGATTTAATTGGATTGCTTTCTTGCACAGTACATGAAACATAAACAGAATCCATAATAAAACAAAAAGCATTCAGTATTTTAAGGTAGTACTTCCGCAAAGTTACATTTAACTTGTTTTTTCTGTAATAAATATGAGAGAAGCACCCTGTCTTTGAATGTTTGATGTTGAATGGCTTACAGTTTCTTCAATTCAGCAAAAGCAGAAACAGTACTTCAAAATATACATATTGTGCCAGTTTCTTACATTGATCTGTTTCACCAGTGTCTGATTGATGGGTTTTACCTCATTACTTGTAAAATTATAGACTGGTTGCAATTCAAAATAGACTGCATTTTACACACACACACTTATTTTCATTCATTTATCTTATTACCCCTCTTATTTCCAGTATAGCATCCAGTGGCATCAGTCACAAAACAGTTCTAGATGTAATGTCACAGCATTATAGAGAACATTTATTCACAGTGCACCAATTTTGTGTCCCTAGTCAAACAAATAACCTTTGCTTTATTCAGTACCTTCTATAGGAAACACCATTAAAAGCACTTTACAAAAGTGGTCTTCAGAGGGTTTCGGACTGAGGACCATTCTGTCAAAGTTAAAGATGACCACCTATGGCCAATAGCCACATCCATCCATCCATTATCTAACCCGCTATATACTAACTACAGGGTCACGGTGGTCTGCTGGAGCCAATCCCAGCCAACACAGGGCACAAGGCATGAAACAAACCCCGGGCAGGGTGCGCACACCCACATCCACACACCAAGCACATACTAGCAACAATTTAGGATCACCAATGCACCTAACCTGCATGTCTGTGGACTGTGGGAGGAAACCTGGGGAGAACATGCAAACTCCACGCAGGGAGGACCGGGAAGCGAACCCAAATCTCCTAACTGCGAGGCAGCAGCGCTACCCACTGCACCACCGTGCCGCCCCAATAGCCACTTGTTACTGAAAATTCTTTTTTTTTTTCTACAAGTACTCATGTGACAAATACTGTAACAATCTAAGGTTCAAAGAGGAAGCGTTGGCACACTTACTCCAATAGTGAGTTTGTAGGCTTGAACAAGGCTGAATATTCAAAAGTACCTCCTTAGTATAAGTGTCTGTGCTATTTCCGCTGTTACACCTTTGGAAGGGGCCCTAAGAAAGACAACAAAAAATGAGCACAAACATAACTCTGTCAAACTTGCACTGCGCCTCTGTCTATTTCTGTGTTGCAAGCTAATTCTTGTACTGCTACACTATAAAGCAACTATGCTGGCTCCTTTTTGTTGTGTTTGCCCACAGGTGTCTGCCTCTTACCTGGATTCTTTTCTCTGGTCTGGGGGGCATATACTGTCATTTTTTAAAACTCTTGCCTACCAGGTGCTTAACCCTGCTCATCTGGAAGGCAAGTAGCATTATAAGAATAACATTCAGACCTTACTGGTTTTAGGTTTCAGAGTGCCAAATCGTAATAATCTTTAATGAAGTCTTAAAGATGATATTATGGTGCACAGACTTAATCAAAAGAATACATCAGAAGTAGCACGCTTTAGCGTTCACATTGAATTAAGTGATTTCTGGTTCCAGGGCTTGGCCGTCAAGGTGGATTTTAAGTAGGAACCCCATGTAGTGGAAGAGTTAAGTCAGCAAGGAGAGAGATGACGAGTTTGAAGAAACTTCTAAAGAGTTAAAGAGAGGAAGCAATCATTACAGCCATACAGGATCACTGTGGAAACGAGTAGTGCAGAAGTGAAACCTGTTATAACTTGGAATAAAGTCAGACAATGTACTCTGTGGTGAGTGCCTCAGACCTATTTAATATTGTCTTATCAACAACAAGGTTTTAATAAGAAAGAAGACATGGACCAGACTTTTAAGAATCCCTGCTTTACAAACAGGAAGGTGTACTCTAATTGTTGTACTTAGTAATTGTGGCGAGGTATTGTGGCTAGATGGTATTTTTTGATTACTCCTTGAAACTAAGAATTTTAATGTACTCTGGTACATGTAAAAATAATCACCCTCTAAACCTACAGATAAAGTGAGATTACACATGCAGAAGTGGACATTGCTTCCAGGCTGCATTGATATTCACATAGATTTTCCAACTGACTTCTTCTGTGCAAGGAATGCTGTGCAGATTGTTTTGTTATTACAGTAGTCCTCTGTTTTTGAAAAAATACCTGCATATTTTATTGTCAAATTGATTTGCAAGTTATTTGTTTATTTTATTGGCAAATAACCAATAGATCCTGAAAACAATTGTCTGTTCAGGATTAAGGTACTTTTAAAGAAGTGTAATTTCCATCCATCCATTGTCCAACTTGTTATATCCTAACTACAGGGTCACAGAGGTCTGCTGGAGCCAATCCCACCCAACACAGGGCGCAAGGCAGGAATAAATACTGGGCAGGATGCCATCACAGGGCACACACACACACCAAGCACACACTAAGGTCAATTTAGGATCACCAATGCACCTAACCTGCATGTCTTTGGACTGTGGGAGAAAACCGGAGCACCCGGAAGAAACCCACGCAGACATGGGGAGAACATGCAAACTCCATGCAGGGACGACCCGGGAAGCGAAAGAAGTGTAATTTTTACAGAGTAAAGTGATTTGCTTAATTTGCTCCTACCATAATCTTGCTTGCAGTTTAACTAAGAGGGCACTTTGTATTACTTAATGACATCATGTCCACTAGAGAAACATGTTTCTCTCGCAAGAAAAGTTTGGTCAAAGCTTTTTTCAGTATGATAATCATTTATTAACTTAAGTCAGGGATTGGTTTAAAGATGCTGAGAAACAATTTACTATTCTCCTTCAGATCTTCTTATGTTCAGCGAGAAATTACTGGTGTTGGCTTTACAAATATTCACAGTTTGCCATTATTCATTTCTAATGACATTTTAAGTACCCAATATGATTTACCACTAGTATGGATTGGGATTTGCAGGTTTAGTAATAAAATGACATCTTAAATCAAGGATAGAAAAAGTATTCACTTATTCTTTTAAAAGTATCTTCAGGCCTTTCACACAATGAACTTTACATAAATGTAAAGGTAATAAAACATGAATAATCGCAAACCACTCAGATTTGTTTCATCTGGCAGCAGGAATTCATGGTTGCTTTGTTACCCCTGATAAGAAAGGTACTACATAACATAGCTGAAATGATCCATTCATCAATTTTCTAGTCCACTTATCTAGGTTAGGGCTGCAAAGAGCCAATGCCAATCCCAGAAGCATATGTTGGGAATCAACCCTTGACAGGCTGCTGGAAATAATTTGATTTCCTAATCTGTTGACCTAAAGTATTACAAGAGTGCCGGAGGCTAGTAAAGGGTTCATTAAATCAACAGTCTGATAATGGTGTGTGTTTAGCTGAATATCTGCACAGTATTCATATTCATAATGTTCTGAAATGTTTACAACAAAAGATCTGTCTAATCAGGTCAAATAATGTACACGCTCTTTACAGAAATAAATTAAATCCTGATTGTCTTTGCCTTTGCTTTTTTTAGTGTTTACAACAGGTAACTAATTCCACATTTTGCCTTTTAAAGCTCAAGTATTTAAATGTATATAAATAATTGCTGCTGTGTACTGGCATAATTCTTATAATGTACTTGGTTTAATTATTTGGTGTGTGGTTTGTTATTATGGAAAAGGATATAGCGTAAATGCCTTTTGCATGCTGTATTTATTCAGCAGTGCAAATCTCACACATGAATTTGTCTCTGGTTACTTCAGGTATTCAGCATTAGTATTGGTTATGTACGTTCTGAATTACACCCAGCCTGAAGGATGTTCAGGAAGTTCAAAGGGTGCATGTAGCTGGCTTAAATTGCTCTACAGTACTTAAATTGTACACACCATATGTTCTTGTTATTTTCAGTACAAAGTGTAAAGCAAAGTGTCTTACTGCATGTGATTCCTTTCACTGTTTTCTTGAACAGTTTATATTATAAATACATGACAAAAATCGTGTCATATTGACTCCAATTTGAGTCTTTTAATGTACTCTAGTCCCAAATATGCACAGGATGACCAGTACAATTTGTGAGGGCAGAGTGGTATTCATATGTCGTTTCTAATATTTTTTTCATCTGGAATTTTTACTGTGTACATCAAATTGTGTCTGGGCTCTACAGAAGAGTGAGTCAAGTGTACCATCACAATGTTGTTTGGACTGTTATTTTTATCCTTAAAGAATTATTTTATGGCAATAAATATTTATTGTATGAATGTGGTTATTATAATAAAAGGTTGGAATGTGGTGACAGTAGCATTAAAGCAGGAACCTATCTAGAATGGAAGGCAGTTCCGTTACAGGGCTCATTCACTCACATTTTGGGACAGTTTAGATTGACCCTTCAATCCAACTTACTTGACTTTGGGATTTTAGGAGGAAAACCTTGCAGATATGGAGAGAACATGCAGACTTGCTCAGGCCAGTCTCCAGAAGAAGTGCAGCAATTTTTGCACCGTTGTGTTGCCTCAAGTAAAACCACTTGAATTTGAAATGTATGTAAGCTTAAGTTGAAAAAATGACTTCATAGATAGTAATTTTTGATCAAAACATTAAATAATTCAAGAACTTTTTTTAATATATTTTTGTTTTTTAAAGTTTGTAAAAGTATTTGCTGAAAAATTATTACAGCAAAAATTTAATTTTTAGCTTTCTTTATCTGTTAGTTATGGTAGGAAGCTGCTGCTGTTTTTTTGCTTTTGTTTTATGCATGTCAAGCCTTAACACAATTGTAGAGGAACTTCCTGTTGAAACCATCTGCATTAATTTCTGTTTACTTAAAATAACAAATTTCAATCTATAAATTGTCCAGCTTTTTTTATCAGCTCTCAAATAGTTTTATGACCTGAATTTCTATTGGATTACGTTGAGAAGTTTTTTTTTTCCTTAGGAATCTACATAAAGTACAAAAGCCATAATTTTCTAAGGACACTCTACAGTTGTTTAAACAGATATTAAAAATGCTGTACATACTATAAATTGCATTTGTTATGCTAGTCAGCGCTATCCAGAAATGGTACAAACACATTTATTCAGGATTTAACAGTTATTATCATTTGTGCACAAAAGAAATTGAAAACGATTAAATAATAAATGGGGTGCAAGAACTTTCAGGAAATAGCATGTATGCTTAATACAAAACAGTCTGCATCAGTAGCTGGTAGAAATTCGTGGCATTTTTCTGTAGCCTCTGCATATAAAACAGTGACTCTGTACTCCCATGTACATCTTCTACCTAGCACTATGGTGTTCTACTGAGAGTGAGTAAAATGTGAAAGGGATGTTGTAACATGGGTGGCTTTCCAAAGTTAAGCTGCGGATGCAGAAAAAGACTGTTTTAGGATTTAATTGAAAAAAGCAAAACAACACTTCAATCAACTGGAAACATAAAATAATAAATGACGTAGAAATTAGTGTTTCTATGTAAATAGTTTATAAAAATTACACGCATACTTACATATTTCACAAAATAAGTATGTAAAATTGCAAGTGGCATGGTGGACGGATAATGAAACAAGTCACATCAGCAGTCGTCATTCATTTTAGAACCTTTGAGCAGATACAAAAAAGTGGCATTTCATTCACTTTTGTTTTTCTGCATGTGAATTTTTCCCACACGGCACTACCTCTGCACTTTATTGGTCTCTGTCTCTTTGTTAAACTCTTCTGCTATCTTTCAGTGGGGTAGAAGCTCCTGCTTCATTTTGTTTACAGTTTGGTATGGGACACGCCTTTCTTTTTGGCATGTACCTCAGTTGCCATGGAAAGTAGCCCTATGTACAGTACTTTTTGTTCCATGTGCATTGCCTTACCCGGCACTACCTGTTCTTTCTCATTTGCTTTTGCTTCGTCCTTCTTGTGTTGCCTTTTAAGGGGGCATGGTCACATCTCTGGTCTCATTTTGTTCATTATACTGAACAGACTTGGCTTTTTAGCATGAAAAAATGTGAAAATATTTTTTTAGCAGTGACATTTTTGGTATTGCCTCCTGAAAGGTTTAACGAAACACATCACCACAGTCACAGACCATCTTTCTCTGGTGGTATCTTTCTCTAAATTGGGAATAGATTTTAGTATATATTTGATATTTACCTCAACATCTGTATAAAATGTGATGCCAGTCATGGCAGGTTTGCTTGACTAACAGTGTGTGAATGGGCATAAACATATCATCTATAATAACTGTTCATTAATGGTTATGTTCTGTCCTTCCTTATAACACATGTGTTACATGAATATGCTAACACATTCAAGAAAAAAAATAATTTGATTGAAGTACAGCTCTATAGAAATGCTGGTGCATGTACTAATTCACATATATAATGGTTTGATGGCAGATGTGTACTCAAATCTTATGCTTTTTTTTTCTCCCTAAAACAGTGCCTCATTCATGACCAAGTTCCCCATTCCATTGGTTCTTCCAACCTCATTATTGTACCAGCATGTGTGCCAGCATCTTCATGACATGAACCACAAGCAAAGAAAGCTGTTTATTATATCATTTGCATGCATTGTGGGGTCTACCATGTTTGTGAAAATGCTTCCGAGTGAGCCATCTTCTAGTACTGTGCTTTCTACTCACGTGTTCTACTTTCTTTATTTCAAGTTGATACTGGCTGTGTATTTTGTATTTCAGGTTCTCTGAAAAACATTGTGATGCCATTTGAAGTAAATTTATACTAGTTTTTTTTTTACCTAACTGAAATAGCTGGAGTGCCTGGAGTGAGAGTTTTTCAGATGTCTATTATTGCCTTCATCATATGTAGTGAAACAACGTCATTGATTCTAAGTGTGACTCAGGACAGAGGGAACAAAGGATCTTTAGTAAAGAAAAAATAAAATAAAAATATCATTAGTCACATTTTCTGAGTAGATTTTGTAATTTACAACACAATGGGCATTTGTTCTACAGCAATTTAGGAAAAGTCAAGGAAAGACAGAAGCATGACACACACACTGATGAAATAAGTTAATTTAAAAATTTGATGGTCATATGTGTCATCTCTTGTAGTTTAAAATAGTGAGTTAGTTTTTTGTATCCTGTATTTCACTCAGTCTTTAGTAGGCAATTCTGCTATTGCAAGGTCACTTCCCTTTTGGCAGACATTAAAGAACTGAAATTCACAGATTACTTTTCACTATGACAATAGGTTTTTCATAAATGAATAGATATTAAAGTTAAAAGATGGATAATCATATGTCACTAACAGAGGTTTTGTGTGGCCATAAACATTTATCACTAGACAAAGTTTGATTTGCCTTGCTTACATTTCATTATTTCAATAAAAAAGTGTCTATAAGCAGTTTGTTGTCTAATGCATGTATCCTTGATTACAAGATAATAAAGGCTCCAAAAACGACCTCCATTTATAAAACATTGATTTACAGTACATATTCAGTTTTTGTAGCATTTTCAAATGTAGCCATATTTTCAAATCAGAATAGTAATACAGTAAGTTCACTGAAACATGTCCTAACATCTTTAAAATAGTCAACACAACTTTTGGAAGATTTTTGAAAAGAAAAGAAACAAGTAATTGTAAATAGCTTTTTTATTCTCTAAACAGTAGATATAAAAATATTCTAGAGGTTAAGTGCTTAACTTATTTAAATCTGTAGTTGAATGGAAATTCCATTTGTACAGTATCATCCTGAGTTTCAGGTTCCTGTGGTTTTACTACCATATCTATCTTCTAGATGTGTTGTCTCATAACCTGATGTATATGTTGACTGTGGTGATGCCTAATCAACAATCATAATAGCTGGGGTTTTACTGTAATATTAATTTCTTCCACTTACTATAATATTTAATCAGTCTCTTCTTGTTGATTATCATGAATTTGGGGTAGGTGAAACTATTTTTTATGAATACACACTTTAGAGCATTACCTGTGTACAGTGCTGCTGTTTTGCTTTTTAATTTTTTGTACATAAACATTCAAAAACTAGTATCTGGAGTGATGCCAGCTAATTTTGCAATGGCATGCAAACTACCGAATGCTTAACAAAAGCAAAGTGCTCACCAACTCTGCAGTGCCGGTTTGTTTTGCTCCAGGCTTGTGAAAAAACATTTTCCCACTGCTTTAGTTAAGCTACTATTACATCTGAAACTACAGCAGCCATTACTACAGTTGTTTCCAGTCCTTTAAACATCTTAGTATTCAATCACATACCTGTGTAGATTTAGAGACACTATCTGGGCCTAGGTCTCAACCAGATGAAAAGAAAAGGGAGAAATAGGCATCTGTTCAATGCAGCGATTGTTTCAAGGTCTTCACGAGGGTAAGTAGTCACTGTTTTGCTTCCGATTTTCAAACCCTTTAATGCAGCCAGTTTTGTAAGGAGGAAAGGCTTTTTTATTTTCAAATCCTGAATGCAGAGATTAGTAGATTAGTGCCTGCCTCTGACTCTTTGTTTTTTTTGTAATGAAGCAAATTTTTCCTTTGTGTTTTGGCTCACAGTATTGTTTTTATATCTAAAATAGTTCTTTAAACTCTTGCATGTTACTATGTGATGTAATGTTTGATTTAGAAACTACACATTTGCTGTTATTAATAAAAAGCTTTAATTTTCTTGATCCTTTAATTTGCTGGATTATACTGTAGCTGTGTACATTATAGATGCTAAATATATATAAATGTCAATGTTCGTGAAAGATAGCTCCTGATAATAGTTACACCAGACACAAGGAAACGCAACACAAGCTTAAATTCTCTTATTTTGTATTTTAAGGCTACACAACATTCTCAAACCTACTTATTTCAATTCAGAGTCATAGAGGCCAGATCCCACCCTGGGAATACCGAGCGCAAGGCAAGAAACAGCCCCGTATAGCATACCAGTCCATGACAAGGTCCATTCCCACATTCCTAACAATTTTCTGGGCATGTTATTTAGAATTTCCAAAGTACCTGGAGGAAGAATCATGCAAGCCTGGGGAGAACATGCAACATCTGGGTTTGGGATTCATACCCATAATGATAAATCTGAGATTCAGCAATGCCCCATTGTGCCATCATGTTGCCAATAAATTGTTTTGTGATATGAAAATGATGTTGTTGATAAAAGTGGTACTGATTAGGACCTATCTACCACAATAAGTGACTGTGATATTTTTTTTAATTAAAATGATTTTTTAGATTAGATTTTCCTGTTCTCTACAAACTATATTTGGACCCTATGAGTTGTACAGCATTGGACATGGATAGCGCCTTTCTTGTACACAATTACTTTTGGTAGAAGCAAGTTGGTCTTCTGATTGTTTATGCCCATAGAAAATGTTTATTGTAACATGGAGAAGAACTGCCATGGCCATAGCTACAGGGAAAGTGTGCTTTTGGATGTATACTTGTTTGAACAAGTTAATTGATAGACTTTTGAACGCTGAAGATTATTTACATTTTTCTCTCTTCTCAATTGCCAGCAGAGAAAATTACTAATTAACTTATAGTGCAGATTTTATATGTGCTTTACATATACTTAAGTCTTTAAGAAATCATATAGTAGAAGTTAATATCCAGAACATCCTTGTTACACTGTCTTTGACAACTGGAACTACCAGGTTGTTGCAGGGCACACTTGCGTAATTAGCCTAAGTTGTGTCATTTTGAAGGAAGTTGTTAGGCTGGACCAGTTCAATTAGAGAATAACCAGCGCAGACATGAAGACAATGCGCATAGGCAGTGACCACATGCAGATTTGACTTGAGGAACCTGGAGGTGTGAGACAGCAGCAGAATTCGTTGGACTGTCAAGTTTAATCCAGTGATATTCATGATCTAAGATTTCATATGATGACTTAGCAATAATAGTAAATCAAAAATGGAACAATCAGTCTAAATGACCAGTGAACATATTTAGCTGTCTATTTTTGCCATGCTGTAGTAGATTGTCATGCTATATATTTGTTCATTAAATTTGGTTCTTCATTGTTCTTAGTTGTTACCATATTACATTGAAGGTTATGTTTAACCATTTTCTGCTTCAATTTCATCTTTAAAATTGTGTTTGTGAATCATTACGTGCTATACAAATTATGTTTCTTCTTAAAACCCATCTTTTCCACTAGATAGTGGTTGATTTGTGATTATAGAGCACAGACAGTCAGGATGGTATGCGTTTTCACTTCACTGTGTCCAATTCTACATTACACAATTCAGTTCTTCTTATTCATTTGTGGGTATGTATCTGAAAAAAAGAATTCTTTAAAAGAATTTGCGGGAGTAAACATCTTCCGTGTGCAGAAGAGTCAGAGAATGTCACATCTGTAAAAATCTAACAACTAAAATCAATGTCTCATTTTACTAGAAACATTATTTTCTTAAATTTATTGGATTTTCTGAACCGATTAAAATTAGGTTTGGGGTTTGCTTCTCTTATGAAGTTACAATGTTTCATTAAGTATGGCATTCTCAATGCTGTTAGCTAATCCTATCTAGAAATTCTAGGAAACACCCTTTTTGTACTGTTTTTCTTTTACAAAATGCCATTGTTTATATTAATTTTACAGTTGGAACACCGAAAGGTTAATCCATGCAATTAAGGATTGCAGAGTTACCTGGAAAAAAAATGATGGATATTGAGAATGGGTAAACTGCCCACAATATCCATACCGGGGTTTAGACTCTTGGGGATATGAGGCAGCAGCACAAACCCCTACACTACGCAGTTTCCTGAAATGTGCAGCATTTTCAAAAATAAGGACTAGGTGAGGATTAAGGTGTAATTTGCTTAATGTTTTGTCACATATCTTATTCTCTGAGTGATGAAAGGTTTAGTGCTTTCTTTTATGCTGCGATAAATACATAATCACATTTAAAGTGCATTCTTATCAGTCATGGAATCCCTGATAATTAACCTCTGCAGGCTTCCGGTAGATTCCTTAAATACATTTGGACTCATTCCTGTTGAAATGATAAGCACTAATAATGTTAAACAATTGACCATTAGATAACAAACATATTGGCTGAAAACACTTACTGTTTGAACTGATCAGTAGAGACGTACTGAGCTAAGCCATGTTTCTCACATTTTATCCTTATTATCAATAAGCATGAGGAAGAGAGTGAATATAGAAAATAACTTATTAACTGGTCCTTTTGCTATTCCTCTGGAAGGAGCTCTATCTAAATGACTTCATTCTTTCACTAGAGACTTAACCAAAAAGATAATAATATTTTCCCCACAAAGTCGCCAGGATAAAGGCATCAAAGGAATCCTGATTACAAAAACTATTATATTAAAGTCTTATAAGCTGACAATCTTTTGGAAAGAACTCTTGGTCAATAATACTTCAGCAGGTTGTACTTTACATGTGGTACAGCTCTTAATAAAAATGGGTTTTAAGCTGAGATGTTTAGAAAACCAGTTACATACTTTCAGGTGCTTTGACACATCTTATTCAAGGGTTATTAAACTTACAGTCTCTTATATTTCCATCCATCCATTATCCAACCCGTTATATCCCAACTACAGGGTCACGGGGGTCTGCTGGAGCCAATCCCAGCCAACACAGGGCGCAAGGCAGGAAACAAACCCCAGGCAGGGCGCCAGCCCACCTCAGGTCTTTTATATAGACTATTTTAAACATTTTGTAACAATCCTGGGTATAAACGGAGACAGAGTGCTCATCACTGCTGTTTCCAGCTGCTTTGTCCATTCAAACACGCTGCTCAGCTCTGCTTTACTCCACACACTCGGGGTCAAAGGCAACCTGTATGGTGCACAATCCCTCAGCTTTGTGAACTGACCCAGGTCAATGGGCTTTTGATTTGAGGAGGTGCATATGATTTTGCACCCCAAGGGCAGAGAGTCTATCTCTGCAGTACAGGGTTCAATACAGAAAGAAACTGTGGATGGAGCACCAATCTATCATTCTGTACATAGACATGTACAGATGTACACATGCAAACACTGGGCCATTTCATATATCTTTGGGATGTATGAAGAAAGATTGAGTATCAAGAAAAAAAAAGAATGGATACCTGAAGAACTAGATGTGGACAGTAACCCTGTCTTTGGCTCAGTGAAGCTAAGCATTGCACTACCATGCTGATCTTGGTCATAAACTGCACCTACTCCTTGAAAGAAAAAAAAAACACAGAAATATATTTTTGTCAACTCTACCACATAGACCATTATTGTATAGACCTTAATTTCTAGAAAGTTTATTTTTATTTTAAAGTAGAACAAAACAGGGATACCTCCATGTTCATAAATTTAATAATGCTCTATGCATTCAGTCAAGAGTTTGTCTGACAGTGCTTCGCTTCTCAACACATCTGTTTAAAGCTCTTTGAATTACACATTTCTAACAGTGATAAATATAATAAGAAATAACAAGAATTGAATTGTAACTGGTCACATCTTAAACTTTTTTCTCATTTAGTCTAACTTTCTTTGGTTGTCTTTTTTAAACATTATTCATCACCACCTTACACTTCTAATGGGATGTTTCCTTTTGTAATCATCAGTGGTTTGTACAAAAGTGTTCCATTCTCCTCTTCGTCTTATTGGTTGCAGTTCTCCCTTTGTCACTTTAATATATTCAGGAACTGCTATTCTTATTCTGAATGCAGAGTTTCCCTGCATGATTATTATGTTAAATATGTCCTTGAGATCTTGTTGATACAGCCAACAAATACTTATCTATGTAGTTTCCACTGACTAGTGGGAAATCAGTAAGAATGAATTGTCGACTCATTTTGTAAAACATACTGACTTGCACGTTCCCACTTCTGCTAAAACAACGACCACAAAACATTGGGTGACATTAAATAAAATATATAATGGTAACAGTTTAGTTTTCATACTACAAAAATGCATTTATTACTCATTAACTGTTACATAACAAGACCTTAACAACGGCTTCTTGTTGTGTTCAAAACACTTGCAAAGCATCAGTAAAGTGGCCACTCATACCTGGACAGTGTGGTATTTGATATGCTGGTAAAATTACCTATGAATATGCAGGATTCACAGGCCATATATTGCAGTATGCAATATCAAGTAGCACATGTCTCACATAAGCCACCTCTTCCAAAGTAAAATCATTTTAGTAGAACAATTTACACAGGTGAATAGCAAGTTTACTGATGCTTCGAAAGTGTGATGAACACCAAAAGAAGCCTTTTTAATGTCCTGTTACATAAGAGTAAAAGATGCATTTTTGCAGTACCTAAAGTGTTGCCCATATAACATTTACAGCTAAGAGGTATTTTTAATAGTCCTGTAATATTTAGTTAAATACATTTTCATTACATTTTGTGTACTAGTAAAGCCTTAAGGACATAACATAAAATGTATTATTTTTGTAAATAAAAATTTTCAGTAAATAATGTTATCCTAACAAGTTTAATATCTATCTAAATTTTTTTATTTCTTAATTTCAGCTGTACAGTTTCACAGTCTGTCATAGTACAATATGTTGTACCTCTTCATCTTGATTATTTCATATTAGATGAGCAATACATAGCAAATGAGTAGTCTGCAGCAGCATATTTTTTCTAAACCGCCAAGACAGGAGTTCTTTGTGAGATCAAAAATCTACCCATTGTATATAGCTGAGTTCATAAATCTAATAGTGTCATGTCTTTGTCATTTGAGAAAGTGGTTAATAGAGAGCTTACTCCTCTTTAGTGGGACACCTTGTTATGTTAAGTGAGATGTGCATTATCATTGAAATGTTTCTATTGATTAGAAAAAAAACATGATGAAAATATGTTGAAGATAGAAAGAATATTAGAGGATATGCTTTGACAGAAATAATTGACCAAATTTGTATGAAATATTGCGGAGTATATGTCATTTTATAAATAACACTAACTTATTTTTATATATTCATTTTTTTAAATACAACTTTATTTCAAATGATCATTAATTAAAAATTGTTTGATATATGATCAGACATGAATAGGATTATGAAATATTCATTCAAAACTCATTGAAATGTAGCACCATAATTGAGCTGCTTACATATGTAAGCAGTAGGTTATGCGCAAGAGAATCTGAAGATACATTGTTGCTGTTGCTAATTTTATTTATTCACATTGAAAATCTACCAGGAAATACTTGTAACCTTTTGTGTTGTTTTTTATCAGTCATAGTTACATTAAAAAAAAAAAAAAAAAAATCATTGTTATCTAGTAAACGAAGGAACATTTTTTTCTTGACAGGCCACATCCTGTTTTGTCATAATGAAAATACAAGACCAGAAACGAGCAGTTAATAATGACTGAAGGTTGTTCATTCCATTTAGACTGATCCTTTTTTATGTTTACTTTTTTTAAATCACTGAAGCGGGCTCAGGGTTGAAGAATTTTAGTTAATCCTGTTGCCTCACAGTGCCTATTTGCTCTCCTATTGTCTGTCTGGGCATTCATTAAATGCTCAGATTTTCTCCCACAACCCTAATAATATACACTTTACATTGGCAAGCATACAAATGAGTAATTCTGTGATGGACTGACATTCCCATCCAGGGCTGGTTACTGACTTGCACCTGAAATTCTGACTCATATTGATGCAAACAAAATGGATTCAGGAAGTGAATGGATGGTAGATAAATATAAATAATTGTCAGTGTAAGAAGCATTGTAAGAGCTATTTAGGCAACATGTGTTCTTAAGATTACAGGTTTACTTTTCATTTGTTTTACAAGCTAAATGCAAGATTACAGATTTGAGAGGCAAGGCAATCTGTTATAAATATAATGCTTTGAGAAAGCATTAACCATATTTACATTTTTCCATTTTATTGCAAATTAATGGATAACTTCAGTATTTTTCAAGTAGAAGTTATTTCTTCTCAGTCATGGAATATATGAATTTCCACGTAAAATTGTGGTTCTAAAATTAATCATTTCTTATAAATTAAAAAAAATACTTGTTCTTGCATTTTAAAGTGGAAGTGACTAGGATCCAAATGTGAACATTTAAAAATGGGATGTTTCTTTTGTGTATCTTGTTTGCTTTAAGTGTCAATTTAAGAACTCTTTTTTTTTTTTTCTTAATTCATTGTAACTTGTTGGCTTGCACAACAAATCTGAGAAATGCTTTCACTAATCAGCAGCCAGATCACCTGCTGGCTAAATGGTCTTCTCAGGGTAGGACATTTTTGCTTCCACGGACTGAAATCAAGTTCTACTTTATAAACATGGGACTTTTTTTCCAAAATATGAGATATTAATTTTTCACAATAGCCACTATTTAGTCTTATCAATAGCAGAAAAAAACACATTCAGTGGCACATACATTCCATTGCAAAAACATAAACAACAAGAAATGCATAGATGCCATCAAAGAAAATGTACTTTATATAAGTTTGTAAAAAAAAAAAAAAAAGTTTCAGAACATGGACAAATACACTAAAGTCAAAGATGTACCCGTCTACTAACTGTCTAACAGTAACTTGTTTACATAACTTCACATTTCCACAATTATTTTACAAAAGTATTTTTGTGAAAAGCAGGATTATGCTAATCCAAATTTGCTGGATTGACATTTCAAAGCCCTGTGTTTTAGCCCTGATCCATATGAACCTCTTAGCCATGAAGACAGTATAACAACAGATAGCCTGACAGCATTGTCACAGAGTATGTCATTAGACATATAGAATTAAAGGATGGCAATGGCCATAGGTGGGTTCTTCAGGCTGGTGTCAAAGTGAATTTGAAAGGGAGACCTGCCTATTGACCAATAATGAATGGACTGGAGAGGGGGAACTTTGAAGACGTATCAGAAAACAGGTGGTGATCATGATAAGCAAACGAGAGCTGAGCAGAAAGGACAGTACAGAATTAAAAGTTGTTACTGTAATACAGGGGTCCTTAAGTTTGGTGCTGGAGGTCTGCAGTGGGGCATATTTTTGTTACAATTCAATTTGTGAATTAAAAGCTAATACTTGATGATAATGGAGTTTGTTAGTTTATTTTCTGGTAGGCCCTCTAATCTGTAGGGAAAAACCTGGGGATTGGTGACAGAATTGGCACTCCAGCCACCATAAAAAAAAACCTCACACTGATTCTACTCCATCTGAACTAGCGTGGTGCTGAGGTATCACCTGTTGCATGGCAGCACTCGGGTCCTAATCTGGATCCTGAGTTGGTTTGTCGTGTGGTGGGTGTGGCAATGCGCTGTATCAGTGTGTGCTCCTAACCCCCCCGCTCCCCCGATGGCTTGCTGGTGCTTCTGCAATGTCATTCTTACATTGTATATTTCTCTTTCCCAAGAATATCATCCAAATGATTTGTGAACTAGAGCAGATTAATGCCAGTCCTTTATTTTGTAAACCAGATACTTTACCATGAGATAAATATGTTTTCTCTTGTTCAGTCCTGAGGGTCTACTGTGGTTGCAGGTTTTTATTCCAACCAGTTTCACCATCAGTAACTCGTATTACTTCTAATTGATCTCATTGTTAAAATGACTGGTCTTTTTTATTCTTCATTCAGTGTGAGATTTATATGCATACAAGAAATTTAGAAATCTTTCCATTTTTACTGTAGTTTAAAATACTTATGTTTTTTGTAATTTCCTATTTGTTCATCTTTTTCCCAAGGATTTTCCTCCCTTTTTTCCTGTGGATTTTCCTCCCTTACTTGTAATCTAATAATAACAACCAATAATGAGCAGAAGAGACAGCTGGGCAAATGATACTGAAAGCCTGCAGCTACTTATAGCTAGCATGATAATTAGTAAATAACAGCTTAAATAATTAGAACACCAGGAAAAGCACAGTGAAAATGGTGATAATGACAATGAAAATCCTAACAGCCAGATTTTAAAAAGATGCAAAATGATCCCAAAGTAACATGTAAACATTCTACATTCCAATAAGAATATGGGAAACCCAGTTTTGTAATTTTGAATTGACCTCAAAACACTGGGAAATTGGAAAATTACGTCGCACTTTTTAAAGGTAGGAATTCAATTAAAAAGATGAAGTTGTTTGGGATGAACATTTGTATTCACTGTGGACCCCAGGACTGAACTTGTGCACCACTGAGTTAATAAGTTGCTGTTTCTTTTGTCATTTTGCATTTCATTTTTAATTGGCAGGTCGTTAGGAAAAGAAGACGCAAGCTGAAATACAGCTATTTAAGACTAAAGGAAGCAATTAAGGGTTGGGAAACTTAGCTTGCAAGGTAACTAAAATGAAGCACAATCTAGGGCTGCCTTAACAGCATCATAGGCTTTTGGGCAAAGTAATGTGCTGGGGCCCCTGTTTTGATAGCAAAACATACATAGAGGCATTGGAAGCATCATGGGCTCTTATGCTGCTGGGGCCCCAGGCCAGTGCCCTTAGACTAAGACGGCCTTGTGCACAACTTGTTGCTGATTTTGCACTTTCTACTCCAGCACTTTGAACTACACTATTTGTATGAAAATGTGCTATATAAATAAATGTTGTTGTTGTTGATTTAGCAGTTGGTTGAGCAGCTTTGAATTAAGAAATTGTGTTGGAAGAAACGCCTGCATCCACTGTAAACCCTCCAGAACTTAACTTGAGGACCTCTGCTAGGGTATTTGACATGGAATGTGCATATAGTACAAGATCTAATGTTGTAGTTTATAGCTTATTAAAAGAATTATGGTAATGTAGAATACTGTTAGAAGTGAGTGTAAATGCTTGTAAAGGTGAAAGAAGCTTGCATACTGTTTTCCTTTTGTCCTTATTCATCATTTCTGTTGGCTCATTGTAAATCTACTCAATGCACCCATGAATGTCAAGGATAATGAACCATTACAGTTAGTGTCCATAATAAATTCAGATGGTATATGCCATGTGGTAGTTTTAGAGCCATTCCTCATAGACCTACTAAGTTCATTGCGTAGCATGGGTATTGGACAGCAAACTGCTTGCTATACATAAATATAACAGACTGACATATCTGAGCAATTTAAAAGTCATTTGTCTGTGATACATGGAATATCATCTTTCGGACCACTTGACAAATGCTTGTGGGCCACAGATAGTATATGGACTGCTAATGACACAAATTTCCAACCTGGTTTGAATAAATGAAGTAATTCATAAGTCATCATCAAAGAGAGATATTAACCATTTCACACCATACATAGTACTAGAGTGTTGTGCAGTGTTAGCCATTATGGGTGCAATGAGCAATCAAGCAAAATGACACCTTTTATTGGCTAACTAAAAAGATTACAATATGCAAGCTTTCTAGGCAACTCAGGCCCCTTCTTCAGGCAAGTTGTAATATAGAGACTAGAATTCCCTGCATTTATATAGACACAATGACAGATACAACATTGGAAAACTTTTAAGTGAGACATCTTAGATGTAAAAAATTAATAGACCTCTCCAGGCTAAGATTCATTTAGCAAGAGAGGAGAACAATGTGCAGTCAAGATCTTTGGATAAGATAACTGTCTAACAAAGTCTTTTGAGGTTTTTGATGAGTTTTTCTATATAATGTGGATCTGCAGTCAGGTTGTCTGTGTCATTCTGAAAAATGCAAACAGTTCTCTTATCTGGCCATAAAACTCTTGTCTCTGTTTAAAACATATTGTAATGTGTCATATTTTAGCATCAGTTTAACCTCCTGTTCTTTTCTCTTTTGCTGTGTGTTGAAGTTGCCTATAAGCACTGTGACTTTTAAGTCCTTCTCACAGTGTCCATGGCTGTTGAAGTGTGCTGCTACTGGAACATCACTATTGCTGCGATTAATGTGGAACCTGTGTAAGTTCATTCTTTGGCGTAGTGTTTGTCCAGTTTCTCCCACATAGAGTGCAGTGTCTGGACATTTCATACAGAGAATTAGGTAGAACGCATTAGATGATCTGCAGGAAAATGATCCCTTTATGTGATGTTCTAATCAGCAGTGTGGTATAACTACACAATCTGTATCATAAATGTAAGCACAATGTGCCAATTTCTGTTGGTTCACTTAGGGAGTTTCAGACAGTTAGTTGGTACAGGTTTGGTGGTTGTCTGTATCCCACAAGGGGGGGGGGGTTCTGGAAATACATCTGTCAATGTTTTCATCATTATTTAGTATTGGCTCTATAAGTTCTTTTATAATTTTCTGAAGTGCTTCAAGATGTGGGTTATAGGCCACAACAAGGGAGGTGCGGTTCGTTTTGTCTTTGTTTTTATATTCCAGAAGGTTGTCTCTGGGCATGGGTGTTGAGTGTTTGTTTTTTTGGGAGTATATCCTTTTCTGATGAAATCTTGTCTAAGCTCCAGCAGTTGTTTATCCCAGTCAGTCGGGTCTCAGCCAATATGATTGTAATGTATTGCTTGGCTGAAAACGATGGAGTACCTTTATATTCTTGGGGTGGAAGCTATCACTTCTCACATAGGTCCATCTTTATATTCTTGGAGTGGAAGCTATCACTTCTCACATAGGTCCATCTTTATATTATTGGGGTGGAAGCTATCACTTCTCAGGTAGGTCCATCTGTCTGTCGGTTTGTGAAAAACAGAAGTTACAAGGGTGTTATCTTTCAGTTGAGTGGTGGTGTCAAGGAAGCTGACTTCTGTTTTTGAGTAATTCAGCTTCAGCTTTATATTGACTTTACCATACATAGAAATGTCACACTAGGTTGAATGGTGCTGAAACCAGCTATTTTTTATGCTTTCAATGCCTTCACAAAATCATCAGCACCACTGGCAAATGCCTTGTAATACAGGCATTTGTACACATTATTTATAAGCATACATTTCTATTTTTAGTCATTGTAACATGTGTGTTTCAGTTGTTCGTAAATTGGCCTATTCAATAGCTAGGAGTGTTGTACTGGTTTGGGTGTTATTTTTGTACATACATTTGTCATATAATGATGTGGTGGATTTTGTGAACAACACCATTGCAGACAGGAGGAGGAGGAATATTATATGGACTGTCACTGTCAAAACTGAGTTTTAGTACAATAACACTAATATATGTTAAATTATTACAAATATTACACTTAATTTGGGGAACTGCCCTTGTACTTTATATGTTTGCCTTTGGCTCCCAGGTAATTCCTGCATTGGGTGTACAGTATCTAGCTGAGTGATAGAACTTGCAGTTTAAAATTTTGATGACCCATGTTTCTGTACTAGCCTTGTCCTGACTGGGAGCATGGAGACAGTGCAGGATTTATGTATAAGCTACACAAGCTATAGCTTAGGGCCCCCGCCTTCTTGGGGGCTCCCAAAACAAATTGTCCGAGTGAGCAATTGTCATATATACTTAAATATACTACAGCATATCTGGACTTATAAAGGGCCCCATGTCTCAAATAGCTTAGGGCCTTATCAAGTCTTAATCCGGCCCTGCATGGAGACTAGGAATGGGAGAAACTCCCTGAGTGAATCCTCAGCAGAGCTGTTCACTTGGTGATGAATACGGCGAGGCTTACAGAATGCCTAGCATTTGGTTTTTATTTATGTTACATTTTCATCTATAGCTCTGGGGCACTGTTTTCCAATTTTTGACTTACCACATAGTGCAGTACTTTTCACTCCTAATATAAAGTTAATTATAGGAAAATAATTTTTAAACAAAGTAGGCATTTGACTAATAAGCAAGTTTTAAAATTTGTTTGATTTACTGTAGAGTGAAAACTAAATCAATGGGTAATAAGAAAAGAAATATTAATAAGGAAATGGCCTTGTGACTGTATATATTATCTCTGGAAGCTACTGTATATACTGTAAATTACTGTCTGCTTCTGTTCAGGACAAATGCTATGTGTAGTTTTGTACTATACATAGTAATGCTACCTGTACAACTCTGCTGTTAAATTTATTATCACATTCAGTTATTTTATTGAGGCATCACTATTGAACATGAGATTTAATCAATAATAAATATTAAACAATTCATTGAGGCACAACCAGATCATGACTGTGCAACTTTGCTAAATATAAAAGTACTAGTATTTTCATTCTTTCCCTTTATTCTCTCCCCCAATTCTTTCCTGCCCAAATTCTTAGCGTACACACACTACAGTCACATTTTAAGAATATGGACAGCTGGCAAGCTGCTTTTGGAAATCTTGCACCTTGTCTTAGGCCAGACATTAATGAGTCTGATGTAGGGTGGAAATTTATGGGCAAAAGCTCACTGGCAGAAGTTTTTGGAAGAGGAAGAGAGCCTAGGATCATGAGAGAAAGACAGAAAAAGAGAGACATGAAAGGAGAGTGCTTTGGTAGCACATGTTTGTCTGGTACTACATGTGGTAGTACAACATGTGTTTTCTTGTATCTTTGATTTTGATTGTACCTATGCTCTCAGTATTTTTTATCTAATTTGTATGCTTTATTTTTAATCTTTGAGAAGTGGGCAATGGTATAAGGTTCTCTGCTCTACTGCAATACTGTAGATGCAGCATTTTTATTTAATGCAAAATGTAGCTTTTCAGGGAAATATTTATAATAGATTATTGATTAGCTTTAATTTATTTAATGTCCAGTTCATTTCTTTCCATTTTAATCAGTTTAATGGTGAGTGATGAGGATTATATTAATCATCACTCTCTTAATAAATAAAAAAAAAAACAGTTAGGAACTTGCCCAAAACTTCACTAAATGCATGTCTGGATTGCTTAAATGCAGAACTCATTAAGGAACAATTAATTAAAAAGCACAGAAGAGACAGAATTTTATTAAAAAATGTATTATTTTTATGAACTTCATAGATAGTCGTTTTTGGCTACATTTTCCTCATTGTAAATTTATGAACGACGAGCAGTCATGATCTGTACTTAGCTTTGCATAATTATTGCTTGCTTGACAGCCTGTGACCTATAAAAAATAATACTGCTAGAGTTAAATAATAGCCTTCAGAAATGTGAACACATCTGTAAATCACTCCTTCACTATTACTAGAGTGTTAACTGCTACTTGAAACTTGAGAATGTATTCAGGAGTTCTGATTTTGTTTTACTGTAAACACTACAACAGCTGCTTTTTTTGGATTTTGAGCTTTTTTCTTCCCTTGCATGCGAAAAAGTGCAGCTTAAAGAAATAAATGCCTGATCTGCAGATAGATTATTTTAGAATCTCCTAATAAGACATGTATCTTTGCTTAAGTGACACAAAGGAACATAACATATCTGATTTTAATTAATTACAGAAGGCTGTTACAAAATGAGTATAGACAGTTCAAAGTGAACAATATCCAAGAGATGACATCTTCAGGAACTTTGTCCTTTCAGTTCTGAAGATCTGTTGTAGCTACTGAATGCTTGTAGCCATGTACCCGGAATAAATAATTTTTTTTACTACTACAGGGTACATGTTTGTTAATCACTGCCAAGTATATGTATGTTGTACACATTTACTTTTATAATATGTCTGCTGTGTTTTTAATGGATTGCCTGGCACCATGGAGCAAAGATAGCTCTGTCTTCCATTCATGCTGTAGTGATGGAATTGTTTAGCAAGTGTTGTGATATCCCAATCATCAATCAATTTTTATTTTATATGGACAATGAGTGCTTTACAGGGTAACAAAAATTGTAATACAGTTTCAGACTCCAATGGATGTAATACTTAAAAGATTTTGCACAGTTATTAATAGGAGTTGTACAAAATTAATAGAAATCTTCTAATATACATACAGTATATAAAATGGTAAAGGTTGGCTGTCTTTTACACAAAAACATGCAAACCACTGGGCCTTGAACCTTGATCTTGGTCTTAAGTGAGAGCTTATGACCTGATAACACATAACATGTCCCCAGAATTGGTGCTGGAGACCATGCTTTAGAAGATCCTTCTCATGGCAAGCAGCAGCACAGCCACACACTCTGGCTTCAGGGAAGCGACATTGTTGACAGGAAAAGAGCTGCAGCAACCTTTGCTGACAGTGAAGTACATTGCACAGACAGACTGATTATTTTCATCTCAAAGGTCAAGAGCCATGAAGCATCCTTTGCTTCTGCATTCTCATCTCTCAGTAGAAGTCCTCTGCCTCTCTGAGCACAACAGAAAGTCATACATTACCAAAGCATTGAAGGTGAAGGCTTAATCCATCACATTATTGGGCCTTGAGTCCATCTTACGGCAAGTGGTGGCACGGTCACGCTACATGCCTGACAAGAAATCAACAATAAAGCAAGAACATGGCATGGCTAGAAAGATAAGAACCCTGGCAACCTCAAATGACAGTGAAACACATTGCACTTGTTTTGATTGCAAAAGTCAAGTGCCATGAAGCATTGCTTGGTTCTACATTTTCATCTCTCAGTGAAAGACCTCCGCCTCTGAAATTTGGTCATTTGACACCACAGAAGTTCAATTCAATTCAGTTTACTTTTGTATACAGTAGCACTCTTCACTTGAATGCAGGTGCTGGCTCAGAGCACTGTAACAAGTTTACAAATAAAATGCAAATACATGATGCATATTAATATTTACATAAAACATACACATTAAGATACAGATTTGTTTAAAGATACAGTAAAACAAAGTAGTTCCAAACTAAATAACATAAAGGGAATACAGTATCTGTCTATTTACATAATATATATTGTTAAGCAATGACCTGTTGACAACTTAAGAGAAGAAATTAAAAACTCCAATTAGCACCATCCCTAAACAAAATAAGTCAATTGATAGTCCTGGAGACCTAGGTCATGTGACTGCCCACCAAATCTTGTGAATTTTACAGTATAAGCCTGTACTGGGCTATCTAATACTTATGGCAAGAGTCTTTTCATCCTTTAATTCCAAGGCTTTCAGTATTACAGATGTCATTCCCATGGGCATGACAATCGCTTGAAGTAGAGCAGTGGCAGCAAGTGCCACAGCAGGATATTGAGAAGAAAAACAGAATAGAGGAGGGTTAGTAACAGTTCATAATTATTGTAATACTTAATGTTTTTATACAAATAACTAACATATGAAATACACAGCAGCTCTAATCAGGAAATACATGTAAAGTGTAAACCATAGGATGCCTAACTGGATCATGTATGTTTACTTTGCCCAGAAACTATTTTATTCTCCAGTGGTAGTATCTGGAATAGGTAAAATAAACTAGGTAGGTGACATTTATTGAGTTATCTAGTTGAAGCAGAGGCCCTGGCCAATTTTGGCGATTGTTTGCTTGAATGTGACATTGTTGCCACATAGCTAACCAAAGCAGCTTGATTGACTGAGTTGTCTCCTGTCATTTGTCATGCTCATTTTCTTACATCTGTTATTTTTATATACCCAGTGCTATAGCTACTAATATTTTATGTTTTCAACCTTCCTTCTAAGCCTCCATTCCATGGATTGGGCTGAATTGTCATGGCTGATGGGACACTGTATTACAAATATACTGTTTTTAGTTTCATTAGGATTGTCTTTCTGCTTTTTTATTTTAGTCACAGTAAGAAAAAACGAACAGGGTGTATTCATTTTTCTTGTAACACTTTCCAGCTGCTCTTAAGGCAGATGTTTTTCTCACTGTGGGGTTATAGACACTGGTGAATAATAAAAAATAAAGTATTTTATTAATAATGTGTGTTGTGCTACAGTTACTGTTGTACAGACATTCAACATAAAGATTTCAATTCTTTGCATTTTCCTGGTTCATTCATCAGTAGATTAGTGAAGATTGACTGCCTGTTTGTACTGTGCATGTCTGTGAAACAAATGCCTTACTGTCATCAAATGCCAGATCAGTCTCTGATTGTTGAACCCATCTCCATATATATTCACAAGTAATTGACGTAAGTGCTTAATAAACATAATTTTATTATGAGTGAGTAGGAGAGTAAACAAATGTAGAGAGAGTGCTGTGATGCAATGTTTTTCCACTCATATGCTTGGGCAAGATGGTGGCTCAGTGGCTAGCACTGCTGCCTCGTTGATTAAGAAAAAAGTCGTGGGCCAGTCACTCCCTGTGACAAGTATACATGATCTTAGTTTGTCAATTAAGATTTTTCTCTGTGCACACCAGTCATTTGTCTCACTGGCAGAGAGTGCTGTATTAGGTTGATTAATAAGTGGTTGTGTGGCTATATTCAAAAAGCCAAGTTTGGAAATGTTCACATATTAAGTCTAAATACAGATATTCTCTTTATCCGAGCCTAATGTTCTGCTCTTTATATGCCCTTAGTACTTCCTGTCCTGTAAAGATAATGAAATAACATTAAAAAGCCCACTGCCCTTTTCTCCAATACCTTATTTCCTGAACTTTACCAATGAATAATATTCTAAAGCACTGGATTTGTTATAATGAGGCAATAGAGAATATTTGTCATTTAAATGATATGATTAGCATTCATTTTACTTGCTGCCAGTATCATATCAAGGTTAATAATGATGTAAGAACGTGTCCATACCAAGGATGTTATCTAATATGAAAATCCGCCCTCTGCTACGCGGCACAAAAATTGTATTTTCTGTACATAGCTGACATCTCACACAAGCAAATTTGTATTTAAAATCTTCTCTATCTCCTTTATCTATATCTCTAAAAATAGTCTTTTAGACATGAAATGCTGGCACACGGTAATATTGAACTCTAATTCACAGTAAGATTTTACAGTATATTTATGTGTGCGTAAGCCACCAAATCCTCCATCCCTGCTGTGATTTATCTAAGGCTTATCAGTAAACAAATGGAGTAAATAAAATTGATAGGTCACATGTTATTTTATTTCCTTTTATAGAAAGATCGATGGAACTGATAAGTAAATAAAGGTTATAGCCTTTTGCTCTCATGTGACCAAAAAGTAATATTTTGTTTGTCTATTAGTGTACTACTGTCCTAATAACAACAGCAGCAACAACATATATATATGTAGCACATTTTCATACAAATGGTGTTGCTCAAAGTGCTTTACAAGATGAAGAAAGAAAAGTTTATATGAAACAAAGATTAGTCAATACTTAGCAACAGAGAATAAAGAAGGATATAAAACCAAAAAAACAAAAAAAAAACTCCAAATGGGCTGGAGAAAAAAAAAATCTGCAGGGGTTCCAAGGCCAAGAGACCACCCAACCCCTACTGGGCATTCTACCTAACATACAGTAAATGATCTAAATCACTCTTTATGGCTTTCACGAAAATAATAATTCAATGCATATATACGAGGTGTGGCAGAAAAGTAATGAGACTGATTTTTTATTTACCAAAGTTTTTATTTTTTTCAAACATCAATGTTATCCACTTCAAAGTAGTTCCCTTGGGCAGCTACACACCGATGGAGACGTTGTTCCCACTGTTGGTAGCAGCGCTGGAAGTCTTCAACCAGTATGGTCTTCAGCATGTCCGTTACACTCTTTTGGATGTTTTCTAAAGTCTCGAAATGACGTCCTTTGAGGACATTTTTCAGTTTAGGAAAAAGGAAAAAGTCACACGGACTGAGGTCAGAATAAGGGGGCTGGGGAACCACAGGAATGCGTTTTTTCGATTGTCCTTCTGCTCAATTGTGAGGTTTTTCGGCACCATTTTGGCACAGACCTTTCGCATGTGCAAATGTTCAGTCAAAATTTGATGAACGGTAAATCTGTTCAAATTTAATTGTTCACTCAACATTCTTAATGTTAAACGACGGTCTGATCTCACAAGAGTGTTCACACGTTCGATGTTTTTATTGGTTTTTGAAGTTGAAGGCCTCCCTGAAAAACTTGAGCTCAGGATAAAGTTTGTTCCCCATAGGCCTGTTTTAACTTTTCAAACGTCACACTTGCCGATTCTCCAAGCTTAACACAAAATTTAATGGCACAACGTTGCTCCAAATTCCGCTGTTCCATTTTGCGTGACGCACAACCAAAAACACAACTTCGCTAATAGCAGTCACAAAAATCACGTAGTTAATGGAAAGAGTTGAAACTCGCACTGAGCTATGGGAGGGTACTGATACACGTGCTCTATCAAGGAGAACAGCGCAGCATTGCCAGATCGCTTGCAGTGTTGCCAGTCTCATTACTTTTCTGCCACACCTCGTAGCTTAACAGGAATACACTAAAATGTAGCTATGAGAAAGCCATGTTAAAATATTATTTAATGTTTTTAATACAGTAATATTCAAACTGCTGATGCTGTTGTTGAGATCCAATTAATAAACAGATAAATGGCTTTGATTTAGTCACTGTACTTAGATGACCAATTGGGGCAAAAAAGAGCTGGCGGTAATTAAAAAGTGGTGTGACACATACACTATATTTGACTGACCTTGGAATATCAAACATTCTGTGCCTAAAGGCATGTGAGATAATAATCTAATCCCAGATACATGTGACATTGAATTTTTTTTTTTTTTAATGTGAAGCATCTGGCTCCTTATAGTGTAGCTTATGCAACATACATGTTACAGAAGTTGATATCTCAAGCTGTGGGGCCTTAAGCTTAAGATGGATGTAGCTGAGAAGAAACTCAACAAGCCACACTTTACAGGCAAACAGTTATTGGTATTTATTGTGAAACCCAAAAAAGTATTTGCTCCTCATTGATTAAACGAAGTATCTGATTCTCCAAGTGTCCTGAATATTCAGATTTCAAAAAATGTATGTCCCTAATGCCAAATGAGGCATTTTAGCTCCTTGTAAGGAACAACTGTCTAAGGAAATCATATCATGGTTATAGAAGACAGAGGTAATGTCCTGTACACATATATCTCTATTATAAAAAAAAATCTTGGAAGGAGACAAGACTTGATTTTCTCGGAGAGACACTTATACGTCCGGCAAGACAAGTCCACGCCTGGGGCTGGGAATAAAGGACAAAGAGTAGATGACAAAGTAGAATGTCGTAAACAATTCAAAAATGTTGGCGCGGTACACATGCAGAGCAGGTTAGAGATAATGGAAGTACAAAAAAGGATAGGAAAAGGATAGGAAAGATTGCATTAGTGTAAATAAATGGAAATTATTACTCTGTGAAATAACGGAACAGTGAAAAGAGATCAAATATATTGTTCAGTTTTAAACTTTAAGTCGGAGACTTGTAGATTGTCTAATTAGTATTGCCAGCGAGAATTAAAAGATTCCAAAAACGCTGGCGCGGTATGAAGTCCCGTGAGATAGAGACTTTTAACATGAGGTTCTTTGAAGTCACACCCTACCACGGTCATCTAACCTCAGTCGCGTGAATTCTTTTGTCAGACACACTTCCTGTGCTCTCAGCTGTTAGTCATGTGAATGCTTTTGGCAGACACACTTCCTGCGCTCTCAGCTATTATAAATTTTATCAGGACAATAATTTTATACATTCTAGATGACATATCAACGACTAAGCGAAGAAGAAAGAACATGGACAAACATTAGAAAAAGTCATTTTATTTATTAGAGAGAAAGAAACGATATTCACTATACGTTGTGTTGTCAGGATGTAAGTCCAAACACGGAATCAAAATTCAATGCGGTCTTGAAGAAAAGTTAATTCCAAATATTGTTTTTACTAAAGTTTTAAAGTAAAAGTGAAAATAATGCATATATAACAATTCCTATGAAAATAACAATCTCTTTAAATTATATATCCGGTTAACCAAACCTGGGAGTGAGTGAGCGAAGTGAGCAGGGTGCGGAGGCCCCTAGTGTAATATTATGATAATTGACACCTTTAAAGAACTTTGGCTTGAATGACTAGTGAGATGGGATGGAAGGATAGGTCAGTACAGGATTTTTATAAATAAGCTTTTGCACATTTTTATCTCATTTTATATAATTAATAAAATGAAACAAATAGGAATAAATAGTGTTCATTATTAAAGCCTGCAGTGGCATCAAAGAAAACATCTTTTGAGGGAAATGTTGTTGCCTTATCATGGTAGTACACATTTATGTGAAGGTTCTTTCGCTGCAGAGTTTGCCTAATGCCCACATGTTTGGATCAATTTTTGCAAATACTCAAATTTTATTTCATATTTCCCTTAATATTTTTTAAATATATACACTCTATAGTTATTAAGTTCCAACAGCTTTTTCCTTAGGTTAGCTCTTTTCATCCAGACAATTTAAGAAACAGTATCAGCACCCTGTCCATACTCTGACATCCATGTTATGTTGTTCAAGAGGAGTCCAGTTTGTACAGACTCGTGGTCGATTTAATTTTCTTCACCTGGATCACATCATTTAAAATGATTTATATTTATCACATTACTTTCACAGGTTCTTTTAAAGGCAAGGTCAAGTGCACCACAGTGATATTCACTAAGTCATGGGCTTATGCTATAGCTACAGTGACTTAATTTTACGTCATTTTCTATGTGCATCTAATTGCCTACACTGACTGTGGGAATATTGAGATAGAAGAGGTTTTGGCATTCTTTTTGACTATGATTAATGGTTGCTGTAGTTATTAAATGTATACTCACTAAATCAATGCAGAGATAAAAGCTGCAGCTCGAAATTCCAACATCCAGCATTTTTATCATGTAAAATGCACCTGTTTCTTTGTGGCTGATAATCTCTGCTCTGCAGGTACTACTGTATATGCTAAAAATGTCTTCTCCTGACTGCAGAAACTGAAAAGAATAAGCTAATTACAGAACTGCAGTTTTCCATTGAACAATGCGATTTTTACAGTTTTAGGTAGGTGTTTTTTTTTCCTCAGATGTGTATATTTTTTCATTAAATATTGCAGGCAGGTGAGAATCTGTTCCCATTAGTTTACCACATGTGACATATGCTTTGATTCTTCTTTTTATGCATATTTACAGGGTTGTATTCTGGCACACATTTAATTATCTTGAAAGGAAGTGGAGAGAAAGAATGACATAAAGTGTATTCTTGTAGTAAATCTGTTAAAAAAACCAAAAAGGAATCCATCTGTCATTTGTTTTACTTTTATTCTCAATATATTCACAAGTATTTTTTTATTTTACTTGTAACCATGGCCATAATATTGTGTTATATATATATTTTTTTTTTACTTAAAAATAGAGGCAATACAATATTAAATACACTAAATCCAAAACAGAGTAACTATCACATAAAGGTGTACACATATTTAAATATTTGCTACCCGAACTTTTTTTTTTTAATTAAATACCCAGGGCAATACAACTGTTTCAACATGCCTTGCTTGTGCAAAAACTCAACAGAAGTGTGAGGAAGATTTGCACAACCACTCAAAAAAAGGAACCAGACCACCTCATTTGACTTAAACCACTAGCCTCAGTAGAAGCTTGCTTCCTATATGAAAAATAGTTAATGTAGATCTAAAATATTTATTCATATTTCCTATGAGAAATTAGTCATATCTGAAATATGGGATAAATAAAGAATTTTAAAAAGCAAGTTGAGACAAATACATTACATCAGGTGTTGATTATATAGGAGTGTCCTTGGATATACAAGACGTTTCTTTACCCTGCCTACCTACCTATGCACAAAACTGTTTGTTTGAAACAGTAATTAAATGACTGGTGTTGTGTATTATTACAATGTGTGATTACTGGTCCCCGCATCTGGTCATTTTTCCTGCCTTGCTACCAATAGTGTTGGGTTTGGCTCTTCTCACCAGTGATTCTATATTGAATTAATGAAGTTTGACAATGGATGGATAAAAATACATGGTTGAAGAGATGAATTTCATTCAGTAATTCATGCTGATTTTACTCATGAGTTGTAGTAGTACCAAATAGGAATTTTAATCAAATGCTGAGGTACACTTAATTTACAGTATATACACATTGACTAATGTAAAATTACGTACAAATTTTTTTTTAAATTACTTATTTTTTTACACTTCTCTGTTTCTGATTGGCTTTCCTAAATTATTAACTTACCATGTTTCATGCTTCTGAGGTGCTAATGCCTTACACTAGTTGCTTCAGAATGAAACTTTTAACATGGTACCATAATAGACCATGTATTAAAATGAAATGATGATATTTTGCTGCATTTTTTAATTATCCTTCTATTTACTGAACATACCTAATCATTTTAAGGGTGGCACAGTGTCGGAGTTTGTTTGTCTGCATTGTATGCTAATATTGTTGCAATTCTTCTTAGAAAAAATAATTTTATCTTTGTTGTCATAGGTACATCTGAGTGACACTTTGCAATACATGTTTAGCAGTGCTGATGGCAGGCATTTTGTAATGTAAAGCAACGCTTTGTATAAAATTACTTTAAAATTAATTGCAAGTTATATTTGGAAGAAGACTACATTTTCATCCATAATTACAGCCTTTGTTTCAAAATTTTGACAGCTTTGATTGAATAACAAAAAAAAAATCTAACTTTTTTTTCTTTATTTTTTTTAGTGGCTTATCAGATAGCAAGACTATACCAGAATGTTCTGATTTGACAAATTCTTAAACCAGAACATAGTCTGCGACAAATTGCAGACATTTATACTACCTTACCTCCTATAGGTCACATCAGATGTCTTTAGTGCCGCTCAAGGAGCCAGAGTTAAACATCATTTTCCTGCATGCAGTTCCTCATTCTGGCTATAGTTACATGTAATCTCACTGCAGGGCAGCTAATTAGATTTCAGCACTGCAGTATCTCATATAACTGACAATCTCATGTCAATATTGGGTTGTGTGCTAAAAAAGTAGATGCCAAGATACTTTTTATAACTTTTTTTTTCTAAGTCCAACATTTTTAATATTTTAAGTTTTTTGTTTAGGATTTTGGACCTACTGTCATTATTCTGTCCAGTTAATTAGAGCTGACAGCAGTTTCTTAAAATTATGGCAATCATTTTATTCAATCAGGTAGTTTTCTACCTCTGGCTGTTGAGTATTTTCCATATAAACCTATCAGCTGTAGTTGCATTAATGGATTTCAAATGTCAAATATATTTGACAGGACCATTTTTCCAAAAATAAAAAGTATCCACTATCTCAGTGTATTTTTCAATTCAGCTAGTATGTGAGCTAGTATATTGCCAATTTTCATGGCCTTCTTGATCATTACATTTCTGCTGCACGTAAAGTTCTTTGTACTCATAGGTGGTTCTGACAGGATGTGGTAGAAGAGAGACTACATTTTGGATTTTGAAACATTACTACTCAGTATGATGTGTGTTGCTTTTTAACAGAAAACTAGTAAACATTTTACAGAAGTGCTGATTGTTTCAGGTGGGGCTACTGATATATTTACCTACAGAAAAGGAATGCAGTCTCCTAAGGAAAAAGAACATGCTCCTTTATTATGTAGTTCCTCTGTGTTGCGAGACCAGTCCAACTTGTCATTGATATGGACCCCCAGGTACTTTTAGAAGTGCACTACCTCTACATCTACTACCTGACTATTGACCAGGCACAGCGGATCTTTGGTGTGGTGAAAATCAATAAACAGTTCCTTGGTTATGTTTATGTTAAGTTGCAGATAATTCTTTCTGCACCATGGAACAAAGTTCTCCACCGACTCGACTCCTATACTCTCATCTTTTTTTATTTATCAATACACGCCATAAGTGCAGAGTCATCTGAGAGTTTCTGTAAGTGACATGACCTGGAATTATATTTATAGTCTGATTTGTACAGGATGAAGAGAAAAGGAGATGGGACTCTTCCTTAAGGTGCTGCAGTGTTGCTCCAATCCACATCAGAAACACAGTCCTTGATTGTGTGACAGAGCAGGACAACATAGTCTCATCACTTTCAAATCTCTGTTCTTACTTCTTAAAAGGGATGGCTGGATGGTATTGAAGGCACTAGAGAAATCAATAAAACATAATCCTCACAATACTGCCAGCTTTGTCCAGGTGAGAATTAGTCTTTTGGAGCAGATGGATAATTGCATCCTCCACTCCAATCTTTGTCCGGTAAACAAACTGCAGTGGGTCTAGGTGAGACTCATAAAGTCCTGTATAATGTTTCTGTGTTTTTTTTTTTCTGCAGCATCTGTGGATTCTCCCCTCATCACAAAGATGTGCTAGTTAATTGACATTACACAACTTGCCTTCTCTTAGTGTGTGCTTGTGAAAGTACCCTGCAATGATATCCTCTCTACACTTTATTCTTGCCTTATGTCGATGCTATTGGGATAGGCTTTGATTCTCTCTGACCCTAACATTGGATTAAATTCATTCAATAAATTAATAGTTTGTGCAGGCAATTTACATTTAAGTTTTGTTTATTGTATATGTAGTTACCAAGGTGGTGCGGTGCTTAGTGTAGCTGTCTTACAGATTTAATGTCTAATGTTTGAATCCCATATGTGGTCACTGTCTATGTGGAGTCTGCACTTTCTACCAGTTCTTGAGTTGTTTTTTTTTTCTGTGTACTCTCATTTTCATGCCACATGCTCAAAGACTTGCACTCCAGGTTAATTGTCAGTTGTAAATTAGTTCCATGCGGGTGTAAATGTGAGTAGATCCTGTAATGGATTTGACACCCTGTCTGTCTATGGTTCCTTGCTTATACCTGTGGTTGGTATGATAAACCCAGATCCCCCCCCCACCATTAACATGAATTAGATTACTTGTTAGAAACAAGTACAAATCTGTGAAATGTTTGAGTTAATGATTTTTCATTTTTACCAGTATTCAAATTTAATGTCAAGTATTCCACATTAACTATACAGATTAAGTGTGCACAAATATTATTATTGTATGTCGATGTCTCTCTTTACATGTGTCATAAGGGAAATGTGGCACATTGCTTCATTAGATTTGTGGATAATGATAGTTTATTATATGGCATATTATTAAAACAAAACAAAAAGGCACTTCGGAACTTGAACTTGTTAAATGAAATGGAGAAGTCAAAAATGTGGGAGTTTAAGAATTTGCTTTTTGACACCCCTAAATCACAATGCCTAATCTATTCAATAAACAATTCACAATTTACTTTTGTGGAGGATTTTTTCTGTTCCTCAAGTATCTTTTTTTTTTTTTTTTTTTTTTTTTTTTTAAAGAAACTAAATTTTAAATACTTTGCTTTTATGTAAAATAACTGGTATATATTTCCAAGATGTACATTAAACACATTAAACATTTGTCTTTAAGACAGTTGGGCCTAATGTAGAACACCTAGTTTTGCAAATTATTGAAATTTAAACAGAACACTGCAGAAAATAGACCCTTGACAATTAAAGTTATAAAATATCACATCTGTAAATAACAGACTGACTAATGAAATAATGATGCACAGGAATGCAAATGGGAAAAGTTTTTTTTTCACAACAGATGAAAATTTTAGAGGTCATAAAGGAAGTACTGCAGCAATTCAGACTTAAATTTCACTTTTAAGAATAATTTCTATAAAGGTAGATCAAAAGGAAGAGCAAAGATTGCCGTAAGCAACATTATGCATTTAGAATTCTGAATTCCAGTGTTCTT
Organism: Polypterus bichir lapradei; assembly: GCA_026402145.1. NCBI lineage: Eukaryota > Metazoa > Chordata > Cladistia > Polypteriformes > Polypteridae > Polypterus > Polypterus bichir. The sequence goes on from JANRMT010027041.1 coordinate 75,353,511, forward strand.
TGTTCTGTTAAGTCCCCACTGAGTTATAAGCTGTAAGCAATAACACGATGGGGCTGTAGGGCCTAAATGTTGTCTTTTGACCTTTTCTGAAAATTTGTCTTTTCAAAATGAGGATAAAATTCTGTTTTTACCTGCTGCAGTCTTAATTGTTATCTGCTATAATTAATCTGACAGATATGAATCAATTATAATTATTTCAATTAATCTATAATAAATACTTACTGCAGTCAATAACACTTTAAATGTTTTCATGGGAAAATGGCAATTCATCGCATATCCAGCAGGATGCAAAATACCATCCATGTATTAATTAAATATTTTGTTATTTTAGGTAGAAATCAATGTGCTGCATGCTCCTAACCTCCTCCTCCTCAATGTGCCATAGTAGTTAGTACTGTTTCCTCACAGCTCCAGAATTCCAAGTTCAGTTGTTCAGCTTGTTCACTGCTGGTGTGGAGCTTTTTTTCTTACAGCGTTCCCCTAGGTTTTTTCTGGGTGTTCCAATGTACTCTTATAGCCCAAAGCCGTATGGGTTACATTACTTGATGAGTTTAAATTGGCCTGCTGTATGCAAGCCTAAATGTGTGAATGAGTATGCCCTTCAATAATATTGGACTGTGATGGCCAGGTTGTCCACAGCTGGCATATTTCTCTTGAATCTGTGACAATGATTGACATACACAGCAAAGGTAGGCGTAAAAGCATGCAGTCTTTCTAAAAATAAAATAATAATCCAGTAAAAAATAGTGTTCTGTGGAACTTAAAATCCAATAAATAAATAATGTTTAAAATAGGTTAAAAAGCCAACATTTAAATATACTCAGGATCTGTCAATAAACACCATCATGATCTGTGGTGCATCCCTATAAAGCCAACCTCTCCTCTGCTCACCCTTTAAGGTCTCCTTACCAAGGGGAGACATCCACCAGTAAATTCAGTCATTCTTTAGTCTGGTTCTTGTCCCTGCCACCGTCACACAGCATTTGGCAAGGAATCCTGCGAGTCCCGTTCCCTTATCCCACCACCATCCCTTGTCATTCAGCAGAAGTACAGTCACTTGGAAGGTTTGGTCACTTCTGCTCCTGGGCCCTCAGCAGTAGTTACCTGCCCCATGAGCGCCATCTGTTCGCTCCATCCAGGACCATTTCCCAATAGCTTACCTCCTCACTACAACACCCACTCCCCCACAATCATGCCACTTTTCCTTTCTCTTTCCTTTCAGTTTAACCTCCAGTCTTTCATTCTTTCCCACCTTTCTCATCCTCCTGTGTGTCCTGCTCAGGCCATTTAATACAAATGTGGGCTTAGGTGCCTTGATTGCAATCTTTAGTGTGCTAATAAGGAAACCAGCTGGGCTGACGACTCTGCATGTAAATATGCAATCATCCAATTTCCTCATCAAGAGCCTGGGGCCATCCGGCCATGCTATTGCACGCACCTATACCATCACCAAGCCTGAGGGCACTAAAGTTTGTTTTTTTTTTAAACACACAAATTGCCACAGACCCACAAATACGGCCAATCTGCATGCAGTCTTTTACCCAATGCATCAAGAATTGGCTTAACCAAGCTCGTTCAGAAAAGAAATGAATAATTTTAGGTTTTGAGTTTAATGTAATTGCTTCTCTTGCATGTGTTTAATGAACTTCCTTTTTGTCAGCAAATATACAACTCTGACTATGGTGCATATTTACTGTAAATGCATGAAGAAAATTTCATCAGTAAAGTCAGTAGGAAAAAAAAAGTTCTATCATTTGCTCTTAGATTGTGCTCTTTGGTGGATTGGCACTTTATTGAGGGCTTCTTCTTCAGTTTAAGCTAATAAGATAAGTTCATAAAATGGGTACTTGGGCAGAAAGATGTTATGTTATCATGTTAAGATGCCTTCCAACATATATATTTTTAACACATTGACTGTTGCAATTGTTTTTTTGATATCAAACAAGAAATGGACTATGACCACAATGTGTTCACAGTCTGCTACTTAGCAATACCACCTGCTATACACATGTAGTTAGGTGTGCGCAAACTGTTAGACATACATGGTTTTCATTATACCCTTCCATTGTCTTTCCTTAGCCTTTCCAATCAGTTATGTACGTCTGCTGAACACTAACAATTATCAAACAGTCAGATGATTGAAGAAGTGTATAAACCTCTACATAAGGGTTCTTTCAAAAGGCCAAATGCTATTTTCTGTTTTGATTCTATCTTATAATTTTGATTATTGCTGTTTGCCTTCCCATGTATAGGAATCTCTACTTGATTTATAAAGACTCTTCTTATTGAATGTTATACTTGTTTAACTTTTTAATTAACTCATTCCTCTCAGTATCAGTTTGTTTTAATTTCTTCTGTTCATCCCACTGTAAAAGTCCTTACTTTGAATCCCCCAGTAAACATACATTGTCACTCTGACCTCTCACTATGGTACTAGATGAAGAGCCCTGGTATGTCTCCAAGGATTAAAATGACTTGCACAATAATGACTTTTGTATTGAACTGAACAAACAAGTCAAAGAAAGAAAAACAAAGGTACTTTATACATGCAGAGAGAAGAATTTTGCATATAAATTATCAGATACTTTTTTGAAACAAAGCACAGATGGAGTAACAAAAATGAAAAATGAGGTAAACATTGCCAGTCTATTAGTGCTGAAGAGATAAGAAGAGAAACAATCATGAAATCCCAGTTGATTTTGTGATACAAATAAAAATAATCAGCAGGGATTTCAGGGCTAAACAAAAGCTTTTCCTATTATGTTGCATGTCTTCTTTTTTTTCAATCTGCTTCTGTATTACCAGCAAAATGCAGTAATTTCTGTTTTACCCCATGTGTAACTATACAAGTCTTTTGTACCTTTTGATGTTGAGTGTTGCTAGAGCCTATAAGCAGAATGCGAAACATTAACTCAGTATCAGTATATGTTTCCTGCTGAGCCTGGTATAATTGAGGCACAACTGTTTTTCTATAAAATTCTTATATTTGTAAATAAAGACTTGGGTCTTAGAATTATTTCAATTGATCTTTTCCTATTTTGTCAAATTCATCAAACAATTTTTTTAATCTAGCTAGTTAGTCTTGGTGGTAAAATCCCATCCTGACATTACTGGGTACAAGACAGGATCCATTCTTGGGTGTAGTGTTAGTCCATTACAGGGAAATGCACCTACACAAATCTAATCTTAGTCACACTGGATAAAATTATATCTTTTTGTGAACCTATCTTTGAGAAGTAGCTAGAGAAATACTTTTGCAGACATGGGCACAATGTGAAAACTCCACACATGACCTTACCAGGAGTGTTGGCTGTAAGGGATTAATAATAGTGGCACCTGTCATGTTGGAAACCATTAGAAAATGTTAACTGTAAAGGTAACTGAAGAGAAAACATGTTTTCGATGTCCTAAAGTCATTCTTCTTAACCATCTCCAAAGACGTTTTCATAAATCATTTCACAACTTTGAAAAGTAAACAGGACAATACCCACAGTGCTGCAATTGAAGGTGAAGAGACATGGGGCATAATGTTTGGACAAGATGGGACTTTATTTTATAGAAGTTCTGATCCTGACAAATGTGCATTTCCCAAAAGATACTGTTCTAGAAACATTTGTTGAGACTGGAACAATTTCAATAGCTGAGGTTACTTTGAAGCTTGAGAAGCTCTAGAGTGGCCAGGAATGAGATCAGTCTGAAAATACTAAAGGACGTTGCTGAGATGTGTTTACTAAATATACCTTTTCAATGCTACATCTAATATGGAAAAGTACAACTTGACTAACAGACTGAAGTGATGGTCATCATTTTAAGTGCTAGAGGACCAGGGATATCGAACCCCAGAAAAATGTAAGTTTGTAGCCTTTCTGTAAAAGTCCATCCAGTATTGCTTAAAAAAAGTGTCTGAGCAACAGCTGGATCTCAGATTCTGAAATAACAATACACAATACATCTTGGTTTGGAACAGTGGACCAGCCCTTTGTTCTTGCATGAACATTTGAGTGGTTAAATGAAATTTTACAGTTTAGTCTGCATATGTTTTATGGACTTGGAAAAGAAATAGGACAGCATATCTAATGACATCTTTAAAGGGATTACTGCAAGACTACAAAGTTCCAGGATTGCAGTTACATACATTTCAGTGCTGTATTTGTAGAACAAATAGCTGCATTCACACTCTTGACATTAATTTGATTTTTTTTAATTGGATGAAAAAAAATATCTGAGATAGGCTATGTCTGTCCATTGTATTTGTGTGTTAAGGATTGTGTATGAAGATGTTGCAGAGACATTTAGTGTATCCAGGTCTGAAACCTAGGGGTTACCTCTCTTCCATTTTGATTTCATCTTGTCGACCTCATCTGGCTAATCTTTGACATGCAGTGTAGTTGATTAGGGCTTTGTGTGAAGTGTTCAGCATTTATATAGATTTGTTCAAGTGACTTGCTTTAGGGTTATACAGTGTCAGTAGAGGGATTTGAACCCACAACATCAGGGTTTGAAGTCCAAAGCCTTAACCACTACAACTCACATGACAATATCTCTGAGTTAGAAAGACACAAGGAAGAACTGGAGAGTGTTGAGAGTGTTGCTAGGAAAGGGGAATTCTGATCTGTCCTGCTTAGTCTGTGACCACAACTCTACTTTCCAGGTCAAGCAACATAGAATGTGCACACATATTGTTGAATGATTCTTTCACGCTTTTTATACATGTACAGCTTGTGCCCATCCATATTTTATGTGATAAATACTAATAGAAATACAGAAGAAAACTGACATGAACTCAATTAATAGAAGCCTGTTACTAAATTGACCAGGATTAACAGTGTTCTAGATAGGCAGAAGAAATGGCTTAGACAGATTCTCAGAGATGAAAATAGAAAAGTACATGTACATGGATAAGCCAAGAAACAATGATGGAACTAACAATAGTATTGGTAGGTATTATGAAAGAAAATAACTCTTGTGCAGATATAAGGTAATGCGCAGTTGACATACAGTAGATGGTGAGAAATGGACATAGAGGAACCAAGCCTGACTTCATTTTGAAAAGATGATTCCCTTTGCTTTTTTGTAAGAGGAAAAATACCGTAAGCAAATCACTTTTCATATGCAAGTTTTTGTTTTATGCATCTCAAAAATTTTTACCAGCTATAAAAAAATAGAAGGAAATATTTTGTAGTATATGTTCATTTATGTCAGGAACATTTTACCTAAATATCATTCAGTCACTTCACCCTTCTTACTGCAATAGGTTTTAAGTAATAATAAGTACTTAAAAATAGGTAAAAAGTTATTTTCTCCTTTAAAAAAACCAGAATGTTTTAGCTCTTGAGACTTTATCACACACCTGGAATTACGCTTTACTTTGTTTGCTATTTATAGATGGATGCTTATGCAGCCATTCTGCAACTGCCTCATAATAAACCATGAAACCAAGATCCAAATCATAAGATAGGAGTACAGTGTTTTGCATTTTTCAGCAATCTGAAAATTGGCTCAGCAAAATGTAATGAGTTAGTGATGAGGTTTAAACCAGAAAACATTTAACATTTAGTGGCTTATTTAGTAGTCCACATTTTTATAAGTCAAAACCTATAATAAATAATATGCTACCAGTGCTGGCTATAGATTAAAGGGGGGTGGTTTGCTATGCATTTTATATTTTAATAAGCCCAAAAAGAAAATAGGAGCACCAATTTTATGTTTGTGTATTTTAAGCTTGACCTCTTATTATAAAAAATAAAAGAAAAACATTTATAATGTGCCCGAGACCTGATATATGTTAGCTGGTAACTAAGTGAAGACTGGACACATTACATTGTTATTGCACTATTGAAAATGCTTCTTTAGTACTGTATGCACGACATGATAAACCATTCATCCAAATCAAAGAGTTCTTTGCTATAATTTATAGTTGTGCCGGTAATCCTGGACATTAGTGTGCTTTTTGTGTTAATCAATGACTCTAAAGGTAACAATATTAATTTAATTTTATACATTAGTGCCTGAATTTAGTGTACTAATATAATTATCTGCACAAAATAATTTTCCTGTTAACAATGACTTTGGCAAATCAAGGGTTTAATGCTTCTGTTTTTACTTTCTCTCTACTGTTAATATCATCTGCCACTCTGCCTTGAAATTCCATTTCAAGAGAGTAATAAGCTTCCAACAGTGTTTGCATTGTCCTAGGTTTCTTGCTTATTTTACTTTGTTGGTTTAGAGATCAGAGTTAGTTCATTTCTAGGACTGTTGAGTAGACTGGTGGAGTTACATAATTTTAACAGTGTGGTGTACAGTTCTTTATACATTCAAGTGCCTGGAGAATTAGCTGTTCAAATTTGAGTTAGAGTTGTGTGGATTTTATGTGTGATAGCCCTAGTGTGGACTGGCATCCTGTTCAAGGTTAGTTCCAATGGTGTATGTGTAATATTATGCAGGTATAGTACTATGCAAAAAGTTTTAGGACTTGTTACAAATACCGTATTGAGGGATTGCTTTCAAAAAATAATGCCAAAAATATATAATAAAACACTAAGGTTTGTATGCGTGTGTCAGGTCCCTAGGAACAATCTTATTGGTCAGTTTGGCTTTGATGTGATTGGTCCATTTGGCTTTGGTGATATAATTGAAAAACGAAGTGCGAGTGTGAGACACACTAGGAGGAATAAAGGCATAGGAACCATGCTGAGAGCTGCCTTCAAAGACTGGGTGGTATGTCTTTATTCATTGCTGTGTTCTTAGTCAAAGTTGTGAGTGAGCCCACTCCCTTGGCTGAGAAGCAACCCCACAGAATATTTTTGCAGAATATCAGTCTGTCCCTGATGTTTTTCTTGGAGAGAAGTGGCTTCTTTGCTGCCCTTCTTGACACCAGACCATCTTCCAAAAGTCTTTGCCTCACTCTGTGTGCAGATGCACTCACACCTGCCTGCTGCCATTCCTCAGCAAGCTATGCACTGGTGGTGCCCCGATCCAGAGCCATAAATAAAGAATGGTACCAAAAAATCCTCCGAGAGCAACTTCTCTTAACCATCCAAGGCCAGTTTGGTGACGAAAAATGCCTTTTCCAGCACGATGGAGCACTGTGCCATAAAGCAAAAGTGGTAACTAAGTGGCTTGGTGAATAAAACATTAAAATTTTGGGTCCATGGTCAGGAAGCTCCCAAGACCTTAATCCCATTGAGAACTTGTGGTCAATCCTCAAGAGGAGGGTAGACAAACAAAAAAACATAAATTCTGACAAACTCCAAGCATTGATTATATAAGAATGGGCTGCCATCAGTCAGGATTTGGCCCAGAAGTTGATAGACAGAATGCCAGGGAGAATAGCAGAGTTATTGAAAAAGAAGGGCCAAAACTGCAAATATTGACTCTTTGCATAAACTTAATGTAATTGTCAATAAAAGCCTTTGAAACTTATGAAATGCTTGTAATTATACTTCAGTATACCATAGAAACATCTGAGAAAATGATCTAAAAACACTGAAGCAGCAGACTTTGTGAAAACCACTACTTGTGTCATTCTCAAAACTTTTGGCTACAACAGGAGGTAAACAAGGCACCTTCAAATGAGTCTGAGGAGCAGTGCTGGACATCTGATTTGGAAGAGAAGTAAGCTTGATTATTTCTTAAACTTGCCCATTTCTTTGTGCTTCTGGACAGCACGTCTGAAAACACCAGTCTGTCATGGAATGTCTGCTATAGAGAGACTGTGATATGCAGGATGACAACCTTGTGTTTTAGTTGTTATGCTCAGTTTTGCCATGGTGTAAGATTTGCAGGTTGTACCATCAGATCTACACCTGAGATGTATGCAAAAAAATGTTGCATATGCCCATGTCAGCACTCATTTAGAGATATATAAAAACTAAACTGTACATTTCCACAGCAGCCTCACACTATGCATACGCATGTTTCTGCTCAGTTTTGCAAATGGGCGTCACTCAGTGTCAAAGCAGTGTTAATGTTTCTGTGCGGTTTCCCTTTCTTTTTCATATTTGCATCCAAATATAGCAAAATTAATTGGATATGGTGTACAAATTTAAGGCACTTGATTGTAACAATATAATGGTGCACGGAATGGCTAAACTATTCCATCTTCCATGGCTGCTTTAGCGCTGTTAGAAGACATCACAAATATAAGAATTAGTAGTGAGCGCGTATTTACAGATCATACTGACTTCTTGTCCTATGATGATAACTGACTTCTAAGTCGATTTACACTTCCAAAAGCTATCCTCTTGGAGCTGTGTGCTGTTAAAATACTAGGATGTATAGTTGATGTAATTTTTATGATGAATTGCATTAATGCATGTATGCATTTTACAAGTAAATTGTTAACTTTATTTACATAATGTATAGTTAATAATTAAACGTGGGGGCATGGTGGCAAGTGGAAGCATTGCTGCAGTAAGAGGGTCGCATCCCGGGTGTCCCCTGCCTGAAGTTTTTATGTCTTCCTGGTTAGTTTCCTATGCATGCTTCAGTTTCCTTCTAAAAGCATGCAGGTTGAGGGGATTTGGTGATGCTAAATTGACGCTACTAGTGTATGTGTGTGCTCATATTCACCCTGCGATGAGCTGGTGCACCAGGGTTTGTTCCTGCCTCATGCTCTATGCCTGCTGGGATGGGAGCAACACGGATAAATGGATAGATGGAATAACTAAACATGTATAATAAAGTTTTTTCAAAGTTCTTTAAAAGAATTGAAGAATCTGCGTTCTAAGCTTTCAGCTGGTTTTACATTTATTACAGATGCTTATTTTGTGGCGACTGGTTATGTGGAGAAAGAAAATGGAAGGTCAGGAATTGGAGGTTGGTACATTTGACAAAGACAGTACTGCTGCAATAAATGATTCCATCCAGGGTTGCGCCCATCCCAGCTAGCATTGTGCACGATGCAGGAACAATTCCTGGACGGGGTGCCAGCTCATTGCTACCGCTGCGCCACCCTGCCCCCACATGTTTGATACATGCTTTAATCCATTTCACCATTAAAATTATATCAAGTATACATCTTAGTTTTCTTAACTGTTCAGAGAGCTGTAATATTATGAATGTTATCTATTCTATGTAGCAATCACTGCCTGTGCTACCCTGGCATAAGAGAAAGCCCATTTAAGAAGCATGTAGCGATTAACAACTGGGTTGGGGAACACTTGGAATATGAAGCATTTAACGTGCTGCCTTAGTTACAATGGGGTTTGAGAAACTCTAGTAAATAAAACCTCAATTTTAGGATGATGTTTACAATGTTCTACTTTCATGACAAAACAAGGTACAAGATTAAAGTGGAAATTTCGAGATTAATGACAACATTTTGACTTTAATCTTGACATAAACCTTTTTTCAGACTGTGGGGTGTTATCCGCTTTTTCGTGTCAACTTTGATATGTGACCACTGCTTTTTTTATTTCAACCACTGTGCAATTTTTTTTTTTTATTTTATTTTAACTTGAACTTTTGAGTGCCTCCATCAATTTACTTTTGTTGTTTATACTACTGCTTAAGCCACCAAACAGTATGTTTTTCCATGCTTCCACTTCACTGAGCAGGACCTCTATTTCGCATTCACTTAAATTCTTCATTTTCCACATGCCTTTGCCATTGAATTTTAACAAAACACTGAACAGAAGGGGCTATTTATATAGGTTTGAATTTTTAAATAACTGTAATTCTGGGAGGAGTTGGGATGGGGCTGTAGGCTGTTTTATAAAGGAAAAGCGCGTTGAACTTTGCTTATGCAAAGTTTTATGCATCTGAAATTTTTTGTGCATGCGCACATTTCTGTTTTTGTCCATACTCCATGTTTTAATGTGAATTCTACTCACAACGTTATACATGATGCAACTTGACCTGTCTTTTTAGTGTAGTTGTTCATTGCTCAGTTTTATTCCCTCTAGACAGCTCTTTCTGTTTCAGTTAATCACTTCAGGTTCAACCTACACACTACCATAGACTCCCACAGAGTTAGGAGGGAGAAGAAATTGCTTGTTAGTTGGAGTTGAGGCAGAGAGAGAGAGAGACAGAAGACAAAGTATTGCTGTGGGCTGCTTTGTACTTTATTGTAGTTGTGTTGCTGCAGAAACTCTTCCCGAAGAGTTTTCCACAAATAGATAACTTTTGTGTGTTAATGAACTTGTGCCTGTGTCTGTCTCTGTTGGGTTTGGGAAGCTGGAGTACCCACCCTTCAGGCCACAGCTATTATATCAGCAAAAGGTGGCCATGTTGATTGATGAATCAAAAATCTGAATACAATTTTTTTACACTTAATGATTCCTTGACTTATTTTTTGTTTATTTGTTCTATGGCTTGATTTCATGAAACATTAAGAAATTAAACTGAGTGCATTACTATAAAAACTGAGGTGTTCTAAAACTTTTGACCAGTAGTGTATGTAGTAGTTTATTTTCAGATTACATTAACTCACTGAACATAACTAACATTGAGTAGCAGAAAAATAATTCAGCAAAGATTTGGAAAAAAAATATTCACAAATTTTTTGGAAAAATGCAATTCAGTAAAGATAATTACGAACTGCTATACACAAATAACAATAACATAAATGACATATGCAAGATTAGAGATTGGAGCTACAAGAAGCCAGTGAATTATATGTTGATAGAAAATACTCATATTTTTGAAAACTAACTAAACTCTACCAAGACTTTGGTCAGCTCTTTACTTCATCTGGTAATAAAGGTGTAAATTAGACTTGAGCTGACACCTCTGCAGAGACTCTTTCAGATAAGGAGGCACCCAACAGACATTCATTTTAGGCTTGTAACCACAAACTGGACGTGGTGTACAGAGTAACACATCTACAAGGTGTGGCAGAAAAGTAATGAGACTGATTTTTTATTTACCAAAGTTTTTATTTTTTTCAAACATCAATGTTATCCCCTTCAAAGTAGTTCCCTTGGGCAGCTACACACTGATGGAGACGTTGTTCCCACTGTTGGTAGCAGCGCTGGAAGTCTTCAACCGGTATGGTCTTCAGCATGTCCGTTACACTCTTTTGGATGTTTTCTAAAGTCCCGAAATGACGTCCTTTGAGGACATTTTTCAGTTTAGAAAAAAGGAAAAAGTCACACGGACTGAGGTCAGGTGAATAAGGGGGCTGGGGAACCACAGGAATGCGTTTTTTTGATTGTCCTTCTGCTCAATTGTGAGGTTTTTCGGCACCATTTTGGCACAGACCTTTCGCATGTGCAAATGTTCAGTCAAAATTTGATGAACGGTAAATCTGTTCAAATTTAATTGTTCACTCAACATTCTTAATGTTAAACGACGGTCTGATCTCACAAGAGTGTTCACACGTTCGATGTTTTCATTGGTTTTCGAAGTTGAAGGCCTCCCTGAAAAACTCGGGATAAAGAATGTTCCCCATAGGCCTGTGTTAACTTTTCAAACGTCACACTTGCCGATTCTCCAAGCTTAACACAAAATTTAATGGCACAACGTTGCTCCAAATTCCGCTGTTCCATTTTGCATGACGCACAACCAAAAACACAACTTCGCTAATAGCAGTCACAAAAATCACGTAGTTAACGGAAGGAGTTGAAACTCGCACTGAGCTATGGGAGGGTACTGATACACGTGCTCTATCAAGGAAAACAGCGCAGCGTTGCCAGATCGCTTGCAGTGTTGCCAGTCTCATTACTTTTCTGCCACACCTCGTATAACCAGGCACTGGATCTGTAACGGTAAGGGACCCCAACCAATTGCCATAGGTTACATATTCCTTCAAAGCTGAGTGCATTCATTTCTACGGGAGGTAAAAGCTCACAATCCACTTTCTTTGTAGTGAGACGCCACCTGTTCTATGTGGAACAATAAGCTCATAAACTTTCTTTGGCCTGGAAGCTACTTTCTATAGAACCTAAGAGCTGGTTGTCCTGAACTTCCTTGAAGATCCACTCCTCCAATCCAAGCTCTGTGCCAGTGAATGGGCTCAGATTGAGAAGCATTACTTCAAGAGAACGTAAGCACCCACACTCCTGTGCCAAAAAGAGTAACGCTTTTCCCTATAAAATAGCAGGGTACACAGCAAAGAGCCTAACAGTGAGCTACAGAAGTAAAGAGTGTACTCCAACACAAAGGGAGTCATCCACTTGAACCAGAGCAATGACACATAACACAGCATCAGACATCATCCTTAAAGGCTTGGTATTGTAAAACTGTTTATTTGTTCCAAAATAAATTAGAATCCTAAATAGCCACTAAATAACCTGCTAAAGATCTCCTTTCCTATGTTTGATCATCTAGGTTTTACAAGCTTTTAACTACATTGGAACAAGAACCCACTGTCTGTGATGCTGTACTAAAATTCCATAAGTGTTCCATTCCAAAAGTCTATAAAATGTGCAAACAAAATAAGAATAGCCAGACTCTTCTATGTTATATTCGTATGTTTGTCTGTCTTGCATACTGTCTTCTTTGTTGCTGTATATACACACATCATATTTCTGTAATCCTTGTGTTGCAAATAAATTTATTATTCTGTTTCTTAAAACAAGTGTGCTTCAATTACCTTGAAATAAGTCTAATGGCCATAAATCCCTCCTACGGAAGATGGTAAGGTAAACAAAGTGGGAGCCTTACCAAATTATCCAATTAATTGTTGGCATTGCCAAAGGTAAAGCAGGTATTTAATTAACTAAGAAAATGATTAATGGTAAATCAATTATTTTTCACACATCAGCATTCCCTACATATGGAACAACCTACTGAGTGAAGTAGTATAAGTGGAAAACTTGTCATGTATTAAACATTTGCATGAGATTTTAGGACATATGAGAACTAAATGAGCTTGATGGACTGAATATTCTGATCTAATTTGCCAGACAGTGCTCTAAATATCTCTTTTTTTATTTTTTTAAGCATTTATACTTTGGTTGATTACCATATGCTTTGTTGAGGTATACATTTCAAATTTGCCAGCTGTACACTTCCATATGAAAATTTAAGTGTGGTATAGGAGTTGTGCCTGTCTATTAGATGGCACAGTTGACATCTTCTTTATATATTGGTGCCTTTTTTTACTTATTCCTATATTTTGTTCCTTTCAGCTTATAACTTGAACATTACTAATTCCATTCATGAAAGTGATCTTTGATGTTACTTATTATTTCATAAAGCCAACTGTGAGCATCAATTGAGATGAACCAGTGGATTGGTTCAGTAACAGCAGTACTCTGGAGGGTAGACTACATTGTGATGCTTACCTCTGACCATGAACTTAAGTTAGTGATCAAAAATGAATGAAGTATTAAAATGATGTCCTTCCACTGAGTTGCCGCAAGACCTCAGAGTATGGCTGTTGCTCCTCCACCACAGAAATTACTTTGAAGCCTTTGGCATTTAGTAAGAATGTGCTATGAGTGGCTTCAATCGAAAGTGCAGTAGACATTAACAAACCTTGAATACCCTGATTATATATCTCTCAGGCATAGGATAAGTAGGAGGAGTTGGAGGTAATTCTGGTCTGATCAACATAATCTGTTGCCAGAATGCCTGTAAAATTCGCCTAAAAATTAGCTGCACACTGGCTAATACAAGGCCCACAGTCAAACAATATCTTTAACAGCATTACAGAAAGTCAGCTTTGAATCAGATCACATATCTCACTGGAGCCACAAACATCATTAAGGGTCCTTCACACCCTGGTAACCACCTGTTTGAACTGTTGCCCTCTGGTCAGCATTACAGATCTTTGAAAGTATGGACTGATAGATTCAGAAACAGTTTCTATCCATTGGCCATAAATACATTGAACAAAAATAAGCAAATTAAGGCAATTTAAATAATTTTTGGTCAGTGCTGGTAAATAGACTCACCATTTCCCTGGGGAAGTATGTATATTATTTATTTAATTACTACTCGTTTTATTGTTATTTTACCTCATTTTTTCTAAGTATTTGCATATAATATTACTGTTTTTTTGCTCTTCTAGTTAGCATTCTGTGTTGTAGCATTGGTTTGCTTTTTCACAAAAGTAGTGTTGTTTTACTTTTGTACCTAGTTGGAGTGGTGCATGTAGTTTTGTTGTAAATTATTTTATAATGACAATGAAGTCTTTCTATTCTATTCTGTTTCTATTACCTGCAATATACAATGTTCATAAAAAGTATTTTTAACCACTTTTAACTTGTCACATTTTACTTGTTTACAAAGGATTAAATTTAGCTTTTTGACACTGGTCAACAGAAAAAGACTTCTCAAAGTTAAAACAGATCTGTGCTAAGGGATATAAATTAATTGCAAATATAAAACACAAAATAATAAATTGATTAAAAAAAATAAGTATTCCTGTCCTTAAAGTCCGTATTTAATAGATTAACCTTTGGCAGTAATTATAGCATTGAATCTGTGTGCACAGGTCTCCTTTGATGTTATATTTTTGCTCCATTCTTCTTTGCAAAACTGCTCAAGCTTTGTGGGGTTGCATCAGGATTGTGACTGAATTGCCATTTTCAAGTCCAACCACAAATTCTGAATTGGATTCAGATCATGGATTTGACCACATCACAACATTAATATTGGATTGTTTTAAGCCATTTCTGTGCAACTCAGGCTTTATGTGGGAATGTTGCCTTCTCCCAAGGTTCAGGTTTCTTGCAGACTTTCAGATTTTCCATGTATTTTGCTGCATTCATTTAACCCTTTACCCTCACAAGCCTTTCTGGGCCTGCTGCAGAGAAGCATTACATAGCATGATGCTGCCACCACTGTACCCTACAGAGTTTAGTTTACACTAGACATGGTGCTTGGTCTGATGGTCAAAAAGCTCAAGTGACTTCAGAGTCTCGCATGTGCTTTCTGGCAAATTCTAGCTGAAATGTCATATGCACTTTTTTAACAGTGGCTTTCTCCTTACCACTCTCCCTGGTGAGACACCCAAGCAACAGTTTTTGTATGCACAGTTTCTGCAGTCTCAGCCACTGCAGCTTGTAAGTCCTTTAGAGATATTAAGTTTTCTTGGTGGCCTCTCTCAGTAGTCATCTTCTTGCACAATCACTCTGTTTTTGTGGACGGCTCCTAATGAAAGATTTATAGTTGCACTGTTCCCTTTCCATTCCTTAATGATTGATTTATCTTGACTCCAAATGTCCCTGTCATGCGACTTGTGATTTTCAGTCTCTTTTTTTATAGACTTATTTGGCGTGTTCTTTTTATCTTTATTGTGTAGGTCATGCCGCAATACTTACTCTTCAGATGAGTTGCATTTATACTACTATCAATTCAAATCCCAGACAGGTGATCTCCATTGAACTAATTATGTAGCTTCTAAAACCCATTGGCTGCACCAGTGATCATTTAGGTGTGTCATATTAAAAGGATGAAGGTGATAAATTAATTTGCCTTTTTATATTTGTAATTTTTACCACCTTGCAGAGGTCTGTTTTCACTTAGACATTAAAGAGTGTTTTTAGTTGATGTGTGACAAAAAAGACAAATTCGCTGTGATTCAGTGTTACAGTATAACAGTTGTGAGAGATGGCCGGAAGCTTATCCCGGTCCATACATCCAGGCCGCTAGATGGAGTCCTCCCTGCAGCATGGAGGTGCCCCAGATTCCCGCAGGGCATCATGGGAGATGGAGTGCGACTCCACAGCTCTGCTGGGTGCCGTGGGTGCCATCAGAGGACGCTGCAGGGAGACACCATGATTTTAATATTCCCGATAGCCCTTAAGTACTCCCAAGCGACGGTGACGGAAGAACTGAAGTACTTCTGGGCTGAAGAAAAATAAGTTTTCATCTGACCCGGAAGTGCTATGGAATCACAAGGACAGAAGCACTTCTGGGTCAAGGACTATTTAAAGGATTGTGGGAAACCCAGCAAGCAGAGCTGGAGTTGGGAGGAAGTGCGACAGAGCTGCTGGGTGGAGAGGAGGATTTATTGTATTTTTGATTATTGTTTTGATTATTATTATTGAGTATTGTGGAAGTGGAGGTGCTTTGTTTACAGTATATAAGAAATTAAAATATTTCTGGGACTTTTACCTGGTGTCTGGACATGTTGTCTGCAGGTTTGGAGGAGCGACAGGGCCCCCTACTGACACACAGTAAATGTGAAAACTTCCAAGGGGAAATACATTTTCTATGTATTGTATTTTAAGTAGTTTTCAAAAATGTAAAACACCATGGTCTCTGTAAATGTGACAAACCATAAATGTAGGAAGTGCTTTCAGATTTCTAATTTGAGAAATAAGTAACCAAATAATTTCTAACACATATTTGTCCTTGCTATCTGATTTCAAGCCTGAACTTGTTCTGGGCACCAACCCTTAAAGAAATATGCACAACCGCACACTCATTTGTTTGGGGGTAAATTTATAGTTGTGCCTTAACTGTTTCTTGGTGATATAGAAAAAAAATGTTAGAAGGCACAAGGAGACCTTGCAAAACTTCATGAGGAAGGTGCCTGGTCTGGGACTCAAACTGAGGACTGTAGAGCTATGAGGTAGCATTGCTATAATGTGCTGGTGTACCATAAATTAACTAATTCCTCATGGAAGTTATAGCATGCTACTTAATATTTTTAATTAACAGAACTTTCTGTAGTTAAACAATGACAAACTAAACATTTTGAGGAGGCTTCTAGTAATATGTGGATTTTCACAAGAACAACGTATTGTAAATTGCAAATGTTTGTATACATATTCTCTCCGTTTTTAAGATTTTTGTTCAGGAAAAGTATACAAGAAATGCATGAAAATAACATTTTGCATTGAGAAAAAGTAATATAAAATGTGTATTGTTTAAGTAATATTTCTGTTTAATGAGAGTTTTGGTAAACCATATTTATAAGTTGGTTGTTTTCTTTCAGGTACTAGAAAAGTATCCCAACACACCCATGAGCCACAAAGAAATTCTTCAGGTAATTCAACGAGAGGGCCTTAAGGAAATCAGGTAAGATGTCTTGTCTACATGCTACTAGAATTTTGATTGATTCCAGTACAATAAGTGTCAAAAACGTATTGGCATGTTATGACAGTACCCATAGTTTAGAGCATTTTGTGGTCATTTAAAATGACAGTTTTCTACTAAATGTCTTGGCATGTAATAATTTAGTTTTATGTATGTGAATATTTTGGTTTGGGGAAAACAAGAGCCATACATGATTCCTTTTAATCCTTTTGAAGTTTTTGCACGTTGATAAGTACAAGTGTGAAGATTGAGAGTAAGTCAGAAACATTTCCCTCATTAATGTAAAAATTTGTTTATTAATAAAAAACACATTTCTGCATTATATTAATTTTGCTTCTGTTCTAGCTTATTTGTCATTTAGAGTGGGTCAGGGGTTACTGCAACTTCCATAGCTCTAGCACACTATATTTTAAAATCAGCCTGGTCAGTGTACATGTAGAGTTTGCATTTTTTTTCATGGTTTTGTCTAGGTTGGTTTTGTTTTTTTGATTTCACTTTATTTGTTTCTATTTCAAGACCTTACTTACCTATTAAAGGTTTTTGAGTCAGAGGTGGTCCCTGTAGCACTGCTTGCAAAGCAGAAACCAGTATTGAAAGACAGTGCATCACAGGGAATGCTTAATCAGATATCAAGATTACTGTATGTTTTTGGACATCAAAGGAAAATTTGCAAACATTTCTTGAAGGCCTTGTCATATAAAATTGAACTAAGGCCAAACTGCTGTGAATCACTATATGACCATGTTTTGACTTCATTTATATAGTGATGGACATATGTATACAACATTCTAAAAAGAATGAAAAGCCACTCCCTTAAGTAAAGAAGTACAGCATATTTATTATGTAAATACCAATTGTGTGTGTGTGTGCATATGTGTTTTATATATATATATATATAGTTTACAGTATGTATGTTCTGTTTTATAGATGTATTACCTTTATGTCTTCATTTAACTCATGCCTACTGTTTGTTGTACTATATTAAGACACTGCTTATGTTTATGCAGGAAGGTGCTTTGTTGACCTGATGTAGTTATAAAAAAACACTCTGCACTATTCTACAATTGACATCCCTTTAGTGCTTGATGCAAATGTACACCCTTTCATTCACACAATACCTCTTGCAACTAAATGTTTTCCAGATGTTACCACCTTATTGCATTATATATGGTAAGAATGCACTTCATATTTGGGAGTGCCCTTAAAAAATTCATATTAAAGTTAAAGGAAGTGTCAAATTATATTACTTGCTGTTGTTTCCTGTTTGTTGTGGTTTAGTTATTAGGTTTCATGCTGTAGTATTCTAACTACTGATGATGAAAATGAGTAAGTGAGAATTCTGTTAATATATAAAGTGTTGGCTGGTTCCACTCTGAGTAAAACCTCTTAAATATATTATTTCAACAAATAATGTGCTACCTCGTCCTTTATTTGTTGCTTTTTTATATACTCTTACATGGCTTTCTGATAGATAGACACCCAGGAAGTCTTATGTTGTTAATAGTAAATTTGTAATTACATTGTCAGTCAGTTAGACGACAAAGTGCAAAGTGAGAAAGACATTTGAGTATGAAAAGAAAGGCATGACCAGGTTCAGTAAACCCTACAGTTGTTATAGGAGTCCCAAAAGCAAATCATGTCTAGATACTAGAAGTAGATGGTGACATCATGTGAGAAAGTGGACATTATCCCCTACACTGCAAATAAGCATCACAGTTTTCACAAAGAATGCAGTATTCTCTAATTAAGAGTGGGTGAAACCCACCAGATCTGAAGAATTGCAGCCATGTTGTCCTTTTAATGGAGAAGTCCAGGAAGATTGGCGGGAAGCCTGCTACATCCCTTTACTTTATTAAGTGACAGAAATAATTACAATAAAAAGATAATGATAATAATACATTTATAGTTTGTTTTTCTCAAATATTGAAAAGAGTACAACATGAATAGAAACATAGTAAATGCTCACTAAATAACACTGGATGAAAGCTAGTACAGCATTAAACACCAAATAAAAGATAAATATATGCAAGACAAAGTTCTGGGCTTGAGAAAGAATTATTAAAAAGTAATAGTATACAGAATACTAGAAGACAATAAACAAAACAAAGTTAGAGATACCAAATAATATCATAAGCACATGGACAAGAGAATGAACTGAGAGAAATAGTATATTTATTAGTCTAAGTTCAATACCTTCTTTAACAAATGTATTTTAAATGGTCTTTTAAAAGAATTAACAACAGATATAATTATATTAGGGATTTCTTCCAAAATTTAGGTGCAATAGAGCCAAAGGTTCTGTCACCCATAAAACACCAGTTAAATAGATAGCTAGAACTTTATTTATGCCCATGGGGTATTCTGGCTTTTTACAGAAGCTGCTTATAAAAACAAATGCATAAATAGATAAGTAAATAAATACATAAATATAAACACACACTTTGCTCAGAAAACACACCAGAATGACGAAAAAGAAAGAAAAGCTCTGACTTGGCTGTTACATATTGCTGTTGGTATAAAGGAGCC
Organism: Polypterus bichir lapradei; assembly: GCA_026402145.1. NCBI lineage: Eukaryota > Metazoa > Chordata > Cladistia > Polypteriformes > Polypteridae > Polypterus > Polypterus bichir. The sequence continues at coordinate 75,372,972 of JANRMT010027041.1, forward strand.
CCAGTAGTGTTTCTTGACACACTTCTGTTGAATAATTAATAACAATTAATAAAAAATAATTGGCTGAAAGTACTCCGTGTTAGTGTATCAGATAGAGGATGTGCGGCATTGTTCATAATGGCACTCAAGTTTCGTCCTTTTCTGCTTCTTCCAGTGGGTTGAGAGTGTGTCATAACTAAGCCTGTCTTTTCGATTAGCCTGTTGATTTGGTGGGCCTCTCTTGAAGTGATATTATCAGCCCAGCAAACAACAGAGTAGAAAACCACACTGGCCATTATAGAGTTGTAGAAGATATGAAGGATGTCATTTCCCACATTAAAGGAACAGTCTCCTAAGGAAAAAAAACCTGCTCTGCTCTTTCATATATGGTTTATCTGTGTTCCAGGACCAGTCCAACCTGTCATTAATTTGGACCCCCATGTACTTGTAGGAGTGGAGCAGCTCTGCATCCACTCCTTGATTAGTGACCTGACATAGAGGCTCTTTGGTGCGGTGAAAGTCAATAACCAGTTTCTTGGTTTTGCTGATGTTAACATGCTGGCAATTCTCTTTGCACCAAGAAAGAAAGTTATCTACCTGACTCCTATACTCTGTCTCATCCAGTTTATCAAACACCCATTAAGTGCAGAATCATCTGAGAATTCCTGCAAGTGACGTGATCTGGTGTTATATTTATAGCTTGAGATATACAGAGTGAAGAGAAATGGGAGACATGACTGTTCCCTTTGGTGCTTCAGAGTTGCTCACATCTGTATCAGAAACAGAGTCCCTGCGTCTCACAAACTGAGGTCTGCCCGACAGATAGTCCATTACCCAGGACACCATAGGTTCGTCCACCTGCATTTCTCTTTTAAGTTTACCCCTTAACAGGGATGGCTTGATGGTGTTGAAGGTGCTGGAGAAATCTAAAAACCTAATCCTCACAGTGCTGCCAGCTCTGTCCAGGTGAGACTAAGCCTTGTGGAACAGACAGAGTTAGTTTGAGGTTCAACAAGACTGCCAGCATCTGTGAACCAGAATGGGAGGACATGACTGTAGTGATTCAGAGGTTACTAATGTAGTCTAGTGCAAGGCCATTTAAAGCTTTATAGTTCTGCAACATGGTTTTGTGTTCAATACTGTAAGACACAGGGACCTCTCAACAAAACATGTGACACATGCTCACTATTGCAAATCTGAAGGAGGACTCTTATAGCAGAGTTTTGAACTAGCTTCAGCTGAAATATTTGTACAGGTTAAAAGAGCACATGCCAAGAAAGAATGGTAGAAGTCAGTCCAAAATTTAGTAAAGCAAGGGCAGGCCACTCAGCAGCAGAAAATAATGAAAGAAATGAGCGGACACCGCATTTGCTGAGGAGGTGTAAGTAAGAAGCTTTTCTTAATGTGATTTGTGTGTGCTGTATAGGTAGAAGAATCTAAAATTCTACCCGAGATTCCAATCACAAAAAATGAAGCTATAATAGTATTATCTTGAATGGATAAAAAAGAGTTAATTTTTTCATCTAGCCTTTAGTGGTAATTAGCATGAGTTCTGTTTTGTTGTTGTTTCATTTTAAATATTTCCTCCATCCAACATTTAATTTGTTCAAAGCAAATTGTGAGCCAGGAGACTACAAAGTCTCTCAGGAACACTCACATTTTTTAAACTGAAATATTGCATAGTTGTTATGAGTATCATATGCATTAAAATATACCTCAGATCAAAGCTAAAAATATGGCCAAGGTGAAACATGTAGATACAGAAAAGCCAAAGGGACAAGAACAGAGCCTTTAGGGAACTCCTGTATGCTGGCGCTAAGTTGGATCCAATCATGCCAAGACTGACAAATTCATGTCAGTTAGGCAGGACTTAAACCATTGATGAGCAGTGTCAAAGATAGTGAGGATGCTCTCCACTTTGGACAGTAAAATATTGTGATTGGCAATAACAAATGCTCCACTCAGTTCTAATAGAAATTATGTGCTGCACTCCGTTCTAATAGAAATAATATGCTAATTTGTTCAGAGTTGCCATTTACTCTGAGCAGAGAAGTTTCACAGCTGTGCAGTGTCCTGAGACGGAAAGGGTTCCATCTGATTTTTTGTTTTTAAAAAGTTAAGCAATTGGTGAGTTGAGAAAAAGGTTCTGTTAAAAACAGATAGAGGACAGATAGAGAAAACACTCCTATCTTTTAACATTGGTGTTACAGAAACAATGTTGAAAGAAGCTGGCACAGAGTCAGTATTGTAAAATATATTCATTATTGAAATTATAGCTGGCAAGCATGAAGGCAGGATTTGATAAGCATGTTTGGTATAGGATCTGTTATAGAAGTGATAGATGAAATAAGTGAAAAAAATTTGGTAAAGTAGCTGAGCATAAAGATATTGCACGGAAGAACTGGATAATGAACTGACATTAGTGAAATTATTTAGGTTTTTACATTTTATCATAGAAAAAAATTACAGAATTAGTTGTAGACTGGAGTATTATTATTCACAGAGAACAGAATCCTTCGATAATAAGTTCTTGGCTATGGTTAGTGCATTGCTATAAATCCTTTGATGGTCAGGGAAAGCTTGGGCATACGCAGTGAAGCCATGTATAATTTATACTATGGGGCTGAATGCTTAAAGGAGGCCTACATGTGTTTTGAAGGAATTGTTTTATCTAAAGCTGGATTTACGGCTGAGTTATAGTGGTCGAAGGATTATCTAATGTGAATGGTAAGGTAGGTGATGGAAAAAAGATCAGAAATTGAAGCAGCATGGCTAATAGAACAGATATTTTTAAGGTTTCTAAAGGATTTTTTATGTTTATAGTTAAAGATGGAAAATGGGCATTAGGACTGTAAAAAGTTCAACTTTGTTTTGAAAGATCTATTTTAGTGCTGCGAGTGTTGCCAACAGATAAGTGAGGTGTAAAAACTTGGCGCTGCTGCACCAAGTCAAAACAGACAAGCAAGTGTAGAAATTTAGTTGTAGTCTTGCATATAGGAATACCAATGTAGATATTAATCAACATGAAGAAGTTTTGTCTGAAAAAGAGCTTGTCTGAGTTAGTAGTTCAGTCAGGTTTTAAAAAAAAAAAACAAGATTCATTGTATTTTGAAGGGCAGTGATGAATGACAGGCACAACAGGACTGGAATTTATTCTCCGTTTTAAAGACAGAGATGTGAAATGAACATCAAATGCCCATTGAGTGCCCCTTGTCCTCGGAGTCTAACAGTTATAGCCGGACTGACACCCTGACATAATCTGTAACCTGCTGTAAAGTAAACATAACCAGATGGACACACCTCATTAGTAGTACAAATTTGTAACAAGGTTACTGTCCATAATGTATTCAGGCAAAACCATCATTTTATTCTGAAGGATCTTTTGTTAAGGAGAGGCAGTGTTGCACAAAATTCTAAGCAGAATGGCATACTTCTGAACAAACAGTGCTCAAGAGCTTTTCAGACACAGCTCAACTGATGTTCTGATCCTCTGTCAGTATTCTTTGGACAATAAAGTATGCCAGCAGTTTTAGGAGGTCTGTAAATTTGCTCTTGACAAAGTGTGTATCATGGAGCGGTTGACCACAAGAGTACTTCAGCATAATGGAAATCTGATCTTTAGCTGTTACTAGGAGGCATGGAACCCTGCTCGCTTCACTCTCCAACCCCCTTGGCCTGCGCTACACACTAATCTCCAACGTCTTTGCGGTTCTGCTGCTTGCGTATGGAGATGCAGATGTACAATTTAAACAGATTTTTATTTTCATGAGAAATGTTACATTTGTATCAATGCAACGTATAACTGGCCGTGATTGAATTTCGTTTCTTTCTCTCCATTAAATAAAACGACTTTTTCGAATGTTTGGCTCTGAGATTTCTTAATTGTCTTTGCAAAAGCTATTCTAATGGGAAACTGTTAATGTTTTAATACGAATGGCATATCAAGATCTCCTTTGTTGTCTAATGTTATCTGCAGAAGATGTACTACATTACCTTTCTGGGATACATTCTTCTTTCTCCAGTAATTTGTGCGTTGGAAGACTGGACGTTGTTAACGGTTGTATTCTTCGGGATATCGTAAGTTGTTGTTTTCATCTTCCGCACGATCACCCCCAACTGTTTCAGTATATTCTATTGATGCGTAGTTAACTAATCAACATTTTTGGGCGCATTTAACCAATTTGCTGTGTAACCGATTGTCATTTTTGGTGTTAATTTGTTTGATGTCCTAGTTTCTTGGTCATAGAGGACCGTGGTCTTGTTTGAAAATGTTTGATAGGAGGGCGTGATTTGAAAAAATGTCAAGGCAAAAGTCTCATCTCGAGGGACTTGAAAAAATCTCTATTCCAAAAAGTCTTGTCTCCAAAAAGTCTTGGTGTGTCAAAGGATTTTTTTTTATATAATAGAGAGAGATTAAAAGACTGGCAAAAAGACAGAGGCACCAGGTCAGCAGCACTGTGTAAATCCAGTCATTAGCGGTTAAATACTAAGGCTGCCATAAAGATAGGGCGCCAGGTCAGAAACACAGAGCAGCACTTACCTGTAGTAGAGGCAGGCTAGCTTAAGTATGTAATGGGGAGAGGGGGAGCACAGGTGAATGCTTGTGGTAGTACTGTGAGCCTCCTAGGGAAACGGATGGTTTTGGAGCTTTTGATCAACTGAAAAATGTGGCACAATAATATAAGATGTACAGTAAAGCAAGTATGATTATATACAGGGTGGTCTAGATCTAATTATGCAGATCCAGATCCTCTGGATGACTTTGATTTATGCGGGGACGATTCCAGTTCGGTGCAAAGACGATTCTTCATGTCGTTAGTTCCTACACTTCTCGATAGTCCAGGATTTTTCGGGTGATTTTCTATGTGATAAACTTAATAAGTTATAACGTAATGAAAATTGCATAATTAGATCTGTTTGCGTTAGGTCATGTCTCCTGTGGAGACATGCTGTTGTAAAATCAGTGGAGTGGCAATTCACTACATTGTCCAGGAATACAGTATAGCTTTAGATACTCTAAAACATTCTGGTAGGGTTAGCTCATAAAGGACAGAACCAATAGGCAGAGATATTACTGTAGAATATCTTGGAAACACAAGCAGATGATGTTGGTAGTGATCCAGAATATCCAAAATTGCTGTAGAATATACATGTACTTTTACCTTGAATCTTCATGTTGTTGAAAATAGTGAACGAAAAAGACAAAACAAAGTCCTGTAATGGCTATATATTGTTCAGGTGTGCAGGACCATTGGGAGATGCTAGAAGGAATTCTGCTCTGATGTTCCTTCAGCAAAAGATTGACCACCCCCAGTTGGCAGCTGGTGTGTTTGATAAGTGAATCAATAAGTAAGTCAGCCCATCTGATAGACATGGCTCAGGACATGTGAAGCAACAAGATTTTGTTTGATATTTTTACTTTTGTAGTTTATCTTATTTACATATACCTTCTGTATATGTTCAAAAAATAAAAACATATTTTAATCATTAATCATTAGTGTACATATGGAGAGATGCAACAAAGGTGCCCTTTCCTGTTACAGCACACTCCTTAGCTGCAGTGTCCTGATGCTCAGCATTTAAATAGAATAATCTTAAAACACTGTTTTAGAAATCCATAACTTCACTAATCAGCAAATACAATATATTTAGACTCACAAATTATGCTATAATTTCATATGTCACCAGCTTTAATAAATATATTTGATAAATAATTGAACATCAACACTACACAGTCATTATTGTTACTTGAGTACTTGCAGAGCACATGTCTCTCATGAATATGTATATAGTTCTTGAACAGAGCTAGCATTCTTACCACCTCCAAGCAACCAACACACTTGGCATATGGTTAATGTTCTGTAAATTGGCTGGATGTTTTATTAGACAATTTATAGTCTTAGTTTCAGCTAGAATAATAAATGCCTTTGAAGCTTATATCACATTAACAAATAAACAAGAATAAATGTAATACTTTTCTTCTATGAGCATGAATAGCAGATCTGTGTATTAGCAAATTATTAATAGCATAACCATATTTTAAGGCATACAACCCAAATCATAACCCTTTACATGCTTGGCAAAAATTATAAGGAACTACTGTTAAATTATATTTTCTAGCAGACACATTTCAAATGACCTATTGCATCCTTTTCTAGTTTCCTCAAAAGATTTAGTGATTTGTAGTTTTTCTTCTGTGGTTGCTATAGCTCATTACCAAACCATTGGTAGGTTTGTAGTCACTTAGATTAATCTGAAAAATGAGACTGATGGTCACTCTGGCTCCTTAGATATAGGCATGTCTAGCTCACTATAACAGATACAGTATAACAGGTTTTACATAAATATTATACATCATTTATAAATATTTTTATATATCTGGAATTCAATAAATCACAATTGCATTTTTTCATTTATAGTAGTTTGTATTCTTGGTGATGCTGAGAATTACTTAGATAGATAGATAGATAGATAGATAGAACTTTATTTGTCCCCAGGGAGAAATTTGGTAATGTAGTTGTCACAATGTAATAGATTTTTCTTCTTTTTCTATGACTGGCTGTATGTGTTATTTTTCTTTCTTAATACTGTTATATAATTTTAATATGCATAATCATGTAAGTATCCATTGTGAGCTCAAGCAACAACTAATCTTGAGATTTAGTCTTCAGCTGTCTCCTGTTTCTGGACCGCCAATTACTAGGATACAGATTGAGTCCCTCTTCCATGTTACCTAAGTATTAAGTCTTAGTTTGAATGCTATACAGGTTGTGCGTCACAATTACATATCCAACAATTTTAGAACTACTTGTTTATTGGCAGCCACTTACAAACTAGTATTTTTTGCAGGAAAATACTTTAGACAAACCTATATTGGATGGATTGGAGGCTCCCTTTTGTGCTGGTTCCTTTCTTTTTTTTTAATTGTTACATGCATTACAACATACATTATAATAGATGGTGCATTGACAATGATAATGCTGAATAAATGAAGGGTGTAACTGCTACATGGACAGAAATCAGCTTATATTATACAGATACTTATTAAGAACAAAAGTTGGGGTGGGGGGGCATGGGGCAGCACCCTGTGGTGCTGTCCCTGATGGTTGGCCATCCAGACGTGGAGTATGAAAACCGTGAATTACCTACTCAAAACCTGACCTTTTAAATATTTATCTAATATGCATGTTTTGGGATTACCCCAGAGAACCCAATGAAAACCCACCACAAACATGGGAAGAATATTCACATTACACAGAGATCAAAACCAAGCTCATGTCGCTGAAACACAGTAAGGATTGCAGCCTGAAGGCTTAGGGTGAAATAAGTTTTGGTTAAAGTATAAAATCAACATAATGAGTGCTGGTTATACGGTATGCTTATGATTGCAAGAACATCAAAAAAAAAATATTTCCAGTGAAAACTTATGTGTTAAATAAGAAAAAATCCACATGCTTTTCCAAAGTAGTGTCGTCCTTCAGAACTGCAACTCAACATCAAGAAGTGGTAAATGCTCTTGTCTTCTAACTGGAGAACACTGATTTCATTTCCTAGCCTAGTCAGCCTTTGTGGAGTTTGCATGTTCTCTAGCTGTCTGAAGAGGTAGGTGTCTGGTATTTTAGATTCCTTTTACATCTCAGGGCAATTAGAGCATTTTTTGGACCTGAATATATTTCTTTGGTTGGACTGACATCCGTCTAGGACTGATTCCTGCTTTCTCTATCAAATATGTATATGGAAATATTGAGAAAAGTAAGTCATGTAGTTGAAATGGAAACCTTGACAACTTCTAAGAAATATGTGCATAATATACTAAGCTAAGCTATTTTGTAGCCCACAAAGTTAGCTGGATGCACTGACTGAAAGACTTTTGGCAAATTGCAGACAGAATGGTCTCCTCGTATTTGTAAAATGTCTTCTGTTCTTATAACTCTGTCAGGATAGGCTGTGGCTCCCATTGATCCAATACTGAAAACATGGGTTTAGAAGACAAATAGATGATCATGACTAACCTTATAACTGAAGATTTTATTTTATGTTTAGTAGCAGATTTGTTGAGTGTGGTAGTTCAGAGTCCATGCACCTACACTGTGAATTCCAGTGTCTCTCACTATATACCATACCATATATCTATGTGTATTTGAGGTTTTTGGAAGTTTTATAGTGCTGATGCAAATCATAATCTGCTAAATGTATTATTATACAGATGAGCTGTAAAAAATACTTTTTCAGTTTGGAATTACATGTTCATTCTGATGACTCCAATAAAGGTTCCTAATTAAAACATTTATTAGTCTAGTTCTGTTTCATTTAGGTGTACCAACATTTTATAACTTGAAAAAGTGGTCTAAAATAGCTGTTAAACAAGTCACAACGGCAGTTAACTGCTACTTTTTTGTGTTACTGTCAATAGACTGTGCTTTACAGCATCAGCATGCTGTGGCAGGCCTGGGCTCTTACTGACAAATTCCTTCACATATAATTTAGGAATTACTTTAAATTGATTCATCAGCTATTCACATATTCATTGCCAGGAAAAGCATAACTAATGATAGGAGTAGTGTGAAGATTACATCTCCATTTGCATTGCAGACCATAAAGCCAAGTGATATTCATGCCCTAGCTGATCAAACTACTGCCAAGTCACAGACACATCAGTGACTTAGTCAGAGTCATTATGCCTAGTGGTGCTTGGTAAAGTGTGAATCATTTTTAAAAACATGCACTAAATTGATACATTCATAACCTTGGATTTATTTTCAGTGGATATGAATTCTCAGAAGAACTGATTTTAATCATGAAATCCGATTTAAGAGAGAACATTTTATTTATAAAATATATGAAACAATCTGTGAAAAATATCTTTCTCTGAAATAGGTTTCTAAATAAAAAATATTGCTGCAGGCAGAATTTTCTGTGTATACCACAGAAAACTAATTAGAATTTCAGCATTTTCCACTTTTATCTTGCCCAGAAAGTCAGACTTTCTCTTCTGTTTATTTGTGGTAAGAAACTACAAAGACATAAAAAATCAGTGATTGATATTCATTTGCAAAGATCTTTTTGGCATGTTTCAAAAATATTGGATAAAAGCAAGATAATAAGAAACCAAGATAGTCATTGTAAATATACATTTACAGGGCTTTTAGTCTGACTCCTGCATATACTTATGTGGCTGCAGGTTTTCAGTCCAGCGATTGTCCATTTCTGTTGAACAGTTGTTTAAATAATCAGCTGATTCCTACTTTCAGTTTGCTGCTGGCTAATAATCTCTGAGATTTATTTCTTCTATATGTATTTCTTCATTTCTAAGGAAGTGTGAATTTATTATCCTGAAAATCTACTTAAATCTTTACTGTTTACTGTTCGCTCACCAACCCCCAGGCTGGTGCTATGCACTAGCCACTTTACGGATCTGCCACTCGCATATGAGGATGCAGATGTACAATTTAAACAGATTATTTTCACAGGAATTGTTACATGTGCATAATAGAACTAATTATTTTACATTACTGCGAGTAATTAACTATAGTAAAACGTAATTGAAGGAAAATTATGTTTTATGTTGCATTAGAGGTATTCGTTGCATTATACATTTTCGTTCTGTTTGGCTTTGAAATTAACATGCAAATACTTTTTAAACTTACACTTTTACTGTAAAACTTCAGTAAAAACAATTCTTTGAATGAACTTTTCATCAATTTCGCATTGAATTTTGATTCCGCGTTTGGACTTACAGTACATTGCATTCTCTCTAATAAATAAACCTATTTTTTCGATTGTTTGTCCCTGTGATTTGTTAATTTTCATAGCAAAGGCTATTCTAATGGAACACTGTAAACATTTTAATACGAATGGCATATCAAGATCTCCTTTGGTGTCTAATGTTATCTGCTGAAGATGTACTACATTACCTTTCTTGTCACCTATTCAAATTTTACATGTCATAATTGTTTGACCAATTTTGAATACAGCTAATCTTGTCCTATTGCATAGTCCATCATTCAGACTGTAAATTATGCAATAACATTACGATACATCCTTCTTTCAACAGTTTTTTGGCCGGTGGAAGACCGGATGGTGTTAACGATTGTAGATATTCTGCAGGATATTTTAAGTTGATGTTTTCATTTTCCGCAACATCACCACCAACTGTTTGAGCATAGTCTACTGATACGCATTTAACCAATTAGCCGTGAAACCAATCAACAATTTTCACCTTAATTCGTTTGACTTCATCGTTTCTCAGTGCTAGGATTGCCTGTGTACACATTTCATCTGATGATAACCCTTCGAGATGAAATTCTTCAATAAGATTTGGACATAATAAGTTTTCTTTTATTGGGAACTTAAAGTGAGGAGAACATAAAAATTTATAAGAGATGAGAGCGCAGGAACTGTGTCGGTGACAAAACCATTCACACGAATGAGAGGTGAGAGGACCATGGTTGACAATGGTTGAGAGGAGTGCAGGACTTGAAAATATCTCTTGTCAAAGTCTCCTTTCGTGAGACCTGAAAAAATCTCTTGGCAAAATTCTCGTCTTAAGATTTTCTTTTATAATAGATAATATATTTTGGATAAGTCTTTACTGTTTCAGAGTGTATTTAGGGCTAGCAATATTAATGGTCCCTGTAGAAAATGAAACTTAACCTACTGCTTCTGCAGGTTTAAAATGGCGGCTGATTAAAGTTTTAAGATTTTAAAAGAATACTATTTAAAAATCAAAAAGTTCTCATACTTTTTGGAGCTGCCTTTTGCATTATGGAGCGGAGTGCGTTATTTTTCTATAAAGCATTTATTTTATGTGGAATATTTCATAATAAAATGTTTCTGTGTACACAAAATACACATCACTAATGTTGCACTATTAATGCTGAACTAGGGGTGAGTTTGTAACCTGCAACTCCGTGCTTTTGAAAATACCATTTCAGAATGGTATTTTGGCACATTTCTATTAATCTGTTGAATTTAAACTTTATTTTAATACATATTTAAATTTTAGCAATTAAATGATCCATTCTGGAGCAGTTAGCCAGTGCCTGAAGCCACAAAAATATGTATACAACATACACTGTATGTGTTGCTTCAGTTATGAAAACTTCTTGATGCTTAAATGGGTAAATGTAAATTAAACATTGGCCTTTTCTAGCTTTTTGTATCTTTGCCATTAATATTACACTCCTTCAATGGTTATTTATGGAACAGTCCTGTCTCAAACTTTCCATTTCCTCATTCTGTAATTCTAAATTTTGCTTTTTTGGTGAATGTTTGGCATTTCTTTATCTGGTAAAACAAGGATTCCATTTGGAAAATCTTGCAATATCAATGTATTGAAGTTTTTTGGCTAAATTAGAAATGCTAAAAAGTAAATGTTTCAAACTTTTTTCACATTATGGTAGTTTGTTTTCTGTTCCAATTTACAGTGAAGTAACATGTAACAAACAATTTCTAAAAATGTAAAGGATATCAAAAGCTATTATAGTGTACTATAAATATGCAAAGAGCTTCCCTTCTGCTTTGCTACATTTTTGATGAAAGTACATTACAAATTAATAAAATACACATTTCAGAGCTGTGACCAAATGTCATTTATCTTGAAGTGATAGTTGAGTTTTAGCCATAATGATCACTTATTCTATCCACTTGTCCTGGTGAGAGTATCAGTGAAAGCACATTGAGTTGGACAGACTGGGACAGTTGATCTTCTGCAATCAACAGCAACTCCTAGGGAATTCCCTGATATAATCCATTGGGCATGTCCTGGTGGTCTTCCAGTAGAGTGTGCCTGATGCATATTGTGTGAGATGTGCCTAGGAGACAGCCTGAATACATACCTAAACTACCTCAGCTGGCTAGATAAGGAGGAGCAATGATTCTAAACAAAGGTCTAACTTAGTGGAGTGAGGTGCGTAGTAACCTTTTGGAAACATTTCATGTCAGTTGCTTGTACTTGTAATTTCATTTCTATCGGTTGGAATCAGGATGCAGAACACTGTGGTCTTTTTTTTTAAAGAAGGAAAGTAAATTTTATTAGAATGATATTTGTTGCTATGTAGCAGAATGATGAGTATGAATCCTATACAGTTAAGTTACAGTTATAGTTACAGTTACAGTCCATAAATATTTGGACAGAGACAACTTTTTTCTAATTTTGGTTCTGTACATTACCACAAAGAATTTTAAATGAAACAACTCAGATGCAGTTGAAGTGCAGACTGTCAGCTTTAATTCAGTGGGTTGAACAAAAAGATTGCATAAAAATGTGAGGCCACTAAAGCATTTTTTTAACACCATCCCTTCATTTCAGGGGCTCAAAAGTAATTGGACAATTGACTCAAAGGCTATTTCATGGGCAGGTGTGGGCGAGTCCGTCATTATGTCATTATCAATTAAGCAGATAAAAGGCCTGGAGTTGATTTGAGGTGTGGTGCTTGCATGTGGAAGATTTTGCTGTGAACAGACAACATGCAGTCATAGGAGCTCTCCATGCAGGTGAAAGAAGCCATCCTTAAGCTGCGAAAACAGAAAAAATCCATCCGAGAAATTGCTACTACAGTAATCCCTCCTCGATCGCGGGGGTTGCGTTCCAGACCCCCCGCAATAGGTGAAAATCCGCGAAGTAGAAACCATATGTTTGTATGGTTATTTTTATATATTTTAAGCCCTTATAAACTCTCCCGCACTGTTTATAAATATTCCCCGCAGAGTTATACAGCATAATCCCTTTGTATTCTCTTAGATATTAGGTAAGATTCATTGAAATTATGTATATAAACACACTGTTTATATACAGTAAAACCTAAATATTATTTTAAAGATATTGAGTGTCTCCGATATCACATATGTTACAGCCATTACGATAGACAGGCCACCAGCAATAAATACGTACAATGCAAGAAAAATAGTATACAGTAAATGTGTGTACAGTGACACTAAACGTACGTACATGTACTAAGTACTGTAAGTAGAAAATTAATTATGGTTACTCACCAACAATGACACGATGACTTGTCCGATAACAATGAGTTTAATTTTACTGCACAACAAAGGAGAGCGTTACAGCTCTTCTAAAAGAGCCACTTCAGGCGATTGTGTAGCACTGCTGTTGTTCTTCTTCTGGAAGTCTTCAATCCAAATCCCTAAAGCAGATTCCATCCAGACTACTGCCTTATTACATCCACGTACAACTCGTTTTGCACCCTGTTTAAAAGGACACTGCGGCCGTAGATCTTATATTCCTTTCCTACTTTTTAAATAAAAAGAATCGTAGCCTTCAACAAATCCAAAACGTTTACCTTTTCGGCAATCGTTAACATCTTCGTTGGCGCTTGGGCACGGCCCCTGAAGCAGTAGCAGATCGTTTTGGAGCCATAATGAAGGGCTTGACTATGCACAAAGATAAACACAAAAGAGCACAACTCTTTACACAGCGAAACACGTTGATGCTGAATGAGGAGACAAGACTTCCTGGTTAACACTGCATTCAGCACGCAGGAACTTAACTGCGTGCTCTGATTGGTTAGCTTCTCAGTCAGGAGAACTTAACTGCGTGCTCTGATTGGTTAGCTTCTCAGTCATCCGCCAATAGCGTCCCTTGTATGAAATCAACTGGGCAAACCAACTGAGGAAGCATGTACAGGAAGTAAAAAGACACATTGTCCGCAGAATCCGCGAAGCAGCGAAAAATCCGCGTTATATATTTAGTTATGCTTTCATATAAAATCCGCGATAGAGTGAAGCCGCGAAAGTCGAAGCGCGATATAGCGAGGGATTACTGTATATTACGAGTGGCAAAATCTACCGTTTGGTACATCCTGAGAAAGAAAGCAAGCACTGGTGAACTCAGCAATGCAAAAAGACCTGGATGTCCACGGAAGACAACAGTGGTGGATGATCGCAGAATCATTTCCATGGTGAAGAGAAACCCCTTCACAACAGCCAACCAAGTGAACAACACTCTCCAGGGGGTAGGCGTATCAATATCCAGGTCTAAAGAGAAGACTGCATGAAAGTAAATACAGAGGGTGCACTACAAGGTGCAAGCCATTCATAAGCCTCAAGAATAGAAATGCTAGATTGGACTTTGCTAAAGAACATCTAAAAAAGCCAGCACAGTTCTGGAAAAAACATTCTTTGGACAGATGAAACCAAGATCAACCTCTACCAGAATGATGGCAAGAAAAAAGTGTGGAGAAGGCGTGGAACAACTCATTATCCAAAGCATACCACATCATCTGTAAAACATGGTGGAGGCAGTGTGATGCCTTGGGCGTGCATGGCTGCCAGTGGCACTGGGACACTAGTGTTTATTGATGATGTGACAGAGGACAGATCTGAGGTGTTCAGAGACATGCTGTCTGCTCACATCCAGCTAAATGCAGTCAAATTGATTGAGCGGCGTTTCATGATACAGATGGACAATGACCCAAAACATACAGCCAAAGCAACCCAGGAGTTTATTAAAGCAAAGAAGTGGAAAGTTCTTGAATGGCCAAGTCAGTCACCTGATCTTAACCCAATTGAGCATGCATTTCACTTGTTGAAGACTAAACTTCAGACAGAAAGGCCCACAAACAAACAGCAACTGAAAGCTGCTGCAGTAAACGTGTGGCAGAGCATTAAAAAGGAGGAAACCCAGCATCTGGTGATGTCCATGAGTTCAAGACTTCAGGCTGCCATTGCCAGCAAAGGGTTTTCAACCAAGTATTAGAAATGAACATTTTATTTCCAGTTATTTAATTTGTCCAATTACTTGAAATAAAGGGATTGTGTTAAAAAAAAAACTTTAGTTCCCTCACATTTTTATGCAATCTTTTTGTTCAACCCACTGAATTAATGCTGAAAGTCTGCACTTCAAATGCATCTGAGTTGTTTCATTTAAAATTCATTGTGGTAATGTACAGAACCAAAATTAGAAAAAAGTTGTCTCTGTCCAAATATTTATGGACCTAATTGTAGCTGTCATAAATGATGTAAAAAAAGTTCAATGGTAATCCGAAAATTTCAATCCATATAATAAGAGGAAACGTTTATGCGGTATTTTGTAATCTGATGCACTGACCGATTTCCAAACACTTATTTTAAAACGAGACTAGTTCTGAATTAAAAACGCATTTATACGTAAGATAGCCTTGAAATAAGTTTTTTTTGCCCACTCTTCACCATTGACTCATCCACATATAAACAACAAGGGTGAGCTTTCTTAAAGGATTTTACTGCACATTTCTTGTTGTAAACTGAAATATATACAAAGGAAACATACAGGTATTTACAGGTGTAGATCCAAAGACAATAAATAAGAAATAATGATATACAAAGCAGTACATAGCAGACAATATATACTAAACAGTACAGCTTTAAGATATAAGATACTTACAAGGTGAGTGATTTCCAGGGTCAGATCGTGATTCAGATTGCTGTGTACAACATCTAACCAGACCCAGGAGTTCATATACCTTAAAGATATGTTTTGAACGTGGCCAAAACAAGAGGTAAAGGGTGGTGTCTACATGAGACAAAAGGGGTGCTTTGTATTTAAATGTTTACTATTCATTAAATGATTTCTGTTGTAATATTTATCTTGTTAGGCACAAGTACAATATGTTTAACTCTCAGGTATTGCTCTATTCTTAAATATATTACAACACATCAGTTTTATTTAACACTAGTTGTACCCGGCCACGCGTTGCTGTGGCTCAGTCTATTTAAATGGAAAAGAAAGAAAAGAGAAAGCGCATGTTTCTAATATGTTTAATTTCACAATGCTTGTGGGTATACAATATTTTTTGTTGTTCCATTGTGTGTGCAGATATAGAGATTGTCTGGTTTGCCGACTCTAGAACACGCAACATATAATTGTCCATGTGAGAAGCAATCCGTGTCTAGATTTAAACCGCACAGTTCTAAAGATTGGCCCTGAGCTTTGTTGATGGTGATTGCAAAAGCCAATCGAATTGGGAATTGCAATCTCTTAAATTGAAATGGCATATCCGTTGGAATCATAGGAATGCGAGGAATGAGGACATCTTCACCTTTGAAAGGTCCTGTCAAGATTGTTGCTTCTACGACGTTGCTCATTAATTTTTTTACTGCAAGCCGCGTGCCATTGCAAAGCTTTGGCTGGTTGATGTTTCACAACATGATAATTGGGACGCCGATTTTCAATTGCAGTACGTGCGGTGGCATGCCTGGCAGATCGAGTGAATTCAAAAATTTTGTTGGATAATTAACCATTTCATCTGCTTCCACAACAGTGTCGACTGACTTGTATGTGACTGTCTCATTTTGAATGTTAGACTGAATAATATTGTTAAGTTCGTAGACGTCTTTGTTCTTGGCCGCAAGAATAGTTCGTTCACTCAGCCAATCGTGATTCTTATAATTGGTTTGAATATTGGGAAATACTTTTTCAACCAACTCTTCCTTTGACGTCACTAAATTGCAGAAGTTATGTGGCAATGAAATTCGTCCTGAGGTCTGATCAACCGGCACCTTTCCGTTCCTAATTTCTAGCAATTGATGTGGGAATATCTCAGCTGATCGATCGTTTTGCAGCTGGACACGCATATTTGTAGTTAATTTTAACGTCTTTACGTGTCGCCACAAAGTAAAGTATTTCAGGGAAGCATTTATTTCGTCTGCTGGTGTTGATCAAGGAATTACAGGTAATGTTTGCCTGAAATCTCCTGCAAGCAATATTAATGCATTCCCAAATGGTGTGATGTTTCCACGCTAATTTTGCAATGATCAATGAAGAGCCTCGAGCGATTTTTTTTTTTTTTTGCACCATTGTGCATTCATCCCAAACAATAAGTTTGCATTTCTGCAATACTTTTCCCGTGCCGGATGAATTGGAAATGTTGAATGTGGGAGTTTCAATGAATTGCATGTTCAATGGCAATTTCAAAGCGGAATGAGCAGTTCCTCCACCTGGCAGCAATGTCGCAGCTATTCCGGACGACGCAAGAGCTAAGGCTATGTCATTTTGGGATCAAATTGCTGCCAGAATCGATCTAATTAGGAACGTTTTACCAGTTCCTCCTGGCGCATCTAGGAAGAAGATTTCTCCAACCAAGTTATTGACAGTTTGCATTATTTGATTGTAAATGCCTTTTTGCTCAAGCATTAGCTTAGGAATATTTGATTGCACATATGACAAAAGATCACCTGTGTTGTAATTTTGTTCACGACGCAATTCTACATTGAACGAAGCAGCAGCAGATTGATTCGGTGATGGCATTCCCAATTGATTGAGAACTTTGTTCGCTATTTTTAAGCACAAATCTTCAATCATTATCAACGCTTCGTTGTAGATTTCTGCTGTGAAATCCATGTTCATATTTGAATTTTCCTTGCGTATTCAACGGACAACATCTTCAGCCATTTGTGATTTATATTTCTCCCATAACTCTGTTGGAGATGAAGGAGAGTAGGTGGTCAATATGATTGCAAACAATGCATGAATTTGATTTGGATTGACGTGTTGCACGCGTCATTAATGCATACATCCCAGTGTCGGTTGTTCTCCAATAAATTCAGAGCTTGACATGCACTGCGGAAAGTGGCATGTGTAACGCCATTGACAATTCTTAAGTGCTGGAAAGACGTTGGACCGGGCACATTTACCAACAGAATGCGAAGAAAGAAGCATTCATCTTGATTGGGATGCACGGTGTACAGTCTGCCTATCGTAGTTTCTTTGAATATGCCAGGTTGTCCATTGACTCTCTGTACTCGTTTGCGTCGTTCAAATGATTTTCTACTCGCATTCCATGTGTAATACGTAGGCACTTCCGAATACAGAAGTGTTTTCGCAAATGCGGAAACATTAAAATGGAATCGTAACATTTAGTATAATGTGTGTTGCTTTTACGTCCAACACATGGCGCTGTTTTTCAAAAAAGCATGTTTTTACCTGTCACAGGTGTGACATCTATATAATAGCAGGTATATAAAAACACACGCGTATTCGAATGCAACGTTGTGTCAAAATTTCAAAGCACTCGGTGAAGAACTTTCGGAGATTTAAGATTTTGAACAAACGAACATTTACATTTTTATTTATATATAAAATAAAATAAGAAGATATGGCTCATCACTGTGAGGCTGGCAAGTCCTTTTATAGTGGCCAACCCGGAAGTGCTTCTATTCTACCGCCTATGTGGTCTGTAAGCACTTCCAGGTTAGGCGGAAACCCATGACATATGGCTCCTCCATTTTTACCGTACCTGCTAGCGACACCCACAATACCCAACAAGGCTGAGAACTCCAAGTCCTATAGAGCCCTGTGGGAATCGGGGCACTACTGCTAACCAGGGTGAGCTCCCTTGTAGAGTTTTCGGGAAGACAATGTCCTAAAGCAGACGCCTTCCCCCATCCTTCCATCTTTTGGGCGTAGTTTATTAATTCTAGAAGACCATGAGAGGCTTAGATTTGACTACATTTGTAAAAGCTTTAATTTGTTGACTTTAACTTTCATTGTTGTATTACAGTTGATTATTTTTTTATTGTAGCTTCACTTTTTTTTAAGTTAGACTTTCTATACCATATTTTATATATAGTGCATTCATATTTTTAGATACTATATACAGTACTCTAAGGTACTATAATTATTTTGTTTTCATTTTACTATGGTGCTTTTTACACTTCCTGCACTTTGCATTTCTAGATCTATTTATAACTTGTGCTTTGTACGTTAACCTTAAACTTTCAAAGCTGTGCTAACCCACACTTGGGGCATATGCAGTAGAGTTTAAAGCATGAACCACAATGTTTATGTTTTTTGACCTACTTTAATTTATTTTCTCATGACTGTGCTAATCAGTCTGTAAGCATGTTTTTGAACTTAATGCAATTGTGTCGGGCAAAAACCAGAAGTCACTAATGTTGCTAATCATAAAGAAAGGTTAAAAGAGATGTATTGGAAGCATATTTTTACTATTTTCAGAAAACTTTTGCATAACATACTGTATTGTAATTATCTCCAGGTAGCAACCAGGAAACTGACGATACTCAAAGATGAAAGTTTGTTTTTTTCTTAAAAGAAAACACCCAATTTTTTTATATGTTACTCCATCTAGTTTGTAATGATGGCTGACAAAATATTTTCATCTTATATTTTTATGATGAACAGAGATAACAAAGTTTCTGATAGAATGCTGCGGTCAAGCATTGGTCTAAATAGATGCCCAAACAGTATAAAAAAGAAAAAAAATTGCATTATTCGTGTCACATAATCCACGTCATGTCATCCAGTCATAAACACATGCACTTTTTCCAAAATACTGATAAATAAATACTTACGGAAAATCTGAACCTTGCATGCAGTGAAAATGCATTCACATGGCATCTAGCTATAATATTGAAGACTGGACTCTTGACCAATGAATGAAGGGAAGAATCGGGTCTTCAATTCCAAAGATTATTATTACTTACTAATGAGAATTCCTGTAAAATGGACTTTGTGCTGTTTTTTGAGTACTTCATATAACTCATCAGACTCTACTGTGACTTATGCTTGTGTACTAATCCAGAACTGGCCACTGAATTAGACTGCAATAATTACCCATAATTGGAGGCTGTCTCCTTATTTGCTCTCATATCATTCAAATATGTATTGCTTGTGCTTTCACCATGTTTGGCACCTTGTAATTGTTATAATAATGAAAATTAGATTGATTTTTAAAACATAAGGAATTACATAAATGGAGTATTTGCTGTTTAACTGCCCTGCCAACTGAGCCTCTCTGTGATTATGCACTTTCATTAACCGTTGACATCCTATTGTAAGATTTACTTTGTACCTCAAAGCCGAGCTGAACTGCCTGGGCGTGTAGACTGACATTGGTGCTTGCATCGCTCCTAATGCAGCTGGGATAGGCAACTTCTCCCAGAGATCCTTAACTGGATAAGTTGGCTATGACATGGAATGGTGAATTGGACACACAACTGTAGCTATGTCCATTACAAAAAAAAGCCTCTGTTCATTTAGAAGGTTCTGTATTAAAGGGTGAATAAACTGGCCACCATTTTAACTCCTCTATTCCAATGCACAACATTACAAATTAATATAACTTTAGCAGATAGCCTATTAGTCATATCATCGTGCTGTTAAAAAGCAAGCATGAATCAAGCGTTTTTTATTCCTCACCCAATACTATAAACAGAAAAAAGTATTAATAATGAATGCCTTTTGGCCTTGAGAACACAGCACGATTTGTATGCTTTATTTGGTATATCTGCAGCACCAACTGGCATAGCTTTTCCCACTCATGCTTGCTACTCACATTTTTTTCCCGTAAGTACCACCCCATAACTGTTTGCCTAACATCAGTGATACCTGTACTACAGCTTGAAAAGCATTGTCACAGCAGATTAATAACAAAAGTAAAGCCCCTACTGATAAAGAATATAAGATTAAAAAAGGGAGCAAGAATTGTGGAAATGTACAGCTTGTCATGGTTTTGGTTTCTGCCTTAATCCCTGTAACCAGGGCTGACTCCCTATACACCTTACTGCCTAGTGACAATTAAGTATTCTTACTACTATGCCTCCTCATATAACAATCCAGTTCTGTTCTGGATAAGTGCATTATGATAATGGATGGGTTGGACAGAAGGAAAGGGTGGGGGGATGGATAAATGTATGGACTTCTCAGTGTAGATTTCATAAAAAAATATTAACTGAAATTTGTAGTATTTAGTTTTTCTTACCTCTAATTAACCAAGTGCATTAAATGGAAGATAAGAGTGGAGGATGCAAACCACAATACCAGCTAGTTATTGTAAAGAAATGCATACATTTATGAATTGTTGGTACCCTAAATAAAGGTTATCAATGAAAGGGTATTTAAACAGTTAATGAGCAAAATTATAAAAAATAAATGAAGAAAACTCTTTATTTTAGAACAATCAACCTACATCTGTATTAAACAAATAATGCTGATCTGGTAATGGTGTTGAAAGGCATTTGCTTAGACTGAAAATGTGATATACTGCAAATTGTTTATTGGTATTGGATTCACTCAATTCACTTAAACTTATGTTCATTTAATTTGCCTTTTTCAGCCAAACATAATTGCCCTGCTTAGGTTGGGAAAATGAAACCTCATTGCACAAAATAAGGATTTACTTTCTAAGTGCTTTTTAAGGAATACAAACAATAATGCTAAAATCAGCCAGTTCTACTATGTCTGCTTGTTACGTCTAAAAAAAAAAAGAAAAGCAAAAGCAGATTAGCATTTTTGAATTAAGTGACAGTTCCATATGAAGAAATTTTAACTGAATAATGTATTGTTTTATTACCTGACTTTAGGTATTCTTCTTTCATACTGGCCTACTGAAAACTAAATAGTTTTTCCTAATTTTTTTGTTAACAATTAGTAATGACTGATGAGCTGATGCTGATCATATCACCAAGAATCATTAAACTAGTAAACTGATAATATAGATGGAGAAAATACTGACAGATGTAACATATATTTTTAGCATTTTTTTTACATTAGCTTTAAGTAAAATCAAATTTTGCAATTCATAGTTTCTTGTACCCTAGATATACTATCAAGGGTCAGGACACTCACCTTTTCTGTCTTTTATTTAAGTTTGTATTTTAATCAAAGGTTGTGTGATGGGACAGTGGTTTGTGTTTCTTCCTCAGGGATCCGTCATCCTGGGTTTAATGCCTGGTCATTGTTCATTGAGAGTGTGTACATGCTCCCTGTGTCTATTCAGGTGCTTCTCTGGTTACTTCAGTTTTCCTCACACATTGCCAGAAATTTGCTGGTTGATGGGCAGTTCTAAGTTGGCATTGTGTGACTTTGGCTTGTTTAGTAGGCTTCTGAATTATTGGCTTTTCCATTTGATACTGTTTCATTTTTGAGTATTTGTAGTTTATATATTCTAGCTAAATATTTTTATACTTTGTTGAGTTATTCACCCCTCATGCTGTTTGTTTCAGGTATTACTGTTTCTTTTTGAGTTAAGTAGTACTAGGGTGTTGTACCGTGTTAGCCATTATGAATGTAGAGAAAAGCCAAGCAAAATGACACCTTTTATTGGCTAACTAAAAAGATTACAATATGCAAGCTTTCGAGGCAACTCAGGCCCCTTCTTCAGGCAAGATGTAATCTTTTTGAGTTAATTATTTCTTCTTTTCCTTTCTCTTACTTTTAGTTCAAGTAGATTTTTTATGTGGATTAATTTGTAATTACAGAGTTTTTTCCTTCACTCGTTCTTTGTTTGTTCAGTTTGTTTCTCAATTATTTCGTTGCCCTTGTTCTTTCTTAGTTTTTTTTTGTCATTTTTCAGTTTTAATTATTGTTAAATTATCACTTAAGTATTATTTCTAATAATAGCTTAGATTGTTTTGGCCTTCTCTTTGCACTTCATCTTGCATGGTAAAATAAACATTGTATTGGCTTGGAAGAACTTACAGAATATAATGAGTTTTCAAATTGCTTTAATTAAAAGCAATAACAGAATCCACCTTTTTGCTTGGAGAGTGTTTCTTCTGTAATTTGATAAGTTTATCTGACTTATATAGCAATGCTTTGGGTATGTACATTTCATATTGTATGTCTTGCAATTTATCAAAAAGTATGCCTTTTTTGATTCTTTGTACAGTGATCCACTTTCTGACTCATCTTCTAGTTAAAAATATTTAAATTAAAATGAAAATTAAAATCACAAATTAACCCTAACCCTAATCCTAACCAAAACCCTGTTAACTATAAGCTTAGTGTGCATTGGCAGAAACCTGAAGTTCCATTTTTACTCTTTAGGAGAGAGTTACTTCTGGACAATCTCTCACATTTCTTTTGTAGCCAGGTTCTCTTTATAGTTGTATGGTTTGCGCACCTTTTGACATCTAGGACTGTTTCTGGGCTGTGTTCTTTGTTGTACAAAAGCAGGTCTAATAGTTTAGTGTTTATCTTCTCTCAGTAGAAATCTCCACCACCACAACTTTTTTACATTAGCTTTAAGTAAAATCAAATTTTGTAATTCATAGTTTCTTGTACCCTAGATATACTATCAAGGGTCAGGACACTTACCTTTTCTGTCTTTTATTTAAGTTTGTATTTTAATCAAAGGTTGTGTGATGGGACAGTGGTTTGTGTTTCTTCCTCAGGGATCCGTCATCCTGGGTTTAATACCTGGTCATTGTTCATTGAGAGTGTGTACATGTTCCCTGTGTCTATTCAGGTGCTTCTCTGGTTACTTCAGTTTTCCTCACACATTGCCAGAAATTTGCTGGTTGATGGGCAGTTCTAAGTTGGCATTGTGTGACTTTGGCTTGTTTAGTAGGCTTCTGAATTATTGGCTTTTCCATTTGATACTGTTTCATTTTTGAGTATTTGTAGTTTATAATTAAAATCACAAATTAATCCTAACCCTAATCCTAACCAAAACCCTGTTAACTATAAGCTTAGTGTGTATTGGCAGAAACCTGAAGTTCCATTTTTACTGTTTAGGAGAGAGTTACTTCTGGACAATCTCTCACATTTCTTTTGTAGCCAGGGTCTCTTTATAGTTGTATGGTTTGCGCACCTTTTGACTTCTAGGACTGTTTCTGGGCTGTGTTCTTTGTTGTACAAAACCAGGTCTAATAGTTTAGTGTTTATGTTCTCTCAGTAGAAATCTCCACCACCGCAACTTTTTTACATTAGCTTTAAGTAAAATCAACACAACCAAGGTGCTAAGCACCAATCATAAGACTCACCAGGCACTGACTAAACACTATGAAAGTAAAGATCACTAATAGCAGTTCACTCCAGCCAGGTGGTTGAGACCACTCTTACCTGAGGCAGCCTACCTAAAGTGTACTCCCAAGAAGTGTAATTTTTATTCAAATTACGTTACCAGAGTTCTTCCTTTTCTGGCCCTGTGTTTAATTTAGAGTTTACAATACTGAAGATGTCATCATGTGGCACTGCACATGTACTTTCAATCTCATTAAAATTCTCAAGCTCACCCTAGTCCTTATGACATGAACTTAGATTCAATGACATTGTAGTTCACAGGATTTTTGTATTACATCATGAACTGAAAAATGCTACATTTTGTAATGTAAAATTACAACATGGTGATTTTTATCAAAGGAGAGTCAATACTAGTTGTCAGTTAGATGAAGCAGACCTTAAGATTTTTAAGGTGCAGAGGAATTTTCTAATGCTGCTTTGACACTAAACAACCTCCGGTAAGCCAGTAATCTACAGTACTTGCACTTAAGGATTAAGCAATGTTCGCCTTTTGTAGTTACAGTACATTACTGCATCTATGATCCTCTGAAAGCGCTTACGTAATTAGTTATATGCTATTATAAAAGAATCTTTTATCTTGTTAAGACTGCTTTCAGGTAGGCCGATGGAGAAGTATTTACAGTGATTCAGTAATCTTTCATCATATGAATGACTGGTGATTGTGTTTTGGACATTCCTATCCTGGTAGTACTTTGTTCACAGACCTGTGTGTTTATTCAGGTTACATGATTTCAAATGTGAAGTACTAAGGTGCAACTGAAGGCAGTAGTTGGAACTTGAAGTGTTTCACCATTGCATGTTTTTTAAGTGTTTTTTCAGGCTTGTATAACCATTCAGTCTATTAAACCTCTTTGGATAGCTACTGTAGTAGCTACGTTTTCTCAGTCTCTGATTCATCTTCATGACTTTGTGGATTTTTCCAAATTCCCACAAATTGCAGTGAAGATGTGCTTCCTGACTTCCTGTTTCAAATACACTTCTCCTTTATTTCCACGGATGTCCTCAAGTACCTGTATGTGATTGACTATTTAATTAAATAAATTCTACTGGATAAGCTCTATTATTGCCTTGAATTTTGAAGACTTGAATTAGGCCTCCACATATCTTGTCTGCTCACTGAAACAGACTTAATTTCCTTAGCCTGTAGGTGTAGGAATTTTCCTTTAGTCCAAGAATTTACCTTGTGGTAAATGTCCTTTTGGCTCCTTAGTGACCATGAGCCTTGTATAAAACCTTGCTTAGATTCCAAAGAGAACTTCTGCTTGCGCTTGAATGGCAAAAACAGTGTATGCAAAAAAAATCAAAGGAAAACAGATTTGTAATACAGTATACTTCAGCCAATACACATCATGAATCGACACAGGCTGTATGTGTAGAACATTTTTATTGAGCTTGTAAAAACAAATAAATAAGTAAATTAATAAATAAATGAACTATTTTGCCAAGTAAATATCAATATCTCTTTACATTTGACATGCAACATCTAAACATCTTTAAACTGCTATTCTGTTCACTTTCTGAGGGACAGGGTTTGGGTCATCCATATGGTAATGCTGGCCAGCCCATGTTTTCACACCACAACATCAATGCAGCAAACCTTTGTGGAACTGTGGAGCTGTGCAGCAGTAGTGTGCTGCCTGATGAGTCCAAAACAACACTGTCTACCATTTAATGAACCAATGCTCCATTTTGTCACTGATCATGTCTGGGATTGCCTTTAATTATATCTCTTCTCTTGTGGTGTATCCAGCCTCACCTGGAAGAAAGATTGTACAAGTTGTCTGTAGTGTACTAAACTAATTTCAATCGTATCATCACAATCATCACAAGAATGACTGTGAGATTTTTGACCAGTCTCTAGTTCATGCTGAAAAACGCACATTGTGTGCTTTCTGCATGATGTTCCCTGTAATGTAGGCTGAAATTCAGCACAAAACTCCCATGAGGACAGTTCTAGGAAGTCTAAATTTCCTAAAAAGCCAGTCCTTATCATAAGCCAAAAAATATTATGATTGCTGAAAGTTTGTTCTTTGCATACCTGCCATAGGTTACAAAATAGATAAGCTCAATGCTAAGGCAAATAGCACTTGGCGCATGCATAAGGCATTATTACCAACATTAAAGACAGCTGTATGGAAAAAAACATGTCAGTTAACTGTGACATAATTGGTTTAAGAACACTGGAATGTGATGGACGTATTATTCAAATTCCATGAAGAAATAACATTTTCTGCCCACTTTATTGTCCTGTAGTCTGGATTACGGAGTGTCGAACTTTACCGTAATGTTAAGCCAGTTTTCTTCCTAAATTCGTGTTTAGTAAATCCCGACTTTTACATAAGAAATGGCTTAGACATGTTTCTGAGCATAACCATATTTTTTGCACAAGGCCCCAGAACAGCATGCAGTAAAATAGATCCAGAAATCTGAGAAATATATCTTTTGATTTTAATTGAACAGTTTACATAATACATCCTAATATTTTATCACCCTTTTGAATTACAGTTGTGCTTGAAAGTTTGTGAACCCTTTAGAATTTTCTATATTTCTGCATAAATATGACCTAAAACATCATCACATTTTCACTCAAGTCCTAAAAGTAGATAAAGAGAAACCAGTTAAACAAATGAGACAAAAATATTATACTTGGTCATTTATTTATTGAGTAAAATGATCAAATATTACATATTTGTGAGTGGCAAAAGTATGTGAACCTCTAGGATTAGCAGTGAGTTTGAAGGTGAAATTAGTGCCAGGTGTTTTCAATCAATGGGATGACAATCAGGTGTGAGTGGGCACCCTGTGTTATTTAAAGAACAGGGATCTATCAAAGTCTGCTCTTCACAGCACATGTTTGTGGAAGTGTATCATGGCACAAACAAAGGAGATTTCTGAGGACCTCAGAAAAAGAGTTGTTGCTGCACATCAGACTGGAAAAGGTTACAAAACCATCTGTAAAGAGTTTGGACTCCACCAATCCACAGTCAGACAGATTGTGTACAAATGGAGGAAATTCAAGACCATTGTTAACCTCCCCAGGAGTGGTCGACCAACAAAGATCACTCCAAGAGCAAGGCGTGTAATAGTCGGCGAGGTCACAAAGCACCCCAGGGTAACTTCTAATCAACTGAAGAATCAACTTCTAATCTCACATTGGCTAATGTTCATGTTCATGAGTCCACCATCAGGAGAATACTGAACAACAATGGTGTGCATGACAGGGTTGCAAGGAGAAAGCCACTGCTCTCTAAAACATAAAAACATTGCTGCTCGTCTGCAGTTTGCTAAAGATCACGTGGACAAATCAGGAGGCTATTGGAAGAATGTTTTGTGGACAGATGAGACCAAAATAGAACTTTTTGGTTTAAATGAAAAGCATTATGTTTGGAGAAAGGAAAACACTGCATTCCAGCATAAGAACCTTATCCCATCTGTGAAACATGGTGGTGGTAGTATCATGGTTTGGGCCTGTTTTGCTGCATCTGGGCCAGGACAGCTTGCCTTCATTGATGGAACAATGAATTCTGAATTATATCAGAGAATTCTAAAGGAAAATGTCAGGACATCTGTCCATGAACTGAATCTTAAGAGAAGGTGCGTCATGCAGCAAGACAACGACCTTAAGCACACAAGTCGTTCTACCAAAGAATGGTTAAAGAAGAATAAATTTAATGTTTTGGAATGGCCAAGTCAAAGTCCTGACCTTAATCCAGTTGAAATGTTGTGGAAGGACCTGAAGCGAGCAGTTAATGTGAGGAAACCCACCAACATCCCAGAGCTGAAGCTGTTCTGTACGGAGGAATGGGCTAAAAATCCTCCAAGCCGTTGTGCAGGAATGATCAAAAGTTACCAGAAACGTTTAGTTGCAGTTATTGCTGCAAAGGGGGGTCACACCAGATACTGAAACCAAAGGTTCACATACTTTTGCCACTCACAAATATATAATATTCGATCATTTTCCTTAATAAATAAATAAATGACCAAGTATAATATTTTTGTCTCATTTGTTTAACTGGTTTCTCTTTATCTACTTTTAGGACTTGAGTGAAAATCTGATGATGTTTTAGGTCATATTTATGCAGAAATAGAATATTCTAAAGGGTTCACAAACTTTCAAGCACAACTGTACTTCATCTAATTATCTGAATGCTGAGAATGTTGATTCAGTGCAATCTAAACTCTGTAGTTCAGCACACTCATAGGGCACACTCATGCATATATATACTTTATAATTAATGTTCCTTTTGCCAACACGTAGCGCTTTACCAATGTTACATTTGTAACATTAAACTCTAAATTGTCACTTATTGTAAGCTGTAAAGTCTGATGACACTCTGATTACCTAAAGGGCTCAGTTCTAAATAGGTGTTTCCTATAGACTTTCACACATGTGACCCAGAAAATTCCCAAATTAATCACCCTAAGGAATGTAATGGATTTTTTTCATTTTTACAGTATATGCAGTATATGGGTGAACCATTAGTTTACTGTATTGACAGCATTTGCACATGAAATTCACAATCGAAGAAATGATAAAGTGACCCTGAAAGGTACACAGCAAGTTTTTAAACACTGACAAAATGTTTTTTTTTCTCCTAAATAAAAGAACAATGGTGGGGTGTTGTGTTTGTTTCTTTTCATCTACTTTATAACTGTACATTGTACAAAATTATTAAAGACACATTAATGATGCACTTAACACCAAGGATGAAATATTAGAAAACTATCTTCCCATCATTTTTCTAACCTGCTAATTTAAGGTCATGGGGAAAGTCTTAGTATGCAAGCAGCACTTGATGTAAAGTACAAACCAACCATAGATCATAATCCATTCTCATTCACACACCAGCATTGTTGCAGTAGAAATTTAGTAAGGTGCAGGAATCTTGAGCTGTGCTACTGCTTGACTGCTGTAAAGTGGTGGCTGTGAAGCAGGGGGTGCACAGCTATGTCTAGCAAGAAATGGATTCAGCATCTTTCTTTTGGGTGTGGATGGAGAGTAGCTCCCATATTTCAAGATGTCCATTTACAGTACATACACTTTACAAATACTGTATATAATCTTAAATGACTACCACAGAATGATCCAGCTTGTCACTCAATTCCCTTATAACTAGATTAATTGCATGAATACCAATATACTTCACATATGTGAAGATACTGCCATGTATTACATGCTTTATTTTGTCAGTTTTATTCCTTTTACTGCACATATGTAACACCTGCAACCTGGGAACTTGCCCAGTCAACTTTACTAAGATGTTTGATTCAGCTTTGTTCACAGATGCACTTGACCCAATAGTTTTCCAGTAACTTTCTTTGATAGCTTCTTGTAATAAAGGAGATTTAGTTATAGCCAGTAGAGGAAGAGGAAAAAAAGAGCAAGCAGAGACCCATATAGCGGGGTTAATTTTTTCGAATAGCATAATATTTTTAAATCCTGAATTCAAGGTGAATGGAGAGTGACAGAGCCATTCCTGCCAACACTGAGAGCAAGGCAGGAAACACCCCTAAACAAGCCAGTCCACTTCAGAGCCCACTCATTAACACCCCCCCACACACACAGGTCCATGAAGTGGTAGGAAAAAACCATGCAGTACTACCTATTGTGTTGATTTCTTCTTATTCCCAGTGATGGGGTATAAAATACATACAAATTCGAGCCAGGGGTGCTTTGTCCTCCTTGGAGTGTTGAGCGTGATAATACTGATATACTTTGAGGAGCGGAAGGAGGCTGTGGGGTAGGTGAATTTCCCCCTTGGTGTTAAAATACTGTACCGGGCCACTTCAAGTTGTGGATAAAGCATACTGTAAGCCAGGAGTGACGGCATGCCTTGGTAAATTTAAATGCTTGGCATAGCTCAGTAATAGAGTCACCCCATGGACAGAACACAGACCAGATGGACATTGTACATAGTTCACAATATTACTTCTTTTCACCTGTTCTTTCCTGTACCATACTTACTACATTCAGTTCATTGCATGGTTGATGAAAAAGTGCAGCCTGTAAATGTCAATGTAGTATGTAATAAGTTAAAGAAAATCACAATAGTGCCTTTGTTCTAAACCATCAAAACCTTATAACAGTTCAAGATTACAGATCACAGTGTTAAATTCAAATCTTATTAAAGCTACCATTTTTATGTATATCAGTATGTGTGTTTTGGGAACTGCAGGTCTGACATTGTGGTCAGCAACACAGGAGCGCCGCAGGGGACTGTACTTTCTCCGGTCCTGTTCAGCCTATATACATCAGACTTCCAATACGATTCGGAGTCCTGCCACGTGCAAAAGTTCGCTGATGACACTGCTATTGTGGGCTGCATCAGGAGAGGGTAGGAGGAGGAGTATAGGAAGCTAATCAAAGACTTTGTTAAATGGTGTGACTCAAACCACTTACACCTGAACACCAGCAAGACCAAGGAACGGGTGGTGGATTTTAAGAGGCCCAGGCCCCTCATGGACCCCGTGATCATCAGAGGAGACTGTGTGCAGAGGGTGCAGACCTATAAATACCTGGGAATGCAGCTGGATGACACCTAGACAAACTTGTGAGGAAGGCAGGCTCTATTGTAGGAATAAAGCTGGACAGTTTAACATCTGTGGCAGAGTGACGGGCGCTGAGCAAGCTCCTGTCAATCATGGAGAATCCACTGCATCCACTGAACACTGTCATCTCCAGGCAGAGGAGCAGCTTCAGCGACAGACTGCTGTCACTTTCCTGCTCCACTGTCAGACTGAGGAGATCGTTCCTCCCCCACACTATGCGACTCTTCAGTTCCACCCGGGGGGGTAAATGCTAACATTATTCAAAGTTATTGTCTGTTTTTACCTGCATTTTTATTACTCTTTAATTTAATATCTATCTATCTACAGGGTGTATTAAAAGGTCAAATTATATTTTCACCCAAAAATTCCCATTATTCCTACAGATTACCTGTTTCAATTCCAAACAATTCAGTTTCGTGTAAAATTATGGTGTAAAATTTTGCAATGACTATCGTCAAAAGCCAAGGTTAATCCAATTAAAAAGCAAGCATAGATTTATGGCAGGAATGTTTTATGGCATGTTCAAAACTAAGGAGCTCCAGTGAACTAATAATGTCAACTCATGTAAAAAAAAAAAAATGTATGCAGAAAAGTACATACTTAGTTACAGAGTACTTATGATGCATCTGATTAATCGACAGTTCTGTAACCAAGGCACATTGTCTTCGGAAGTTTCCCTGCTTCACACTGCTAGTATCTATGTATATAAAATAGAATGTCTGTCTCCTATATAATCTTAGACCCTATTACCGATCTGGACCAGATTTTGTATAGGACCATATGAACAAGATAGACATCTTTGGAACCCAAAATTTTGACCCAGTTTTTTTTTTTTTTTCCCTGTGTGCTACAGTTGGCACACCAGTGCCATCTGCGGGCTCTGAGCAAGTGAAATATCCGAACAGAATGAAGCCAGACTATCAGACAAAATGACCAGAGCTTAACATTACTTACTCTGGCAATGCTGCATGTTGCTTCTGCCTACTGTAATATACCAAGAAATATCATTGTCTTTTGCATGGAGATGTTGGGTCAGGCTTGATCAACAGTACAGAGAAACACAAAAGAAAAATCAAAGGGTTGTTGTTTAACTCCTGCTTTGTCAACTTTTTTTCATAATTTAAGCCCTATGAACTGTCCACCATAAACTGTGAGCATGAGTCAAACATGACTGTGTTCATGGTTACAACCCAGCAAGGAGTTACCACAATTGGGGAATCCAATTTGACCCAAAAAGAACAGATTCTCGACTCACAAGAGCGGAGACATTGATAAACAGGCAGAGTGAATAACGGATGGGACAGCTAGCAACATGGTTACTATTTAAAAGACACAAATCTTTGCTTTCTTTCTTTAACCCATTCTACAAATCTATCTGTTGCAATTCTGGATACTTTGGATAGTAGTTTATATTTTTGTGAAAAATTAACAGAGATTATAGTAGATGTGACTATATTTCACTTCTTTTGTTCAATCATTTTTCATTTCTTTTATATCATTTCTGACTCACCAAAATTATGTGGTACATTATCATGGTTGTTAGAATTAATACACATGTTTAGGGTATACTGTGTGAAGAGCTTGTTAGGCTTTCTTGTGAAGCTTTCTGCTTTCCATTTACAGCAGTGGTGATTTCTATGAGTAGTCCAGCATTTTTTTCTTACTTTTGCATAAAAACAACAAAGTAGTTGGGAAAAGTACTCTTCAGGCAGCCTTTTGCATGCACATTTCTGGAAATGAACCAGCATCCTATCCATGGGTAGAATAAAGAAAATTTGATTTATGCTTTAAAATGTTCCGCTTGTCATCAGTTTCAGTATTCTGCTCTAAATAGTAATATAGCTTTGAAATTATATGATTTACATTGATCCATTGTTCAATTGCCTACATTTTAATTTACGTTAAATCTTTACTTAGCTTTGATCTAGCTGACCATGCCAAACAAACAGTTTTTGTATAATGTGTGTCAGTAATTTGCAATTTTGCAAAGAGGGTTTAATAATAAAAATATAACAAGAAAAATAATTGATGTTTCTCAATCTCATCTCAAATACTAAAAAATAAAATTTGATCCAAAAGGTTACACATCTTCTTCCATATCCAACAGGAGACTAAAGATTGACAGAGTAACACAGATTGGAATTGTTAGGTCTTCTTGTTAGTCATTTCACAATTTCTTCCATTGTTCAGAATGGTATAATTTAAAAAAAAGTTTCAAACAAATGCATTACTTTATATTCCAAACCATTTTTATTTGAAATATTGTTCCAAAACATCTAAAGTTCCATTGCCATAGACAACAAATCATTTCTATCTGGTAAATATAAAATTACAGCAGAATAGAAATGAATGGAAAAATACAAATGCTTAAGATGAAATTTGTAAAACATTTCACTTCTGCAACTTTCATTTTCAAAAAAATGCTTTATATAAAACGTCTGGGTCACCCCCAGTTTAAAAAAAATGCTCATATAAACTGGTTACATAGGCTTAGGATTGTAATAAGATTTGTTTAGAACATACACACACATCACTTAAGAAATGTCTTGTGGTATTATGGGATGCCTAAAAATATAAAATGATGGAAAACTCAGATATAAAACCAATTACAATGTTTTCTTTACACTACCTGTGGATAAAGAAAATGGAAAAGAGGTTCACTGTAAAACTATAGACAGATAAGCTGAAACAAATTCAAAATTATTTCATATTATATAAAACATTTTTGAATTAAACATGGATTATTTTTAGTTGTAGTTCACAGTATAATACAGGGTGGCCTCAAGTTGAAAATTATAATGTTTATACTAATGGTGATTTATAAATACAGCATGTATTATTTATATAAGTGTTCCACTCAGGTCTGAAATTAAAATTTGACAGCAACTTCACATGAAAAATGTCAATTCCAAAGGCTGAAATCTTTTTTTTAAATCTATTTTATGAAAATTGCTATGCAGCAACAGAAAAAAAAAGATTAATACAGTCAACATAAGTCATGCTTATTATTTTCAAAGTTGTGACTATCCTGTTTTGACTTATTGAGATTGATGCCACTATATACAGAAAACACTTTAATGAGAAATAGAAGGTGAGGAGCAAGTGAGAAATTTTTAGAAAATGTTTTGTGCTTATCAAATGTTGCCATTTAAGCTTGTGGCCTATTTGTGTTTCTAATGCCGAAAAGAGTTTAATATATACAGTATGTATAATATCAGCTATTTATGTGTCACTAATGCTGAAAGCAGTTTAATATATATGTATAATATCAGCATAGAGTTATGTAATTCAAATCTTTTACCAGCTTGGTTCCCAGTGTATTCCAATAAAAGAAGTATTTGTTGGCCTCAATTATTGATTTGCATAGCCTTAACTCTCCATGTGTTTGTTTTCCTGCCATACCTTCAAAAATGTTAACGTTGATTGATAGGAAATTTCATTTTATGGTGCCTTGACATCACCCTGTCCAGAACTCCATCAATTGTGACCTTACCTTGGATTTACTAATATGCATTGCATGTGCAGTATTTATCAGTAGCTTAATTTTATATAAGTAATCTCATTTTCAGAACACAGCAGCAGCATTTATTTTTCTGGGGGAATTTTACATATTTATAGGTTGATCATTAATTTTTGATTGTGTGCTATCAATCTTGTGTGTGAAATTCAGGAGTATGTACCTGTATATTCATTCATAACACTGCTCTAATTAGAGTTCTACGTGTAATGCTAGGATGCACAGTAAGTTTTAATCATTGAAAAGTAAAGGACAGGGTAGGCAAGTGGTTCATTTCTCAGATTTCTAAATTGATATTAGTAACTTGTGGCATAAACATCTTTGGAATGTAGAAGAAAACCAGAATACCTAGAGAAAGAAGTAGAACATAGAGATGAGACTGTGACTGAGCTAGAATTCAAACTCAGTTTCTTGGAATTGCGAGCCAACAGCTCTAATCATTACACCACTTTGTCACTTGTCAACCATCTTTTTGGTTAAGATCAATGTCTAATATAATTAGGACTTTAGAATAAATACAAAAAAAAATTGTAAATACTGAGCAATATATTCATTATGTTCGGAATCAAAAGGGTTACCACAGCATTTTGCAGCCCAACGTAATACCTTCTAGGCTGCATATAGTAGGTCAGAGGTTCATCCTACAGCAAGACAATGACATAAAACATACTTCCAGGCTATGTCAGAACTATGTTAAAGAAAAAGAATAATTAGATACACATAAAAACATTGAATGGCCAGCACAGTCTCCAGACTTAAATCCCATTGAGTTAGTTTGGGATGAACTGAACAGAAGGGTGAATAAAAGCAGCCCGTAAGTACGACACATTTATGGGAACTTCTGCAACAGTGTTGGGAAGATCTTTCTGACCAATATTTGAGTTCCCTTATTGA
This sequence comes from Polypterus bichir lapradei, assembly GCA_026402145.1. Lineage (NCBI taxonomy): Eukaryota > Metazoa > Chordata > Cladistia > Polypteriformes > Polypteridae > Polypterus > Polypterus bichir. The sequence continues at coordinate 75,407,669 of JANRMT010027041.1, forward strand.
AAGAATGCCACATGTGTTTGGCTGTGTATTATCATAGTATTTCCCTCTACTTACCCTTTACCTGTTTTCTCAAGGGTAAGTGTACTCATCAAGTTCGTTATCAGGTTGGTCTACTGTTGCACTTTAAGATGAACACACACATATATAGCTATACGCATACACACAGACCCTAATCACAACAGTGCCCCATGAATGACACACACACGCTGATTAACCCTTAGCACTTTAAACCACACAAGTGCTTTAGCAGTAACACAGCCTGTCACTCAGCATTTCAAGAGACTTACTTATTATCGGCACGAACAACATACAATGTTTTTAATGATATCTCAGACCTAAATATTACTTTTGGTCTACAAGAATACATTTAAACATACAAAGACTCAGCACTCTTGACTATAGGCCATTTATCAGCCAAGAATACCATCTTTACGTACTGTTCCTACTATTGAGTGGAGCTCTCAGCCAAAATAAACCTTGCAGCACAGAGGTAATGGCAAATCACCACTGCACTAGTGGCTCAAAGAAATCTAACTTATTATTTCAATCACTCTAGACATTAAGACAAAGCATAGAAAGTTATGAGCAGCATGGTATTTATTACAAGAATAATAATACCACCACTGGAACAAAGAATAATAGAAAATAGGTACTGATAGGAAAGTCTGAATATATATAGTCTTTAGAAAAAGCTTATGAAAAAGTTACAGATGACAAGGATGAATATCCCAGGGTGGCGTTTGATTTAGCAATCGATGTTCATGATGCTTTTCTGACAACCAGTGACGTCTTCGTCCTTTCCTCTTCTTTTTCTTGTTTACTTTCTTCTTTACTTTTTTTCTCCATTCCTCTCAAAATGAGGCATATTTATTATGAAATGTCATGCTGTGGTTTCACAACACATGCACCTGATTGGCTGGCTGTCAATATGATTGATGAATTTTGCTCAAACTCTTTAATCTGTCTTTTCCCAGATAATAAAGTTTTTTGATGTTGCCTAAAACATCACCATGTCCATCTTTCCCAGGCTGTAAACCAAATTGTTGTCCCAGATGTCCATACATAAAGTAATCAATAGCCTAAGGTATTGGCTCAGTATCCTTTCCCAGGCTGTAAAACCATTTTAGCTCTATGCTATGCACAACTGTTACAAAAGTGAGGTGTAAGGGAAGAAGATATGCTTTGATTTGTCCTAAATGTAGTTCATCTGTTGTCTTGTCTTGAACAAAATACATATAATGGAAAATTAAACCAAAATGTACAGATTTTATACACCATAACAGGCTGATATACTCTATCAGGAAAAGATGGCTACTTTGATGAATCAAAAATGTGAATAAAATTTTGTACACTTAATGATTCCTTCACTTATTTTTTTATTTGCCATTTTTTATTTGTTCTATGCCTTTATTTCATGAAACATTAAGACATTAAACTGTATGTATGTATGTGTATATATATATATACAGTAATCCCTCCTCGATCGCGGGGGTTGCGTTCCAGACCCCCCCGCGAAGTAGAAACCATATGTTTGTATGGTTATTTTTATATATTTTAAGCCCTTATAAACTCTCCCGCACTGTTTATAAATATTCCCCACAGAGTTAAACAGCATAATCCCTTTGTATTCTCTTAGATATTAGGTAAGATTCATTGAAATTATGTATATAAACACACTGTTTATATACAGTAAAACCTAAATATTATTTTAAAGATATTGAGTGTCTCCGATATCACATATGTTACAGCCATTACGATAGACAGGTCACCAGCAATAAATACGTACAATGCAAGAAAAATAGTATACAGTAAATGTGTGTACAGTGACACTAAACGTACGTACATGTACTAAGCACTGTAAGAAGAAAATTAATTATGGTTACTCACCAACAATGACACGATGACTTGTCCGATAACAATGAGTTTAATTTTACTGCACAACAAAGGAGAGCGTTACAGCCCTTGTAAAGGAGCCACTTCAGGCGATTGTGTAGCACTGCCGTTGTTCTTCTGGCAGTCTTCAATCCAAATCCCTAAAGCAGATTCCATCCAGACAACTGCCTTATTACATCCACTTACAACTCGTTTTGCACCCTGGTTAAAAGGACACTGCAGCCATAGATCTTATATTCCTTTCCTACTTTTTAAATAAAAAGAATCGTAGCCTTCAACAAATCCAAAACGTTTACCTTTTCGGCAATCATTAACATCTTCTTCTTGCGCTTGGGCACGACACCTGAAGCAGTAGCAGATTGTTTTGGAGCCATAATGAAGGGCTTGACTATGCACAAAGATAAACACTAAAGAGCACAACTCTTTACACAGCGAAACACGTTGATGCTGAATTAGAGAGACGAGACTTCCTGGTTAAAACTGTATTCAGCACGCAGGAGCTCAACTGCGTGCTCTGATTGGTTAGCTTCTCAGTCAGGAGAACTTAACTGCGTGCTCTGATTGGTTAGCTTCTCAGCCATCCGCCAATAGCGTCCCTTGTATGAAATCAACTGGGCAAACCAACTGAGGAAGCATATACAGGAAGTAAAAAGACACATTGTCCGCAGAACCCGCGAAGCAGCGAAAAATCCGCGTTATATATTTATGCTTTTATATAAAATCCGCGATAGAGTGAAGCCACGAAAGTCGAAGCGCGATATAGTGAGGGATTACTGTATATACAAACCGGATTTCAAAAAAGTTGGGACACTATACAAATCGTGAATAAAAACTGAATGCAATGATGTGGAGGTGCCAACTTCTAATATTTTATTCAGAATAGAACATAAATCATGGAACAAAAGTTTAAACTGAGAAAATGTATCATTTTAAGGGAAAAATATGTTGATTCAGAATTTCATGGTGTCAACAAATCCCAAAAAAGTTGGGACAAGACCATTTTCACCACTGTGTGGCATCTCCCCTTCTTCTTACAACACTCAACAGATGTCTGGGGACCGAGGAGACCAGTTTCTCAAGTTTAGAAATAGGAATGCTCTCCCATTCTTGTCTAATACAGGCCTCTAACTGTTCAATCGTCTTGGGCCTTCTTTGTCGCACCTTCCTCTTTATGATGCGCCAAATGTTCTCTATAGGTGAAAGATCTGGACTGCAAACTGGCCATTTCAGTACCCGGATCCTTCTCCTACGCAGCCATGATGTTGTGATTGATGCAGAATGTGGTCTGGCATTATCTTGTTGAAAAATGCAGGGTCTTCCCTGAAAGAGATGACGTCTGGATGGGAGCATATGTTGTTCTAGAACCTGAATATACTTTTCTGCATTGATGGTGCCTTTCCAGACATGCAAGCTGCCCATGCCACACGCACTCATGCAACCCCATACCATCAGAGATGCAGGCTTCTGAACTGAGCGTTGATAACAACTTGGGTTGTCCTTGTCCTCTTTGGTCCGGATGACATGGCGTCCCAGATTTCCAAAAAGAACTTCGAATCGTGACTCGTCTGACCACAGAACAGTCTTCCATTTTGCCACACTCCATTTTAAATGATCCCTGGCCCAGTGACAACACCTGAGCTTGTGGATCTTGCTTAGAAATGGCTTCTTCTTTGCACTGTAGAGTTTCAGCTGGCAACAGCGGATGGCACGGTGGATTGTGTTCACTGACAATGGTTTCTGGAAGTATTCCTGAGCCCATTCTGTGATTTCCTTTACAGTAGCATTCCTGTTTGTGGTGCAGTGTCGTTTAAGGGCCCGGAGATCACAGGCATCCAGTATGGTTTTACGGCCTTGACCCTTACGCACAGAGATTGTTCCAGATTCTCTGAATCTTCGGATGATGTTATGCACAGTTGATGATGATAGATGCAAAGTCTTTGCAATTTTTCGCTGGGTAACACCTTTCTGATATTGCTCCACTATCTTTCTGCGCAACATTGTGGGAATTGGTGATCCTCTACCCATCTTGGCTTCTGAGAGACACTGCCACTCTGAGAAGCTCTTTTTATACCCAATCATGTTGCCAATTGACCTAATTAGTGTTTATTGGTCTTCCAGCTCTTCGTTATGCTCAAATGTACTTTTTCCAGCCTCTTATTGCTACTTGTCCCAACTTTTTTGGGATTTGTTGACACCGTGAAATTTTGAATGAACATATTTTTCCTTTAAAATGATACATTTACTCGGATTAAATGTTTGATCTGTCATCTACGTTCTATTACAAATAAAATATTGACATTTGCCATCTCCACATCATTGCATTCAGTTTTTATTCACAATTTGTTTAGTGTCCCAACTTTTTTGGAATCTGGTTTGTATATATAAAATATAAAACATATTGTGATATTGAGACATGGGAGATTAGAGAAATTTGGGGCATCATGAGGGCCAATCCAGTATATTTAAATGAAACATGAGTTAAAGCGAGTCTCCATCAGATTGATTCAAGATGGCATTGCTTCTGGAGATAAACGTCCTGGGCAAGAAGAGGTGAGTTCAGGTGTATGGAACTCAGAAGAGATGTCAGAGGTGTCATGGTTGTTAGTCTTCTGATCTGCTGAAAGGCATTAGTTGAAAGCGCCCTCTGGCTTTCCAAATAGTACAATTATCTGAGCCCTTAAACTGTTCCCTATTCACACGTGTGTGACAGGGTAAAACCATTGGGTTTAGTCCCACACCACAAAGTCATGAACATGGGACAGAGAACCACCTGGTTATGCAAGGATTCGACTCCTTATGAAGTGCCATCCATTGCTGGGGTGCATGGTCTGTCGGTCTGTAAATTAAAAGAAGAAAAGTCAGGAGTAATTAAGACTGGTACTGATATAAGGGCCTGTTTTAAGTCATGGAATGCAGCCTGAGTTTTAGCATCCCATACTACTGTGGTAGGATCCCTCTTCTTTGTAAGGTCTGTGAAGGACGCTGGTCTCTCACTAAACCGGGGAACTAGCTGGTGGTAGTAACCCGCTAAACCTAAGAAAGCCTGCACCTGTTTCTTGTTCTTTGGACGAGGCCAATTCAGGATGGCATTTACTATGGCGCATTGTGAACGAACAGTACCCCTGCCGAACAAGTAGCCTAAATATTTGTCCTCGGTCAATCCAAAGAAACACTTCTTCAGCTTGATATGTAGTCTGGCTTCACTAAGTGTCAGGAGCACCACACGGACCTGCTGCACACATTCCTCCAAGGTGTTGGAACATGTGGTTACATAGGCTCAGGATTTGCATGCATGTGACTTTATGTAAGAGATAGATAGATTGATACAGATTTTTTGCATGCCTGTATTAAGCAGTACTGATTTTATTATGTATCGTGTATTAAATTTCTCCAACTGAAGTTCCTGTTTTGCAAATTTCTAGTTATTATTTCTGTGTGTAGAATATAGTTTTATAAATGTATTCCTTAAATAGATTTTTGTCTTTTTTCTTGCAGTAAAAGTTGGTTTTAAAATTTAAAAAGGTCAAAAAAAATTAGAATACTAAATAAATAACAATATTAAAAATAATGCCTGCAGTTATTTTAATAATGTTAGTTTAAATAACATAAAGCTTTGGCCAACCAAATAGTTCATAGATGTAGAGTTCCACAATATGAAATTCTGTTACAAGGTATTTTCAGAATCTTTAACATTGAGTTGTTGTGCATTTTAGGTTAAATGCTTATTAGTTTTCTAAGCTAGCATGGCTAACAAGCAGATTGTTTGTCTTGTCTTTCCTTCTTGATTGATTGTAATATATTCCTATTGTTTCATCCCATGTTATCAACAGAAAGGTAAACACAGAACAGATAGTTAGCAAATCAATAATATACGATTGTTATTGAATATATAACATTAGTCTTGCAAGACTCCCATGAACAGTATGTATTCATTAAAGTTGGCCCAGGCTGGTATAGGCTCACTTTCTAAAAATATTTTGATGATAATTAAGTATCAAGCAGAAAGACAGTGTATTTGGGCCAGGAGATAAGTCATGTGTGATTTTCTAAATTAATCTTAGTAAATGACAGTTATTAGGTACCTGAAAGCCCAAAGATTAATATTACGTTTTTATAGATAAAAATTCTTAGCTTTTAATACCTGTATTCTAATTTTATTCAGGTTTAGTTTAGTAAATATCTAGGGTAGGTCCTTGCCCGTTAACACTAGAATCCCTGAAGCCTACGAAAAAACTCATAATCCCGGACCACCTTAAATTCTTTTGCACCTCTCCATTAGTGTCTTTTGTTTTGTAAATGTGTCGATCCGCACAAGCAGTAAGCAGCTTGTTGGCCCATCCCTCCACGGATGCAGCTCAAGTTGCAAAGAAGATTCTCAGAGCTAAAGCCTGTTTATCTGGGTATGAGATGCCTAGAATTATAGAGGGTAAATAATATATCGTCACTTGGAATACATACATTTCATGTGTGTTCCATGTCTACAACGATCTATGTAAATGTAGGATGACAGGAAATGCGAGGCAGGAATTGTTGAATACATAACTAAAAAGAAATGTTTGATTGACATGGACATGCTGACAAAGTACATGGGCAATGCTACTTCAGTACGTGAATGTTTTTAGCTGCAGGTGGAAGCTCGTGTTGCACTTTATGCAACTGTTGTTATGGTTCTGCCTTTGTCCAGAAATGGCTCCATAAGCTTTATGACCTTAGTCTCGGAAGGTCTTTGTCCTGTGGGACGACTTTTCCTAAATAAGGAATGAATGGCATTGCACATGTACTTTGTCATCATGCCTTTATCTATCAAACACAGGAAGCTCTGCAGTCTACTTTTGACTTTCCGCTACAGGAAGGTAAGTAAATAAATCAAGGTAAATAACATTCAATCCGGCTTTTATATAAGTAACATATAAATGTTTTTTATATAAAGACCATCACAAAACATAATCACAAACAGAACTTTGCATGATACTTTGGCAAGCTTTGTAAGCCCTGCTGTTTCATTTAATGGCATTCTTGTGGCAGGTTGACTGGCAGAATGACGCCCAACCTGTTGCTGCATCCATACTGTGCTATCTTTCGTCTTCATGCCCGGTGCAGCTGCGTTGTTCTTGTGTGTGAGTGGATGTTTCTTGCAGAGAAGGCTTCTGTTCTCTTCCTCCGATGTAGAACCCTCATCTTCATCTCTGTTATAGCACTTCTTTATTTAAAAAAACAAGCTAACCTTTACAAGTACCATAAATTTACACTGGTTGTTACAGACTCAAATCAAATGTATGTTTTTATTTCTATAATAGTAACAATAAGAGCAGCTTACTACTCAAAACAGTGATTTTAGGAAGCACCCAGAATTGAACCGAGAACCTCTTGATTATGAGTCAGCAGTTCTTACCGCTGCACCCAAGCCGTCGTGTCAACGTTGTACCATAACTCAATTTCTTTTTCTATGGTTATATTCTTGAATAAAAGCGCACTTGTTTTGTTATATGTGTACCTTTTGTGAGAGTTTATTTGATATTTGGACTTCAGTCTTCAAACATTATACACGTCATGTTTACATTTTGTCAATTATTACTGAAACATGAAAAATGTTTCTTTTGAAGTTATGTGGTCAACAATTCCTGCATCACATTTCCTGTCATCTTACATTTACATAGATTGTTGTGGACACGGAACACACATGAAATATACAGTATGTATTTCAAATGACAATATATTATTTACCCTGTACAATTCCAGGCACCTCACACCCAGATAAACCAACTTTAGCTCTCAGAATCTTCTTTGCAACTTGAGCTGTGTCGGTGAGTGGATGGGATAGTAGGCTGCTTGCTGCTTGTGCTGATCGACATATTTGCAAAACAAAAGACGCTGACGGCGAGGTGCCAAGGAATTTAAGGTAGCTCGGGATTCCGAGTTTTTTCGTAGGCTTCAGGGATTCTAGTGTTAACTGATACTGCTGGCTTTAACTCTGGTTCTCTGCAACCTTGTAATGAAAAGTAAACTTACTGTATAAACTTCTGTAGATACCGCAGCTAAATATAACAAACAATTCAGTTACAAATTCTGAAACATTTAAAGTACAGTTTTGAAAAGGATTAAAAATGCCATACAATTCATGGAATAAATTTTGATACAAAATGTTAAATTAATGTGAAGTGGCAGTCTGTAGAATTATTTTATTTCTTCTAATAAAATAGCAATACAGGGTGGTCCAGATCTAACTATGCAGATCCAGATCATCTGGATGACTTTGATTTATGCAGGGACGATTCCAGTTCTAAGCGAAGACAATTCTTCATGTCGTCAGTTCGCACACTTCTCTATGGTCCAGGATTTTTCGGGTGATTTTCTATGTAATAAACGTAATAAGTTATAGCGTAATGAAAAATGCATAATTAGATCTGGACCACCATATACATTCTTCTTAATTTATTTCAATCTAATTACACTTTTTGCATTCCTAGCTATATTTGGAAATCAAAACTAGAAATACCATAGTAAATGGTATTCATTTAAAAAGATAAAACTGGGAATTTCATACTGCTGAATAGTCTGCATTTCTACACATTTGTAGTATGATTTATGTTGTACAGAAAAAAACGACCAGTTTTTGTTAAACTGAGTATGACACACTGTTTATTAAATGAAAAACTTTATTTGAAAGTGAACAATACATTGATGAATGAAATAAGAATAATATTAGGCATAACAATTGACACAATTACTTTCTGAGAACAAATTTGGCAAAATTCAGTACAATTTTAGACACATTATTTGGCAATATCTAGCTTCCATCATCTAAATCAAATAATAACTAAGGCTGAATTTTAATGTTTTCTTTTTTAGGAAGGTTTTAATGTTTCTTGGCAGGAGGATGAATAAGAAATATATCAGTGTTTAACTTTGAAAATGCATTCTTGGTATAAGGAATAGGTAGTACTCAGGGAGCTTTGAGTGTTACGGAAAATGATCTGTATTCTTGTTCTTAAGGGTGTTTTTAGTGTAATGTAAATAGAGATTACATATTTATTCACCCTTTGGAAAATTGCATAGAGAGCCGTGCTTAGGCAGCATCCTCGTCCATTCATGTGATTTTTTAAAATGACCTTTTTTTCTTGCTTACATTTTTTTCAATCTCATTTAAAAAAGATTATTTAACTTGCCTGCAATAACTTCAAGCAGTGATGGAACAGATCTGGTAATGCAGAGAGTAAAATTAATGTCTCAATACAAATGTGACACAGTAAATAATTCAGTAATTGAGGTTCCCTGTGTTAAGACAGATCATTTTGAAAATTCCCCAGTACTGTTTAAAAGACAACAATGCAGTAGGTGCTTTGTGTTGCATTCCCAATAACTTAAATGCATTTTGCTGAGTTTGGCAATAATTGCAAACACTTCTGTGATTTCTCTGAACTCAAGTCAAAGCAAACACAGTGGAGTTCACTCATTGCTAGTTAGGAGTGATTGTGACACCGAGGCTGTCAGTTAGGCGTTCAAAGATTTTTGTCCAAAATAATGTTAATTTGGTGCATGCTCAAAACATGTGGCCCAGTGAGGCTGGAGCTACATTGCAACATTCACAGATTGAGTGGATAATTTAAATAAACAGAATAAATGCACTCAATAAAAAATGTTACAAGTTGAATGATTGAGTGTTTTGCAACATATGTAGCTAGAGTTTATTCTGAGCATGACTGCCTTCCACTCCTTTTCTGAAATATTAAGTGAAAGACCTTTTCCCCATTGTCCTTTGGGATCTTTGAAAGGAAGGGACTTTAAAATGTTTTATATACTGTAGAGGTACCATCTGAATCTTCAGGTGATCCGTTTAGCAAAGTTTCAAATTTGAAAATAGTGGAAAAATTGATAGTAAGTTACATTTGAAACTTAATTGTTCGTAGGATGCATAGACATGTTCTATGTACAGATATCTACAGTAAGTGTCTTTATTCCGGACATTCTCCTAATATTAAATACTTTGTATGTTTGAAGGAGTGGAAAAAGGTGGTTGTCATGTAGTGGTGCAACAGATACAAGCTTCTCTGTCTTAAATTGCTTCCTACAATTGGATTATCAGTGTATTGACAATAATTTGTATATAGCGGGGCACAAAGCAAGGATTATTAAGAAGTACTGCAAGACTTTTTCTATTGCAGACCAAGCTTGTGTATGGTTGTCCAGGTTTTTAATGACTTGTATATTTGCCATCCAGTAATAAAATTGGAAGTTAGGTAGTGCCATGCCCCCTTCTGCTTTAGGTTGTTGCAGAGTCGCCCTTAGGATGCGTGGATCTTTTGAATTCTAAATATATGAGGTTATGATTGAGTCTGATTTCTTAAAAAATGATTTGTTAATGTGTATGGGGATGCTTTGCAATAAAAAAAGAAGCTTGGGAAGGCTGTTCATCTTGACAGTGTTGATTCTCCCTGCTAATGTGAGATGGAGGGTAGACCATCTATTTATGTCTTGCTTAATTATTTCCATGCAGACATCTAAATTTTGTTGGAAAAGAGCTTTACCTGTGATATTTACTCCAGATATTTAAACTGATATGATAAATGGGAAGGTGTCCAGCCTAATATTGTGTGCTACCGAGTTCACTAGAAAAAGCACACTTTTATTCAAATTGGTTTTGATTCCAGATATCTTTTGAAAATCTGCTAGTGCTTTTTGGTCTGCTGGCACAGAATTTTGTGAATTCTGTCTGATTAACTTGCGACATTTTTTCTAACTTTAAAGCATAAAGAGATGTGACCCAAAGTGAAAAATAGCATTAAATCAACCATAGCATCAAGTATATCCTGTTTTACATCCAATTTCTACTAAAATAATCTAGTATTCAATATATTTAGTCCATTATTACTGGCACATCATAAGGTACTATAATCCAATCTGATCTTTTGACCAGCTACTAAAGATGGGGCATCAGAATCTAATGGCACTGCACTACTTTTTGAAGCCATGTTGAGATGAACCTATTTTAAAGCCCTTAGCAGTCCTGTAATTGGATCCTGTCAAAAAATTAATAAACATGATCATTCAATATGCAAGCAGTATTCTTTTATGCAGCACTTTGAATTTAAGATGTCTAATTATCATTTTTGCAGTTAACGTTTTGAAAGGTTAATAATTTGTGCTGAAAGTTTTTAATTCAGTAATCCATCTGATTTGACAAAGTGAAACTGAAAACTTATTTAACAACTTAATCACCATGAAAAAAAGCACATGAAATGCTTTAATCTTGCTGTTGTTTGTTAGAGATTTGTCTGACACTTTCAAAGTCTTATTTTTATATCACTTTGATTCATGTTTCCTCATTGAGGCATTCTCACTATTTATCTAGATAATCTAGGTTTATCTCATTATGTTTATTTTAACTTACTATTGTATCTTCCTGTACTAAAAGATGCTAAGGAAATTTTAGTTGTTTGCCATTTTCTTCAATTATTACTTTACTATAACATAACAGATTATGTTTATCACAAGGTAGTCTTAAGACCTAGTATCCATTTAAGTATTGTGGAGAGTTGGAGCCAGAATGGCATTTTCGAAGTGGCTTTCCATGCACTACTGTCAGTGGTACAATGAATCATTTGTGGCTCATGCCAGTGAAAGATAGTGTATTATGCTGGCTTTAAATGGACTTGTACTAAGCTACAGTGGTTCTACAAGAAACAGCTGAAAAAGGAATCAGCCAGCATTTCCACAGTCGTTAGGTGACGTCAGCTCAATCCAAAACTTCTTAGGCCCTGCTTTGTACTTCTAAAGGAAGACATCTTAAAAGCATTTTTCAATGACTCGCACTGTAAATTACTTAACAGTGTGTAAGGCTATAAAGACACCACTGGCCCCCAGAGGGCACTTTTTCTTGGTGGGATTGCCACCTAATGAGGAATTCTTCAACCCTTTGGCAGCATCTAGGTGATGCCCAGAAGTAGTGCAAATAGGATTCATGGGTGTAAAGGCCCACCTCTTACTAGTGAACTCTAGCATATCAATAAGTATATCTATAAAAAATGGAAAAAAATGATTAGTGAGTGAAAACATTGTGCATCTCACACAATTATAGAAGAATCCAGATGGCATGTTTTGATTGTTTGAATCATCTGTGAGTCTGAAAGGCATAATGCAATCTCCATTTTCCCTTGTATATGAGTTATGTTGTAAACTGAATACAGTGAAGACATTTTGACTTTGACTTCTTTTTGCTTGTAGGTCACCAGATGAGTTTCATGTCATTATATTATTTGTATATTTTGTTCCTGTAAGGAGTTGTTGTTCATTTTTTACTGTCTACTGCTAAGAAAGCATAAAGTTACTGTGATACACAAAGAGATAACTAATAGTTGGTTGTAGTGACTGCCATTGTAAATAATGTACAAGGAAGTGTTTTTTTTAGATTCTAGAGTTCATTAATAGCCTTCTTTCATTTCGTCATGAAGATCACATTAGTCAACAAAGAGGAGTTCTGAATTCTTTAAGATTGCTGTAGTTTAGTACTTTTGTTTGTGGACAGTTTTTACTTGAAAATGGTTTGGAGTTTCTTACCTGTATCAGTAAACTGCAACCTTACTAATATTCCTTTTTTCTTGAAAGTTCTGCTGTGTTAGCTTAGAGAAAAAAGTACACCTCTTTTTAACTACTTTTAGGTAGTGTAATCATATTAGTTCATTTTTTATTTGAGAATTTCATGCATTTTAAACCTATATGGTGAGAAGAATTGTTAAATTAAAATAGGGAACATTTTGCTTCATGAGTCCCAGCTTGGATTACTTAATGTAGTGTTCTTGTTTCACTTATGATTGTCTGCATTATTCCCTGTGCATAAGCTCAGATGAATGCAAAGTAGCAAGTACTGAAAGCACTGCCCTTTGTGTTCTTTTTTTTTTAGTGGGACTTCTCCTTTGGCTTGTTTAAACGCAATGCTACATACCAACTCCAGAGGAGAAGAAGGAATTTTCTACAAAGTGCCAGGGCGTATGGGAGTCTACACTTTGAAGGTAAGTAAACAAATGACACTATGAGAAAAAGCATGGGTAAACTGAAAAAGATTATATATCATTGGGTATGTTTTTAAATACTCAAGGCATTAAAGGTAGAAGAAAGAAAGGGGAATTGGGTAATTGTTCCAGTATCTTAAGCAATTTTTGTCATATGTTCTTTTCAGTTTTACAAACTGAACAAAATATTTTTCAATGGTTTACATGTTATGTGCTGTTTTGAAATTACCTCTTCAGTTGCATTTCCATCTAATGAAAACAAAAAGTCACACCATATTGCCACCTAAACAATTCTAGACTTTGGGTGCTCTTTAAATTTTATATCAAAACTTAAAATATAGGGTGATTGTCAAAAGTCATATTGCATTGCATGGATGCGAGTTTAGTGTTCTTTGGGAAACATTTCAGTTTAAACCTGTGTGAACATTTCATTAATCTGTGTAATCTGCACATGGAAGATGTTCTAGCTTTGCTTGTAAAAGGCAGACTTTGTCATGCCACTAGTTCTAATCAGTCTTGTTGCTTGGAAGTAGACTTAAATCTGATTATAGAGTAATGAGATTCCAAAATCCTGCCATGTAAACTCGGTGGTTGGATTGGTGAATCCTATTTTTCTCTGTAATCTGTTTGCAAATTATCATATTGGAGGATATGGATTACTCATTTCAAATCATTTCTGCTTTGCATAGTCTAGAAGAGGTCTGTAAAATTTCATGCATTCTTACAGGAAATTTATAATGCAAGAATTAATTTGTGTTCTACCCCCAGTGTTGAACACAGTATGTTCTCAGTAATTTTGGACATCATGCTCTCTAGCTATTTACTGTATTTCATTATTATTATTATTTTATTCTTGAAATACTGTTTGTACTTTTCTTCTGAATTACCTTTACAGACAGGTACAATATTTGATTACAACTGAAATACCAAACATCCATCCATCCATTTTCCAACCAGCTATATCCTAACTACAGGGTCACAGGGGTCTGCTGGAGCCAATCCCAGCCAACACAGGGCGCAAGGCTGGAAACAAACCCCGGGCAGGGTGCCAGCCCACCGCAGGGCGTACACACACACACACACACACACACACACACACACCCATACACCAAGCACACACTAGGGACAATTTAGAATCGCCAGTCCACCTAACCTGCATGTCTTTGGACTGTGGGAGGAAACCGGAGCACCTGGAGGAAACCCACGCAGACACGGAGAGAACATGCAAACTCCATGCAGGGAGGACCCGGGAAGCGAACCCGGGTCTCCTAACTGCGAGGCAGCAGTGCTACCCACTGGAAATACCAAACATCTATAACATAAAAAGTGAGTCGTAAATTCCAAAAAAAGAAGAAAGTTGAAATAAAATGTAATTTCTGTGTCTTTATCCTGTATATTGCTTTTACTATAATAATGTAGTAAACTCATAGATCTGTTTTAAATGATTTATTTATTTATTATGTAAGAAAGGAATAAAATAAGACTCTCATAATCACTTCGTATATCACAACAAAAGTCAAAATACAGTACAAAGGGTAAAACAGATCAGGTGTAGTTTACATTTAGAAGATATGCTTATATCAAAGCAGGAACCACACATACCATGAGAATACCTAATTAAACAAATGGGGGGGGGGGGGTGGACTTCAGAGACGTTGTCAGTTTCCCCAGGAAATTTACAAATACTACAATTTAATAAGAAGCTCAATGCTTGCTTTGTAACTAAACTAGTAAACAGATGTTTAGCATACACCATGTCTGAAGCATAACTTGAAATTGTTATTCAACAAAATATGTGTGGATGGACAGATGTATAACATATTCGGTCTGCTGTTGGATATATGTTAAAGAGTCGAGTGATAATTTTTGAGAAACAGCACAGATTTATCTTTTTTATGTTATGGTGGTGTTTAAACAGAACGTATGGACCAAAATATTTGCAAGCATCTATGTCACTCTTTATGGAACCACAAAATGCTATCCTTTACAAATAAAAAGCTGCATTCAAGCAAAAAATATGAATATCATTTTTTTATCATAGTCCATATTATAACTGTTTACAACAACATTTATTTCTATAGCACATTTTCATATACAGAATGCTTTACAAAATGTCAAAGAAATACAAGAAAATAAAAACAAATTAGGTAAGAACTATAATGAATAAGAAACGAAAAATAAATCTTGTTCTGTTAAGGGCTTTTTTTGGCTTATTTGGATATAAACAGTTATATTTTGTACTTGAAATGGGGGTTTTGAAAGTCAAGAATTCTGTTTCTGTTATTTTTTGCTCAATTTTCCAAATGATTTAAATTTTGTGCGTGGGTCTGTATTTTTTTAAGTGCCTGTCGTTAAGGTCCATGTCCCACATTTCTAGGGGTGTGGCCTCAGATGTTGCAAGCTGTTTGTAATCGGCACACCAAGATAAAATGCAGATGACAAAAACCTACAAAAAACCTTTCTCTTGTGAGGTTCGTTCTGTTTTAAATTCTTGCTTGTTCTATTGACTTTAAATTATACCTCACATTTGGGCCTTGATTGCTATATTTAATTTAATTTAATTTAATTTATTTATTTTTCCTGCATGTCCTGCTATTACTTAAAAAGTGTACCTACCAGTTAGCAGGTAGGACAAAATCAATATGAGCTTACATAACACAGATATATAATTAGTGGAAATGTAGAGTCTTTATATATATTATCTTGTTATAAATCTCTGAAGAGGAGTATGATGATAAGGTCAATGGTTGGGAGGACCGAAAAAACAAAAACAAAAAAAAGAAAAAAAAAAAACACTCTGGATAAGCTGGAGTGTTTGAGAGTATGGAGATTGAACCAGCATTATTGTGGCTTTAATTAAACTTCATTATCATTAAGCTACACTGCTTACAACAAGATAAGAACGATGTCTTATTTTAATCTAAAGACTTTGTTGAATCTGGTCGTCATTAGAAAATAAAGTAATAGCTCAAACAAAATCACATTTTATTGAAACAAAACAGAACAACACTTTATTTACATATATAAAGCAGAAACAACATGAACTTAATACCTCTATTGTAAAAGTACACTGTGTAATACAGTATAACCTTTAAACATTAATTGAATAACCAATTAATGTGTTTTATTTTTGCCAATGGAGGGTAAATGTTTAGACTAACTGTTTGTATGAGTCAGTTTAAATTTGTTTTGTTTCATTTGCTTAAAATACAGTTAAACAGCTGTATGAAGTCAGGATGTAGAAAGTATTTATGATATTTTAGTTTTTTTTTTCCATTTATAGATTACATTATAGGCTCTGTTTTGGTTATTATGGTGCCACGTTTTGCTGGGTGTTTGAGTCGCACACTGTGTGGCATGTGATATCTTGAAGGCCTTGGAATACAGTAGTAGTTAAGGATTCTCCTTTTGGAACTAACTGAAAAAGAGTAGAGTTGTCCTAAAAAACAGGTAAAAAATTACACCACGAGATGAACAGAAAAAGGAGAAAAGTTTAGTCAAAGTACAAAATTAAGATTAAGTCCAAAAAATCAGAAAGATTCCTAGTTGCAAATCAAAATACTTAATAATAGGATGAAGCAAATGTGTTTTATACCCATGTGGTGGTCAAGTCACATACAACTCAATATCATTCAATGAACATAGTAAACAAAATGATGATGTCTAAGCACAAACAGCACAAAATGGCAACACACCAAACTACAAAAAACAAACAAAAAAAAAAGTAAAGACAAATAAATGCTTTTTGTTTTGTTTTTAATATCTTATATATAAACATCTACGCTTGGAAGTGTGTGTGTCTGTCTATCCGGCCCGGAAGTGAGAGGTGGAGTCAGGGTAAGGGCTCCACTTCCGAGGAAACAAACTCGCTTAGCCACCAATACAAAAGCGAGGCTAGCACGTCGGTAAAATGAAACCTCCGAAGAAAGACACACTTGCTTAGCTGCTAATACACGAGTGAGGCAAGCACATCGGCAAAACAGTATCCTTTTTACTTTTCTTCCTGCCACTAATACACAAGTGAGGCGAGCACATCAGCAAAACGAAATCTCAGAAGAAAGACAAAGTCGGTTAGCTGATAATGCACAAACGATGCGAGCATGTCGGCAAAATGAAACCTCTTAGGATAAAGATGCCCAGAGTAGTTCCTTTCAATTACCTGACATCTCTACATTTCATTTTTTTTTCTGATGATTTCAATAGTTTCTAGGACCTGCACGGGTTTACACAGCTAGTTATGCTGTAAAAGTCTGTGACAGAGTATTTTTTAGCCTCTGCCAGGAGATTGCAGAGAAAGCACTTTGCTTCCAGAAACTGCTATCAGAAGGTGACGAAGCTCCTAGTTAACCACTGGTTAGTTTATTATACCAATTCATAAATGAACGATTCTTTAATTAAAGCGAAGTATAAAATTATTATTTGCTTTGTAGTTTTTTGGTTTTTTTGGGTGATTATTTTTTTTTATTATTTATTACTGGTGGTACCTTAAACAGACTGTTCTTCCTACAGTGCATTTCCCAAAATTGAACCTGGTCTCTTTTTTGCCTGTGTTCCTTGAGATGGGGAGATGGAAAAAATGCAAAGATCAAGAAATGAAAACTAATTGGGTGAAAGAAAAGACATTATCAGAACATATACAGAGTTCTGAAAAATGGGGATGTTAGACAAACTAAGTATCACAAGCACAAAAATATTGCTAATTAAAAACAAAGTTAAAAACTGCTAGGAACTCAGTAAACAGAACATAAACATAATTTTAAGAAATCACTTTTTTTTTTTAAAGAAATATATTAAAACTAGGACACCACAATTATCACAGTGACATCTTAAGTTACATTGAGCAAGTGGCAGAACCAATGATTAAAGCAAAATGTTCAAAATTGAAACATGATGATGTCACTGTCATAAGGATGAAAATAATATTTAAAAAAAGCAACATGTGCCAAAACTGCACAGAATGTTTCTTTCTAGCAAAAATGATAGATCCCTAACACTCTGTGGGAAACAAACATTGTGAATAGTATTCAGGCTCATAAAAAGTGCACACTGTATCATCTAAAAAGCAGAGACATGTCTGCTGTTTACTCCAAAGGTAACAAATAGGAAATGTTGCAGGAAATAGAATGTAAAGTGCCATGCAATCAACCTCAGATGGATCTGGTCTAATTTAACCCATTTTCATTTCAATTTAGTTCATTGGTTGATTGAGTGACTAAGGAGGCGAATACTTTGTCACATGGGTATTCTTCCTTCAATAGATCAAATGATCATTTAAAAACTGTTTATTGTGTTTCCTAAGGGTGCCCTTCAGAAGTAATTAAGTGTTATGAATGAGCAAAAATAGAGGAAATCGGTAAAGGGGTAAATATTTTTTTCATGGCACTGTAGAAGGGAAGATCAAGGAGAATGTTTCTACTAATTTAGTAGATTGTTAATAGCTCTGCTTAATCAGTGAAGAAAATGGCTCCAGTCAACTTAAAGGAGTTGTCTTTTAAAGATAGCAAATTAAAAAGATGGCAAGCAAAAAGGGAACCTGTATTGTAATTCCAGAGCCACATTTAATCAATAAATTGATGAGTGACACAATCAGGATAACAGTTGCATTGACAGTTTTTTATGTTGTGTTTTGATTATTATAAAGGATAATTTAATGGATACTAATACATTTTTTATTCAATACATTACATCATTTAAGCTATTTTTTTATCGCTGTGCTTTGTGTTGTATTTCAGAATCCAAATACCAAGGGGGGAGCTTGATTCCTTGACTTTTGTGCTAGTATGTTGCCTGGCAATGGGCCTCTGGCACATAACTAGTAATTTCAGTCTTTTCTTGGTATGAAAGAAAGTGTGCTAGGAACAAGTACAGCTTAAGAGGCATTTTTTGTACACACTAATTTCACTGTTCTACTTTATTTTTTCAGTGTTGTTTTTGGTTAATCATAGAACATTTTACAAAAGTTTAGCTGAAGAGCTTTGCTTCAGTGTGTTAATGTACTTGTCTTAAGTATTGGATCTAGTATTCTATTGTGCTGATAAAAAGTTATCTATCCTGTGTTAAGTCTAGGATACAGTTTTTTACAGCAAGAGCTCAATTAAAAATGCAGATTATGTTTTTTTTTTTGTTTTCTAAAAATGCTATAGAGTTACTGGTGGAGATTCTTGCAAATGTTTCTTGATACTAATCTATAGTAAAAGTATTTTTGTTTAAATGTCACATACAGGTTAGTACAATTTGTATCAAGTTTTCAAACAACTGAAGTTTTAATTGTAACAGGATAATGTGGTTAGAGCAAGTATCTGACAGGCATGTGACAGTTAAACTTTACAGACAGCATTAAAAAAATCAACTTTGGTGAATGAAGAACACATTTATAAGGTAGTTTTGAACAGTACAGTCTGCTGAGGGCAGTACTGAATTTCATATGGCATTTGATCAGTTTAAAATAAAGGATTTTTAATCCACCCAACTCAAATACAACAATGATCACAGCCGATATACAGACTTGTAAGTGCTGTCTCTCTCTCTCTCTGTCTCTCTCTCTCCTCCAAAGAATGTTGCCTGCTGCCTCCCGACTCTTGACTTACCACACTGAGACAGTGGGCTTACTTTTAAAGTCGATCTGGGAACTTCTTTCAGTCTTCCCTACAAGTCATCTGGAGTACTTCTGGGCCATGTGGGAACCAGGGCAGTCCTCCTTCAGCATCACATTCTGGTGGTCCCCAAAGACCCCGACAGGGTTGCGTTTCCAGACTCCATTTCCCATGAACCTTGTGGATGTTCTAATCAGGTTTAGCCCTGAGGATCACTGCCACCTGCCATGTAGGGGAATGGCCTACTCCTGGTATGCCAATTATCCCAGTCCTTCCATTATGGTTTCCTGGCCTGGTAGATAGATAGATAGATAGATAGATAGATAGATACTTTATTAATCCCAAGGGGAAATTCAAATAATCCAGCAGCAGTATACTGATACAAAAAAAACCCAAAAAAACAATGGTATGAAACCTTCCGTTACCCTGGCCAAGCCTGTCTACCCTTCTGGGCACCCACAGCCACCAAGTGCTGGGTTATGGATTTCTAAGAAAGGAGTCTTAACAAGGGACAATTCCTAATTCCCTTTTCCTCTCCTTCATACAACAGAATATAAAAGTAGGTGGTAGTGGAGTCCAAGTTGTAATGGTATTGAGAAGGTAAACTTGGCTCAGCAGGGAGACAATATGCCCAGTGGATACCAGAGACCAATGAAGCAATTACCTCTGGACCTTTTTAAGACCATCTGTGTCATTTCATCTACTGTAATACCAGGTCATAACTGTTAATTAACAATCTCTGTCATATTTCTTTGAATCTTGAGAGGGATGGTGAGTTGTATTGAATGATCAGCGTCAAGGCTGCAATTCGGGCATATTCTCAGGAGGCAAGAGAATGATGTGAAGTGATCATCAATGGCTCAAATAAGAAAGCTACACCGCATACCGGATATAGAGCACACTGTAAGCATAGTTAGCCGGCCATTTTTATTATATGTTTTTAAGACTTGGGAACTCTGCATTTTCATTCTCCTTGTGTTTAAAACTAATAATTTTTATAAGGTGAACTGTAATTCCACTTTATTTGAATAACTACGGAGAAGGGGTCCATAGTACAAAAGAAAAAAGGTGAAATTTAACACGATAGTAAAAAATTATTTTACACAATATATTGATGGATCTTGCTAATGTGAAATCTCCTCTTGGTTGTGGCCATATATTCATGCTGTAAATTTACAAGTTAGTTCCGAGTGTCTTGGCTTCATCCTAATCCACCAGTTGCATTTTAGCTGATACAATCGTTCTGAATCCTTCACTGCTAAATGGATCTCCTTTTAAATGTCAAGTTCTGGCTGTGCTTGAAAATCTAACTCACACAGGGGATCAGCACTGAAGCCTTCATTAAATTCACACTTTCTAATGTAATCAGTTCTTCATGTGAGCTGATTCTGAGTTTTAAATGAAAAGCACAGCAGTTTATCATAAAGTATGTTTCTAAGTGCCAAGTTAACCTTTCACTTTTCATTTCTTCATTGCCATAGCTGAGCACTGAGTTCTTTAAAAATGAGATGATTGTAGGATATAATCAGAGTATAATCATTATTGTTAGGTGTTACCTAATGACTGTGTACATTTTTTTAGAATTTAATTCAAAAGGAAGAGTTCAAATCAGATGTACGTTTGCTGTTGTAGATGTATGTTTTTAAATACAGTAAAAACTGTGAAAAACAAGTGAAAAGTCTTTTGTGCACAAGTGCATAATCAGGAAAAACATTGAGTCAGGCAAAAATATATATGAAGAGTTTAGCAAATTCAGCAGAATAGCTTTCAGCAGAAAACCCACATCCTGTGTTATATAGTGAGACCAGAAAATGTGAAAACATCAGATTGGCACACAACTACAATAGAGTTGTTTTCAGTCTTTTTTATTTTTTTATTTTTAGGAGTCACAGAATGTTTTTCACATACTTTGTAAAATTAAAGTGAAAAGATTTTAATCCATAAAACAATGTACTTTTTAACACAAAATCAATATTTGACATGATGGCTGATGTGTATTTATTTTGCTGCTTTGCTTTTTAAACAATTCAGAAGGTGATTAACTACATTTAAAATGTTGCATTTAAGTATACTGAACAGAGCTTCTACAGTTACAGAAAAAGAAGAGGGACCTAGAATTTATAAATGTTTAAAATACAGTCTTACAGTAGTTTATTGAGATAAATAAGAAAGACCAGTGTAAATGATTATTCTAGACTTTTAAATTTAATATGCCAGTAGTTATTCTACAGTTATTCCACAATTGTAAAATTGATTTTGGATGGTGTATTTTACAGGGGGCATGAGCTAACAAAAAGCAGGGTTCTTTTGCCTTAAGTCGGACGTGAGCCGAAAAACATATATACTCACCTCAAAACAGGCAGAAGTGGATAAAATACTTGATTTTTAGGGAAAACAGCACTTAGCTTGATGTTTTCCGCTGACTTAGCTTGGACCAAACCACTGTAGAGGCACCACATCAACATCATCAATCAAGAATCTCTGTTATAGCAGGAAGAAAGGCAAGATTCTTGTCTTTCCATCTGTTTACAGGTGGCTTGGCTCGATTTTTCTTCCAACAAAACAGCATTCAAACTCTCAGTTATGAAATAATCAGTAGATACTTATAGCAGTGTGTATTAGCTTTCCTCTTTTTTTTTCTCTTATTCAAGTTCCAATAATTGATGCATCTCCACATATGCCTCTTTTTTACACTCATTTATTGGTACACAGTGTAATATCAAGAGACAGGCGCCGCCGTGAGTGGCAGCCATTCTAGCAGCTCCTTGTATGACTTTAACTTTCTACCTTTTTTCTCTATTTTTTTCTATTTCACTGATCACTCCTACCACTTTCTTTTATGTGGACTCGTTCCCTGGACACTTTGTACTACTTTTACTGCTTGGTCATGGATTTTTACACACCGAGACTCGTCTATTCAAGTAGTCAACTTCAAGAGAACAAATGCCCACGTTGGTCTGGTTCCCTATTTACCTGACGAGGTAAAAAGGTGATATCGGGGCAGCAGAGCTGGCGCTAAGATAAAATCCAAGCGTCTAGCGAGAAAGTGGCGCTACAAACCTTCGGTGCCTTCTGTGATCCTGGGAAATGTGAACTCACTAGCAAATAAGATCGACGAACTAGCCGCACTGGTGAAAAATGTCAGGACCTACAGAGAATGCAGTTTGCTGTGTTTTAGTAAAACGTGGCTAACAACTAACATCCCAGATGCTAACGTGGAGCTACCCGGGTTTAGCACAGTTAGAGCGGACAGAGACGCAAGTACCTGCGGGAAACAGAAAGGAGGGGGAGTCGCTCTCTATGTCAATACAAGGTGGTGCAACTCTGGACATGTAAATGTTAAAATCTCCTCTTGCTGCAGGGACATCGAACTGTTGGCCGTAAGTTTGCGTCCCTATTACTTGCCCAGAGAGTTTGGACACGTCATTGTTGTTATTGTTTACATCCCTCCTCGGGCGGACGTGGAGATAGCGGATGACATCATCCATTCCGCAGTTGCTAAGTTACAAACACAGCACCCTGAGGCGCTTGTGCTAATCGCTGGAGACTTTAACCATGTGACACTGGACAAAACATTACCTGCCTTCTCCCAGTATGTGGATTGTAACACCCAGGGAATTAGGACTATTGACCTACTGTATGCAAACGTTAAAGATGCATACAGCGCCACCCCGCTGCCTACGCTTGGGAAAGCAGATCATAACCTGGTTCTGCTTCAGCCTCACTACAAACCAAAAGTGAGGGAGCTACCTACAACCACGCACTCATTCAGGAAGTGGTCCCCTGAGTCAGAGCAGGCTCTGAGAGACTGCTTTGGAACTATGGACTGGGATATCCTGCAGGGGTCACATAGTGAGAGCATTGATGAGGTTGTTGACTCCACTACTGACTACATCAACTTCTGTATGGACATTGTAGTTCCAGTAAGAACCGTATGCTGCTATGCTAACATCAAGCCATGGATTACAAATGACATCAAGGGCTTTTTGAACCAGAAGAAAAGGGCTTTTAAAGGCGGTGATCAGCATGAGCTTAAGCGCATGCAGAAGGAACTCCGAGTCCAGCTCAGGGCAGTGAAGGAGCAGTACAGGAGAAAGCTGGAGCAGATGTTGCAGAATAACAGCATGAAGGAAGTGTGGGATGGGATGAAGATCATCACTGGCTGCAGCTCGAAGAGGGGTGCCACCATTGAGAGAGATGTGGAGAAAGCAAACCAGATGAACAAGTTCTTCAACAGGTTTGATCACCCTAACCCATTCTCACCTCGGAGTACTGCACCCTCCACCCATCCTTCTGCTAGTACCAGCATAGGAGAGAGTTTCCCCCAACCCACAATTACAGCAGCACAGGTAAGCAGAGAGCTGAGGAGACTTTCTGCCAGCAAAGCAGCGGGTCCAGATGGAGTATCGCCACGACTGCTGAAGGCCTGTGCATTGGAGCTGGGGAATCCTCTACAGCGCATCTTCAGTCTGAGCCTGGAACAGGGGAGAGTCCCGAGGCTTTGGAAAACATTTTGCATCACCCCAGACCCAAAGGTACTACATCCTAGTGAGCTGAAGGACTTCCGGCCTGTCACTCTGACGTCACATGTGAAGAAGACCATGGAGCGCCTGCTGCTTCACCACCTGAGGCCACAGGTCCGCCACTCCCTCGACCCTCTGCAGTTCGCGTATCAGGAGAAGGTGGAAGTGGAGGATGCCATCATCTATATGCTACACCGATCCCTTTCCCACTTGGATAGAGGCAGTGGTGCTGTAAGAATTATGTTTCTGGACTTCTCTAGCGCCTTCAACACCATCCAACCTCTGCTCCTTAGGGACAAGCTGAGAGAGATGGGAGTAGATTCATATCTAGTAGCATGGATCATGGACTATCTTAAAGACAGACCTCAGTATGTGCGTCTTGGGAACTGCAGGTCTGACATTGTGGTTAGCAACACAGGAGCGCCGCAGGGCACTGTACTTTCTTCGGTCCTGTTCAGCTTATATACATCGGACTTCCAATACAATTCGGAGTCCTGCCACGTGCAAAAGTTTGCAGACGACACTGCTATCGTGGGCTGCATCAGGAGTGGGCAGGAGGAGGAGTATAGGAAACTAATCAATGACTTTGTTAAATGGTGTGACTCAAACCACCTACAACTGAACACCAGCAAAACCAAGGAGCTGGTGGTGGATTTTAGGAGGCACAGGCCCCTCATGGACCCCGTGATCATAAGAGGTGACGGTGTGCAGAAGGTGCAGACCTATAAATACCTGGGAGTGCAGCTGGATGATAAATTGGACTGGAGTGCCAATACTGATGCTCTGTGTAAGAAAGGACAGAGCCGACTATACTTCCTTAGAAGGCTGGCGTCTTTCCACATTTGCAATAAGATGCTGCAGATATTCTATCAGACAGTTGTAGCGAGCGTCCTCTTCTACGCGGTGGTGTGCTGGGGAGTCAGCATAAAGAAGAAGGATGCCTCACGCCTGGACAAACTGGTGAGGAAGGCAGGCTGTATTGTAGACATGGAGCTGGACAGTTTGACATCCTTGGCAGAGCTACGGGCACTGAGCAGGCTCCTGTCAATCATGGAGAATTCACTGCATCCACTGAACAGTATCATCTCCAGACAGAGGAGCAGCTTCAGCGACAGACTGCTGTCACTGTCCTGCTCCACTGACAGACTGAGGAGCCGGGGGGGATGGGGGTAAACGTTAATATTATACAAAATTGTCTGTCTGTTATACCTTCATTGTTATCACTCTTTAATTTAATATTGTTCTTTATTAGTATGCTGCTGCTGGAGTATGTGAATTTCCCCTTGGGATTAATAAAGTATCAGATAGATCTATCTATCTATCTATCTATCTATCTATCTATCTATCTATCTATC
>JANRMT010027041.1:75433048-75460907 GCA_026402145.1 Polypterus bichir lapradei
ATCTATCTATCTATCTATCTATCTATCTATCTATCTATCTATCTATCTATCTATCTATCTATCTATCACGAGGTGACCTAAACTGTTTAAAGGCCTTCAAAAAGACCCACAAACCAGGTCAGGACTTTTACTGGTCTGCCTAGAGATAGGCCTCATCCCAGGTAGCCTTACCTGCACTACACAGACAGACGCTGGCACGCACAGGACCAAAAAGAAGGCCCAAACAGGCCTCACCACAGGCAGCCTGGCCCCCATCTCTACAGACAACTTTGGCATGCACAGTCCCAAAAGGGAAAGTGTTCTTAAATTTTAAACACAAATATGCCTTTCAAGGTAGTGTGTAAATTATAAATACCCCTGGCTTAAGAAAAATGCCAGTGAAGAATATTTATACATTTATTTAGAATAAGCAAAAAGACAACAATTGAATAAGATCAAATAAGGCATAAAGGATTTGCTTAAAATGTCAATCCAAAGCAAAACAGTCCAAATCTATAATCCAATGGCACACATCTACAAAATAATAGCAAAATTCCACAATCTCTAAAGAAGTTCTGCTGGGGCCATCTGTTCCACCAGAATATAGAGGTAGAGGGCAGTCCTAGTCAGGGTGGGCCAACCTCTTGGGGTTCCAGCTACAGAAAACAAGGTACTTAAGAAAAAAAAATTGATATACAATACATTAAATTATATTTAAATGTAACAATATTAAGAAATAGTATATAAAAACAAAGTATGAAAAATAATCATTCATAAACAACAAGTGTAACAATAAAATGGAAAGCAATCATAACACCAGGAACAAATGCAGGCTGATGTATTTTGATGTATACATCAAAACTGGAGAAATGTGTTCGGATTTTCTTTTCCTAGTTAGGATTCTAGCAGCTGCATTCTACACTTTTTGCAAACGATTTATGTCTTTTCTGGGTATTCCTGAGAGGAGTGCATTACAGTAATCTAGTCGACTGAAAACAAAAGCGTGAATTAATTTCTCAGCATCTTTCAATGATGTAAGAGGTCTAACTTTTGCTATGTTTCTTAAGTGAAAAAATGCTGTACTAGTGGGCTGGTGAATATGCGATTTAAAATTCAGGTTACGGTCAACAGTTACCCCTAAGTTTTTTACTTCCGTCTTGACTTTTAATCCTAATGCATCAAGTTTATTTCTGATGACCTCATTGAATCCATTATTGCCAATCACTAAAATTTCAGTTTTCTCTTTATTTAGCTTGAGAAAATTACTATTCATCCATTCAGAAATACAAGTAAGACATTGTGTTAGTGAATCGAGAGAGTCGGTGTCATCAGGTGCTATTGATAAGTACAGCTGTGTGTCATCAGCATAGCTGTGGTAGCTCACGTTGTGCCCTGAGATAATCTGACCTAACGGAAGCATATAGATTGAGAAGAGCAGCGGACCCAGGATAGAGCCTTGTGGAACACCATATAGGATATCATGTGTCTTTGAGTTGTAATTACCACAACTAACAAAGAATTTTCTCCCTGCCAGGTAGGATTCAAACCAATTAAGGATCCTGCCAGAGAGGCCCACCCATTGACTAAGGCGATTTCTAAGAATATTGTAATCAATGGTGTCAAATGCGGCACTCAGATCTCGGAGGATGAGAACAGATAAATGGCCTCTGTTTGCATTTACCCACAAGTCATTTACTACTTTAACGAGTGCAGTTTCTGTGCTGTGATTTGTTCTAAAACCTGACTGAAATTTATCAAGAATAGCATTTTATTGAGGTGGTCATTTAACTGCAAAATGTCTGCCTTCTCTAGAGTTTTACTTAAGAAGGGCAGGTTAGAGATGGGTCTAAAATTTTCAGAAGCAGAGGGGTCAAGATTATTTTTCTTGAGTAGGGGTTAACTACAGCAGTCTTAAGACCGTCTGGGAAGACCCCCATATCTAATGATGAGTTTACAATGTCAAGAATATTATCAATTAGCACGCCTGATACTTCCTTGAAAAAACTTGTTGGTATTGGGTCAAGGATGCAGGTGGAGGGTTTCAGTTGAGAGATTATTCTATGTAAATCAGGCAAATCTATCCTGGTGAAAGAATTTAATTTGTTTATGATGGAGTACTGGGGCTTAGGAGGATCCGCAGTGTTGGGGAGATGTTATTTCTAATATCATTAATTTTTGATTGAAAAATACAGCAATGGCCTCGCAAGTTTCGCTGGAAGTATTTTGGAGGCATTCCTTTGTGTTACCTGGGTTTAGCAGATGATCAATTCTAGAAAATAAGACTCTGGGATTACTAGCATTGTTATTTATAATCTTAGAGAAATAGCAGCGCCTCTCAAGACGGACTGTGTTATTGTATTCTGTTATTTTAGCCTTCAATATCTCATAATGGATAATCAGTTTAGTTTTTCTCCATTTACGCTCAGCTCTATGACATGTTCTTTTTAAATCAGACACTCTTTGGGTCTTCCATGGTATAACAATGCCAGAAGATTTTTTTAACTGTCTTTTCAGGTGCAACTATGTCAACAGCAGCTCTCACTTTAGATTTAAAATTTTCCACCTTACTATTTACATTATCCTTGCTAGTAAAGTTGGCACTATAAATGGACTGATTGTTTAGAATGTTTGTCATTCAGAATGATTTTCAGAATCTCTCCAAATCATCCAAGGTCCTAGGTCCTATCTTGTGCACTCCCATCCTCCGCTCACCCCATTGGTTTTCAAAGTGGTTTAGGTCTTGGGGACTGAGAAGGCCGTGAAAGTAATTTGATTTTGTGTTCCTTTAACCATTTTTGTGTTTATATGAATATATATTTTGAATCATTCTGCTGCTAGCAGATCCAGCAACAACCTTGTTTTTGTTTCATTGGCAGAGTTCGCCAGATTTAAATTTAAAATTTCTTGATATTTCATGGAATCCATGTTGCCAACCTAACAAGGTTCCCAGGGCTTTTGGAGAAAAAACAGCCCAAGAATATCACAGAACCTCCACCATACCTGACAAAGGGGATCAGGTTATTTTCAGTATAGACATCCATCTTTTTACACCAAACCTACCTTAAGTGTTTATTGCCAAAATGCTCAATTTTCCGAAGCACACAGTTTCCAGTAAACTCCAGGTGCTTATATTTGTAGTTAAATGACAGGAAAGGCTTTTTTTCTGGCATGCCTTCCAAATCTGTTTGAATGGATGTAGCTTCTGATGGCAGTTTTGGAGACTTGGTGAATCCAAGATGATATTTCACCAGTAGAGATCCTACTTCTCTTACCATCCTCCTCACTTTGCGTGGAAGCAAAATAAAATTGGGTCCTTTTTTAGACAACCTGTTAACAGCTCTAGTTGATCTGAACTTTTTAGTTACATTACAGTAGATATGGGCATTTTCAGGCAAGTAGCTATTGTTTAGTAACCATTCCCTGACATATGAAGGTCAACCCACTTTCCTGTCTTATGTATTCCCTTACTTTTCCCATGTTGATGAATGAATAAGTGAATTTCACCCCTCTGCCACCTCATATTTATACTTAAGTGATACATAAAGTCATGGATCACTACTTGAAAGTTCCTACACACTCTGGTTAACCTAAAAAGTGTAAGATATAATTGAAAAAGTTTATTTGTAACAATTTCTAGGGGTGTCTATAATTGTGGCACATGTGGTTTATTTAAAAATAATTATTTTTAGATTAGGGGCTATTTTTTCTCAGAATAAGTTTACTTTAGTTAAAAGTTGGATTTCTTTCATTTTCTTAGTGTGAGCAAATTCACCAAAAGGTGATTTTTTAATAACCCTTTTTACTCATTTTTACCAGGGGTGCCAATAGTTAAGGAGGGGGGACTATAGCTCTCTTAGTCTGGTGAGGGCTGAATGCTGAGTTTCATGGATTAGCCTGTCCCTGAAAACGGCAGGCTAATGCCTCAGACATGCCTCAGACATAACTTTGGAATTGTGCGTAAAGCATCCTTTTGAATCTAGAGCCAAATTGAGGTAGGGGTTAAGTAGTGAGTCAGGGCAAATGTTTGAACTGGCAGGATGATAGTGTGCCCAGTTTGAGGTGATTATAGAAACAGAGAATTTGGGAGGTGTTTCTGAAGTCTCATTCAGAGCCTAAGACAGCTTTGAGGTGGTGTAAATGCATTATTCACTTTGCTGGGTAGATTGGACCTGAAATCCTGTTTAGTCAGGCCCTGAGAAGCAACAATTTTTGGTTTCTTCTTATTCATTTATTGTTTTTGTGTGTCACCCATTATTTAACTCTACTTCAAGTTTTTGTTTTACTAAACCTTTATTCTTAACAAAGAAATTTTCTTTACCACTTGTTGTTCTGGGTTAGAATGGCAAATGTTGTACCCCAATCATGCAGTCTAGGAACGAAGATAACCAAGCATCCTAGGAGAAGCTTGGTATGAGAACAGCTGTAGTAATCAGTACTGTAGATGACAGTTGTGATTTGTTATCAATATGCAAAACCCAAATATCACAAGTACGCTTCAACATGATGAAAAATTGCTACGAAGTATATTTTGTATAGCTTGATAGGAATGTAGTTATTCCAAATAGAAGTAGAGGGATAAACACATCAAATGGTGTTCAGTACTTGATGTGTATATCCATCAAATAAATATACTGTGAAATATTTGGTACTGGCATTTTAAAACCTATGAGGTATTTAATGCACAAAGAAAACAGAGACTGTATAGTTGTGAAAAGTATAAAGATTTGAGGATTTATTTTCACTAGAAAGCACACACATTTTTTTTTTATAAATGTGGTGTCTGACCCAGTTTCTTTGTTCCTGTATGTGCCTCTGCATTGTTTTCCATTCCCAAGTTATGAACTGACTGAAACAGATGCATTAAAGTTATAATTTACTGGTACAAATGCAGGTAGAATGTATAAGAGAAAATATTTGCAATGTGAATTGCCCCTGTAGTAAAATGACCTTATACTTCATCCTGGTTCGTTTGTGCAAAATTAAAATTTAATATACACAGTCTGCAGTCTTCAAAAATTTAAGATTTTATACTCCAGGCCAACAGTGCAATAATATTCTAACTTGTCTACTCAGAACAATAGATAATAATATAGTATCAACAAAAAGACACACACACAGAAATTATACTCTGTTTAAACAGTAAACTGTGCAGAAACAACAATACAACAACAACAACATTTATTTATATAGCACATTTTCATACAAAAAGTAGCTCAAAGTGCTTGAGCACTACTGAAATACAAGAAAACCATGCTTTTTTGTGATTTTTTTTCAAGAAAGAATAGTAAACCAGTCAATCAATTTAATATTAATTTCTTTGTTCCCTATTTGTAGGAAGTTTGGAAACATCTGAGCATAAGAATAAGTGGTAGCCTAAACATGTGGTTCAAGTGAGTTGTATTTAGTACTAGCAAAATACCCACGCTTCGCAGCGGCGAAGTACTGCCTTAAAATTTTTATTAAGAAGAAAATTAAACCTTTTGAAACTGAGGGAAAATATACCAATAATTATTTGTTAAGGATCTCTTTGTATACCACATTATCATTTCGGCCCTCCGGTTGTAATATGACCAAGCTGTGCGCTGAGCTTACTCTTAAGCATGCAACGTACAGTTGGCCGTGTGAAAAGTAATCTTGTTTCAAATCTCACAGCTTGGATTGCTGCTGTCATAATCGGTTTGAGTTTCATGGTTTGTTTCAATTACGACAGTAATTACAGGACTTGTGTTAAAATGACATTCAGCATCTGTGAAGCGTTGTAAGCATACAACCGGTTTCATCGATAACTTCACATCCAGCTTTTGAGGGTTTAAACTTTCATAAACATCAAAGTGTCCACTACTGAAATCATCACCTGTCAATCTAAGATGTTTAAGAGGCATTGGCGGTTGTCGAAAGGTGTAAAATATTTGGCCATTTCGGTACACTTGAAAGCGACAACCGAACAATTCAGTGGCAGCCATCAACTCACATGCAGAACCATAGGTGAAGGGCTTAAGCATTTCACTCTTATAGTGCTGCTGTGTAGTATAATTATCTCCTGTACCGTCATCAGTCCACACCTTGAACCTGTCCCAGTCATTCAATACATAAGACACAATGTTCCTAGGGATATCAAGAGTGAGCCTTTTATGGCCGTGCAATATGTAACAAAGAGAATGGAAAAGGCAGGTGCCATCTCCGGGCATGGAAACCACTCGGTAAGTGACAGTTCTTTGATCGATGGTGATCACCTCGATAGACATGTTAATGGGGGTATGGTTAGAACGATAAAGGAAATGGGTACCTGAACAAAGTAAAGTAAGTCTAAAATACCTACACAATAACTATAACTGTAATAAACAAACAATAAAACAGCAAAGAAGCCGTGGATTAAATAAAAAGGCTGTGGTTATCAGCAGGGAGATGTGAATCCTGTAGCAAAGCAAGAAAGGGAATGTAGAGACCGGAGCGAAGAATGGCCTTATATAGGCAGGCAGCCAACAACGTGGGAGGCGTTGGGATGGGGGACTCAACGCTGCCTCACACGGTGACCGAGCTGCAGGCTATGGACGTATATATGTACGTAAGTAGGATTCAGTTAGCATTGGGAAGCCGTTTACCAAATTTCTTGAAGATGGGCCCATAAGTAACAAAGACCGTTAGAAAGTTCAATATGGCGGCCGACAGTGGCGTCATACTGCTGAAATAAGTACGTACATCGGTTTCGGTTAGCGCAGGGAAGCCACCTACCAAATTTCGTGAAGATGGGGTCAGCCTTCTACCTACACAGGAAGTTGGAGAATTAGTGACGTTGGAAAGTTCAATATGGCGGCCGACAGTGGCGTCATACCACCGAAATAAGTACGTACATCGGTTTCGGTTAGCGCAGGGAAGCCGCCTACCAAATTTCGTGAAAATGGGGCCATAAATAAGAAAGTTCAACATGGCGGACGTTGTCGACCATTATGACCGTTACGTGTAGAATTTCTAAATGAAACATGCTTAACTTTTGTAAGTAAGGTGTAAGGAATAAGCCTGCCAAATTTCAGCCTTCTACCTACACAGGAAGTTGTAGAAATAGTGATGAGTCAGTGAGTCAGTCAGTCAGTCAGTGAGGGCTTTGCCTTTTATTAGTTGTGACAGTTTTAGGGCTTTGTCGTCCCCTTGAACCCTCAGACCACTCGTCAGACACCAGATAAAAGTCCAATATGACTTTATTTTATAATAATAGTGTGCACCAAGCATTCTACACTTCACTATACTCATAAATAAACACAATAATAAATCAATAATCAATCCTCCTCTCCCAGACGCTTAGCCACCCTGCCTCCCAACTCAGCTCAATTGTCTGGGATTTCCCACAGTCCTTTATAGTCCTCGACCCAGAAGTGCTTCTGAGCCCTCAGTCCATGTGATTATCCAGCACTTCCGGGTCAGGTAAAAACTTGTTTTTCTTCAGCCTGGAAGTATATAATTTCTTCCATTCCCGTGACTTGGAAATACTTCCGGGCTATATGGGAAATATAAATCCCTGGGCCTCCCTGCAGCGACTCCTGGCGGCCCCCTTGGTATCCAGCAGGGCTGTACATTATAAGTCCACGGTCCATAATTCCCTGCTGGCATTCGGGCCACCTCTATGCTGCAAGGAGTGCTCCATCTGGCGGCCTGGGGGTATTGGCCGGGATGAATGGCCGGCCATATCTCACATAGTATAGACAGAAATTTTATATCATGTTTAAATTTGTTGTTTATTTAAAGTGCTTACTAAAATAACTAATGTAATCTTTTGCCTTAGGGTTTAATAGAGTTGTCTTAGCACGTAAACCTTTTTAGGCTTCAAAGAATGACATACTTTTGCCTATTCTAACGTTTTCTCCAAGGCTAGTGATTACAATACTTTTGTTCATCTAAGAAAGAACTGTTTTTTTCTGATCCAGTTGTGACTCAATAACTGTAAAGGTTCATTGACACTTGATCATTGTATATTTCCAGAGTTAGTTTGGCATTTTTCAAGCTTTTCAGTACCTTTTTTCAAACCTTGGCATTGTGTCCAGCATTCGTTTGATCTCCAACTCCACTTCTGCTTTTTTTGCCCCTGGAATCCGGTGTGGGCGTTCTCTGACTATAACTCCGGGTTTCGTCACAATGTCATGCACAACCAGGAAGGTTTGTTCAGGCTTTTCATTCACTACCTCTGGGGCAGACAGGATAACTTCTTCGAGCACCTGTTGCTGCAGGCGAGTCAAATTATCATCTAAGTTGAGGTTCAATTTATTAATGAAGAGTGAACAGGGCAGTCCAGAGGATGAATCTGGATTCCTTTCCTTCCATGGTTTCAGCAAATTGCCATGATAAACCCGCACTCTGGGTCGACGATTAAGTTGGATAACTAAATAATCAACCAAACCCTTCCTCTCCTTAACTTCATATGGGCCTTGCCAATGTACCAGTAACTTGGGAATGCAAGGTAGGTACGAAGACCATGACTCGATACCCTGGGTGGAACTCCCAAATGGACATAACACGGTTGTAACAACAAGCCTGGGCTCTTTGCACGTTCTCCATGTGAGATTTTAAGATGAGTCTAATTTTAACAAATCTATTGCGTAATTGTGTGATTTATTGAAGTATATTTGCAGGGGTAAGGGCCTCCTCCTACCAGCCTTCTTTTAATATATCCAATATACCTCGGGGTTGGCATCCATACAATAATTCAAAAGGTGAGAACCCTGTGGAGGCTTGTGGGACTTCCCAATATGCAAAAAGGATGAGGGGGAGGAGTTGATCCCAGTTCCTTCTGTCCTCATTGACTACCTTGCGTAGCATCTGTTTGTCGAGTTTGATTAAACCATTCGACTAGACCATTGGTTTGAGGATGATATACCGAGGTCTTCAAATGTTTTATTTTCAGTAACTTAGCAGTCTCCCTGAACATCTCTGAGGTAAACGGCGTCCCTTGTTCCATCAGGATTTCTTTAGGGATGCTGACTCATGCAAAGGCCCCTACCAATTCCCATGTGATAGCCTTCAATGTAACTGAGTGCAAGGGAAATGCTTCAGGATATCGGGTGGCGTAATCTACCAGGACCATTATGTATTTTTGGCCTCTGGCAGAGAGCTCTAGGTGTCCCACCAGGTCAACCATGATTCGTTCAAAGGGAACATCAATTAAGGTTAAAGGTATTAAAGGAGCACGGTCCCTCCTAGGAATCTGCCGCAGTTGACATTCCGGACAGAACATGCAAAAGTGGTGGACCTCCTCATTAATCCCTGGCCAAAAAAATCAGAGCTTGATCCGCTCTAATGTTTTTTCGGGGCCCAGATGGGCTCCCAGGAGGTGGGCATGAGCCAGTTCACAGACTGGTTGCCGGCAGGGACCTCACCTCCCCCTCATGCTCTGCCGCCTGATACAAAAGGTCATTATTTTACACAAAGTGGGGACCTTGTGGCATGGGGTGTATTGTGCATTGGCCATCTATTAAGACCACTGCATTTTTTGAAAATTTAAGGGAGTCCAATCATTCCATTGCTCCCTTTTAAATGAAGCCGGGGTCTGCCTAAATTGAAATTGTAGACGGGTAAGAGGATCAGTCTTGACCTCAATGGGCGTGGTTTCATTTCTAGAGCACACTGCACCGCCTAACGCTCCATTACCGCCTCAGTGGCTGTGCACCAGGTTTTTCAGGAATTGGTTCCGTAATGTTAAGCCTGGCCTCTGAAGCAGAGTCACAAATTTGTCAGGGTTCACATGGATTCTGTTCTGGATCCCCCAAGCAGGTTTCCACTCTGAGCTAATCTATGATCCCGATTAAAGAAATCATATTGTTAAATGATTGTCCCCAGGCTAGCTGGCCGATCTCCGTAAGGAAGGCGTTTACGAGCAAGGCACAGGCTACCCGCGCTACTATAAGTCAGGCATTTCTTTTATTTGGCCTTAGCCAACCCCCGATCTTCATCCACAGCTCTTGTGCCTGCTCTTTTGTGGACTTATTTGGGTTGTATTTCCAGTCCAATATATTTTTTGCCTGCCAGCCTGGGGCACTCCCACCTTTATCAACGGGTTTTCCCTTTGTGGGATGTATTTGAGTGGTCCCCTTACTCAGGAGCCCATAATAAGTCTCAAGTGTGTTCCTTTCTGAACCTGGCTCTCTTCTGTAGGACCCTTGTCCACGATCCCTGATTCCCTCCACCAGGTTCTGGGTTGGAACCCACTCCAGCTTCCCCCGATACACACCAACCAACCCTCGCTCAGCGACGCAGAAACAGTACTCTCCTACCTGACTCTTCTGGGCTTGGTGACTTCGAGGGTGTGTGGAGGCCCGTCTCTGGTCTGAGTTCCAGTTCCATAAGAAGGCCATCCTGACGACTATGCTACTGTGAAAAGAAGAGCCTCAACACCATATATTCTCCCTGGCTACAAATGTTTTTTTTTTTTAGCGCACTCATGTACATTGGTTTGAGTTCTGAATCAAACTGATGTGCTGAAGAAATGATGGCGGCTTTAAAGGCCAAAACCGGAAATGACACTGCCAGTGGCACCAGAACCGGAAGTGACAATAATTTCCAAAGATGGAGATATCAAAGACAGAGTTGATATTCGTGTTTGTCACGGCTTGATTCATTGCAAGCGGCAGATCCTGGAAATGACTAGCGTGTAGGGCCCGCACGGAGTTTGGTGAGCGAAGCAAGCAGGAGGCAGAGCCCCTTAGTATTGTAATATGTTGAAAAAAATCACTTCCGCAAAAGGAAAAGAGTTGGGGACCATCCCTGTATAATGATCCATTGGACAAAAGAAAAATGAAAAGACTTGAGTAGTGATCAAAAAGCATTTACGGCACTTGATCTCATATAACAGAAAATTTGCCATTTTATACATGAACAAAAAGGAGGACTGAAATGAGTTGGCAGGAGATGACGTTGAAACTGTCAACATCATCAAAGAGAGACCGGAAGTGATGTAATGCAGGAAGTTAAGTCATCGGATGGAGTCGGAAGTTACGTCATCAGCAGATGCTGGAAGTGACGTCTGGGTGGCCATCCTGGAACCTGGAAGTATGGTACGTATTATTTTTCTTCTTTTTGTCTGACGAAAGAGAGAGGCACTAGTACCACAAATCAACCCCTTGTCTTGCGATATTTTACTCACCTTTGCGCTTGTTGACTGCCTTCTAAGCATGCATGTGTGACAATATATATATATATATATATATATATATATATATATATATATATATATATAAATATATGGAAGTGAAGTTCTGTGATATGGTTTGCATATTTTCAGCTAGAGAGCCACAAAGGAAGAAAATGAGTCACGTATCTTACTTTTTTATTCCTAAGCTTTCAACAACCTGCCAGGTGTTATCATCAGAGGAAAATGATTAGACATACAAGAATCAAAGACAATATTAAAATGATAGTCATGTTTTAAAATCCATATTATAAAAAATCAATGACATTTTTCAGTTGACATATCTACAGTAAAAGGTAGCTCTACTACACTGAATTGTTTAATTTACTTTGAAGTGCTTTCCCAATAGGCAGATGGCTTTATTGTCTGAGAAATCAGATAATACTTACTATATTTCTTGTTTTCTTTTACTTTGAAGTGTTTATATTCTAAATTTATTTTTAGCTAGTCCAAATTAGTAATGTAGGTTAAATGGCAACTTTAAATTGACCCTATGTGACTGAATGGAATTGTCCTTGTCTGTGCTTGTGATAGCCAGACATTTTCCTCAGGCTAGGCCATGTGTTAGTATGACCCTGAATTGCATAAGTAGATTAAGAAATAATTGAATAAAAAAGTCCCTATTACCCTAGTCTGGATTAATTGGTCTTGATAGTGGATGGAGAGATAATAAAGAAGTAATGATGAATTATCCTGTTACATTACACAAGCAATATCAGCACATTTTAATTTTCAAATAATGCTTGGTTACATGTATTCACAAAGAAATGTGTGGGGTTGATAACTTCTTTCAGGAGGAAGCTAAAGTGCTGGTGGGTACGAAGAGTGGTGGACTTAGCTGTGTAATCAGTTGTCTTTTTAGAATGGAGGGTGGAGAAGAAACAGGATTTAGAGTTTGTGTACAAGAGATACTGTGAAATACTTAAAAACAGCACCTCTGATTGTTTAATGATTTTTTTTCAAGTTTTGTAGAGTTTCAACATGGTATCGATCTCCATGGTATTCGGTAGATGGTTGAAAATTCCAAAATGAAGTCCTTGGTTTAAAGCATTCATAACTTACTTTAGAAGCAAGCAGTAGATTCTTCCTTGCACATAGTACAAGCAATTACATAGATGTGAACAAATTGATTCCTAAATGCCTTTTAACCCCCTAGGGATCCCAGTCAGAATTTTAGATAAAACGTGATTAAAGTGAAACAGTTGGAGCCAATTATATGTAATTGAAAGCCCACCAATATTTCAGTTCACATAGCAAATGCATGGGGAGCTGATTTAATTAACATTTGAATATGCTTTACATCAGTATAATGCTAAAGGAAATTAAATTTTGTTTTGCTAATATTTTTATTGATTAGCGTCAAATAGTTATACCATTCTTATCAAGAATTGCTGAAATTCAGATTTTTTTTTCAAATACAGATATAGTATAATAATAATATTTCATCTCTTAATGGATTTCAGAGATCCTTCTTTTCAATTCTTGACATAAATGTGTAATGATTAATGCTGAAGGTAATTGGTTTTCAAGCACCTTGCTGGATGATAAAAGATGTGCTGCAAGAAATCTTTAATTATGCCAATGAATACTAATTTTGCGGAAAATGTTCTTGCTCTAAATTTTAATAGTAAGGAATAAGCAGGGTAAGGAAAATCCATCTGCCTGATATTCTTTCTTGTTAAGCTTTCTTGCTTTATAATTGCATTTTAAGATTAAACTAGACTTAACAATAGAAAATAGAAAAAATAATTTTATTAGTTTTTTAGAGTAACTTGAGATACTTCTGAAATTTGTTGTGCCAAGAATTAGAATTTGATAAGCTAAGGAAAAAAAAAACTTGGTATGACTTCTGGAACTCTTTAAACCTGTTTCTTTTGTTAATGATTACTACAGTAAAAATGCACGTTTCTAGAAATGCACCTCTCCTTCCAGCTTCACACACACACACACACACACGTCAAAATTGGCTTTGATCGACAAAACACTTGAATGATAGAGGCAAAATCTCACTCAGGTAAACTTTTAATTCTCAATTAATTTTGCTCATATAAGTACCACAGAGGCAAATAACATCATCATAATGACAAAAAACATCTCCGGCAGTCAAATAAAACCATGGTCAATTTTCTTATCCGTGGCAGAGGTTTTTTCTTCTAACACTAGAACTGGCCACACATTTTCAGTACTGTAATGGCTGAGACTGCGCCAAGTGGTGTGTGAATCCATATTGTTCTCACTAATGGCACATCAGCTCTGAATCCTGAGAGTTCTTCCCTACTGCCATTACCCTCAAAAACTACTTAATTCAGGTGACAAAAAGAATCTCTTGGCCTACAGCATATATTGTGTGCAAATATTTTGACTTTAAATGGTAGCATACAATTTCATTTAAAAAATATTAGGGTTGCACGACTCAGTAGAAAATTGCTTTAGCTGGGCGCATAAAATAATATATGAAGTGACAACTTTTTTTGTAGAAATAGTTTATAAACATACTCGCATATTTCAGTGGATGTGTAAAAGATGTGCAAATGGCATATAGGTGTATTTAAAAACAGTTTGCAACACCTGTCAGCACAAATCCTTAGCATCTTTACAGTGACACTTTTTTTTTTTTTTGCTTTTTGTTTTTTGGTACTGTGTCATTCTACAAGAAACAGGGACCTAAAAGTATACTGTGACAAGAGTAGCTTTTGAAAGTCTGCTGCTCAGCATAAAACCGCTTCAGTATTTAGCTGTAAAAAGCAAACCACTTCTCAATATGCTGGAAACACGGTGTAATAAATGATGTAAAAACATATTTTTCTACATAATTAATTATGCTATCTGTAAATGACTCCTGCACCAAAGAAAGTGGCACTTGATTTTTTTATTTTTTTAAGTTGCATGTCTGTCTTCATCTGGCACAGTCAGACCGCTTCTGTCTCATTTTGTTTACAGTTTGATATCGAGCAGACTTGTTTTCTAAGTAAGTAGCTTATTTACCATGGAAAGGGATGTGACTAACATTTCTCCCATCTCCTGGGTCATACTCTATAGTTGAATCACCAAGGTTGCAAACGTTTGTTCTTTGCGCTTTGAGTAGTATGTTTTTCAATATAGGGAGTGGCATTTTGTATATATTTGTTATTTAAATCAGCAGCTATCTAGATTTTATGCCAGATTTGCAAGAGGATACAAGAGGATGAACATTACTTCAGTAATAACTGTTCTTCAACAGTAATGTACTGCCCTTAATCATAACAAATGAGTTCTGCACAAAGTGTGCCAAATGTCTGATATAGCAGTAAAACTACCAGTATACAATGTACACAGCCAACATTTGAGTAAATCTGCCGTCAAATCATTGTTTGTATGTTATTGAATATGTGTGCCAATTTTTCAATATAGATGTACCAAAATATGATTTTTTTTCTCCCGAACAGTACATCAATTGTGGCTCTGTCCCATGTTCCATAAGTCCTTGAGCTTCAGCATAGTAAAAGCTTGGATATTTGTCAGCATCTTCTTGTAGCACAAGCAAGGAAAGCCCATCATTTATTTTTGCATTTGCTTACATTGCTGAGTTTATGAAAGCATTGTGAGTAAGCCACCTTCCAGTGCTATACTTTTCATTTGCGGTTTGCTGTGTTCTTAATGTGCTATTTTGTGTGTTCTCCTTTCTCCAGACTGATGGTATCTGTGTACATTATATTCCAAATTGTGCTAAAAAATTGTAATGGCATTTCATGTGAGCTTATATATGTTTTTTTTACCTAAGTGAAATAAATGTGGGTCCGACAGTTTTTTTCATCAATCATCATGTGACTGAAAGTAGGTGTGACATTTTTTCAGTGATTTTTTTTTTTTTGATTGTCTGCGGAAGAGAGAACAGGAATTCACATTGGGAAGCAATGCTCAATAATGTCGATAACAGCATCAGGAGAGGATTTAAAAAAACGGATTTGCAAACACCGTCAAATGCAAGCTGGAGGATAAGAGCGGTGATTCACAACTAGCTACCAATATTCAATAACACTGCTTGT
This sequence comes from Polypterus bichir lapradei, assembly GCA_026402145.1. Classification (NCBI taxonomy): domain Eukaryota; kingdom Metazoa; phylum Chordata; class Cladistia; order Polypteriformes; family Polypteridae; genus Polypterus; species Polypterus bichir. The sequence continues at coordinate 75,448,226 of JANRMT010027041.1, forward strand.
GGTGATAATAGCGAGTCTATTATGTATAAAACAAGAAAGAATGTACAAGATAGACATTTCAGTGCAGTTATTTAAGAAAAATCAAGGGAGGACAGAAGTATGATACGCTGATAAAATAAAGATAAAAGGCTGTATGAAATTTCTGAATGCTATTTTTATGATGAAGCTTAGAATCAGACAGAGCACTATTACAAAATTTAGTCCAAATAAATGATACAGTTGCATGAAACAACCACTTTTTATTTTTGCTTCTCTTTGTAATTATACAATTCTGGCAAATTTCTCTTTATATCTTGTAATGACTGTTAGCTCTGTCTATTTTCTTTCATTGTTTGTCTTTGAACATTTACGATTGAAATGGATTTTTTTATTAAATTTAAATTATTGTCATAAAGCACTTAAAGTTTCTTAGTACAAGCTGAAATGTTTCAACATGTGTTTCTAAATGTAAACTAAATCTGGTGGCTGGTTGCGGTAATGGCAGCTTGGAACCTGCGTGCACATTTTGGGGCACCAACCGGGCTGTCCAATTTATCGTCCGGAGACTGAAATGGAAATTAAAGAAAAAAAAAATGCATGCAAGCATTTGTCCCTTCAGTGGGATCATTAGGACAGAGAATGAGGCTCTGTCGCTTCTAGAAGAGTTTTGGCAGGTGGGCCAGTAAATGGGCAACTGGGGTTTTATGGCACCTGGACCAAAAGGGTCTGTAGGGAAAGAAGGAGACACAATTGTTAGTGGCACTGCCCCCTCTTTATTCCTATGAGTTATTACATACCTTGACTGAGCCTGCGAGGCACATGCATGACAGTCTATGTAGTATAAATGAGAGTGGTTTACACATTATTGATAGCTGATTAGATTTACTAGTCATATATAGTAGTTATACATTACAGCACATTGGTAAAATCAGTCTGTATAGTATTTACAAACGTTTCTCAACAGCTTTGGGGTATAACAACTTGTAACTGTACTGTCAAGAGATTGTTGAGTAAATAAACACTATTTTGTGAAGCAAATATTAAATCTAAATCTGGAATATGGGTGGCAATAGCAAACTGATTAGTGCTGCTGTCTTAAAACTTTAGGGACCAAGGTTTAATTACCAGCCTGATCGAAGTCTGGCATTAACATTCTCCAAGGTTCTATATCAATTTTCTCTGTATTTTCTGATTCTCTTATAGTTTTAGAACACCTGTTTTTCCAGTTTTTCTTCAAATTTAATCATCTGAAATGCAATGAATGACCTAAAATGGTGAAAAGGTAAGCAATAAACTGCTAGTGGTTTAAATTTAAAGGTTAGGTTAGCAAAAACTGAAAAAAGGAAAATTCAGAATATTACAAATTACAAAATTTGAAATCTTTGGTTCATCACGCACAGTGTTTTGTACGCTGTTGAGTTGAGTGAAAGGATGGTTCCTCAGTGTTTGACACAAACTGTCATACATGGAGGAGGAAGTGCAATTGTCTCTGGGTATTTTTGCTGGAGGCAGAGTTGGTGACTTGCACAGAGTGACCGGCATTCTGAATCAAAAGGTTTACCCCAGCATTTTATAGCACCACACAATACATTCTAGTCTGCGTCTAGTAGGTCAGGGGTTCACCCTACAGCAAGACAATGACCCAAAACATACAGTACCTCCAGGCTATGTCAGAACTACGTTAAAGAAAAAGAACAATAACATACACTTCAAAACATGGAATGGCCAACACAGTCTCCAGAATTGAACCCCAATGAGTTAGTTTGGAATGAACTGGACATAAGGGTGAAAGGAAAGCAATCTGCAATGATTTCTGGAGTTAATTTTTTTTGTGATTGTTTATTTGTTCTATGCCTTGATCTCATGGAACATTAAGACATACATTTCCATAAAAACTGAAAAATGGAGGTCTTTTTGACCAGTTGTGTATATATTACCGAAATTCTAAATTGGCATGGTATGTGTCAGTGTGAATTTGTGTTTGTTGCATGTATTGACTTTAACTGCCTGTAACCATTAAAAGATCTCAGTGGGTTCAGAAAATTAATGCATAGATAAGATACTGTATGACATCCAAAAATGGTACTGACAGGAAAGTCCTGGAAATCATACTAAAGATATATCTGGTGAGGAGAAATGGTGTCAACGTCCTTGATATTACTCTAGAACAAGTATACCGGGTGGCACAGGGTTATTGCTACTGCCTAACAGTTCCAGTAGAGTGTCTGAATCCCACCTCATCACTGAAGGGGTAGAGCTTACACTGCTATTGTTTATTTGGGTTTTGCATTTTTTATTCCAAGATGTGCAATCATGTGTCTAGAGTGTGTGATTATGCCATGCAATATTTCAGGATTACTTACCTGCCTCATACCCAGTGCTATTCTGGCTGTTCCAAAACATGATATAAACAGAAATATATACAATTATAACAGTCGAACAAGGTAGATGTATTTATGGTATTTACATTTTTCTTAGTTTAATAAATGTTGTCATAGAGTAAAAAAAGAAGCAACCTGTTTATAGATCAGTTTAAATAAGCACCTTACCATTTATGCTGCCCATAAAAGAGTTGGTAAAAGAAGGTAATAGTAGAAAATTGTCTTTTGGAATAGTATATTATTATAAATGTTTTTAGTAATAAATTAGAAAATTAGGCACATGTTTGTTAAATATTAGTTTATCAATATTTTTAGCATGATATTACAGAAAATTTTCTAGCATTGTTTTCAGTGTGTCTGCCCAGAACTGCCTCCTATTAATGAAATAACATTTCTGCTGCTTTGAGTCCTGCTTTGACTTGTGTAACACATTTCCCAGATGTTGCAAATAACCTGACAGTGGATCTTTGTTCCATATATTTGTGGTTAATGGGAGTTATTGCAACACTCACTCTGTAGAAAATTCTGCTTTAGCAGCACTAAAGAGTTTCTTACAAGGACTAAAGCAATACTGACAGAAATAAGAAATTTGAGAAATGGTGAAAGCTAAATAAGTCTTTCAAAAAGGCAAAATGTTAATTGAGCAGTTTTATGAGACTTCATTCTTTGCTGCTCAATATTTATAAGGTGCTGAACAGTAGGTGACTTTTTCTGAGAAGGTGCCTTTTAAACATTCAGCATGTAACACTATGTACAAGCATGGTATGCTGGAATTTGGCGTGACACTTATGCTGGATCTCATCTGCGCAGCATGAAGTCCTCCCTGTGGACATATTGAACTGCAGTACAGAGTTTAGTTTTACTTCACTAGATACGACTGTCAGTTATGCTGCTTCATAGCTCTTTGCCTAGTTGATGGCTAGATGGAGTTTGCATATTCTTACAGTTACCTGTGTAGGTTTTTCTCTAGATCTCTACCACATCCCAAATGTGCATTTTAGATTATATTTTTATGCAAGACAGGTATCCTTGTTCATTTACTTTTTTCATAATCTAATACACTGTTTTATCTTGGTAGAGTAATATATATATTGCTCTACTTTCCCCTATTGTATTATTAATATGTAGCCTTAGAATGCCTAATCTCACAGACTTACCACTGTTTATAAGGTATTATTGTATATAACTTATCCCCACCTTCCCTTCTATATCTATAACCTCTGGCAATTAGATGTAGTAAAAAGACAAACAGGAGTTAAGTTACACATAAAATAATGTATTACTGAAAATATTCATAAATAATAACAAAATGCAAAGTACATTTGAATATTGGCAACCATACAATCTGATTAAATGGTGACATGTAGTTTCAGGTGGCACACAGACTTGTTAGTTACTTAATGTCTTTAGTTAAGGCATCATTGGTGCTCAGCTTTCTGATAATATTCATAAATAATAACAAAATGCAAAGTACATTTGAATATTGGCAACAATACAATCTGATTAAATGGTGACATGTAGTTTCAGGTGGCACACAGACTTGTTAGTTACTTAATGTCTTTAGTTAAGGCATCATTGGTGCTCAGCTTTCTTCAGAACAGGCCTTAAGCCTGGTCAATATGGCTGAAGCTGTGCTCTTCATTTTGATGTTCTTGTCAGTTTATGGTGTGATGGTCTTCATCAGTTGTTAGCAAGAGAGGTGCTTCTTTCAGATGTTAGTAAGAGAGCAAGAGTGAGATAAAGCAAGCAAATTTATGTTTTTTTTGCCCAACCCCTACAGCCAATAGGACATCATGGTACTTAAAGGCCTCTGAGACAAGCCAATTCCAAACAGCCATACCTCAGACCAATGGGGGAAATAGAACATCTTAACACCTGCCCCCAAACCATATGTTAAACATCTTGGCTTCCTTGCGGGGGGTTGAAAGACTTTAGCAGAGAAATACTCATCCTCCCCAACTCTGTCATAAAATTCAAAGAGACTCAGTCGTAAAATGGGGGCAAACATGAATGCCTCTCACCAAAGTAACACTAAATTACATTGCTTTGCCTAAATTACAAATAAAGACATACAAAACATTTATCAAGTTATATACAAAATCTTACATCACAACACACACCTTTCTGAAAGTCCTTTAACTGTAAACTGACCTACTAACTTGTCTTACTCCAGTGAACAGATTTACAGTATATAATAAAACCAAGATCTCCATCCCAAATTTACAGTTAATGCATTATGTTAATACATGAGCTGAATAAATATTGATATTACAGTCAAATTAAGAGAAAATTAAAAGACCATATAGATGGTGTCTCATATTAAAGGTGGGCTTTCACTTTCCACTTTCAAGGACCTAATTGAAGAATTTGTTTTAGTCACTTGACTTTACATGGCTGTAATAGAAACTTATTATAATATTTCTTACTGTGCTGCACACTTTGAAGTGGTGGATATTCTTATAATATTGGCGATTTGTGAAATAAATCATTACTTCTAACATCATAATGCAAAAGCAATTTGCTTCAGCAGTTTATTAATGGTGATTTAGCAGATTAAAATGTACTATATTACAAGGCAACAAAGTTCTGCCCTTTTTTCAGGTACTAAAAGTGTATATTTCATCTTCTATAATTAATATTTATTAATTTCACACATTAATTAAATTATCTGGATATTTTTTAAATTATACATTGATTTAATAACATAAGTCAAATTATTGGACTAGTTTTTAAATTCCAAATTACTGTAACTGTAATGCCACTTTCCATTTTACTTTAATGACTTGATAGAGATTCTACAATCATCTAGTTGTACAAGTGTTTAAAATGATAATGCATACAAATTATTAGTTATTCATAATTTGTGTATTTCATTTGCATGTTTTATTTGCTTCCTTCTTTAAAAAACACATATACAGTAATTAGACTAGGAAAAAATTAAATATGTAAAAAAAAATGTCAAAAATTAATACGTTTGTATAGATCTTTTTTTACTCAAATTTTTTTAATGATACATTAATCTTGATGGCATTCACAAGCTATTTTGAAATTCATGTTTACAAAACCATAGGAAATTTCAGATGAAGTAAACACTGTATGTTCATTTTTTTATATCTTTTTACACATTGAAGGTTCGTTTTTGGATCAGTGACATCAGACTCACAGCAGTATGTGTCAGATTAGAAACAAATCAACCTAGTTTAACAATTAAAATGCATGGTTTGCATTCTGTATCTCTGTTGACAGTAATTTTTTGCCCCAAGCTACATTAGTGATAAATTATTGATAATTTGTCAAACTCCCTGACCCAATTTTTAAGATCTGCAGATAACTTTTTTAGTTATTTCTGTAAGTGTATTGATACTTTTCACCTTTAGAAAAGTATTCTAATGTTTTATCTACATTAAAGGAAGTATCATATACAGTGAGTTAAATTAGTATTGTAGTAATCATATTAGGAAGGAAGATACAGGTAAATAATGGATGAAATTATGACACAGTCTTCTGGATAACAAATGCAGATGTTTTTGTGTTTTTTTTTTGTTCCTGTACAGAAGGACAACTCAGGAAACGAAAAGGTGCTTTGTGAAGAGGATTCTGAAGATAGCAGAGACAGACATTCAAATAATCAAATTACAAAGAAAAATAGCAATAAAGATAGCAAGAAGAGCAAGTGGAAGAGGAAAGGCAAGTATTTTGCAGAGGCACAAAATGGTCAAAGTAAACCTAGTATATTTGAGGGAGTAATATAACAAACTGTGATTTATTTTTTTTATTTTAAAGCCTTGTGAATTTTTGGTAGAAGCCATGCACTGAGTTTTCTTTAAAAAAATGTAACCTCCAACAGCAATAAACTTGTTGATTGAACTGAGCTTTACAAAATAGTATATAAATATAATATTAAAGTATATTTCCCAAATCATTACAATCACATAATATGACATCATATACAATAATAGTACTTTATTAAATGAGTAATTATGTTAATCAATGAAAATAGCAATAATAAAGGGTGCACATGCTTATCACATTTAAAACAAACACTCAATGAAATAGGCCTTTGGCATTCCATGCTGGAAAATGTCAGTCAGTCTGTCCGAGTTTCTTGGAAAGCATTTACTGTGAATTCTGAATTGAAATTGATATATCTGGAGAGAAGAAATGGTGCCAACGTCCTCTGCCCACATTGCTCCTCTTTTCTTTCCTGCAGTCAGGGAACTTAACATAAGAGCTGCATCAATATGACTGCATCCATTTTATTGGAAATTACTTCTCACTTTGAGTGTCCCTAAAGCTTACATTTTTCCATCATATACTCCCAACATTTTCAGTAGCAATTCTTAAAAGTAGTGCCTTAGTTTCCCTTTTTGTCAAGCTGCAGTTTCTCCAAAGTGCACTATCGTAAATCTAATTTGGCCAAACTATGCAACAAACAATTTGTAGGTAAGAGGAAGGATCCACATACCACCCCATGATGATGAAAGTGGAGAAAAAAGGTACTAGAAATGTGAAAAAGCTACAGAACCAATTAAAATCTTTGTATTTAAAATATCAAAATGTTTGTTAATAACATTATTTTACAAAATAGTTTCCACTTTTGTTGTGTTAATTATTAATGGTCTGAGAGACTTCTCCAATGCTGTAAATAAGGTAAAAATAATATATGAGAATCTAGTGGATTCCAGTCATAAAAAACGTCATAAAAAGGTACAAAAGAGAAAAATGTTGTAGTCAGAAAAGGGAGCAAAGTAACTTGAGAAAACATTTGTAATTTATCACACAGTAATGATTAAAGGTGCAGAAGTGAGCTATTTGTATATGTCATATTGTAAGCCATTTCCATCTGGATGACTGTCTGTTAGTTCTCTGATCATACAAAAATGGAGATATTTTGCATGTACCTTGCTATTGGTCGAACTTACAATAAAGGCTATATATTGTATTGGGAAGAGGGGTTATAATGGCAGGGGGGCAACTGAAAAACGGTGCTGACACAGGAACTACAGTTCCCATCAAGCAGCACGAGTGCGCTGGGACAAGGATATCATCATCAATATGCACAAAATTTTGTAGCAGACAAAGCAGAAGGTAAGTACAGCGTTTTCTTCTCAGTTAATTTGGCATTGTCTAGCTGGACTGTGGCTTTTGTCTAAGAGTAAGTCGTAGGTTGTTTTCAGCAATATTGAATTTCCAAAAGACATTTTTACCCATTTGTTTATACCAAGGTAATATTGGGTGCTTTGGCTAGTATACATACTGTACGTCAGCTCGTAATACCCTGTCTTTTGAATTTTTTAGCTTGATGTTATTTGTTTTTCATACAAAGGACTTTATTTCAACCCTTAGTTTGCATCTTGTCTGTTCACCAATCAAGCAAAAATGACTAAACCAATTTTCAGTAAATGTTGTATATAGGCTGCTGTTGGTTCAAATTGAAATATAAGCTATGTGGCATTCTAAAATTCTGGTGGTTGTAATGAGGGGGGCAACAAAAAAATTGTGCATTATTTCAAAAAAGGATGATGTGACCTTAATGAAATTTTGCAAGCACCTTAACAACTACATGCTGTTTGAAACATTTCATCAGGAAGGGTGGTTATAATGTGGGTACAGTTATTATTGCTGACTTCAATTAATAAATTGGCCTTTCCAAAATGAAAAAAGTGTTTATAACTTTACATGTTTAACTTTACATGTAGTACTAAGTGATGATTTAAAAATTCACAGAGAAGTTCAGATTATTAAACAAAAGCTGGTACTAATTATTCTTTTTTAGCAAGTAATAACATGAAGCTTTGCATGCATTAATTACACAGTCATAAATACTATAACATTATTTTATAACAAGAAAGCATGCATTTTAGGATACCCCTGCCATTGAGGATAAATGTGTTTTGCTTGCTTTTAGATAAGTTACAAAAGCTAGGATACCAGTCTTTCTAATATTCATTGTGAGAAGATTGTTATATCCACAAACTATTCCATGTCTTTAGAGATATTCTGCATTTTTCAAATTGAACAGTTTGGAGTCGGTCCTAGCCAGCTTTGATGAAGAGATTGAAAATGTCAGCTACAGAATTCCTCTGTACAATAACAGACCATATGATTTGCCAGAATTCCTATAGTAAAGAGTGACCATTAAAGCAAATGTGACACAAATATATTCAGAAAGAGAAGATTGACAAGCTTTTGAAACTACTTCTTATCCATTCCTTCAAAGAGGAGCGACTCACACTATTAGTTGTCATTACAGTGTTTCACAAATGCACAAAACTGCAGATAAATTTGTTGCAGTGCTGGTGCAATGTAATAAATTGTATGAGGCATACTGAGGTAAATTATGGTTAACTATGTGCCCTTCGTATCGGCAATGAAAGTCAGATGGTACAAGTTCAAAAACTGCAAATCGTAAAAGAGTTAAAATGGGGTAGACTAATGAGTGAGCAACTTACTTTATACTGTACACAGTGTAAGGTAAGAACATATCTGACCCACAGGGACAAAATGAAGAAAATACAACTAATGTACTCAAGGTGGATCCAAGTAAATCTTACCTTAAGCAGACATAAACTGTAATGGAGTTTATTTAAAATAATAGACAACAACCTTGAATGGCAGAAATAAATGTAAATGACTGAGGTACAGTATGATGCAGTGAACAAGATAATAATTTATTGAAGATAAAAAGACAAACAGTTCAATAGAATATGTCAACAAGGTCTTAGAGGAACATTGAATAACCAGACATATCTTTTAGAATCTTTGACTTTTGGCATCGGTGATAACAGACAGATAATGAGACCATCATTTGATTATACCCCATTTATACACATTAGACATATGCATACACATATACCTAAGTCAAACAGACCACTACAGTTTTAATCCTCAATCCTGTAGAGTTTTTTTTTTCCTCCAGTAGCTTTGCTTTGCTTGATTCCTGAAAAAAATTTTGATTAGGTTTTCCTAAATTCATACTTTGGGAAACAGGTGAACCAAGTAAATGGTTTTCAGTAGTCTCCACAGGTTGTAAGATTACGCAATAGCCAATCATTGAAACATGAACACTATATGCATGTATGCTGCATTCTGTGTATTATTGTGTTTCTGTTTTGTTGGTATTGTATTATGGTGTCTGTTTTGAGACATACAACTAAGAATTTCATTGTAGTATGTACACCTGACAATAAACCTGAATTACTATTCAAGCAGATGCCTATTGCACATAAATATTTTATGATTTTATATTTCTATATTGTTTTATATTTTGGAAGTCTGTGTATGCACTGTGTGAGTCAGTCGTCAGAGAAGAGTGCTACGCAAAAATAAATTGAATTGGATTGCTAGAGTATTGCTATTTATGTGTTTAATGCTGTCGACAATCAGAATTTAGTTAAACCCATTTTAGAGCATGAGTACAAAATTTTAAATAATTTTAATTCTTCGGCTATTTCTAAATACCTTGTTTGAAACATTGTTAATATGTAATTTGTCTTTAATTGACTAATAGATTTAACAAAATATTATTTATTTCGTAGATATTTGAGGAATTTTAGAATTCTTCTCTTTGTAGTATGAAAACTTAGTACTTGCATTTCAACAATATTTTTTATAAAAGGTCTTCATAAATATAATTTGTCAGACCACTAACACTATCAATTTTTTAGATAAACTTTTATACACTTCCATCCATCCTTTTTCAAGACCACTTTTTGAAATTCTGGGGCATGGTTGGCTAGATCCTATCCCAGCATTGTCAAGTAAAGACTGCAGGGTATGCACACATACACACATACAATCAATGGCACTCACTAACATAGGTCCACATTGAAATCATACACTCAACAATACTTTGCATTCTAGAAGTTTGATGGCATCAGATAAAAAGGGAAAACAGAAATTTTTCAGCCTTAGGCAAATTTTTCAAAAAGAAAACCTATATGTTACATAAATCCAGTCAAGCTTGTCAGAGATTTTATTGTAGAGGGCTGTTCAGTCTGAAATAATTTAATTATTAGTATGGTAGGTATAGGTTTATTCTTCTGATTTTTTTTCTGAAATAATTCATTTGACTGTACTACTGAATGCAAGGTACAGCTTTGCAATAAAACAGTTTTCAGGATAAATTTCTTAAATGTAGCCATTTCAAAATTTGAATAAATCGTTAAAAAAGTTGCTTTCATGGGGACCATTCAAAATATCATCTTTCAATCTGAGACACTTATTTTTACTGTTATCTAGAAAAACACAAGTGGTCATTAGCACTGGCAGTGTATAAAAATTTATTTGCAGCATAAACTTAGTCATGTATCATAAAGAACTATGATATATTGTGATTTTACTGCTGCATTCGGCCATACAGTATAGCAAAATAAAAATTATTTGGTACTCCTAGAGTTACTGTATGTAACAAGAAGAACACTGTCTGAATGTAATTGCAATTTTGCAATGGAAGGAATGAAATTTTTTATTTGAAATGCACTCAAATTGTGATAATTTAAGGTACCTTTATTTGTGAAGCACTTTTTATTATAGTTAGCTTTGCAGCACTTATAAAGAGCAAATTCCATATTAGTGTTTTATGTGTATATTTATATTGTAACTATGGTTAGTTTTTTATAGTTTATGAACACAGGCAAAATGGGCATATTTATAAAAAGTGATAACTTCACTAGGATTAATAAATTTACAATAATTAATTTTTGGATCTCTTTTTAAAAAGTTTTATAATTTTGACGCTCTTATTTGTTTTAAATTTTGACTGTCTTACTTATTTGTTATTAATTTTGTCTTTTACTTTCCTATTTTTTTGTTTTAACTGATTTATGTACAGTAATCTTGAGTGTCATGAAAGGAGCTTATAAATAAAATGTATTATTATTACAATTTACACTAGTCTTAAATTAATTAAGTCAAGAATACAATTGCCAGTACTGCTCTAGCAAGATCCCACTTTTGACTGCTCATCTCAAGATCATTGCGCTATATATCCTTTTGATTGATAATGTACCAATTCCGCATTTTATAAAAGTTGTAAAGCCATATTAAAATTGTTTATTAGCATATGTACAGTTGGAAAATATGCACAATAATCCTAAAGTGAACAGAGTTGGTGGTTGTTAAATACATGCATAAATATGCTGCTGCTGTTACTAAACATACCTCAAAACATATTTGCTATTAACAGAGAAACATCTGTTTGACATGCAAATGGTTAATGATGGTTTTAATTATAATCCACACATTGATTATGAATCTAATTAAGAAATTCTTATAGGGTCCTTGAATATTGAATGCCCATATTGTTGAGCATTGAAATGAACTGATGAAGCACCAAAGTGGAAAATCAAACTATAATACTTACCAAGGTCTATTAAAAGTTTAATATTTGGCTTACACCTGGACTTAAAACATTTTCTCAGTGCTCTAAGAAAATATAATGATGTGTTTCAGATGACTTCATTTGGTGCAAAAAGAATAATCAAAGGCAATTTCATGACAAATATTAAAGTACAAGGACAGGTGTATCACTATTATCTCATGTAATCTCCCTGGCAAAGTTGGGTAATTGAATGAAAAAATAAATGCAAGATAAGTACAAAATTAAATGTTGAAACAAACTGAGTGAAAAAAAACACATGCCACTGCAGGAAATCTAATTTGAAAATCAAGGACTCCTTTCAGAGTGTGTATAACCGTTTAGATACAGTATTGATTATCTAATTTTCCAAAGTCACTGTCATGTGTTCATAGACATGCAAGTTTATTCTAACAGTTTTTCTTTTAGATGTGACAGAAATGGTGCTTAGCGGTTTAGCTCACAGTTCCAGGAAAATAGCTTACAATCCTGGTTCTAACAGTGTATGTTCAGTTTGTCTGTTCTTCCCAAAAGTGTATGGGTTTCCTGGAATGTCTGAAAACCCTTCAAGCCCCACTATACCCCCCCCCCCCCCCCCAATATTGCCATGTCATAAGCTTTCTTAATTGTCTTCTGGATGACTTATTCCATTAAGGTGTTTTCATATCTATGCCAAATTTGCTTATTTTATTACATACATTTAACTTGCCTATAAGCACTGCCTAAGGAGTGTAAAGCTTATATATAGCATTATAATCACTTACTTAATAGTTTAATAACTGTAAGCAAACAGTGTGGAAAAACTGTGAAAAACACAAGGCTAGAGGTTTTACATAACCTGCTGATGCACCAGCTTTAAATATTAAAAAGAAATAATTTTATTATTGCTGTGTATTTAAAATGTACGTTTGCAATGACATTTACTTTACAAAGGTGCTGTATGACATAAAGGTCAATTAAGGTT
>JANRMT010027041.1:75480265-75536144 GCA_026402145.1 Polypterus bichir lapradei
TATTCAATATGGTCAAAAATTCTCTGATAATCTATGTATCTTTATCTATAGGAGACTGTGTTTGTTCATTATTGTGACTGACATGAAGATACAACCATGTTTTATATAAGAATTAGACATAAATATAGATAATTCATAGGGGTTCACATACTTTTTACTTTGACTATACATGGTGAGCAATACAGAAGAGAGCTTATATTAAGGGCATGAGACAGTTTATATGAATAATCAAGTGATGTTTAGTTTGATCTTAATTTTTTGCCTATTTTACTATCCTTGTCTCTCCTAAAGATTTTGATATCTTTATATACACAAGCACTGTTATCAGTAAAGATTCAATGAATGTGAGCAGCATTTTTTTAAAGAATGTACTGCTTATTTTCACTGCTTTAATATTTTGATTAAATATTTTTCTTGCATCTGTGGTGCATTGTACTTAATCTTTGGTATGAAAAATATAATCTAAAATCCCTTAGGCAAATTTATTTATTTATTTTGGTCCAACAAGACAATAAAAAATCCCATTGTAAAATAACAATATGCCAAAAAACAAGTTTTTGTATTTTCAAAGTAATGCTCACATTATTGCATTACACATAACAGATGGCTAAATAGAGTACTGCCAATCATTAACATGCTTAAAGACAAAGTATATACATACAGCATATGTATAAATATTAAAATATTTAGTAGGTGGTAACTAGGTGAGGGCAAGAAGTGCTGACAACTGGGGACACTAACCTTCCCCACACCAGACCCTAACACTTGATGAAAAACAAAGTTTGGCAAAATCGATGCATTTCTCTATTAAGAAAAGTACAAAGGAGGACATTTGGAGGATGATAACATACATATCTCTAGTGAGTTTCCCAGAATTGGTTAATACAGGGGCATAGGAAGAAGAGAATGCCGTGTAATAGATGACTCTCACTTATTAGGTGGCAGCAAATGGATTCATTACACTCTGTTTGGAGATAAGGGTTGCTGCGCAGCTAGGGCTGCTAGCTGTTCCAGAAAGCTTTGGAAGCATGTTTTAGCAAGAACACAACTGACAGGATGAAGAGAGACCAAAGAAAGAGATATGAAATGTGAGAGAAAGTGCTTTGTGTGGTACTGAAATAGGTAAGTGATCGGACACCCCACCAAAAAAAAGGGGTCACCTTTGTATAGGAAGGCCCAGAGACAGCAGGGATTGTTGTTCTCAGTTTATTTTGTACATTTGGCACTTTATCTGTTGTTCCTTCCCTTAGTGTTTGTGAATTTTTTAGCTATTGAAATCTTTTTAATGCATGCTTTAGTGTTGTATCACAACAAGTGGAATGCACAACATTGGATGCCATAGAATGCATTTAATGCAGCTTGTTTATTTATTTTATTGTTTTTATTTTTATTTATTATTGTCTATTTGAATTTGTGTGTTGAGTACATAAAATTGGGTTACTTCTGTATACTTTAAAATATTACATAATTTAATCTGGAAAAAAAATCCCTGTTTTAAAATACGTTTTTAGGAATTCACCTACCCATTAGTAAAAAAAATAACCAGCATTAAAACTGTTGTCGTCTTCTAGTTTATATACAGAATGTACAAGATAGCTTTATAGATTACCATAAATTGTTCTCTCTTTATACAGACCTTCATTGTGTTTTCTCTGTGAAATTAAGTCAGATTAGGTTTATGGACGTTTTTATTGAGGTATCTATGTAACTTTTAGATTTATGTTTTAAATCTATATTACACAACATACTGTGCATCATGCTTTCATTTCCAGTTTTTAAATTGCACAGTAAAGTTATTTAGCTGCTGCTAATTAGGTACCACGCAATATGTAATTTTTCTTCTAGGGGCGCAATGGATATACAGTGGAACCTCGGGTCATGAACGCCTCGGACCACGTATAAATTGGGTTACAACCAAAATGTTCGCCAAACTTTTGCATCTGTTTACGACCACACACTTGCGTGACGAACAAGCCAGTTTCCCTTCCATTTCGATGATTTCTGCACGTGTTCAGTCTCTCTCTGTGCATTCCCTGTGCAGCGAGTGAGCGAGCGAGAGAGAGCGCAAGAGAGAGAGCAAGCGAGCGAGAGAGAGAGAGCGCAAGAAGGCAGTAAGGCCGAGAAGGCAGTTAAAGAATGCACCGGACTTGTTTTTAAAGAGACTGCTTCGAGCATTGTTTTAATCTCGTTGTGTTTAATGAAGACTTTTTTCTATTGAATTTTAACCTCCACTTAACTTCTGTTTTTATGGGATCATTTATTTATTGAAGGATTCCGAAAGCACTGCACTTTATTTAATTTGGACTTTGTTTTTGATTGTTGTTTTGTTGATTTTAATAAAAGCACTTGGCACTTTTTGCACCATCCGATTGCTCCATTGTAGTGCCTCACTGTTGTGCTCATTGGTAACATTACCGACGGTGATGGATTTAAGGGCTCCGGAAGCGAGATGGGAGAATGCAGTGAACCAACATCGTCACAGACTTTACCTCAAAACTGTAATCTCCTCTCCACCCAGTTCCTCCTCACTTCCATCATGCCAGAACTCGACTCATGCAAGGTTAGTTTTCTTGGTTGTTTATGGTTAGTTTTTGTATAAATTACAGATTTTTCAAATGTTCATTTTTTTCCCTGTGCTTAAAACTCATTAAAAAAAGTGTTTACAGAGAGCCATTCGTAAGGCTATAGCGTGAACTCTTGCAATGTTAGTTTTCACTGTTCAAGGTTTTCTCAGTGTTATTCAATGTTTTTACATTTAGTTTACTATTACACTGTGCATTCTATGGTATAATTAACTATTTTTGTGCTTTAAAATCTTTTAAAAAAAATACGGTCCGGAACAGATTATTTGTATTTACATACAATCCTATGGGGGAAATTACTTCGGTTCATGACCAAATCGGGTTGCGACCGGAGTTTTGGAACAAATTACAGTTGTGAACTGAGGTTCCACTGTATATGACCTCAACTGTTCTATTGCAATGATTTACATATTTTTAGCAAACTTAATATACAATATTACATTTATTCACAAAGATTATTTACTTAATGTAATTTAGTATGACTTCTGTAATTTTACTTTGTCTAAGGCCCAAGAACTGACTGTCTGCCTTTTGTGTGAATGAAAAAGGGACCTGCCTTTAGACAATGATGCATGCCTTTGTGCCATATTAGAAAATGGTTATCAGAAGTCTATTTGTGGTTAGATAATGCAAAATACAGACTTTCATTTCAAAAGAGGAATATCTTTATATCAATGTCGAAGCTAGTTCTTGCGACATGAATGTGTTGCAGATGTAATTTGTTTTCTTATCATTTATTTCATTAGTCTAGCTGGCATGTCTTTTCTATCCATCATAATTTGTAGCTTAAAAGAAAATGCACACTTCACTTTTTTTTTGCTTGTATGCACATAAAGCTCATTTTTTAAGTAGGTTGCAATCTATGATGTCATTTTTGTTCACATATGTATCCAGAAACAGGAAGTAGTTTTCAGATAACATCTGTCACCACTTCCTTATACAGTATGCACAAATGAAACAGAGCCTGTGAAGAAAACATTTAACTTAATATAAAAGTACCAGGGTATCAGCTTGCTCAAAATAATATTTCATATATATATATATAATATATATATATATAATAGAGAGAGAGAGAGAAAGAGAGATAGAGTGTACTAGAGTTAATCTCTGTGTGAGCTGTCATTTGGAGGTGTCAGTCCCTCTGACCAGCAAAATGAAGTTTGAGAAAATGCTTCAGAGGAAACAAGGTCGAGATCTACTTCCTTGTAAGTGCTGTCAGAAGATGTTTAATAATTTGCTCTTTAGAAAGAAGAAAAACAATTTGAGTTACAATTGTAATCTTGTTTTTCCATTTTCCATTGAAGTATCAAAATATTTATTAATGTCATGTCAGATATGTTTGCTAAATAAATTAACTTAATTATGCATTTGCAAAGCCTATATTATTGTTTAAAAATTAGTCAGCTATACCATTAGCAATGGGTTTGCCTTGGTGCTCAGGTTTATTATGAGGCCTAAGAAGTACCTTATTAGTTTTTCTGTCAACTGCTTTTTCAGGTTTGTCTGGTGGGGAATGGATGCTTATTGAAAAAAAGACTTCAAAAGGCTTCAAAATAAGTAGTATAAATGCAGGGTAATTCAAGTTGAATTGTCATTTTCTAAAATGAATGCTGATATCATATATTGTTGTAGTTTTTTTTTTTTTTTAACTAAAAAGTATAATACATATTTATTTGCCTTGAATTTATAATAAAATTCCAACACAGAAATGGGAACTAAACTTTTGCATATATAATTGTTTAAAGCTTTGGTGAAGCCTGATAACTAGTTGGCTGTGAGAAAGCAATGTAAAATGTGTTCAGTATTAGAAATGTTAGTATGGGCTGGTTTACTACATTTAAGCCCTGCATTCACTTTCCTTAAATTTTCCTGCACACTAGTATCAAGTGTTAATGTTCATGTGTAGGCAAAATTAACAAAAGTAATTAGGTTTTTCTTTTTTTGTATTGCCTTATGGAGGGAAAAATTAAAGAAACACACATACTCGATTCTCTTTGCATATTCTTGCACCATTCAATATATTGTAGTATTTGAAGTGGACAAAAAGAATAAAGATCTTCTGAAATTCATGTAATAGAAGGTACTGTTAGCCTTAACATAAGGAACAAATGTTGTATGCCTACCCATATGGTAAATACTACAATTTTTAAAAATTGTATTAAAATTTTCTTTTCATAGTATGCTAAAGAACAGCGATATTGTGCTACAAACGTGTTTTATTGAGTAATATTAAAATCCTATTTGTTTCTGAAATCTTGATTTGTATATTTTTTACTCTGGCCTTGTGTGCACATCCAACATTATTGTATGGCAAATGAGGTGTGATCTGTCAGTGTTCTAAAAGGTGATAGTAGCTTACACATGTTTGTCATATTGGACTTTGTTTTGCTTAAAAAATTTGTTTCTTCCTTGTTTAATGTGATTGAATAATTTCAAGTTGATAAAAGTCAGTAGATTCAATAGATTTAGAAATCATAGCTTTGCAAAAATGTAAAGTGATATAATTTAAAATGTCATTGTTGATTTTGAGAATTTAGAACAGTACATTGATATCTTAGGTGTTTTTGATGGATGAACTTAGTTAACAGAACCATGGGGACCACATCGTTTTGAAGCACAAAGGATGTGGATTTTGTAGGATTGCCATAATGTAATAATAATCTATGAAGTGGATGTGATAATGTGGGCAATGTTAGATGCATTTCTCTTAATGATCTCTTTTCAGGGTAACTTGAAATGGAAAAATTACTAAATGTATTCCTGATGAGCATTAAATTAACAAGTATGTGACAGTAAATAAAGAAATGCAAAATTGCTGGAAGAAATTAACAATAAAGCAGTTAATTAAAGTAAGCCTATCTAACTCAGTCTTTGAAATAATGTCAACAGAGTCATATGGATGGTATTAATGTAGTTATTAATAAATATTGGGAAACTTTGTTTTTCATTAAAACTTAAATAAATATGCTCAGTAAAAAAAGTTACTCAGCCCAATTGCTAATTGAGATTCCTAACAAAGGATTTCTAAATTAAATTTCTTTTTAATATTTGTTTTACTATACATTCTTTCACTTAGTAAATTGAATTTCTGTGCATTAAAATTATAAAACAATATCTTTGTGAAATATTATTGGAAAATTAAACATACACTTTACTTCTAAGTCCTGTAAATCCACTCAAGGTTCGTTTAATTCACAGTGGTTTGAGTCTGGATTTTTTTCTGAAATGTTCAGTTAAGTTACAGTCTTACAATATTTTTCTGATTTGGAATAATTCCTAAAATGTATTGTGTCTGGCAGTAGTTCCATTTATATACTATTGTCTGCCATTCTATTATATTATTTCTTCCATTGTACTTTTTTTTTAATAATTGCTTGTGCTATTGGTGGATTGTTTGCTGTGACCTTTTGTACTCAGTACTTCACCACAACCACTTTCTGCTCCTCTTGTTATTCTTTTTTTTTTTTCTATAATTTGCAGCTTCCCACATTCTCAGTTTATTCTAATAGTTTGTAAAACCTGTGGCTGCAGGTTTTTATTGCATTGAGTTGCAAAAATCAAAGAGTGACTGTTATTTCTAATTGTTTAATTACCTAGCATTTTTCTCCTCTTGTTTTGCATTCAGAAAAGTGCACTATTAAATATTTACGTTTAAATGAAATTTAGAAATTTTTATGTTTTAAACACTCAAATGTCTTTTACCATTTTCATTTTAATTAATTTTTCTTGTGGAGGTTGTTCCCTTGATTGTATCCAGATTCCGACAGTCATGAGTAACGCAGATATCAATACAAACAACCCTGAATGCTAAAGGGGAGCAGCTGCTTCAGTGTCATATTCACGTGTGTGATATGTAGTGTAAACATATAAAAACTTCCTACAATTCAATAAATATTTAGCAAACTCTGTTTGTAATTTTTGTATTGACACAAAAAAGATAGAAAATGAGAAAAAATGACTTTCTTATTGAAAGTAGGAGTCCAGTTAAAAGCAGACGTTGATTAGAATGAATATTTGCACCCATGGTGGCTCACATGGCTAAAATGGAGAACGAGTGGTTTTGGTGTTTTCTTAAAAATTAGCACATAACAGAATATGACACTGTAGCTGCATGCTTTTAGTAGTCCGTATCATTTGCAGTTGTATCATCATTAATCCTTAGTATTTGGATTCAGTTAATGACATTAAGAATATGGAATTAAAAAGAAAATAAAAAAAATACTGCATTTAAAGTTATGGCAAGAATACAAATTTCAGATTTTTTCCTAAACATTAAAATAATTTCTGAATGCAAAATAAGAGAAGACAAAAGGCTAGCTAATTGAACAATTAATGACTCATTAATTTGTGAAAATGGATGGTGTAGCCACAAGGCTTGCGCTAGGATTGAACTTGAGAACCACCGGTCTAGTCCTTCTAATCTATGTGTGTCAAAAATCCTATTATACAATGTAGATTCTGTTAATGCAGCTATTACTATTTTGTTTTGTAGTGCTACATACATTACAACTATTAAAAAGAATGAATAATTTTTAAAAAGCAAGGAGAAATATTTGTTGCATAATAGCCACTGTCGGAGTCCGTTAGAAAAGTCACTGTTTAAATATAAGAATAACATTCAAAATTTGCATGCTTAATACTAAGTAAAATTTTTGGTCTCCTAGTTTTCTACCAGCTTAGTCTTTTTTTTTATTTTAGGTTATTTTTTTCTCCTAGGTCTGGTGTTAATAGTAGTGAAATCTTCATTTAACAGTATTATAAATCAATAATATTAAAATCTGTATTCTTTTACATTATTAAACAGTTAAGCACTTGCCGTGCATTATTGTCCTACAATATTAGTAACCTTCACACACTGCAGCATCAAAGGGTAAGAGTAGTGCATGTTGCATTTTTTTTTAAATGGGAGTAGAGCACTAATAATTAAGCAAACATACTCTGAGCACTCATTTGATAAATGCTCCTGCATAGTCTTTTTTTATTTCATTTAGCCAGTGATTCTACTTTCCTTGTGTAGATTTCTGTTGGGATTAATTCCACAGGCAGTATGTAAAAGAAAAACATTCCTCTGTGATCAAAGCACTGATCTCCAACTGAGAAATTGCCATCTTATGTTTCAGTTCTTTGCATTTTCTCTCTGTATTGACACAGGTTTCCTCCGACAGCCCAACAGCACACAGTGTCATGTAGCCAGAAGCAAAAAAATCTTTCATTTGAGTAAACAGTCAGCATTTGTTGGCTACCTGCCTTTTTTTTTCTTTTTTCCTGACTACATTTGTCATCTGAAAAAAAGAGTATAATGACAGAAAATAGACAGACTTTGAAGCATTATTTGAGAGTAGTATTTCAAGAGTGTGCAGAGATTCTTTTACTTACTTAATTAAAGATTGGCTGGGTTTTGCGTGGTTTCTGATAATACACAACAGAGAAATATTGTTGTATATCTTTGACAGGTTATGGTAATCCTTTTATTTATTAAGTTGTCTTTTTGAAGAAATTGGTGAAGCAGATGTGAAATTTTAGATTCTAGCCACTGACTGTTATATTCATAGTGGATTACCATCTTTCTGCCATTCACTTTGTTATGTTTTCCTGTGCACATTTATGCAATAATACCAATGATTTGAAACCCCATTGCATTTGAAGTTTTATCTAAAGAGTAACTACTTTTAAATAATTCAGTGTCCCTTGTTAAAATATGTTACATTCACTAGCAACTTAATACAAAGTGTAAATCACATTTACCTAGGCAAAATGTGAAGGCATGATTAAGATGAGGGCGGCATGGTGGTGCTGTGGTAGAGCTGTTGCCTCGCAGTAAGAAGACCCAGGTTCGCTTCCCGGGTCCTCCCTGCTTGGAGTTTGCATGTTCTCCCCGTGTCCTCCCACAGTCCAAAGACATGCAGGTTAGGTGCATTGGCTAAATTGTCCCGTGTGCGTGCCCTGCGGTGGGCTGGCGCCCTGCCCGGGGTTTGTTTCCTGCCTTGCACTCTGTGTTGGCTGGGATTGGCTCCAGCAGACCCCTGTGACCCTGTAGTTAGGATATAGCGTGTTGGATAATGGATGGATAGATGGATGATTAAGATAACTGACATCTTTTTAATTGTTGCATTTGTATATGAGAGTTTCTTACAGTGACATCATTTCCTGTCCGAATCTGCTACCCTGAAATACACTGACTGGGTTAGGAAGTTAATGGATAAAGTATCGTTATATAATAATAAGCTATATATATTTATAGGAGAGGCACTATAATGCAGTGCATTATCTTGCATGCTCAGGTGTGTAGCATAGTCAGATGCATGATAAATGCAGTTGGTGGGGTCTTGACGCGTCAGGAAGGAGGCTGCTCCACTAGTGAATGAATGTCTGCAGTATTGTGATTGCACATGTATGATGTTGATTAGCATTGAGGCCTGTTCCAAAATGCACATTTAACATATGATTGTGATTTATAAAGGTAAATGACATAAAAATGTGCATATGCCATGTGTTATAAATCTGATGTTTTTTCTTTTTGCTTACACATTTTCCTGTTTTTGGTGTGCACATATTTTCACGATCAAATCCACATAAAGTTTTAGAAATGAGGACCCTGATGCCTGGGCATTAATAATGACGGTAAGTTAAAGGGGGGCAAAGTCATTTATGATTTAATATCATAAGGGCAGAATTGTTAGTTGACTCTAAACATTTCAAGACATATTGAGGAGCCTACTTTTAGATTCTTGAGAAATTGTTGCTGACATGTTCTGCATTGTCTTCATGTGTCACTGCAAGAAGCTTCTCTTAAGTGAGAGTCATAATATATTGTCTTTTGCTAACAATAATACTGGTAACCTATAAATTTCTTTTGCAATGATGGAAAAGTGTAAAAACAGCAGGACCAGGGTACTGTGTTTTAATGAACCATCGATCACTAGAAATGTAAATTCAGATAAATCTGTTCATATCGTTTTATGATGATTTCTCTCACAAAAATGTATTTAGTTAAGTGAAACGTTAATCCTCAAAAATGAAAAATATCTGTGAACAAATAGATAAAACCATTGTATTGCCAAAAAATACAAAAATGTTTTTGAAAATTCCAGTGTGAATAGGGTCTCTTTCTTCAATGTTCATTTTTGAAACATTTAATTATGGTTTCTGATTGATGCTGACAACATGTCAAACTCGCTGACTTATCCTTGGCCTAAAACCAAGCCTGTGAGGAAGATCACTGTCTGTTGAAACACCTAAATATGAAACTCTAGATCCTCTGCTGCACTCTGAAAGCAAACAAGCATGTTATAAAAAATGTTTAAATAAACACACTAGTTACGCAGTGCTTTCAATCTTTAATAATATGTTTCATATTAGGAGTTACTAAAAACAATAAGAAGCAACAATTAGTGCAGCATCCTCTGCTCTAAAAGACTATACATTTATAATCCTTTAGTGTAAAGCATGTTGGATGTTTTTGCTTCACTGCTTCAAAACTCAATGAACTGGTGGATAAAGGTTGTGTAAACTTGTGATATAATGCATTATCTTTCTAGCCCACTATTTTTTGGATATCTTGTACATACTTAGGATTTTCATTATTACAAGAGATGAGATGTAAGTACTTACTATTTTAGTAACCTCTTGGCATTGCTTCCATGTTTAGTTCAGTTTTTTATACAGTACTGTTGTCTGCGGGCAGGCTCAGTACTTACACAGATTCATAAACACTATACGCTATTTCATAAATTGCTTCTCTGTATATTTTAATTTGGACAATTTTGTATTTAATGTAGACTTTAGCTTTGGTTGTTTGCATATTCTAATTATGAAGAATGCTACAAAAAACTTCATACTTAAAAGGGCAGGTTTTATATTTGAGTTGCTTAAAAATTGATCACAGAACACTATATTGTATTTTTTATGATTCAAGTTGGACATTTAAATTACACAACTTGTAATTTATAAGTAGAAATTTTCTTTAGCGGCATTACAAATAACATCATTTGTTTGCTTAAGCTGTAACAGTACTTTGACAATAATGCTGTGACCCTTGTAGACAGAATATTGCTAAAAGACAAAGATATACAAAAATAAATCTTTTATGTAATATGAGGGAATGGTGAAACATGGGAGTAAACAAAGATGCAAATAAACAAAGCCAAAACAAATGATCCTGTAGCCCATTTCAGAATAAATAATCAGGCTTTGGCCCCCTTGCTAACAGCCAGTTCCTTTTACCACTACTCATCCAAACACAACTCCAGTAGTTTTATGTAAAACCCTCTGTCTTTCTCTTTATCTCATCTGGCCTTTCACTCCTTGAGGCAGTGTCCACAAGGCAGCTTTTAAACCTCATCTCACATACTCAATTCTTGCACTGTTCAATTTACTGTAGTATTTGAAGTGGACAAAAAGACTAAAGATCTTCTGAAATGCATGTAATGGAAGGTACTGTTAGCCTTATATGAAAGGAACAAATATTGTATGTCTAACCATATGGTACATACTACAATTTTTAAAAAGCTGTATTAAAAGGTATTTAAAATTTTCTTTTCATAGTATGCTAAAGAACAGCGATGTTGTGCTATAAACATGTTTTTATTGAGCAAATCCTTTTTGTTTTTGAAATCTTGATCTGTATATTTTTAGCTCTGGCCTTGTGTGCACATCCAACATTACTGTATGGAAGATGAGGTGTGATCTGCCAGTGTTCTAAAAGGCGAGAGTAGCTTACACAGTTTTGTCATATTGGACTTTTTTTGCTTAAAAAATGTATTTCTTCCTTGTTTAAGTGACTGCATAGTTTCAAGTTGATAAAAGTCAGTAGATACAATAAATTAGAAATCATAGCTTTGTAAAAATGTAAAGTGATATGTTTTAAAATGTCATTGTTGGTTTTGATCATTTGGAACAGTACAATGATATCTTAGGTGTTTTTGATGGATGAGCGTAGTTAACAGAATGTTCTTCGGAAAAAGCGGCCATAGCCGTTGGCTAGGGATACCTTTGGGACCACATTTTGAAGCACAAAGGATGTGGATTTTGGATAATAATAATCTATGAAGTGGATGTGATGATGTGGGCATTATTAGATGCATTTCTCTTAATCTCTTTTTAGGGTAACTTGAAATGGAAAAATTACTAAATGTATTCCTGATAAGCATTAAATTAACAAGTATGTGACAGTAAATAAAGAAATTCAAAATTGCTGGAAGAAATTAACAGTAAAACAGTTAATTAAAGTAAGCCTATCTAACTCAGCCTCTGAAATAATGTCAAAATAGTCATATGGATGGTATTAATGTACCTATTAATAAATATTGGGAAACTTTGTTTTTCATTAAAATTTAAATAAATATGCTCAGTAAAAAAAGTTACTCAGCCGAATTGCTTATTGGGATTCCTAAATTGCAAAGGATTCCTAAATGAAATTTCTTTTTAATATTAGTTTTACTAGAAATTTTTTCTCTCAGTAAATTGAATTACTATTACAGGTTTACTAAAGAGAAAGCAGCAGAACCATTTCCAAGACCCACTTGCTCTAGGAATGTCTAGCTAGAACTATCTCTAGGAGCCTCTGGTGTCACTGCACGCCTGAAACATCTGTTACTCTCAGAGAATGAGGTCTCCACAGCAATTCCTCTTCAGCTTGCCTTATCAAAGGGATAACACAGATCCAGAAGTTTCCTCCTGGAACTATGTATGGTGGACAATGAAGAATTTCTGCTCTTGGCATTTCTGGCCTTTCTCTTTTAGTTAGAGGGTCAGGTAACCCTAACAACTTCTCTGACATTTGTCACCAGCCCCTCGATAGGAAACTGTGTTTATTTGTAATTACTGTGAAGAGTTGTGAAATAAGCTAACATGTAAACTACACAAAGAAACTCAAAAGTCAGTCATGAGGTCAGAATACAAGAACATAGCACTAATCCACGAGATGCAAGGGCAGATCATACAGTTCTACACCAAAGACCACAAGTTAAGACTTCCTTTGGTATTTTCAATGCTTCTGGCTTCAGTTGACTACAGCATGATTAATATTGCAGAGCAACATACACGAATGTAAGCGACAGAACTAATAAACAGTACATTAATTAAACAAAGAAAAGTTTAGAAGTGTGAATATTTAAATATAACGCTGAATTTATACGTGCATGTAAAATTTGAGATTGAGATTAAGATTAAGCTGTCCCTGTTTTTTGTTAGGAATCCTTTCATCACTCCCATTGCTTAACCACTGTAAGATTCCAATTCAATAGAAACTTATGATTGTTGGTTTTCAGAGTAGCTGACTTTTCCAGTGACATCATGGTCTTGAAATCAAGTTTCTGAAGGAAGAGGAAAGGAGGTTGTTACTTAAAATGTAATGATTTCTTAGTCATCACTTAATGCAATGACTATTTTTTATAATAGAATATCCTACTTATCATTCAAATGAAGTCTTGCTTATAATTCTACACAGCTGTGTTTCTGACATATGAGATTCAGAAGGGAGTCAGGTTACCAATCTGATGATGTTATTCTTTGCTTACTTTGAAATAAAAGCATATTTTGTCCTTATTGCACTTACTTTTTTTTTTTTTTCTTGTGCTTGAGTTATAAAAGCAAATGCACAAGTTGTTTTGCTATTTTGTGTAAAACAAAAAGCATCAATAGAAGAGTTGCAGCAGTTCTTACACACACACACACACACACACACATTCATTTATATATGGCCAACACCACTCTAAGCAGGAGTAAAATCCCACCAGCCACTGGAAACTGAGCATGTTTTGTTTTCTGGTATTTGGCCTAATTTATTGTTATTCTTTATCATGTTTGTGTATAATTTTTTGTAATTACTTTCATGTATTTTTGTTCATGTTTGAGTTCATGTGAGATCAATTATTAATTACTATAACCATTCTAGTTATGCTAGAATTTTTTATTTTGGTTCCTCTCTACATGGAACATATATTTTAAACAATATATGTTGAAATTCTGCAATAATAATAACATTAATATAAATAAAAACAGCAGAAACCAGGCAGTGGGGATCCTTGTTGTGTTTGTTCACAAAGGTAATTCATGCTTATTTAATATTAATTAAAAAATAACATAGTGTGAAAAGAAATAGCAACAACAACCCACGGCTCTAGTGACCTGTAAAGGTTATGTATGAGCAAAAATGTTGAGTACAATAGGCTCTGATTTCTTTTTCTGAGAATTCACACTGCTGTAATCTTCTGGATAATTTAGGAGAAGAAGTTGAGCTCAAAGTAAGTCAGCAATCAACCTTTTTATCTGTGACTTTATCTGTGACTTGTTTAACATATTTCACATTCTAATAGTATAAGATGAGTTTCTGTGTGGCTGAAATATTTCCACTTTTGGGAAACACAAATGACTGATCAGTAGGAAATTCATATATATATATACGGATATATATATATATACCTGATTTTATATATATATATATATATATATATAAAATCAGGTATCAAACTTTAAGCATCAAAACCAAAAAAAATCTATTTGTTTTTTGGCAAAATTAGGATTTTGCTTTGGCACAAGAACAGAAAATAAAGCTGAACCCACTACCGTACCTCATTTAAGATATTAAAACATATGCACATATGCTGAAAAAATTTAGTACCTAGTTACATTCAGCCCTGTTGATTTATTTTTACATTTCCTGTTCAGTTTTTAATAATGATTGGCAAATCATGTACAGTACCTCTTGCAGTTTTTGGTGCATAATGTTAACGAGTAATTAATAACCAAAAACACACTTAATGTAATACAACAGTAAAGAAATGTTTTTTGGTATTGAAAAATCACTTTTTTTACTGTATTTTATTATTTATTAACAATTAAACAGCCCCTTCACACCCCCTGAGACTTAAACAGGACAATATTGACAAAGTCCATGCTGATTCTGGCATGACATGGTTCTTCAAAGACATCTCAGAGTACATACATCTCTTTAAAATTTTTTTTTTATTAAATCACAAAGTGTCCCCTTGTAGATATGCAGGCACACGGCACTCATCAGCATCTTTTGTACAGCAAGCAGTTACATTTATGTGATCAGATTTCTACTTGTAGTTTATAATTAAAGCAACATGTACTATATACACCACCTAAGAGATTCTTCTAAAATGTTAAATCTCTTTACTGAATCCAAAGGTAAGGCAATAAATGTTCATGCCAACCAGAGACTCAGTCTGTCACTGTGCCTTCGTCTCTGCATGACCTGGTATGACATTACAATAATGAGCTAATGAGAAATAGTACTTTGAGGAGAGACTGAGGCAAAACAAGCTTAAGGGGAGGTTGTGCTTTATTACTGTTGTTTCTGTCTAGGAGCCTACTTATCTCTCTCTTTCTGTCTGTGATTTATAGAAGTCTTCTGGTTTATAATTACAACAACAAAGAAGACAACTTTACATTGCTCTGCAGTGTGTTTGAATTTTCTTTCTGCTTTGTAAAAAATATGTAATTTAAAGCAGAAATTCAAAAGTCAAATTACACATGATAAAACAAAAGAAAACACATTACTTACATTTACGAAAATTGAGAAAGAGTAGGATTTTGGCACCCCTTATTTATTTTAACAGTGCTTATCAGTGTCTATGCCCTTTAATTAACGATGCATGTGCAATTTGAAGGCTGCAGTGATGAAACAATGCTGGCAGCTATCATTTAAAACTCACAGTTATCCATGTAACATCTATTGCTCTCCTCCTTTTTTATGTCATGTTGTTTCAGTCATTTGTTTGTGGACTTGTGGCAACTGCTGATAACCTAAGGCTAGTTCTGTTCACTCAAAAAAACTAAGAAAAAGTTAAATTGTGGTATTTTAAAAAAATATGTGTACATTCATAAGTCTTGTACAATTTATATTTCCCCATGTGGATTCTTCACCTCCATTTGCACTCATGAACTTTACCTATCGTTGGGCCTCCAGGTTTACCCAAACACAAGGAAATGAGATTTGCCTGTGGTGTTAATTAAGTGAGAACATGAATTAGTAACAGGGTGAACAAGAAACACTGTATGTACTGAATAAAAACACAGTAGAAGGAGTAAGCTAGGTTGTAGTCAGGTTCAGGGGAAAAAAAAAAAATTGGTTTAATTAAAGTCAATGGATCAAAAGCAAAAAAATTGGAAATCTGACTAAATTAATTCATGAACAATAAAATACAAGAAACTCATTTAAATATGTTGCATTCAAAACTGAATTAGCCTTAGGTGCCAACAATGTAATTAACATAAAGCAATGGTATGGTAGATGTGTCTAGCAACAGAAGGCATGGAAAAAGCTTTTTCTTGTGGGCATCATGAGAGATAACAAAGTTCACTCCAATATGACAGGTAATGAAGTGGTTACTGTAATATTAAAGAGAGACCAGACTGATATTTAGATTAATCAAGAAATTTTAAATTGTTGTTTCCTTCATGTGACAATTTTTATAATAATATTTTGTTTTTGTATGTCATCTGTGTTTAATGACCATCATTCATCACAAAAAGGATCAGGAATATTGACTTGTCATGACCAGTATTCCAACAACTTCAAGTTACCAATGTACTGTATGAAGATGAGATTTAAATGATGCCTACAGTCTTGTGAAATATCGTGTTTGCTGATGTTTTTTTCTTTAAAGACAAAATCATGCATCAGATCCCATTTATTGATCCTCAGGCTCTGCATTAATTTTTGGGCTTAGGGTATACATGGTGGATGAGTGGACAGGTGGCTCTTTGAACTCTGAGATTATTGAGTGAATGAGGCAGATAATGGAAGCAAATGGAGACATAGTCAAGACAGACAGGAATTGGTATCAGAGCTAGCAGGGGTACACGAGTAAAGTGTAATGCAAGATCATAGTAAAAACAGAGGTGAGGAGGTCAAGAATGCAAAGTGGTTAAAGTACCGTGTTTACAGGTAAAAAGACATCCAACACTAGCGTAAGACATGGACTGACTTCTACATGACTACAAAGCAAAGCAGTTGTGCGCATTGACAAGAATTCAAATCTCTGAAAATGGATGTGTTGTAGGGAAAGATACTTTATACCTTGCTGTTATTTTTGAAAATAAGGAAAAATGATTACTGTTTGGCGGCACGGTGACGCAGTGGTAGCGCTGCTGCCTCGCAGTAAGGAGACCTGGGTTCACTTCCTGGGTCTTCCCTGCATGGAGTTTGCATGTTCTCCCCTTGTCTGCCTGGGTTTCCCCCCGGTGCTCCAGTTTCCTCCCACAGTCCAAAGACATGCAGGTTAGGTGCATTGGCGATTTGAAATTGTCCCTAGTGTGTTATTGGTGTGTGTGTGTGTGTGCCCTGCGGTGGGCTGGCGCCCTGCCTGGGATTTGTTACCTGCCTTGCGCCCTGTGTTGGCTGGGATTGGCTCCAGCGGACCCCCGTAACCTTGTAGTTAGGATATAGCGGGTTGGATGATGGATGGATGGATGATTACTGTTTGATGCAAAAATGCTGAATGCAAGTCATGAATGCATGTACACAGGTTCTTGTGAGATCTTCTTGGTAAAGAGTATTGCCTTTTTTATGTTTTACAGGAATGCTTTGCAAAATGTAGGCTTGGCAAATAAGGAGTAGTCTTCTAAATACAATTTACTCTTGGTGTGATGCTCAAGTTATAACCATAGAGTATTAATCAGAAAAAAAGTTATTATTGACATATACTGTACTTAAGAATAGAACAAAATACATGTGCTTCAGAATTATTTATATGGTAACAGGCTAATTTAAAACAGTGGGGAACTAATGATTTTTGGCAAATTTTACCAGTTACTTAATGCATAGAATTTCAAAAGCCATTGATTGCAGTGAAATGTTTCATCTAGTACCAAAATGATTGGTAGGGTTCATTTCCTAATGAGAGATGCTACAATTTAATTTGCTATATGAACATTCTATGTGGTAGTGCATTTTATTATAGCTGCATATAGGTTTAATTAAAGATCAAGCTGAAATATCATCTTGCATTTTATGTAATTAATTGGATTATTTTGAAAAGTGTGAAAATGTTCTGCTACTTTTGCTTACAATACAGAATATTGTAAACTTTCTCTGCAAAATCCTTTTGCAGATTTAAACTAGAAATTAAATTGCTACTCCACAGACTGCTTGTTTTACATGCTGAGTTGGTTAAATCACCCACTTGATATCAATTTACATGCAGAGATCATTAATTCAATTTTTAAGTCCTTTAAAAACACATTATGTTATATATTCCTATAAAGCTTATTTTTTGTCATAATGAAACAATTGGCCCTTAATTATATAAAAATGAGTAGATACTGTAGGCACTGCCTATAAATTGCCTTTGCATGTATTTTTTCATGTGAGTGTTTTGGGTACTGGGCAATGTGTTGGCACAGTGTTTAGAGCTACTACTGCACACCTCCAGTTGACTGGAGTCACATCCCAGTCTAGTCACACCATTGTGGAGCTTGTGAAGTTTACATGTTTCCAAGTGTCTCTGTCATCTTTTCTCCAAGTTCTTAGGTTTTTGTTCCTTATCCTAAAAATGTAATTGTTTGAGTAAGTGAAGTTGAGTATTGCCTGCAATCAAAAGACACTCTGCTGCTAGAAGTAGGGTCCAGTTCTCAGGGTCTCTTAAAACCCAATTCAGTTAATGAAAGGATGACTGGGTTTTATATACCAAAATGTAGACGTCCTGTACATTGCAAGATCACAAAACCTTTCCGGGCAATGGACTTTAGACTTTTCAAAAATTAAATTTTCCCCCTTCTATAGCTAGAACCCACAGATGTTTCAAATTAGGTTTACATAGACATATACTGTACTTTATATCACAGCTAACAAACTGAGTTTTGATTTACCTTCTTTCCTGTAGTTAACCATTCCAGCATTTACTGGTATGGAGCAGGTCTTAGCCTGTATTAAACTGTATTAGCCATTTTCCTGTTGAGAAAAGCCTGTACACTAAGAAAGATTAGGTTACCATTTAAAGCACATGAACAAGCAATATCTGTCAGAATTACATTGTGTTTGACATTAATTCTGTTCAAGATTGGGTTTTTGCATAAATTAGTTACTTCAGCTGAACCAAGAAAATGTTCTTTGTGTTTATTTTTGCATTTAAAACTCTACCTGCATTGGTGTAAATAGATTTGTTTTTTGAATAGCTGTTTTAGATTATAATTTGCCAATGTATATTTTAAGTAAGTCCATTGGCATAAGTAAAACTGAATGTATTTTTCATATTTCGCTAGTTTGTTGGTTTAAATAATTCATGAAAATACATATTAATATTTGTACGGAAATTATTAGCACAAATTCAGTACACTATATGTCTAACTGTCACTCTTTATGACATGACATGGCTTGTTTTATTACAAAATTATGGAAGAATGTAAAGAAGAAAAAACACAGGGCATCATCAAAACAAAAATTACAACAGGAAAAGATTGGTAGGCCTAAGTTGCTTAGGGTATTAAATAGCATCTCTGGAACAGTCAAACTTAAATCTAGACTCTGCTTATTATGTTTTCAGTCAGATATAGTTTAATTCATTTCATTGTAATGACAGGTTACATGTTTCCTAGTCAGGGTGATAGTCTATGTCAGGGCCTACACACACACACACACACACACTTGGTAGACACTTGCATGTCTTTAGAGATATCAAAGAAAGGCCTGAGTAACAGGAGGAAAACCCATACAGACACAGCAACAATATGCAAATGTGGTACTCCAGATCTATTAAACAGCAGCACTAAACACCACCCCACTCTGCCACCTTCCTGTAAACTAGTATTTGTTCAGAATTAAAGTATTTTAAGTTTTAGAGTTGTCATCTGTCAGTGTCATTAACTAGACGAGTCAATTTCTGGACCAGTGATGCTATCCCTATTCTTTTCTTTATTATGAACTTACACTGACCATTCTAATTATGTTATATTGACATGGAGGAGATAATAAACATTTAAAGTAACTTGTTCTATTGTAGAAAATAATGTTGAATAGTTAATTAACTATGAAATTCAAATTGCATTGCTGCAAGGGGAAACTATTGATGTAAAATTTTGAAAGGTTTGAGCAATGCTATTTTACCCCTTAATCAGAATAAAGAAAACAAAGCCTCAGTAATTTAATTTTTGCAATAAGCATTTTCAAGAATTTAGATGTCTTGTTTATAAATGTCTATAATTTTTAGAGAATATTTCTAAATGTGTTTCCTGTCAAATATCAGTTTCCACTGTGTGTTCACTACTTGTAGCATAGTTTCCAGGTGCACTCTACTGTTTCAAGTTCAAGTTTATTGTACTGTGCACAAAATTCAATGAAATTCTTGTCTGAATGTCTCCCACAGACTAATAACATCAATAATTTACCAACAACAGACAAAAATCAAACATTGAAACCAACATAAATCATATGAAAAAAAAACTATTATACAGTTGTCAGCATGAATGGCTTTTGGGTAACCCTATTTATTACCTGTGAATTAAAATGGTCTCTGAATCTACTGGTGCCAGGGCTAATGGACCTGTACTTTTTGCCAGAATGGAAAAAGGAGAAAAGTGACTGTGCAGGATACCTGAGGTCTTTAATACATAGTTTTATTGAAAAACTAGGGGGCTTTGCCCCCTGCTCGCTTTGCTCACCAACCCCTTGGCCAACGCTATGCACTAGCCTCTTTGCCGTTCTGCCGCTCACTTATGGGGATGTGAATGTAAAATTTAAACAGATTTTAATTTTCATGTGAAGTGTTACATTTACATCCACGCGATGTATAACTACGCATGATTGCATTTCGTTTTTCTCTCTCTATTAAATAAAATAACTTTTTTGAATATTTGGCTCTGAGATTTGTTAATTGTCTTTGCAAAAGCTATTCTAACGGAAAACTGTTAACATTTTAATACGAATGGCATATCAAGATCTCCTTTGTTGTCTAATGTTATCCGTGGGAGATGTACTGCATTACCTTTCTCGGATACATCCTTCTTTCTACACAAATTCATGCGGTGGAAGACTGGATGGTGTTAACAGTTGTAGATATTCTTTGTGATATTGTAAGTTGTTTTTTTCATCTTCTGCACAATCACCACCAACTGTTTCAGCATAGTCTATTGAGTCTATTGTAAGGAGGGTGTAACTTGAAAGAATCTAATGGCAAAAGTCATCGCCTCGTGGGACTTGCTTCCAAAGGTTGCAAGTATGATGTGACTTGAAAGAATCTCATGTTAAAAGTCTCTGTCTCGCGGGACATCATTCCAGAAATTCTCTTCAAAAGATCACATCTCATCGCAGGATAAAAAGTCTCGTCTCCCAAGATTTTTTTATTATAATAGAGAGACATCAAAGCACAGGTGGTGGAGGTATAAAGAGATCTAGCAAGGTTGGCAAAATCAGAGATCTTTACATGCCTGGGCGGCACGGTGTTGCAGTGGTAGCACTGCTGCCTTGCAGTTAGGAGGCCTGGGTTCGCTTCCCGGGTCCTCCCTGTGTGGAGTTTGCATGTTCTTCCTGTGTCTGCGTGGGTTACCTCCGGGTGCTCCGGTTTCCTCCCACAGTCCAAAGACATGCAGGTTAGGTGCATTGGCGATCCTAAATTGTCCCTAGTGTGAAAAAAAAAAGAAATCTTTACATGCCTTATTATTATAATGGTCCTTTTTTCTTTCCTCACAGTTATATGGCATGGATTATTCACTTTAACACTAAAAACCTTTCTATCTCTTTTCTCCCAACTCTGTTTTTGACTAATCCAGTATCTTTTAATTTTGGCAGACCTGACATCGAGGATGTGCCCTAAATCGACTTAGGCACATTATGCAAGTTCTAATTTTAATATATATCAGATTTTCCCACTTGAGGTTGTCAATCTTGTTGCAACACCCTGTTATTTTAAATTACTTAAAATCATCGGGCATGTCAAATTACAAGACTGGTGCTGACTTTCCAGTACAGCTGGGCTCACTTGTAAAACACAAGACATCAGACATACAAGCATTTCTTCTATCTGTGATGTCCAAAACACCCATGTTCTGTTATTCCTCATTGCTGCATTTTATGAATTGTGATTCCACATGGGCATACATTGGTTGTTAGCTCTCATGCACACAGTGCACGGTGTAGGCTAGTCTTCCTAACTGGCCCAACCAATCAGACTACAAGGCCCATTGAATAATGACATTTTAATGCAGAAAATATCCTTTGGCAGTAAAAAAATCATATACATATAATTCTTGGAAACAAGATCAGAATTAATTTAGTTCTGTACAGGAAATTCATTTTGACTAATGCTTGCCCATAGTAATCCAAATGGGTGTCTTAAGATTTGGTTTGGGGAACAGGCCTGACTTTAAAGCACTAACAGGCAGCAGTCATTGATATATCTGAATAGAATTTCTTATGGACCAACTACCAACCCTTTCTTCTGGTGTCAAGGGATGTACCTCAAAGACTTGACACTGTAAAACTGTTTTAGTGATTAATAACTTTAATGATTAAATCATGACACAGACACACTGTATGTTTAAAATGGAGTTTCTCAAAGTAAAGCTTATATGGCCATGAACTTTGTATTAAATTATAGGACTGTATGTTGGTGCTAGTTAATAGCACTAGTTGACCACTATATGCTTAGTGCTTTTATATGTTTGTATACTAACTTGAATTGGGCCTTCAACTTGTCAACTGCCAAAATGATGTAGGTTAAATTTGTAAGGCTGTAAATTATTTTATTTAAAAAAATCCTAACCGTAGCAAATGGTATCTACTCAAACTAAAGATTAAATGATCTTGATGTTAAGCCACAAAAATTGGTTTAATATAGTGGTTTATTGTGTCAAGTAAATATGATGAAAAGAACTGAAGTGCACTTTAGCTGCTTTCATTCCTTCATTTGATAAAATCTAAAATATGCAGATCAATCTAATGACATTTCCAAAGAAATGTTCACAATTACAAGCAACAGAAAATACAGAAGACAAATATTTTAGTTCCCTGATAAACACATAAAGCATCATGTCTTGCTGCTCCTCACTTTACAAAAACTAATAGGCTAGTTTACTGGGGTGAAAAACTATTACAGTATTTTTCGGACCATAAGGTGCACCGGATTAAAAAGCGCAATATCAATGAATGGGTCTACTTTCATACATGAGGCGCATCGGATTATAAAGCGCATTCAGTGAAAAAAAAACAGATAAGTCAAACTTTATTCAACTCATTCACAATAAGTCTCAACATTGTTCACTTGTAACATAAAATACAAAACAATACACTCACTTTTTCAGTTCCTTCCTCTTCCAAAAATCCATCAAATTCTTCATCCTCAGTGTCTGAGGTAAACAGTTAGGTGATTTCAGCATCAAGCATGCCCGGATCTCTCTCGTCATTATCCGAGTCAGTCTCATTGCTGTTACTTAGCTGTTTAGTGATGATTCCACCCTTCGTGAAAGCTCGGACGATACTTGAGACTGATACCTTAGCCCAGGCATCCATGATCCATTGGCAGATAGTGGCGTAACTCACCTGGCATTGCCTTCCTGTCTTGGTGAATGTGTGTTTGCCCAATCCAATGCTCCCACACAGCTCACAATTTTACTTTGAACGACCTGTTGACACCGATATCTAACGGTTGGAGTTCTTTGGTTAATCCACCCGGAATGATGGCAAGCTCCGAATTAGTTTGCTTCACTTGGATTTTGACAGTATCGGTGAGATGGGCGCGCATGGAGTCACAGATCAATAGAGACGGAGATTTGTGGAAAAAGCCATCCGGTCTCCTGACGTAAACTTCTCTCAGCCACTCACTCATCTTCTCCTCGTCCATCCAGCTCTTTGGGTTAGCTTTGATGATGACACCGGCTGGAAACTTTTCTTTTGGCAAAGTCTTCCTCTTGAAAATGACCATGGGTGGTAGTTTCTGGCCATTAGCCTGGCAACCGAGAACTACAGTGAATGATGACTTCTCGCTCCCTGTGGTAAAAAGATAGATACCGTACTGGTTCCTGTTTTCTCGACAGTACGGTTTACGGGGATGTCAAAGGTGAGAGGGACCTCATCCATGCTGGTGATGTGTTCTGTCCGGATCCTTTTTTCAGTGATTTTGTTCTTGCAGTAAGTGCAGAATATGGCCAGCTTTTCTTCATAATCCTTTGGCAGTTGCTGCGAGATGGTAGTTCTTGTGCGGATGGAGAGATTACGTCTTTTCATAAAACGGAAGCACCAAGAAGGACCTCCTCGCAAGTCAGTGATCTTCATGTCATGTGCTACTGCTGTTGCCTTGAGTCGAATAGAGATTGTAGAGACGCTTCTACCTGCTGTTCTCTGTTCAATAACCCACTGTTCAAGTTTGTCCTCTAACTGTGGCCATCTCGCTTTGTTCCCTCGGAAACTCTGTTTGGTCTTCTTTACTTGACACAGGTCATCTTCTTGCTTCCTCCACTTCCGCACCATTGATTCATTAATGTTGAATTCTCTTGCAGCTGTTCTATTCCCATGTTCTACTGCGTGCCTGATAGCCTTGAGTTTGAAATCCGCTTCGTAAGCATGTCTCTTAACAGGTGCCATTTTGGGGTCCTAATAAACACACTGTAATATTATGTTGAAGTACAGTACATATTACTCCGCGAGGCCCCTGACTACAGTAGCCGTAATGCTCCAACAATCCATCAAGCAGTGCGGCTTCATAGCTTACCAAAGTAGTTCTAAAACATTTTAACAGATTTTTGAGCATCGTGTACCACATAAAATCGGTTCGAGGTCAGTAAGCACAACCAGAATTAATACATAAGACGCACCGGATTATAAGGTGTACTGTCGATTTTTGATAAAATTAAAGGATTTTAAGTGCGCCTTATGGTCCGAAAAATACTGTACCATATGCAGTCATATAAATGTATAATCTGTGTTCAATACAAAATGTTTTACTCAAGACCAAAGCTTGAATACATTCTATAGATACAGGAGTATTTGGTCAACTGAATTTTCATTTGAATTTGATTAATCTACTTACTCTGGCTAGCAGCTTTAACTAATAGTCATTTCAGCATATATGGAAGAGACACACATGTAAGAATCTTTTGTTTTGTGTGGAATTGCCTAATAAATGTTGTTTTGTATAGGATGAGGGTATTTAGCCAAGCAGCTGTGAGTGACAGCTAAGGTTTTGTAGTTGGTTTAGTTACGATTGCTCATGATGTGCTGTGCTGGTATACACTTGTTTCCAATCAGGTGCTCAATGCAATAGTCTAGCAAAATTATGTTAGTAACGCCATCTCTCATTTTTTTTTCTTTCTAGATACTGATAGACAGAACTTTATTTGTCCTCTAGGGGAATTGAGGCTTTTTAAAGAAAAAATATATACATAGAAAGTGTAAACATTTTTTTAGCCTATATTCAAAGTTAAATACTGCCAGAAATTGTCTAAATAGGTGTGTTGATTTTCACATGGTGCCTAAACAGACAAACAAATTAAATTATACAAAATATGTTTTATTATTTAAGTATATTTACTGTATGTATATACTAGGGGGCTTTGTCCCATGCTCGCTTCGCAAGCCCACTCCCTCACCCCCACCCCGGGGCACACAACGCGCCAGCCACTTCGCGTCTCTGCCACTTGTGAAGGGGGTGCCTGAATGCACACTTTGGAGATGCGGACGGATCACCTGCTTGCTTACTGCTCCTCCTGCTGTGCTGTGTGTTCTGCTTGTCACGCTGTGCGTCGATCATTTCAAAGCCTGTACAGAAACTGTTCTTTGGTCTCACTGCTTTGTCTTGCGGGACGTTAAAGTGTCTCTCGCGGGACGTCCGGGCTGATTATTACTTTCCTTATTTTCTGAATTTTCACATAGATTATTATTGTTCTCCTGTGCATCCTTTTTTGCCTTCTTTTCTCTCCAACACTTTCGTGTCCCTTTTTGAAAAGTTTTATAAGTAGGGCGTGACGTGCAAAAGTCACTGTCTCACAGGTCTTGCTTCCTAAGTTTGTAATGTCTAGTATCTATTCATTTTAACAATATTAAAATGAATGAGACATAAGATAAGATAGATTCTAAATAAAGAAAGTAACATTCCTTCTGAGCAGTTTCAATAAGAAACACTGTTGACCTGTTGCTGCCATCTAGCAGATATGTAGAGCAGATAATTTAGTGTTATTTCAGCGGACAGTAACATTTAGTTAGGGTGGTCTCAGTTTGTATTCTTTTCTATAATGTTATATGTAGAAAATCAAAAATTTTATTAGACTGTATTTAAAATTAGACACTACTGGAAACTGTAGAAATAAGTGTGGTGGTTTTCGTGTGATTCGTGATCAGACTGACAGAAATTCAGTTTTATATACATTGATTTTAGAATTGTACTGAGAAGAAGCACTTTTTGTTACTACTTCTGTTTTCTTCTTATTGATAGTGCAGCTTGATCTGATTACTTTATGTTAACATATTCAACACTTTTCTCTTACAGTACCCTCCAAACTTCAGTCTCAGCCTCCTTCACCACAGTCCAGATGCCCATCACCTTCTGTCCCAGCAAGTAAAGTAATTTCCCCATCACAGAAACACAGCAAAAAAGCACTTAAACAGGTACATTTTTATGGCACTGTTTTGTTCTATGAGAAAATATGCCCATTCGTTTGCTCCAACATAGGTACAGGCATGAGACGTTAAATAAAGAATCAAAGGTTGAATGCTTATTCACTTATTCTGTCAATAACTGAATTTAATTTTTTATAATTCTCTAAAATAATAAAATTCACCTTTTAATTATGATTTCATTCATTGCTCAGTTGTAGTAGTGAACATTATATTAAAAGCAGAATGTTTAAAATATGCTTGTTTTAATTATTATTATGACAGCATATTAACATTAATAAACTTCAAAAAGTATAGGCACACTTTTTAAATATGTATTTTGTGTAATCACACTTGCATGAAGTAACATCATGGATGAGCTCTGTGACCATGAATTGAACAAATTGTTTCAGAAAACAAGTTTAGTAAATGCTGCCATTTCAGCCACCAGATGCTATTTTGAACAGGGAGATGGTGTGGTT
Organism: Polypterus bichir lapradei; assembly: GCA_026402145.1. NCBI lineage: Eukaryota > Metazoa > Chordata > Cladistia > Polypteriformes > Polypteridae > Polypterus > Polypterus bichir. The sequence continues at coordinate 75,506,878 of JANRMT010027041.1, forward strand.
ATTAAAGAACATAAGCCTGAATGTGAAACCAAAAAGGTTAATAATATATTTTATTGCATTTGCACCTTGTTAGACATTTTGCATACTCTGTATCCAAAAATAAAAATTGATTACAAATATGCAAGCATTGCCTTTTAAGGTTTTCTAAAGGTTAATCTATTTACAGAGTTTTAATTTGCAAAATAAGTTGTTTTTGTTACTGTAGATAAATAGTAATGTTCTTATACTTGGATAAAATATAAAGTGAATTCTTTTTTTGATATAACTATAAAAACGTGTATATGTATACAAAACATTTTTTGCAAATAAAAACATAAGGTGTTATATTTATATAATTAATCAGTTAAGTAATTTGAATAAAGAAAAAAGGTCTTTAGAAATAATTATTTGTACTCAAATAAAAATGTAGAATTTGTATAACTAATTATGTAAATATGTGCATTTTTTAAATGTCATAGCATTGATTATTTTCAGAAAGGCACAGCTTTGTGATAATAATAGTATGTAAATAGACAAATGATTATTGAGTGCCCTTATGTATACCCATTTTTGTTAACTCAAATAGCTGTTCCGCTAAACAGTCAATCACTGAGCTGAAACTCAATACATACATATTTGTAGGTTTTTAGGGACATTATTGCTACATGTAGAGAGTTCATTGAGTAACGTATAATACAGACATGGACAAGTAGTGGTGGTGGTGGCAATAGTAGTAGTAATAGCATCAGCAGTAATACTGTAATGTATACAAAATACAGGTATAGCAAAATTCTTACTGGCAAGTCCAACCAACATGCAACATGTTGCTAGCCCTGGCATCATGATAAACAAGACTGCATTACACTACATAACTTCACGTAAATTAATAGAAAACACAAATCAGCTTATCTGATGTACTCCTTATGCACCTATTACCTTAAACTGTATTTCCTAATAGTATGAGAGTCTTTTCAGTGATGTCACCACGCCACCCTACTGATGTCCACATGTGCATAAGTTTTAAAGCATAGTAGTTTTAAAAATTCATCACACATTTGGGTTTTTTAAAACCCAATGAGGTTTAACCAAACATTACAACAGATAAGATGTGTGATCTACATGTAAGTGACTAAATTTATAAAACGATTAACAATGCCAAATGTGGTGCTCCCAGCATTTCATGATTTTACCTTGTCTGTAGTTTGCAGAGAATAATATAATAAAAATAATCAACTGAGCTACAGTTTTCTGTGTAAATGAGACATCAGAGGAGAATACCTAGATTCTAGAATGTTACAAACACCAGGAACAAGGCAGCAATCCCATCTAGACAATTAAAAAATCAAATAAAAAATCAAGTTACTAATGTATGAAGTACTTGGTCTATAGTGACTAATTCTTTCATTCATTGATTGGACCTCCTTAATCCAAATGTAGGTTTGTTGGCATGGCGGCTATCTTCTTCTTCTTTCGGCTGTCCGCATATGGATTTGGCGGCTATGAATTTTGAAAAACAGCCACAATACAGCAGGACAGCAGTTAGCCTTTTTGAATGGTTTGGACACTAGATAGACACTATACTGACATTGAATGGTTCATATTTTTGAGAAATACACATTCGAACAGCATTATATGTACAAGTACTTAGCTTTTTATCCACATTGGTATAAATGTGCTTGGTGCAGTTTGAAGACCACTTGCTTTTGCCAAAAAGCAGTATTGATAATGTTAATTTAAATATATTTAAATAAATAAATTTAAAGGAGGTTGTACTGTACTTGTTTTAAAGAATCATTTAGCACAGTCCGAAAACAGGCTGTTCTTGGGGACTCCAAAATGAATATTGGCAGGGTGAATGTTGCTGTAACAATTAGACTGCAATCTCTCTTTCTCTTTCTCTCTGTCTCTCTGTCAGCTGAGCTGGTCTGGCCATTGTCTTGTCCAGGTATTCCAGTGTGTCTGAGGTTCAGCAGTTGTGACATTCTTGATCCTAGGGTGGGGTAATACTTTTCTGAAACTTTAAGATAATACTATTTTGGCTCAATTAAACCAGTCCATTTTCACTCAGTACATGTGACAATACAGCAACTTCTACTGCTACCACAACTACTACTAGTACTACTACTACCGTATTTCTCAGAAAATAAGACCGGGTCTTATATTAATTTTTACTCCAAAAGATGCATAGGGCTTATTTTCAGGGGATTTCTTATATTTATTCTTATATGTACAACAATATACATTTATCCAAATACAGTCATGTCATCTTCTTCTGAAATATCGTCATAACTCTCCACATTCAAACCCTGAATTCCAGCCTGAATTTCTTGCTACCCCTGCCGCTTTTAGGATCCTCCAGAATCGATGTGCGTTCTTTGATGTGTGATGAATGGTTCAATGTGGTGAAGCAAAACGCCAATATACAAATGGTGCTTTTATATTCAAGCATCACATATTCCCCAACGTAATGACACAATATATTTTAAAACTCTCACATACCATCTTCTGTGCCATCTTTTTTTTTTTTGCACCTTCAAAATAGCATCAGAATGTATTTGAGCCACAGAAACAAAAAATTAAGGACATGGTGAAAAGATCTATTTTGTGATTTAAAGTGGAAATTTTGGCTTTAACATCGAAATGTCCACTTTAACCTCATAGTTTACTTTATCATGAAAGCAAACTGTCATAAACGTCATCTTAAAACCAACCCAGTTGTTAATCGCTACGGGCTTCTGGGGCTTCCTCCTGACCTGACAGCAGTGGCAAGCAGTAATAGATCACCACACAGAACACATTAAATTTTTAATATTCCAACTCTCTGCACATTTAGAATTCTTAGATTTATACAGTACTTGATATCACTTTCATGTTCAAATGCATTAAAGTACAGTATGTATGTTATATTTTATAGATAAATCGTTAACTTTGTTTAAATAATGAATACTGTTAATAGTTACACATTTGGGGGTGGCACAGTGGCAGAATAGTAGAGCTGCTGTTTCACCAGGAGTCATGTCCCTTTTGTTCCCTGCCTGGAGTTTGCATGTTTTCCTGGTGGGTTTCCACAAACATGAAAGTTTGGGGATTTGGTGACTCTAAAATGATGTTTGTGTATGTGTATGTTTGTGTTCACCTTGCAATTAGCTGATGCCCTGTCAAGGGATTTCTGTCTCGTGCCCAATTCTGGCTGGAATGGGCGCAACCCCAGATTGATGGATGTAATCATTAAACTAATCCTTTGCAGAGATATTGTAGCAAGGTGTCTTCAGAATTTAATGGATGTTTCGGGCACACGAGTCGCATCGCATGAAGTATAAACCCAGCCTTAAGTGCCTTACTTTTCAGCTGACTGTCTTGACTAGGGCTTACTGTATATTACAGAACAGCCTGCAAATCATGCTTTGGCTTATTTTCAGAGGATGTCTTATTTTTGGGGAAATACGGTAGGAGTTATTCTCCTGGCAAATCCCAAGAAATTAGTAACATGCTGATACATCATAATAATGAAAAAAGCAAGAATGTGTATTAAAAGGAAAAGTAAGCAATATAATAATAATAATGAGAAATAAAATATGCATGGTATAGGAAAAATATTTCATAAACAGGTTATATGAGTGCAGAGCTTACTTAAGAAACAAACCAAAGTGATATATTGAATATTGAATGAACTTTATGATTGCATACACTCATCTGTGGAAAGAAAGATTTCACAGAATATTTGCTTTCATTTCTTTTTGCATATTTTACATCTCTGAGATATGGCTGATGGCAGTCAGTACCTAGAAAATGAAAGTTATTTGTTTGAAAGGTACTTTATTCACAATTTCAGTTAATTTTGGCTGTTCACTCTATTACTGTCCACTAGAGATATAAATTAAATTATAACTGATATTATTTATTTTAGGTGGCGCAGTGGTAGTACTGCTGCTTTGCAATGAGGGGACTAGGTTTGTGTCCTGGGTCCTCCCAGCATGGAGTCTGTGTGAGTTTCTTCCATGTACTCTGGTCTCCTCTCACAGTCCAAACGCATGTTGGTCAGCTGAATTGGCGATGTGAAACTGACCTTAGTGTTTGTACACCCTGCAGTGGACTGGTGCCTCATGCAGGAATTTTGCCCACCTTGCACTCTGTGCTTGTTATCATAGGCTCCAGTCCCCCACAAACCTGCTCAGGATTAAGCTGGCTCAGAAAAGGGTATAGTATGCTATTATTTAATTTGTTTAGAATTCCAGTTTATGGATTTTTAATAATAACTTTCTAACTCATTGATTAGTTTGCACATCTGAGTAAACAGAAGTGTATGCTTTAGCAAGACTGTAAACTTGGATAAGTTCTTGATTTATGACACCTTGTAGGCACATTATAATATGTTTTATTTATATATTGACTTTCTAAAACCCAAAGATGTTACATGTACCATTAATAAGAAGACAATAAGTCACAAAATCAACAATCAAGAATAACAGCAGAAAAAAAATCAACACTACCAGACCATAGCACAAAAAAAAAAAAACTACAAAGTATGTAGAAAAGAAAAAAAGAACAGCCACAGAGAGTTAAGTCAAGGAAAAACACTAAAAAAAATGTTTAGATCAGTTCTAAAAGAAGACAGGGAAGAATAGTCTCAAATGCATTGTGGCAATGACTTTCAAAATGTGGGGACAGTGGCACTGAATAAACTTCCTCCCCACATAGATAGTTTGGTTTGAGAGACCACCTGAGGACCAATGCCAGAGGACCTGAGTACTGTACGCATAGAGAAATGCAACTACACAAGTGTAGGCAAAACCAAGCTAACATTTCAGTGAATGCTAAAAATAACTACACAGCTTTGGCAGTTGCATTTTTAGTAAAAAAAAAAAAAAAAATACTGAATCTTTCCCATTTACCTGTGAAAAACCTTTTTCTTAACCGATAATGTTTTTCCCCTTTGAGTACTATACAGGAATCTGTAATGGTAGTGTAGGCATAATTCACTGTTTAGACACCAGTGCTGCTGGCAATTCGTGTACATTTCATCATAGAAAGAATTTTTATCAGTACTCCCAGCTAATTCAGTCTGACCTTTTACATTATTGCTTTTTTGTATAATGTAGAAAATATTTAGAGTGCATTTGGTAACAGATTATGTGACTCAGGTTTAATGTTAGCATGGCCTCTATCTGTGTGTACTTTCACTGTTCTTTCTTTGACGTTGTGGATTTTCTTTAGGAATTCTGATTTATTTCTTACCAAAGAAGTGCAATTAATGTTACATTGCCAGTGTAAGTGGGTGTATGCATTATTAAGCTCTGTGATGACCTGGTGTCCTATCCAGGCCTGGTTCTCTCTTGTCTCTAATACTGCTGGAAGGGGACAGAATTTGGCTTCCCATACCCCCAAAGCAGAATTAGCAAGTTTGGAAAGATTAAATATCTTTACTGAATATTGGTAAAATGTTCTCTGTGCAGATTTGTTTTGTGTGTTTTGTACTGTGGTTTTTCTGGCTTTTCTATTCAGTTCTGCTTCTTTTTATATTGTGCAGTTCTCATTAACCATTTTCAAGTACTGTATGTATTTATAAGTATATATTGATTAAGAGTGACTCTTTAACTTGCTGATGTCTCATGGGAGTAGAATCTAAGAACATGTTGAAAGGAAAGACATCATCAGATGTCTGCTGATTTCTTTGAAATTCAATGAAAAACAGACAGGTGGCTCTGGTATTTTTGTCTGTAAATGTGCATGTAAAGTGGGAGCACAAATGTTCATAAAGACCAGATTATCAATTTACAGAGTTATGGATTATAAATAGTTGGGTTTGGTGCATAAACATCTTCTTATTCTTTAAAACGTACTTTAGAATGTCACATTGTGCAAATAACACACAAACATTGGTCTACTAAGCAGTGAAAAAAAGTAATCTGGTCATCCGGGTTATTCATCACTCTATTCTCAACAAGCAGACAAATACAGGAGAGGTAGACTGTTGCAAAGGCCAAATTAGCTGCAGCATTTCAGCATTCTGTGCCATTTGCCTGTCTATTTGTCCATTGTTAAATGTCATTATTAGGGTATAGTAACAGGAAATAATTCCACAGAAAAAGGTACATTAGACAAAAAAGACTTAAGAACTTCAGTCTATGTCAAAAACATGAATATTTCTAAATTTCTTACGCATGTAAATCTCATACTACTGTTCTTACATAAATGCAGAATAACAGAACCTCTAGCCACAGGGTTCTCTCAAGACTAGGATTGGAAACCACTGCCTTATAGGGCAAAGAAAATGTCAACGAATGATAGTGGAATCCTTTAAACTGATAATGCCCTGGTTAAGGGATGGTTAATCAGTTGTTAATGAATGGTTGGAAGGTTATGAGAATAATATTAACCATATAACATGACTGTCTGTGTCACCAGATTCAAACCCAGTTCAGCACTTATCAGCTTCTAGAGTGGGATTTGAGGTAGCATTTCCACCACCATCATGAAAATAACGAATGCTAGAATTTCCCATGAATAAACCAAAAACAGTTCTAGACTTTTGTAAAATCTATAGCACGCTGAAGCAGTTATGGAAGTTCAGAGTTAATTCAAGTGTTTGTTATGTTAGAAATTACTTATGCTGAGTTTTACTTTTACTTTGCAAATATAGTATACTTGTAAACAAATATTAAGTAAATCACAAAATAATGTACTAAACCACAAAAAAAATGCTGAGCGCATAAAGTCCATCCATTGACCTACAATGTATACATGTTTAGTGAGTATTTACCTTAAAAGTATCTCAAGGCTAAACTCTTTTAGTGACATACAGTAGCTTCAAAACCCTCTTCAGATCACTTCTTGCCAATACCCAAATTCAATTCTGGAATCAAAGAGTGGAATTTCTTTGGCTAAAAGACACCTGATTAAAACTTTTTAAGTCTTTAGCAGGCCCCAAAGGACCAAATCTCCAAGGTGTCCCAATCCAACCTAGAGTACATGTTTCAAAGTAGCCACACAGTTCTACTGATCTCAGTGTTGGCTGGATAGTAGCGTGTTGCCATCCTGTCAGTACTTCTTGCCCTTTCTCTTATGAATCTGCTGGGTCACCTATCCTTTAGCATACTTAGAGAACAATGCATATTTCCAGCACGCCACTCATTTTCAGTACTTAGAGGGTTAGGCACTCAAGCCATCACCATAAGCAAGGTTGATAACTCTTCAGCATTGTGGTGGAGTATTAACAACTTTTTACTATGGATTCTGTCTTCCTCCCTCCCTCTCTCTCTCTTTCTCACTCATTTGTGTGCTCTTTTCACTTTCTCAACAGCAAACATTGTCTTTTCAGAAAAGTCTTAGCAGTGCTCCTACAGTACACTGGCATACAGAGTTGCCCTCATTTTGTCAATGTCTATCTCCCTTTCTTGTGCAAGTTTCCAATCCTTTACCCTCCTAGTGTTTGGCCAGCCAAGCACCTCACCTATGTATATAAATATAAATATACAAACAAACACACATGAAGATGTATTTTCCTAATTGCACCTAACAGTAAACAATACATAAAATGTTGGGGATGTTATAAGTATACTAAGGTAAAGCCAGCTGGCAAGGAGATAAAAAATGCATAGTCTAGGGCCCATGATCATTAGAAAGGGACAAGTAAAAGAATGCCTTATTTAAGCCGAGTGACCAACCAACTCACTCTGGCCATTCCACAGTACAGACTAATGTCCATGATCTGGCTGAACACATTTAAGAGTCTGTGATGATACTGATGTCTCCCACCCATTCTTGACTATCTTTATTAATTAATGTACACGGGGAGCGAAGGCTAGCCCATCTGATCCGATGCCACAGAAGAGCTACTATGGCACAAATTGCTGAAAAGCATAATGCATTAGAGAAAGGTGTCAGAACACACAAGTAATTGCAGTTTGCTGTATATAGGGCTTCATGGTTGCAGACCAGTCAGAGGGTACATGTCCACATGACCAATGTCCACCACCAAAAGCTCCTACAATGGGCATGGGAACACAAGACTGGACTGTGGAGCAATGGAAGAAAGTGGCTTGGTCTGATGAATCACTTTGTCTTTTAGATCATGCCGACAGCTGGATGTGTGTGCATTATTTACCTGGGGAAAAGATGGCAGCAGGGCAAAAGGCAAGCCGGCAGAGGCAGTGTGATGCTCTGGGCAATGTTCTTCTGGGATACCTCGGGTCCTAGAATTCATGTGCATATTACTTTGACACGTACCACTTTACCTAAAGATTGCTGTAGGCTGCTAACACCCCTTCATGGCAATGGCATTCCCTGATGGCAGTGGCCTCTTTCAGCTGGATAATGCAACCTGGTTTCAGGAACAGGACAAACAGTTCAAGGTGTTGAATTGGCCTCCAAATTCTCAAGATCTCAATCCAATCAAGCTTCTGTGGGATGTGCTGGAAAAACAAGTCCGATCCATAGAGTCTCGGTGCAGGATACCACATTACACCTTCAGAGGTCCTGTGGAGTTCACACGTCAACGGGTTAGAGCTGTTTTGTTTGTCCTTCAATTTTCTGCCTTACAGTATATCCATTCATCACCTTATTTTAAACTTGTTAATTACTGCTAACACAAGATACACAAAATCTAAGTACCTAAGAGCACCTAGACTGAGCATGTTTCTTAAGATATCATTAAATACCAAAATTTATTAAAAATATAATTTTATCATTTTTATGAAGCAGCAATATTCAAAAAGATTTTATGCAGAGCAAATTAACATAAATATTCTTAAATCCTATTCCTCTATAAATATAAATATGCTAACAGTGTAAACAAATGCTATCCCTTCATAACAAATATAAACTTTTTTTTGTTGCTGTGATGACACTCCCTTCTTCCTATAGCCAGCATTAGTAACAATTTCCTGTGTTAGTCCTTGACCCGAGACTTTATCTGTCACCGTTCAACTCATCTGCTGTCCCACCAGAAATCAAACGTGCTGTGTAGCTAAACGCTAAAGATAAAAGAGAGTCTATGTTCCCTAGTGGTAAAGTTTTCAATATATAAATCAGTGAGCAAAACTGAGCATAAAGCAATTACACCATGTTAAATGAATTTTAATTAAATCTTAATGAAACCAACAACTACTCACTGGCCCTTGTGAGCTGGCGAGGCAACACTTGAATTGCACAAAGGAGATAATGAAAGCCAACAGCAAATAAATCCAAGTGTATCATTCGCATTTTGCCGGCAAAAAAGGCTCTTCATAGGATCAATAGTGAACTGCATTGGAAGAAGCAGAAATTGGTTTGGACATGGATAAAAAAGAGTGACGAGTTTAGAGCAGTGTAGTAATGAAGGTGTAAAACAGAAGATGTAAGTAAAGTGAAGGAGTCTGGTTATAGCCCAGGTTTGCACAGTATGTCATTGCCAGCTCTGAAAGATAATGAAATAATAAAGATTTACCAAGAAATCACTTAAAATCGCCAGCTTCAGAAAGGCAAATAATTGTTTAGTGATTATGGAGGACTATTTAATAATTGTCAGAAAAAGAAAACATGGTAAAATTGTTGATTATAATACTTGAAGAAGCTATGATAGTGTGAATGGTGGGTGTGCACTGTTCACAACTGTCAACATGTTTGGGAAAGGCCTGTGTCAGGATTTTAGAATGGAGACATTAGCTTATAGTCAAAGCTCTGATTCAGGAAGAGCAATGCACATTCCACTCTTTCCATGGAGAAATGAACCAATTCTTTGTTTATGCATGAGTAATTACGGCATCATGGCATCATGTCAACACATCCTGTATCTTGTCAATACTTATGTAGTCCCTGCTACTTTGATATTGCTCCATGAGTATGGGGTACCAGTTCCACTTGTACTTACCTTTTAACATACTTTATTTACAAAGGGAGAGCTGTGTTTGTTTACTTACTCTTAAATTGAGTCTATTTAAAGTAGACATAGGATTCTCTGTTCCTGAATATAATTTCCATAGACAAGATACTTGTATCAAGGTGCAGTCAAAGCTTAGCAATTATTAAAAATTTGGCATCTGCGGGTTGCATCTCTTATTTACAGATGGTGATGTTGTCTTAGATGATTTTTCTGTCTTCCCTTCTACTTTTCAGTTCCCTTTTGTAAGGCTTGGCAAAAAGTAAACAATACATTTATTTTAAGCTTGTGCTGGTGCATAGAAAGGTGAAATAATTGTTCTTTCCTATCACAGTGCTTTATGTTCTGCGTGACTGTATGCGCACCATTTGAGATTTTGTAACAGCTCTTTGTTTGGCTATTGAACACTTACATTTGCATCAGAAATATGATTGAACAAAATGTGTGGATACCTGGTTTCTGTCAGCTATTTAAATTACTGTAAAGGACGATCAACCCACCTGCTATTTACAGTTCCCTGGCTTGATATGTACATCGTAAAGTTAATGTCTACTACTTTTTTTTCTGCTAAAGGAATACTGAAGGCAGCCTAATTGTCTTTTGTTTTTGTCTAGTGTTGTTAAATTCTAGGCTCTCCTCTGCTTCCAATATTTCACTTGGTATACAGTAAATGCCTCTTTGTTTACCACCAACTTTTTATATTTGTGACATTACCAGGAATATACAGTATACTGTAAGCATAACTGTAATTCATAATACTGGAAAGATTGCCTTTGATTGATCTAGACACAATATTTTGTGTGCTTTCTGTTTTCTGCATTGCATTTTTTATTTAATTCAAATGCTCCCTTGGTTTTGGAGTTTTAACTCATATTAACATTTTTCATTCTGACAAAATTATACTCTGGTTTTCATTTATTCAAAATATGTTGGCAGAGAACAGCCCCTAGGAGTTGAATGTTCATTAGTGGCTTGAAACGCTGGTTTAGGTGTGTTTGTGATGTGTGTGACTAGGTGTGAGTTGCCTTGTCCTAGACTGTTTTCTGCCCTGCGGCAGGGCTGCTAGGAAAGGCAATCTCCCCGCACCCACAGCCCAGCACTGGAAAAAGTTGGTTATGAAAATGTATGTATGTACTTACCTTATACCATAAAAGCAACAACAAAAACAAATTCCAAAAAATAAAAGATATACTTGTTTTGAGAGATTTTTTAGGTGAAAGAGACTAAATGTTTCACACTATTTTTCCAAACAGGGTCACACCGTGTGCCAAACAGTATAACATTGCTGCATTATTGGGATATAACATCTAAACTTTGAGCAATGATAACTAAGTTGGAGCAGAGCAGAAAATTGATTATAGGGTAGTGCATTATTAAATGGTTTTGTACTATAAAATCCAGTTTTTTGAAAGTAAATACCTAAAGTGCAATTTTTTTTTGTGTGTATTTTATTTAGTTGATATTAGTGTTAGCAATGGTTTATAATCATAAAAATACTTTCTTTATTACAAGAGCAGAATAATCACTGTTTATATTTGGGTATGTAATTTAGGCATAATAATGCCACAAACTCCTTAGTGCATAATGGGTTAAAGTTGTTAGTTGCAAATATGTGCATAAGCTGGAACTAAATATAAAGGCAGTTGTGATTCTTCTAAAATTTGTCATGGGTTATAGATTCCTATTCATTTGAAATGAAATCATTATCCATCACATCAACACTTCCCCTCCCAGATCAACTTAATGCTTTCTACACCTGCTTTGATTGTAATAACAAACTGTTTTCCATGTAATTGCTTCCAGAAACAACAAATCAGTCATCGTTCATCCTTAACCAAATTTTGAATTTCAGCACACTTTTTAAATATCCGTAATGACCAATCAGCTGGTGTTTTCACAGACATTACCACTAGTATCTGAGGTCCTCAGCTGCTTAAAAAAAATTATCCCCATGCCAAAGGAAAAAAAATCTGGAATGTCTCAATGACTACACAAGTGGTGCTGACTTCCATTGTGATGAAATGCTTTGAGAGTCTATGCTGTCTATAAATAATACATTTAATAGTCTATATTATATAGTTTAATATATAATTTTCTATATTCTTTGTTAAACAGAATAGTTTGGACACCTCCAGTTTCTATAACATGACAACCAGTCTACTATATGGAACTGAGAATACCATATTCCCTGCACTTTATACCATCCTTGCCCACCTGGATTATCAGAATGCCTATGTCAGGGAACTGTTTTATAGATTACAGCTAAGCATTTAACTCTGTTCTACCATCAAAACTGATTATTAAGCTCCTGGACTCGGATTATTGCAGCCCCTTGCAACTTGATTTTCATGTTCTTAACTGGGAGATCCTAGCATGTACAGTTTGTTTTTATTTTATGTATTTATATGCATTATTTCTTTCACATTAATTCTAAACACAGGAACTGTACAGGGTAGTGTGATAGTGTGATAGCTCTCTCCAGCACTTATTGTTCCGCTATTACTGCATGGCCAAACACAGCTCCAGCCCCATCATTAAATTTGCTTGTGACACCAGCAATAAAAAGACTGCTTATAGAGAAAAAAATGGGCTTCTTATGTAGTGGTGCCTTAATATCCGCAAAGCCAAAGAACTTATCATAGACTTCAACAGGTGACAACCCACACTGCTATCTGCAATAATGTGAAGGCTTTGGTGATGGTCAGCAGCTTTAAACTTCTTAATATCACCCAATCGCTGACAATCAGAAGTTGACACATCACATCTCGGCAATAGTAAAAAGGCTAACCAGAGGGTTTATTTCCCACAGATGTCCGATGAAAGTCTTGATGTCTCAATGTGCACTCAACAAATTCTACAGGTGCATTGTGGAGTCCATACTTACCAGCTGAAAAACCTCCTGGGACAGCACCTATTCACCTTAGGACCACCTCTTTGTAAACTTAAAGATTCTCTAACACAAGGATGAAATACTTACGTAAAAAGGGTGTTGTTTCTATTAAGAATTATTTGCAATGTAATATTAGGTCAAATAAAAAAGCTGCATACATTATATTCAACATAAGATACTGTATTCATTGTCTTTTTTCCGTTGTTTGTATTGTATTACTGTCAGTATTTTGTGGTCGACAATATAATGGAATTTATACTTGCTTATGTACACATGACAAGAAATCTGAATTTGAACTTAATATATCCCTTCTTGTAACAAACAGTACAACCAAATGATTTATGAACATACCTTAAGAAGTTAGATTGTAGTTTAGAAAAATTTTAAATGAAACTGCCTTTTTTTGGTTGCTTTCATAATTCTTAAAATATATTTATATCACTAGAGGACACGTATAGAATACATGTAACACTTTGTTAATACTTTCCTGAAACACATCACAGATGAGGATGGTTATGCTTGGCAATTGCAGCCAGTAAAAAGTCATTCGATTTTAGTCTATACATCTGTATTGTCCATGTCTGTAGCACACTGTATTTATAACGTTGTACATCCTAAGGATTCCTAAAGGCCCTCGGTAGTGTGATGCTAAGATTTAGGTGAGTCCAAACCCATTAGTGTAATTTTAGAGTATCACTACCAGCAGCAGTTCAAAATGTCATACAGTATATAATTAGAATGAGAACTTTATAGTGGCTAGGTTTCAAGTATCACATCAGCCAAACAAAGCAGAGAAAGTTCAAGAAGTAGAGAGGGGATGCAGAGGTTTTGTGCATGTGGCCCTGTTTTATTCACCTTTCTGTTGTGTTTATGTTTTATGTGTGGATATGATATATGTAGAAAGAACAGCATGTTTACCTCCCATGTGTCCATTCATTAATTTGTTTTTAGAAACTGTTTATATTCTGTTTCAGAAAGCTATAGCTTTTCCAAATAAATATGACCTTAAGGCAGAAAACACCCTGGATGAGGACAGGACACACTAATTCTTACAGGGCCAATCTGAAGTTTCCACTCAGCATAACATTCATGCCTTTGGTATATAAGATTAAATTGAAATCCCTTAAAAAAACATATGGAATCAGCAGTAAAATTAAAATTATAAACAGGCTGATCTTTGAATGAAACATGGGTCAACACCTAATTGCCCATATTCTTGAACAAGAGCACACATCTAGGGACTATTTGTTAAATGTTTTTAGTGAATAGCAGTGAACTGTTGCACTGAAAGAACACCCCCGATTTCCTCTAGTCTGTGCACTTTATAGATTTTGGGGTTGCAGTATCCCCTTTCCACTCATATATTAGACAAATATGTAAAACAACATTACCTTGGAGGGATGGCATGCCATTTAGTCACCACTCAGCATATCTGTTTTGAAGGTTTGTATGTTTATGACCTTAGCCTCATTAATTGGAAGGCACTAAGGGCTCAAAATGGGTGTGTGGACATTGTCCTAAATTGGAAGTAGTAGCCTGTCCTATATCTGCACTCTGCGCATGGTGTATTACTCTGGACACAGAAAGGTTTTTATTATTGTGAGGATTGTCACAATATTGAAATGCCAGTTTCTTACTCATTTAAATTATTTCTTGTCATTAAAATATTTTTAGTTTGGACAGCCACATTTCTAAAAAATACAGTTAGTGAGTATTTTTAATTTCATGCATAAATGTTTTAACCAATTGTGTTATTCTTTGTCACAGCATTTATTTATGGCTTTTTGATTTGTCATAAATAGTGCAGCTTTACTGCACAAAGTTGTCCAGTCCTTTATTTTTTGGTTAGCGCATATTTTCACTTTCCTGAATTGCACTGTATAATGGCCGGCAGAGTGATTAGTACAGCTACATATCAGTCACAGAAGGCTGAGTTCAAATCCTGACTCAATTACTCTCTCCATGAGGTTTCCATGTTCTTCCCAAGTCTGTGTGTACTTTTCCCTGGGTACTGCATTTTTTACATGTTAGGTATGTGTTAGGTCAATTTGTAATTTTGAAGTAGGCCTTTGTGATGAATCATGCCCTGCAATAGACCGATACCCTGTCAAGAGATCCCATCTTGAACATTATGCTGCCAGAATAGACTGTGGCATGTATGACTCTGAACTGGACTAAGCCGATTTGATAAAGGTGCAGGGATGGACAGAATTTCTTATTTAAAAGAAAAAGCAGATATAGAATGATGATGAAGTGATTAACTTTTAGTTGAGACACACTCAATTGCACTTACATAAATTATACCCGTCTAACATCATCGCTACTGTTAAACCACTTAGACGTGGCTATTTCCTAGCTTAAGAAAGTTAAGTGATTGCTTGGGAACCCTCATTATTTAGTGGGACCCCATCTTTTACAAAGAATAGTAGTGGAGACCCCAGTAAACGTAAACTGCTTAGGGCCCCAAAAAGGCTAAAAGTGTCTCTGAACTTAGCCGTTCTTTGTACCTGCCTTGTTCATGTAGTAACATCTCAGAACAGTTTGGCCAGAAGCGCTGAAGCTGTACCTTTATGTTTGTTCACTTAATTGTCTGTAATTATGCCAGAGGAACCCTTTGAATGGCACATGATTAGAATGTCTAGTTTATATTTTATGATTGTACAAAACAAAGTATACTAAAAAATGAAAAATTAAATCCTGGATTGATGGATTGTTTGGATTGCTTTACTTTTAACCTTGTATTCCCTATAAAGAGTGCATATCTTTGGTATGTCCCAGGGGAATTCAACTTGGTATCTACCACTGTGTCATAAGACTGATACCCTAGTGTCTGATGTTTTGCAGTACTCTACTCCATGTCTTTAGAGATGAAAGCATTTCTGTTCATTCAGAGGTTTATTAGGCTGAATTAAAATCTTTGTCACAGGTCAGTGCCCTTTTTATGATCAATGATCATGTACACTAGAAATCACTACTGATAAATCATGGAGTAGCCGCCCACTACTCTAACACTAATTAGAGAGCAACATATAATAATATTGTAAATATGCAATAAAACAGTAATGAATCGACATGAATACTAGCAGCATAGTATTAACAAACGATAACATTAAATGCAGCTTTTCATATAAATGAAGGTTACAAAAACAAATGACTAATGATGAAGAATGCTTATGACTAATTGCATTTATGTGACTTAAAAGGGTCTCTTCCATTATGAAATGAATGAGAATTTGAGAGTTTATTAGAGTCTAGGGTGACAATGAATGAGTTCATTTGGTTTATGAGGATTTTATAAATGATTACAGTCAGAGATGTCAGTATTCTCATTGTTGGCAAATCTTTATAAAGTTTTATGAATCTTTACTAATGAATTCAGAACCACTAGAGAGAACCAGCACTGGCTTTTTGAATTAAGTGTACTGGTTGGCCACCAATGCACTGTTGAAGCAAACTTTAAAATATAGTATTTCACTTTTTTAACATTTCAAGCAATTTGAATTTCAATTTATTAGATTACATTAAAGTCACTTCACAGATTGTGGGCATCACAACTGCCCTACTGCCTTACATTATTATGCATCAACTGCCTGTCAGCAATACAGCCTTCATTGTATACTAAAGTGAGGTCGATAAAGAAGAAAGATCTTGCATGTAGGGCCTAGCTCCCCACAAAATGGAAAAAAAGTGCTTTGGAAAATACAGTCATAGATGTTTGTGGCAATTTTGTAAGTCATTTCTATAAAGTAACATGCTCTACATCTAAACAGGTAGATACAATACTTTAAACAAATAACCATTATTTTTTCTTTCTTCCACAAAACACCATATATTAGTCAATATCCCATAAGTTCTGATGTTTCATTCTACCTCTTTACTTAATTAGTAGCCTATTCATCTTTTTAATTAAAACAGCTTGTTTCTATTGCCAGTTTATATGGTCACTTTATTAAAGAGATGTAACAAACCTGTTAGTATGTAAGAGTTTACCAGAGTATGTGGTCTATAAGAATACTTGCTTGCTGTCTTTGAGCCAGAGAAGTTATTTTTGATGCAAGACATACACAGTGGCAGATACTCACATTGTTAGTTTTTGTTAGCAGAGTTTTAGTTTGAATGCCATCATTCTTCCAGTTATTTTTGAATGAACACTAAAGCTAGTTGTTATAGTGAATTGAATAATATTTTGAGCAATTATTTTCAAATTTTGTAGACAAAATTGAGTAAAACAGAAAATGTTCCACTGTTGACAGATGGTGTTGAAAATCTGTGGGTAAGATACAAAACACTTAAAGGCTGGGGAAGCCCCTATGATAATCCAGAAAGACATGAAATGGGTCACCCTTGGGACTGTAACATAAGATGTTTCATAGAATAACAAATGCTTTTATACTCTCGTCTTAAACTCTCTGCTAGTTTGTTTGCAAGACCTTCATTGAGCATATGTGAATACATAAATATAAAAATATTGATGATCCAACAGGAATATGTGATTAGAAAGAAAATGCAATAAAATATAAGCCTATAAAATGTGCTAATGTATCCCAAGGAATTATTTAGCTGTTATAACATTACTTTTTTTTTTTTTAATTTTGGGCTTGCTATTATGGATTATTTTAGACTTTCTGGTGTTCTGTAACTTATATTGCATCTTTGGAGAACATCATGAAGCTACTCAGCATTTTTCATCTGTGATAAAATGTAAACTCATTATCTGTCCAGACTGCTTTCTTTATTTGAACGCGGGTGTGACAATCAGCACATTGTCTTTTGTTTCATTAAATGCATCAGTTAGGCAGACACCAGGTGCTGCAAGATGGTAAGGCAAAATATAGTTGTTTTGAAGCTGTGTTCTGCAAGATTTACATATTTCACCCCCCCCCCCCCCCCTGCCTTTGCACTTCAATACATGTAGGCCTTGAAGCAGCAGCAACAGAAGAACCAGAAGAACCGCAGACAGGGAGGAATGCCAGCTTCATCGAACTCCCGGCTCATTTTGAAGGCAGTTAAAGACATGGGAGACAAGACTGCTTCTAAACCTAGTAGGTGATTTCTAGCAAACTGAGAAAGAATATGGTGCTTGGCAGGGAGGGAGCTCTGTCAAGGGGGAGGTGATGCTATCTGAAATGTCTGGAGGATTTTTTTTTCAACAGTCCAGAGTGGCTAAGGAGGTATTCAGACTCAGTAATTCAGGCAAAGGTTGTATTTTTCATCTTTGATTAGAAGTATGCTTTTTAAACTGATTCACTTCTCCCCCTGTCAACAGACAAGGAACTGTTGGTTTTGCTCTGCATTCTATTTGACATACTGTTTACTTAGAAGGACCTTGAATAATAAATAATAATTAAGGTTTTTAGCATTTAATAATCAGTGACATTATGCTTAATTTTTGTGGCAAAGAACACTCATGTGTTGCAAACATAAATTTAAATTTGGCATTGAGTGTACCATGTGATGAGTTGATTCTGGGCATTGGCACCTGCACTAGGTAAGTGGGTTATAAAATAGATGGATTGTATATGTCATTATAATGTAGTTCTTAATATTTATGCATTATCTTAACCAGATGCATTTTTTTCTACACGGTAAGCAAGAAAGTTAAATGATTTAACTTTGCAAGAAAACGATAAACTGGTCAGTTTTCAAATGAAGATTATATATATATAATAATATATATATAATATATATAAGCATTATTCTTTTTATTTTGCTGAAAACTCAAAATTCAATATCTCAGAAAATTGGAATATTACATAAGACCAATAAAAAATTATTTTTAATACAGAAATATTGGCCTACTGAAAAATTATGTCCATGTGCGCACTAAATACTTGGTCGGGTCTCCTGTTGCATGAATTACTGCATCAATGCTGCGTGGCATGGAGGCGATCAGCCTGTGGCACTGCTGAGATGTTATGGAAAGCCAGAATGCTTTGATAGCGGCCTTCAGCTCATCTGCATTGTTGAGTCTGTTGTCTCTCATCTTCCTCTTGACAATACGTTTAGGTCAGGCGAGTTTGCTGGCCAATCAAGCACAGTGATACCATGGTCATTACACCAGGTATTGGTACTTTAGGCAGTGTGGGCAGGTGCCAAGTCCTGCTGAAAAATTAAATCAGCATTTCCATAAAGTTTGTCAGCAGAGAGAAGCATGAAGTGCTCTAAAAGTTCCTGGTAGATGGCTGCGCTGACTTTGGACTTGATAAAACACAGTGGTCCAACACCAGCAGATGACATGGCTCCTCAAATCATCACTGACTGTGGAAACTTCACACTGGATCTCAAGCAACTTGTATTCTGTGCCTCTCCACTCTTCCTCCAGACTCTGGGACATTGATTTCCAAATGAAATGCAAAATTTACTTTCATCTGAAAAGAGGACTTTGGACCACTGAGTAATAGTCAACTCCGTCTTCTCCTTAGCCCAGGTAAGATGCTTCTGACATTGTCTCTGGTTCAGGAGTGGCTTGACCCAAGGAATGCGACAGTTGCCCATGTTCCGGATACATCTGTGTGTGATGTCTCTTGAAGCACTGACTCCAGCTATGGTCCACTCCTTGTGAACCTCCCCCAAATTTTTGAATGGGCTGTGTTTCACAATCCTCTCAAGGCTGCAGTTATCCCTGTTGCTTGTGCACCTTTTTCTGCCACATTTTCCCTTCCACTCAACTTTCCAGTAGTATGTTTGGATACGGCTCAGACTGAGAGAACATTTAAAGGCTCAGGACACCTTTGCAGGTGTTTTAGAGAAATTAGCTGAGTGGTGTGTGGCACCATGAGTCTACAATATTGAGAACTTTTTCCCAATATTCTAATTTTCTGAGATACTGAATTTTGTGTTTTCATTAACTACAAGCCATAATCAACAACGTGAAAAGAAATAAACGCTTGAAATATATCATTCTGTGTGTAATGAATCTATATAATATATGAGTTTCACTTTTTGAATTGAATTACTGAAATAAATTAACTTTTCGATAATATTCTAAGAGTCCCTTTTGACAGTATAGGAAAATTGTAGTCTGCCAACATTGGGGGATAAAAAAAATTGTAGGTTATAAAATTATTCTTGCAGCACTCAGTAGCCTGCCATTAACAACACTTATTGCTTGGGCTCAAAGATTGGTAATTGGTATTGTTGGTATCAAAAGATTGAGCAGCAGAGAACTGAAGCAGTGATTTTTTTAAAAACTTTTACACATTTGAGGACCTGGGGTCAGATTTATAAAACCTGCATATACACAAAAAGAAGCTTGAAATGTTTGTGCTCAGCTTTCCATGCAAAAATTGGGATTTATAAAAGAAAACGTGATTGGAATCCTTGCGTATATTTACAGTAAGTGTCACCCTTGAATATGCAACATTTTGGAGAAACTGGGAAATGACGACACCCCTGATCAAGTAGGAGTATGCAGACAAACTCGCATGTATGATAATTCTTATAACTAAAACGTTATGACAAATTTCAGAAGTGATGAATATTATCGTATAGGCTCCAATGCTGCATATTTTCAATGAAGAACCTTATTATTTTTCATTAGTTTATACTACCTACCTATTGCCACTTCTCAGGATTAGAAATCAAAGTGCAGTGTAGAAAGAGGTATGATTTACCCCCTGTATACAGAAAGCTATAAATATTCAGCCTTACAGCCTATTAATAGCCTAATGGTATGACACAACATGGCTTGTTTGGCACTGCTTAAAGATTATGTAAATGGTCACATATGAAGAGAATGACCTTTTTGAGACTGTCAGGATTGTTTTTGCCATGATGAGCCAATATGAGCCAATGTAGACATTCAAGAGCCATTCTCTTAGAACTACTGTATGTGATAAATTAGCCCTGACATTAGAAAGAGAGACTACCTGAAATTGGGCTACACCTGTTCATGTCCAGGTTTTACCAATTGCTTGACTTCTGATAAATGGAACCTACGAAAGGGAAGTGGCAGACTGGTCAAAAGTGTCTTAGCTAAGCTTCAGCATCATGCCTGCTGTGCTGTAATCCATAAGCAATGAATGAGGCACTACATTCAGTTTCCATATGGCTTGGTTGTACATGCTAATATACAAAGGCAATTTTAACAGTGTTCTTTTCCTAATGTAGTCGGGGCAGTTGAGAGCACTCACATTGCAATAAGGACATCTATTGTGAATGACACTGCTTTTGTTAAACATAAGCACAATTGTGATGCCGAGTTGATATTGACAGACTTTGTGATTCAGTGGCCTAGTCAATGCATAATTAATTTAGCTAGATCAGCCGACTTGTTGAAGGTGCTCAGATTTTTTTTTTTTTTTGCCATATTCATATTTTTACACACATTTGACGTCTGGTCTTTGATATGTGACTTAGTGGAGGTACACAATGTAACACAGGTTTTGAATACTTTTCAAAAGTCATTGTGGACTACTTTGAAGTTTATTTATTTTAACATTTTTAATTTATGGAAAATTTGTGTGTTTTGGAATGACTACAAGACCTGGTTAAATTCTTAACGTTTTAATGTTTAATTTTTCATAAAATAACATGACTATAACTCTAAGCTTTGAATGTATTGCTAAAGAACAATCTAATTCAAAGTAAAAGCATTTCCTCTTTAACTTACATTAACACTTGTGTTAAGACATGGTGAACATCATCTTCCATTGTTCATTACAATCTATAACTTGATAAATGGAACTCTTCAAATTAACTCCTGGCCCACTAAAAGTTCTGTATAGTCAGCTATGCATTTGAAAAATGTTGACATTGTGCATTGAATGGATGGTTATATTGCATCTTCTGCATTTATTTGTGTGGACCAAGTAAACAGGAATTATAGGAATTTGTTTGAAAATGTTTTGATTATTTTTGGCTATTCTGTTTATTTTAAAGTCCTAAATTACATGTATATGTTTATGGTTAATTTAGCAACTTGTGTAAGATTATGATTTTGCTATCTTTTTTGGATGCATTGTTAGGTTGACAGGCATAAGTACTGATTTGCCTTTTTAAAGCTACATTTTCAGGACATCACAATTCTCATTTTTGACACAGGAATCACAACTTCTCAGGTCAGATTTAGATCACTTTAGTATGTGATACTAAATTAGATACAGACATTCAGCATAAATATCTGTACAAATGCATATTAGATTTGGATCACTTCCAAAAGTAACTTGAATAGTCAAAACAAAAAAAAATTGAATACCATCCAAAAATTGGAATCAAGTCACCTTTAGCTACTATCTGAACATAGCCTTAACTAGCCTGTAGCTTGTAGCAACTTGCAAACTCAAACTCATCAGGTATGAACTTTTAAAGTGAATTTTACCATTGTGACATTTCTCTAGAATATTTCCTGTTGACCCTCTGCCTCCCCTATTGATAGCACTTATGTCTGTGGTAACTAATACTAAACTTGTGACAATTGTGCATTAAAATTTTAGCAGAATAAAAAAATAAAGGCAATGAGGTGCAGGAGAAGCTTTTCCCAACATTGAAGCTGAACTCATTCTACACATCTGGTAGTTCTCCCACATCCTCATTATCCTTTTGGGTCTTGCAGGTCTTTTGGCAGTTCAGCAACGCTCTTTAACTGAGTGTCCCAGAACATGCAATTTCAGATCTGATGAACCAACTACAAAGCTGATCATTGACATTTGGTTCAGTTACACTTAGGAACAACCTTGTGGTTGAGCATGGGGTTCATTACAGATGGTCCACATCTAGCTCAGAAATCAATGTAAAATTTGGATTCAAATCAAGCAAGCTGTTGCTCCTAATCCCACCCTTCCAGACACCCCTCCATTTCCCACATGATTGTTTAAGTCTCCTGTTAGAAGCACAGAACCAATAGATGATATCCCTTTGATAAGTGAGAGGCTGGAATATTCTGAATAGCTTTTTGGTACAACAAGGTTTTTCTCCATGCACTTTTCTGGGACTGAGTGTTGCTGGACTATGTAAGTCATCTGGTCACCAACTCTTGCCAAAAAACACCAGCCCGTGGCCCAAAGGCATTTTAATAAGGGACATACTGTAGTTATGTTCAACAAACTGATGACTTTAGTGTTTGTTTGAATTTATGGGCCATCTGCACTCAAGCTGTCTTTGGCATATATGTGTTTATTCTGTAGTGTTATTGAACCAGAATTTATGGATTTCCAAAATTGTTTCCAAATCAAGCAAATAGTCATACAAGCGAAGAATTAATCCTTACTTACATTTTTGAAGGCATAATTTTATTGTGTCTTTGCTAAAAAAAATAGTGAGTTTTTAAAATCCACTTTTAACACTATCACAGAAGCTTCACTATATGTTAGTAATTCATCATACAGCAGTAGTTACTATTATATAGTTTTGTATTTGTAATTTTGATCACTTTGCAGAAATCTGTGCTCACCGTGACCTTTTTCTGTTGATTACTGACAAAAAAAAATAACTAAACAAAATCCACTGTGATTCAGTGTTATATAAGAAAATAAGGAGATTTCCAAGGAGTGAAGACTTTTTGGTAGTGTAAAATGTGTGTGTGTGTGTGTGTGTGTGTGTGTGTGTGTGTGTGTATAAAGATTTACAAGTATATATTATATAAGCATTATAATATTAATATGATCTTCTTTCTATAAAAGCATTCAAATTTGTGCATGTATTGAGATATCAATTATTAGCCTGAATTGGAGGATTTGAATGATATGCAAAAGAAATTGTCCCTAGTGTGTGCATGGTGTGTATGCGTGTGTGTGTGTGTGTGCGCGCGCCCTGCCCGGTGTTTGTTTCCTGCCTTGTGCCCTGTGTTGGCTGGGATTGGCTCCAGCAGACCCCCGTGACCCTGTAGTTAGGATATAGCGTGTTGGATAATGGATGGATGGATGGATGCAAAAGAAATATAATTCCGATAGACCTTTATTTTGTGCCAGCTCCAACCAGTTTGTTTTGTGTGGTGTTAATATGCAAAGGTTGCCAAGGAGCAGACAGCTGCACTAATCTTATCGCTTCATCTGGTTTGAGCTTGGATGTTAACTGGTAAAAACCAAATGACAGTTTATATGGTAAAGGAGTCCTTAAGGCAAATTAACATGCCTTTTGTTTTGTTTTTATCATTTCTATGTAGTTGATAAATATTAAAAATTCATGTGCCATCCTACAGCATGAATACTCTATAGCAGCATTGCATGTAGCTATTTAAAGCCAGCCTACAATTTACTGTTGATACTTTTGTAGTGAAGGAGCGGGAAGTTTTACTTTTGAAAGATTAAGACATACATGGAAATTTTACTTTTTTTTCTGAAACAGTATAATTTAGTTTAACTATATTTTTTGATACTATAGTTTAATTATGCATTTCAATTTTTTTTACCTTATGTACAACACAATGTTTTATTCATGCAGCTGCATGAATGATTGTCATTTGAACACTACTTCATTTTATTAGATAGTTTATAAATTATACAGACAACTTTCATTTAAATTACATGGCCATGCGACTATGACAGTGCAAAAAATATTAGAATACTGGTATATGTGGTAAGAAATAGTGTGTACACAATGACTAGAAACATCATAACTCCTTGTATTCATCACAGAAAGGTGTCATTTCCCTGATGGGTGATTTAAAAGCCCAGTTTAAAAGGATTCAGAGAATAGTGTACCCCAAATCTACTCTAATTTGCCACTATCTTACATTATGACAGTGACATCCATTAACTGTCCAATAGCTATTCCAAATCCAGTAATCCCAATAACACAATTGAATTGCTTAATACATAAGAACAGTTCTATTGTATACAGTATGGGAGTCTTCTCAGTTTTGTAGAACCTAAGCAGTTAATTATATTTTTTTCAAACACATTTAATCTTATTTAGGATCATGGGGGACTTTCACCTATCTTGACAGCATAGGACTTAGAGTGGGAGCATCCCCACATGAGGCACCAGTCCCTCACAGGGTACACTCATTTATAAAACTAAAGCCTTGCATAAATGGCCAGAGTTTAAGTTGACAGTTGACCTAGCAAGCACATCTTTAGAATGTAATGGACAAGGCAGTGTACCCAGAGAAAAACCCGCACTGACACAGGACAAACCTGCAAACCCCACAGAAAATAACTAGGCTGGGATTCACTCAAGTTGTGTGACAACAGTGCTAGTCACTTTACCGCCAACATTATAATCGGTTAATAAAGCATTAATCATACTGGATTGGGGAGGGGAATTTGTTGAGCTGACTTTGTTCTCTATAAATAATGTATTGAATAAACCAACCTTTGAGCACTTCTGTGTCCTTGACAGAGGCAGCACTGAAATAAAGAATAGATAACTATATAGTATCTACTTGAATTTCTTCTGCCTTCTGAAATGCTGGCTAATAGTGTGTTTCCTCTTAGCAGCTGTATTTAAATGTAAATGTTAATGCAAATATTCAAAGATTCAGAAGACGTTAAATATATATTACAAAGCAGCCACATTTCAGTAGAACATTTTGCTTATCTCATAACTAATGAATAATTCAGATCACTTATTTTAGTCCAATATATGGTCTTGGGGCCCCAGAGCCTCTGCTAGCAGTATTGAGCACAATGAGCCCTCCACTTATAGGGCACCAGCTCATCAAATGGCACAGTCAATCACACTGGGCCAGTGTTCAGCTGCAACATCTTTAAGAAGAGGGAGGAAGTCCTGTAGAAAACCCACCTGGGCACTCTGGATGCTGTCTGTGTGGAGAATGCAAATTCACAAAGTACAGAACTCTGGAGCTCTAAAGTATTAGTGCCAAACTCTATATTTTTATTTTGGTTATAGAAACATCATCATTTTGTATTAGTAGTCTTAATTATGAAGAATGAAATTGGTTTGGTCAGTAAATTATTTATGTAGTTGGGCCAGTGGACAACTCTTTTATATTTTAATTTTAATAATAGCAGATTTCAAATCTTGCACTGTATTTTAGAGCCTACCGTTCTCCTTTAACTAAGTGAAGAAAAATATATATTATCATACATTCTGGCATTTTTAGGGGTTAATTCTAGCAGTACACTTTTGTCATACAGGTTGAATTGGCACAGACCTTTTTGACTTCCTATAGTTTTTAATAACAAGTAAAACAGAGATAAAGATTTGGGGATCCTCCCTGTATATTGCAAGAAAAATAAGAAAATTAGCGAGTAATCACAAAAGACTGAGTCCAAAGGAGAAATGAATGGGCAGGAAAGGTGCAAGGCCTTTATAGTTGGTGATCAGGAAGAAGCAGGTTCATGGGAAAGTGCCGGAAGTGAGGTCAGTAGGAGGGCGTGGTCAGGACAGGAAGTTGATACTGGTTTAGCTTGGCTTCCCTTCTGATGATCTGCAAAGGAAGAAAACGGGTTAGTGCACTACATCAACACCCTAGCTGACAACTTTGGCTGACTCCTATGTGCACGTGTGTGACAAGTTCTACCAGTTTCATTGACTACAAACCTTAAAAAAATAGAAAATGTTGGTTGGTGAAGTTGTTTGTTTGCTTTCACCATTTTTATTTAGCTTATGTGTGACAAATTCTGGGCATATACTAATTATGCTTTGACTGGATGTCTGAAATGCTTATTTCTACATTTTCTGTCCTTGGTGATCATAGGAGAAGGTCAGGAATAAACAAAAAATATGATTTGTTTCATTTGCTAAAACAATTCTGAGAAGCTATGAGCAACATATTTATTTTTTATCAACTTTATAACAGATTTAACATGAATTTCTCTCTATTATAAAAAAAAAAATCCTGTGGAATGAATGACTAGGAGACGATATGTGATCTTCACGTTAAGATCACGAAAGACAAATAAAAGAACCGCGAGACGAAAGAGAATGGGCAAAAAAAAAATCAGCAGTGTAAAGGAAAGCAGCACACACAGATACAGGTGTCTCAGTGTATATAAAGCGTATAAAGGACAATACGTTATAAATGAAACATCAACGAATAAAAGATCGCATTAGCGCAAAAAAAGTAAATTAATCATCAGGACCAGGCGTAATTGAAAAAATAGCAGGACAAAGCGAGGTCGGAAATAAAAGGAAAAAAGCAGAAAACAAAGTCTTTTCGCATTCGCATCATTCAATGCACAAAATGTAGATTTACACAATAATGGAACATACGCTATGACAATCTGTGGACCCGCAACAGTTAAAGCAACAATAAGTTCAATTTCAAAGAAAACACAATTCGTTCAGGTGTATATTTATGATCACGGAGTAGCGATCAGAACGCGAGCAGCAGAGACACAAAGTAGCAAAAAGGACAGCGGCTGGACAGGCTTTAAAAAGATTGAAAGGCAGTGCGACAGCACAAGGGCAAGTATTGTTTTTACAAAGGTTTTTAAAGTAAAAGTGAAAATAATGCATACGTAACAATTCCCAAGAAAATAACAATCTCTTTAAATTGTATATTGCCTGCCTAAGGTAAAGTCATCCCTGATGGAGGATTGCAGGAAATGTGGGAAAGAGGGGTCCTTTCATCGGATTAGCACTATTTCAAATGTGGAATGGCCAAATGGGGGAGGCAGCTTGATGAATGAGGACTCCAGGACTCTAAACAAATCCAAATCATATTATGTGATATCATCTCATCTGAAATTCTACTCCGTACTTCTAGAATTTTTATTTTTATACTGTATTGAGGATTTGTTCTGTTCTGTGTATTGTACTGTATTGTATTGACCCTCTTTCTTTTTGACACCCACTGCTTGCCCAACCTACCTGGAAAGGGGTCGCTCTTTGAACTGCCTTTCCCGAGTTTTCTTTGATTTTTTCCCCACAAGGGTTTTTGGGGGGCTGTCAGGAGGCAGGGCCCATTGCAGCACTTCTTGTGTGATTTTGGGCTATACAAAACATAAATTGTATTGTATATCCGGTAAAGCAAACACGGGGGTGGGCGAGTGAAGCGAGCAGGTGGCAGAGCCCCCTAGTACTTTAAAATATAATCTAGTAAAAAAACAGAACGTTTCTGGATAGCATTCAAAAGATTCAGTTGTGTAATAAGTATGGCAAAGGAAATACTGAATTGACACTTTTCAGTGAATGTAAGTTAATCTGAATTGGTTCTCTAATTGTTTTGTTTTAATTTGTCCTCTTTTCAGCAGATCTCAGCATTGTTTAGTTGTTCCAAATCACACTCTAAATGTGGCTATTTCTTTAGTCATTTCTTTAATTTTAAGAAATATTTTGAACACATTTTCAAGCTTTGTAAAATTTATTTTCTTACTTTATTATGCCTCACACTCTCCCTACTGTTTTCAAAT
This sequence comes from Polypterus bichir lapradei, assembly GCA_026402145.1. Lineage (NCBI taxonomy): Eukaryota > Metazoa > Chordata > Cladistia > Polypteriformes > Polypteridae > Polypterus > Polypterus bichir. Next base: position 75,534,860 of record JANRMT010027041.1, read on the forward strand.
TTTCTAAATAATTTGTTTTAATCCAAAAAAGACTCAGAAAAATCTTTTTTTAGTTTTGCAGATCTGCCAAAGAGTAATATACCATTTGTGTGACTTTTCAACCTTGCTGTAGCTAGCATTTTTATTTTCACTATTTGTTATTTTTTTGGCTCTTCCTGTTTTTTGATTTTTTGTTTTCATTTTGTACGGCGCTGTGGTAGAGTCAGAGTGAGCTGTCTCATTTTGTCTCCCTGTTGCTACTCCTACTAACACTGCTTAGACACATGTATTGTGCTTCCAACAAAATTGGTTAATTTTATATTTGTGCTAACTAATATGAGAAAGGTACATCCATACTCCCTAAGACATGTTCTCTCAGGAAAACATAAATTGAGTTTTTGAGAGGGTGTTTCTGCTTCCAGAAATCAATTCATTTTCATTCCTGTGCTTTTTGAAGATCCTTAAAGAGGGATTAAGTTGCTTTACAAATGTAAGCATTTATTTACACATACTCGCTGTAAAAAGCCTGTCTCCTGCTTGCAGGCAGAACAATCCAGCAGATATCGGAAATGAGCTTTGTCATAAAATACAGGACAAGGCAAAAATAAATTTAAAAATAATAGCCATCTTTTTGTACCTGCTGATACAATTTTTGTATTATTTTCTACCAGGAGGGAACATGCGCTCTGGCATATCTTTCCAAAACACCCCACCTTTTAATATCTGATTTCTCCTCCCCCCATTCCTCCCCACAGCACACACACACTCACACAGACAAAGGCCTTTCTGCCTTCTCTCTGTCAGCTTTGCCTCTAACTGTCATCCTGACTGCAAACTTTCTCCCAGAATCAATTCAAGTCAAGTTCAGAAATCCCATCTGGGGTCACGGTGGCCTTGCTTTGACTAATGAGACACTTATTATGGTGACTTGTCTTAATCAGCAAAAAGCAGTTGAATCATAAATGTTGTAAGTCGCCTTGGATAAAGGTGTCAGCTAAATAAGTAAATGTAAATGAAATGTAAATGTTAATGAGGTGATACTTGCTAAAAGTAATGCTATGCACATTTTGATTTCTCACCTTTGCTTTCATGTACATACAGTATCAGAAATCATTCTTGTCAAGGCCATTGAAAGGCCTCACTTTACATAAGTGTTGATAACAAATTTCCGAACATGCTTTAACATCAAAGTAATGTAACCCCTCAAAAACTATCCATCCATCCATTATCCAACCCGCTATATCCTAAATACAGGGTCACGGGGGTCTACTGGTGCCAATCCCAGCCAACACAGGGCACAAGGCAG
>JANRMT010027041.1:75536154-75559385 GCA_026402145.1 Polypterus bichir lapradei
CCGCAGGGCACACCCACACACCAGAGACAATTTACAATCACCAATCCACCTAACCTGCATGTCTTTGGACTGTGGGAGGAAACCAGAGTACCTGGAGGAAACCCACGCAGACACGGGGAGAACATGCAAACTCCACGCAGGGAGGACCCCGGAAGCGAACCCAGGTCTCCTTACTGCGAGGCAGCAGCGCTACCACTGCACCACCGTGCTGCCCCCTCAAAAACTAGGACATCTATATTGGCGAAATTAAATATTAGCCCTAACAAAGAGTCAGAAAATCAAGAAGGGTTTAACACACAAAAAGCATGAGATGCAGAGTGTGTGGGGAAAGGCCATTCATTACATTCTAGCCCATCACATAGAATTGAAGTCTCCTGACTGATATAACTGAGATTTTTAATTTGTGCAAGAGACACCTGGCCTTTTAAAGGCTGTTGGAGGTACAGTACTGCAGGCAGTTAGGGAAAGACATCTAAATATGTCTCCAAACATCTTTAGCTTGGCACTGAGATTAACTTTGGTTGAATGTAGAGCATGGTAATAAAACATGACATATTTGAATTTTTAAAATAAGAAATTAAAAGATAATTGACTTGTACTGTGAACTTGAAGTGCAGACAATGGATGGCCCTAGTCTAGCACATGGTGACGTCCGATATATGTCTCTGATTTATTTGTTCCTGATTTTTCTTATGTACCCTGTATTACTTCTTTGAAGCTTTTACCTCCCTGCCTTTTAATAGTACACCTCTGTTCCATACCCATATTACTGTGTGTCTGTACCAGGATTAAAAAGTAGTTTTAGTCCATGTTCAAAGTAAAACTTGAGACTATCCTTTATTATCCTGCAAACTGATAATTGCCTTCATGAGATTCCAGTCCTAACAAGAGTTATGCCATTAGTGGCCAGCAGATGCTGAGGACAGTTTCTATCCCCTGGAGAGTTTGTAAAGATGTTCTGTTCTTTGGGAGACTACAGTGAATGGTAGAATAATCATATTCATACACAAATCTGCATTTCTAGAAACAAAAGACAAAACAAATGTGAGGTATGTATGAATCAGAAAGTCAGGTACCAGAAAGTCAAAAAATAAAATTTGACTGTTTTTTTTTTAATTTATGCAGATTTGATCACTTCCTTTTGCAACTCCTAACATGATTGCATGTGCTCATGTGGCATAACCATTTCAAGTGTATGCTAACATCAATATCAGCCTGTAGCATACACGGCCATTAGTCAGTAATCCATATCCTGGTGATTACTGTCTGCCTATGCCATTGTATAGATATTGAGTCACTGGGCCAATTAACCATATATGTACATTTTTTTAATTTATTCTTAAACACGTTTTTCAGCTGCATACTACTGTATAACCTTTATATTAATAAATTGTATTATTTTCTTTTGGTTCGATTATGGTGAGAATGTAAACGAAATAAAATAGCATCGCTGTGCTTTATATATTAACTGTGGTCACCATATAATATATAAGTTTATTAGAGAGTTCAGTAACGCTTAATAGGAAGACTTTGAAGTAATTTATGTTGGTCTCATTTTTTTGTGCAGCTTTTAAGATATTTTACCTGTAAAACAACACACAGAAAAACAAAATATCAATATTCTATAATAAATACAGTCACAAAACAAATGACAATATTGTCACACAAAATATATATATGTTAAAGTATATGGCAAATGAAGCATAGGATGGCCGCTATTTAAAATGACATTTAAACTGGAGCTTGGAATAACCTATAAATGCTGTCCATTCCGTCTAGTGATCCCACTCACTCTGTCTCTGGAGTCTGGAGGAGACAAAGTCCAAAAAGCCCGAAGCTGGAGTCAGCTTTGGAATATGGTGCCTGGCCATTTTAGGGCACATTAACTCGTGCACATACTCATATTAGGCTAATGTAGAGTGTTTCACTGATCTCACACAGACATTTTTTAATGCAAGTGGAAAAATGGATTACAACATAAAAAATACCAACAAAATAAAAAGCATGCAGACAATTGGACTATGTGCAAATGTTATTCACACCTCTCCATTGTGACAATGTGCTGCCGGAAAATGTGATATGGCAATTGAAGAATTACGAAAATTTCCATTTTTAAACTGGATACATGACTTTTCTGTTTATGTGATAAAGGACCTTCTTTTCTCAGTGTATTTGGTATCCGTCAACATTGGACTGTATTAGAATAACTTCTAACTTATTTTCATCTGATTCATAATGCCTTAAATTGTGTGTTGTGTTTAGGATTTAACTTTTATGTCTGGTGGTCTAAACTGTAATGTTTGAAAATGTATTAAATCTTTTTGTTTAATAGAAGCAGTACTAATATAACTAGTGATTTCATAATATCATGTCTTTATTATAGACGGTGTGTATAGAATATTTTGGTGATAAAGTACAGTTAAGAGTTCCTGAAATGTAACGCTTATAACAAAATAAGTGTCTAAAATCTATAAATGAAAGTTGAATTTTCTTACTAATCATCTTTTCCTTGAGATTCACAGTATTTATATATTTCTGTTTTATTTAGAACCAATAAAACGTGCAAAATGTGCAGAGATTGATGTGGAAACACCAGACTCCATCCTAGTAAACACCAACCTGCGCGCCTTGATAAACAAGCACAACTTCTCTATATTGTCACCTGAGTGCCAACAGCAGCTTCTTAGACTTTTGCCAGAGGTGGACCAACTGGTTGGTGTTTTGTGATTTATTTTTTGGCTATGTGATAAAAATATGTTAATAACAAACCTTAAACTGTTTGCATTGTCAGCTTTACAATTGATATGGTCTTACTTATAAATTTAAATCTGCAATGTTTAATGTATCTGTTTATTGTACTGATTATTTTAAAGGCCACTGTAACATGATGAGCTGAAATAAATAATGCTTACTATAAATGAGCATATGGATTGTACATGTAAAGATATACACTATATTAACATATAAAAAAAGAGTAAGATTTATTTTTATCTATTTTCTTTTTGTCTGAAACAGGTTAGGATTTTTTTTCAGTTATTAAGAATTTATTTAATAAAATGAAAATATCAATGTTAGATTTTTTTTTAATTGTAGTAACATTTAAAGCTACAATAAAAACCCCTATTGTTTGTAAATGATGGATTTTATTATGAATTTTAAGTTTCCATATAGATAGATAGATACTTTATTAATCCCAAGGGGAAATTCACAAATGACCACAATACAGGTATCTGTATTGCTGTCAAAAATTAAACTATTGTAAGATAAACTACTGAAATAATCATAGTTTTTGTGAAATTGGATTCTCATTGAAAGTAACTTAGAAAACTATTGATAGTTTGCACATAGCTGAATTACCATAAACCAAATGTTCCACTTATGGAATGTACAATACTGGCAAAAGCTGTGATTCATGAAGACACCAGCTTTGGACTTTAGCTTTTATAACACAAGTAAATTCTTTCTCTCTATTATAAAAAAAAATCCTGGGAGGGAGACTAGGGAGACGAGACATGATCTTCACAGAAGACAATTTGATGTCCCGCGAGAGACACTTTAACGGCACACGAGACAAGGCAGTGAAACAACATTTAAAACAAGTTCACGGACACCTAATAAAGCAGTTGTTGGAATGCTTTTGGAAAACAGACATCATGTGCTCCCAGCTCTTAAAACAACGACAAGCAGAACACGCAACTTGCCAGCAGCAGCAGGAAGCCAGCAAATGATCTGACCGCTTCTCCTTAGCATGTGTTTAGCCCCCTCCCTTTCACAACGCGAGCGGCAGAGACACAAAGTGGCAAAAGGACAGCTGCTGTACAGGCTTTGAAATGATCAACGTGCAGTACAACAAAAAGAACATGCAGCTTGCCAGCAGCAGCAGAAAGACAGCAGATGATCCGACAGCATCTCCTTAGCATGCATTCAGCCTCTCCTCCCCTTCACAACACGAGCATTTAGAAGATTTAACCATACCTGGAGCCAGAAATAAAGGACGTATTGTTTTTATAAAAGTTTTAAAGTAAAAGTGAAAATAATGCATATGTAACAATTCCTGTGAAAATAACAATCTCTTTAAATTGTATATCCGGTGTGGAAGTTGACCCGGACACAGACAGGCAGACACGTTCATGTCACCCACAAACACGTTTATTTACAATATTTACAAAAGTAATAATGGTCACTAAGACCCAGTTGTGCACAAACACCAAAACACTCAGTCCTGGCCTCACAATGCCTTTTCTTTGGGCCGCCTCCACAGCTCTCCTGAGCTTCGTCCTTCCACCTCCCGACTCTAGCCTTGAATGAATGGAGACGGACCCTTTTATTCAGTACCCGGATGAGCACCAGGTGTTCCCGGCATTCCTCCCTTGGCCACGCCCCAGCGTGGCGGAAGTGCCGGCTGTCCTCCCGGCAGCTCTCCGGGTAACGTCCAAAGTCTTCCCCCCAGCACTTCCTGGTGTGGCGGAAGTGCTGGGGTAACAGGTCCCCAAGGCATTGGGGCGCCTCCTGGCGGTGACCACGGGCCCCTACAGGGTGGAGCTTCCATGCCCTGTACCCGTGGCCCCCAGAGCAACCCGGAAGGCAACCCCCACGTGATCCAGGCTGGGCACAGACCCACATCCGGTCCCTCATGACGTCCTGGCCGGGTCATGGCCCCTGGCATCCCTGACACCGGCAAACCAACCCCAGGGGTGGGCAAGCGAAGCGACGTGGCGCTTTTCCCCCCGAGGGTGATCTGGCTTATTAGATCCTCATTGTTGGGGACCCGAGTGGCTGGACCAGGCCGAGGAGTCGCCCACGTAACACCTGGCCGCGGCAGGTATAGGGTCATTTCCAGAGGGTGGGACTGGACTGCGTGTCTGCCTGGGAGGTTGCAAACTGGGATCCCAAGTTGTTTCGTTGTGTGGTGGGTGCGGCAGCACACTGTACCAGTGCATGCTCCCCAACTTGACTTGACACGTGTGTTAATAATTTCAAACAGTAATATGAAATGCAAACTGAAATGCTATTTTTCTTTATATTTTGGGTTTAGGGTACCAATATGCTATCTCCAGAGAATAATTATTGACATAGGATTGCTTTGTCTTCCAGTTTTAGTAATTCTAAGGACAGTGTGCTTATTTTTTTGTATACATGAGCAAATTACAGAAAGCCAATTTATGCTCAAAATTTCAACATATGTTTGTCCCACATCATGAAGATCTTGGAGAGGCTGATCCTCGACTATATGAGTCCTCTTGTGGCACACCCCTCCAGGTTGCCTATAGGACATAGATTAGAATGGGAGATACAATTATCCATCTTCTTCACAAGGCTTATTCTGTCCTGGACAAAGCTGGCAGCGCTTTGAGGATTATGTTTTTTATTTCTCTAGTGCCTTCTTTAATACCATCCAGCCATTCCTGTTAAGGGGTAAACTCAAAGATATATAGTTGAGCTTATGGGGTTCTAGATAAGGAACTATCTGTCTGGTAGACCGCAGTTTGCAAGAGTTTAGGACTGTGTCTCTGGTATGGATGAGCAACACTGGAGCAACACAAGGAACAATCCTGTTTCCTTTTCTCTTCACTCTGCACACCATAGACTATAATATAACACCAGGACATGTCAATTGCAGAAATTCTCAGATAATTTTGCACTTGTGTGTTTTTCTGATAAGATAAATGAGACAGAGTTTAAGAATTGGGTCGAGGCAGTTGTTTCTTGGTACAGAAAGAATTGTCTGCCACTTAACAACAGCAAAACCAAGGAACTGGTTATTGAGTTTTGCCGCACCAAAGAGCGTCTATGTCTGGCCACTATTCAGCGAGAGGATGTAGAGGTGGTGCACCTTTCACAAGCACTTGTGAGTCTACATCAATGACAGGTTGGACTGGTCTCATAACACAAAGAAGATATATGAGAAAGGGTTGAGCAGACGTTTTTTTTTCTTGTGAGACTGCTTTTCTTAATTTTGGATTATAACATCCTTCATATACTCTGTAACTCTGTGATGGCAAGTGTGATTTTTATTCTTCAGTATGTTGGGCCAGTAACGTCACATCAAAAAAGACCAACTAAATCAACAAGCTAATTACAAAAGTGGGCTTAGTTATGAGATACAAAAAATTAAAAGAAAACTAAGTGCCATTATGAACAATGCTCTGCACCACGTCCCTAACACACTCATCCTGAGTCCTTTCCGTACTCCTATCTATCTATCTATCTATCTATCTATCTATCTATCTATCTATCTATCTATCATTTCAACAAATTATAAAATGGTTTATATATTTTTGGCAGTAGATTTTATTATTTTCTGTTTGAGCAACCAATTGAATGTGGAACATGCACAACTGATCATATTCAATGAGAATGTAGTCCTAAAACAGTCCACAAAATAGCATAGAGAAACAAAATCAATATCTTTCCTTTTTGAACAACTTCTTGGCAGAATGTTCTCTCTAGGCAGGTCTGTTTTGAAATGCTATGCTGCCTATACCTGCATTCTTTCTCTTTCCTCATAAGCTGGAGCTGACAGCCATATCAATTTGGTATATGCTCAAAGTGTGACCTTGCAGAGTGATTTCTTCTGACAAAAGAGGAGATTTTGAGAACATGAGAAATAAAATTTTAGAACTGAAAACAGGATATTCTTTTCAAAAGATTTATATGATAACATTGTCTCAATCCCTCATCCATAGTCTTTTGTAAAAAATCCCTTAAATTCATTTTGTAAATTTATGAATTGCTGTTTATTTAAGTTCTTTGTGGCTTTCTTGCATTCAGCGTGATTCTCTATTTAACTGAAAGAATTAGATTTCATTAATGCCTTTGAGAGTTTTGAAGACATAGATTAGGTCTCCAGGTAGCCTTTTCTAATGTGGATTTATTCTTTCAATCTTTTATGGTAGCCTGTGCTCTTTACTGTAGGAACAGAATAGTTTGGTCTGTTCTATACAAATACAGCATCTTTTGGTCTTGTAGCATGAGACCATAACTGCATATGGTACTCCACATTTGGTCTCACTACTGCATAACAAAGTCTTTAAATTCATATTAGCAGTTCACTTTTATCCTTATTTATTTATAGCTGGAATGATAAGAATGTGGCATTGATATGAAGCCTAAATCTTAAAAATAAACTGCTTTCTTTTTTAATTAGACCTGATATACATTTGTAAATGTAGCACTCATTATTCACTCATGTTATCCTTACTCTTGAATGCACTTAAAACCTGTTTTTAACTATCCAGTTCTGTTTATATCATTTGGACAGGTTAGCTGAGCCTGTTAATTTTCTTTATAAACTAGTAATATCTTTGTATAGAGCAGCAACATACATAAGGCATGGAGGAGTTGAAGACAAAATGAAACTGGGCTATGGAGGGTAAAGGTGATTTGATTTTCTGCTTTTTACTGTCTGCACATTATTAGCAGAGAGCTGTCAGCAAGGAATCGCTTAACTGAATCCTGCATTGTCTGTCTTCATCACATTTGGACTGAAGGGGTCTGTAACCATAGACACAAAGACATGCATGACTTTGTGCATTTAGGTATGGTTAATTATTATATAAATTACCTGTCAGTTTCTATAGACATCCCAAGACACATTATTTATGCTAATATTAAAACCTTCTCCTGGTTCTATTATCTGTGCCATGAACTAAATGTAGTCCAGCAATTCTCCAGTCTCATGTTTTGTTATACATTAAGTGGAATTTGAATAATGAACTTGACAATTAGATAAGTGTCTAATTTTTTCACCATCCACATTTTTGCTGTATCAGACTTTAAAAATGTTAAATCTCATGACCAGTCAAACCTCTTTTGGTCAAATTATGCTTATTAGGCGTCCTTTTTTTGCTGAAACGGACACATGAATTAGCGAAGAGTTCTGTTAGATGAAGCCTTGTTCCTTTCATGACTAATTAGACAGCAGTGACATTAAGCCTCTCAGATCCTTTTTGTGGTTTATTCCACTTGGCAACTTCATGCTTCTTTACCTGGTGCAGTGAGGCATTTGACCTGTCTGGTCACTGGGTTATTTAAGAATGACGTTCTGTTGGCTCATAAAGTAATATGACAGGGTACCAGCTGTTGATTTTCAGTTGCATTTTCATGATGTAGAAATGGTCAACTTGCTTTTTACAGCAAATTGGTGAAAGAAAGAAAGAAAAAGAAAGAAAGAAAAGCTTCAGTCTATATTGGAAAGCAGTTAGGAAAGCCCCCCACTCAATTGAAAGGAGCTGTTTTGGTATATATTTTCACTCAGCGTTTTTAATTGTTTTCTTGCTTCGTGGATTTTTTCCAACAGTAAATTGAGCTTAATATTGTATGTGAATCATTTGTCATTTCATTTATTTTTTTTTTCTAGTTGTTTTAAGCTTCAACAGAAAAAAAGAGTTCCATATGACCAGATTTGAAGTAACAAAATATAATTAAATTTGGGACACTTTGGAAATATTCCTATGTGGTTTGCATTTGCTTAATATGGCATATATATGTTTTGCTTATTCATAGCTCTGTTTGGAGTCTGTGAGAGAAAATGTGACTAATACAATAGTTAATACAGAATTAAAATAAGAATATAAAGAGTAAAAGCATACTTAACGTATGACATTCAAAATTATTTTATATACTGTACCTGCTGTGGAGGGAGATCTGCTCAATGTCAGGGAAATTGCCTTCAGGAATTTCGGTACAGGGACTGGTAAGTACATTGTTGAATTTAAAATTGCTAACAAGGTCTTATTCTACATCAGAATAACAGAATGATTCCCACAAAGGGACACGTCTATAATGGAAGGACAGGGAGGGACTTGGGTTTGTGAAACAGTGAAAATTAATGATGGGGAGATAATGCTGGTTTTCATTAGTTTCTACTTTGTTTTTGATGTATCTGAACAAATCTGTATCCTTATATATGATAGTTTGGTAGTTAATGTAGTTAATTTGGTATAATCAGAGAGCCGTCATAGCACACTGCACCTGCACTTATTAAGGAGTGCTGTACAAGAAAAAAGTGGTTTGCACTATTATATTGTATTTCTGAGGTGGCAATGATAAATTGGCCATCTTGCTCTGTGAAGAAGATTACTTGCATTCTGTTTTGTGAGTTGTTTTTCCCCCATTTTTGACTACCATTTCCAGCTCAACCTACCTGGAAAGGGTTTCTTTGTAAATTACCCTTCCCAAGATTTCTTCCATTTTTTTCCTATAATAAGAAAAGAAAAAAAACAAAAAAAAAAACCCAAAAAAAACTTAGAGTCAAGGCTGGGAAATACACTGTTGTTATTATTGTTGAACACATTTTTGTTAATTTTGTATCTCTGCTACCCACTCTAATGGACAGGTGACCGAGGTGTCATCTGGCCCTTTAAAATGGAGTGCAAATTTAGAGTTGCAGGGACTCCTGGGTTAGGGGTGTCTGGATATCAGGCTCTGGGATTCCAGGGAATTACCTCTGACCTCAGAAGTTGCCCTAATGTTATATCTGGAAGTGTGTTACAGTTGAGCAGAGGTGAAAGAAAATGATAGTTTAACTGAAGGTGGAAGAGAGAGGCCATGGGTGATGATAAAGTAGTTGCACATGAGAAAAGAGAGTATTTTTATATTCATTTTAGTGGGGACGTGCATAGGGCCTCCCACCTGTGAGACTGAGATGAAAAATCTTCAAGTAAGACCAGAGGGTTGTTTCTTATTTATTTTAGTGTGTTCATGTTGTACTTCATATCGCTTTATGTGTTTATACCAGCCTTATATAATTGTATAGCACTGTGGTCTATTTGGCATATATTCTTGGTCCTAGTTTGACAGCAATGTAATTAAAGTACAGCTGGTTTTATGTGTTTGTGTTTGTGTATGTCTTCTTTTTCTCTGTCCAAGGACTGAGAAAAGTGTAATCTATAATCTATAGATTAGTAATAGTGCAATCTATAATCAGTATAATCTGATCCCTGATAACTTCAGACTGGTGCTTAATGTTACCTCTAGAAATTTTGTATTTGTGACTCCATTGCTCAGTTTGTGTTTTTTTTTTCTCTGTTTTAGGCAAGTGGTGATGGTGTTCTGAAGCTGAACAGCTCTGCTCTCAATAATGAATTCTTTACCTCTGCAGCACAGTCCTGGAAAGAGCGGCTTGCAGAGGGTGAGTAGAACAGTTTAGTTTTTCTGTGACTCTTTTTATTAGTAGCATGATGCTTTTATGCAGATAAAAGTACTTGCTGCTTTTACATTTATAGAAGTGCTCCAGAAAATTTTGAGCTTTACCAATGGATCACTGTCTGCTTTAAAATGTCATTGCACAAAGGGCTCATTTAACATGGGGGTTGTTTAGGTCAAATATTTCTACATCAGACCTTAAGCAATTTTTTTCCGTTTTCACCCAAACATTGCTGTCTTATTAAAGTGAGTTACTTTGGAATAGGTCATTAGGTTATGATGAACGATTTCCTCATCTCATCTTTTGTATTACTTTGTCCCTTTTATCATTCCAATTGCATTGACGGCAGTTTACCTAGGTAGGCCAGACTTCACTTTGCTAGAAATGGTTCTCTGCTTCTCCTGAAGAAGTTGCTTATGCCTTATACAGAATTTCATGTACCTGCCTCTAAGACAGCTTTATTATACCTCAGCCTATACCAAGGTCATCAAAATTACTTAAAAGTAAACTCAGCATTGTTTCACTTACTATCCAACATTCATGATCATAGAGATGAGGACGTAGGTCAAGCTTTGACTGATAAGCCTGTAGTTGTGCTGCTACTGCAATAAATCAATTACTCAGTTTTACAATGCTGCATATCTCCACTCATTAAAATGACCCCACAGGACTTCAACTCTACTCCATAAATCAACTTGAAGAGCCCAAAGATTATGATCTTTTAGTACCTGGAATATGCACTGTATCCTTTTGAAAAACAAGAAAACTATCCCAGAGTACATCTGTGTGATACTCAGATGTAACATTTAGGAGATTCTGTTCTTAACGTCTGCACAACAGAGAAGAGACACATTGAACACGAAACCTCAACAATACTCTACACTGTCAACAGTTTCTGCTATATCGCAGCAGTCTATCATTGTTGTCTTGCCACTGTGGAGCTCCACAACTTCCACTTTGACCTCAGCTATAGAAATGAATCTAACTCAGTCCATTGCCGATTTGGGCATGCCTCACAAGCCTTCTTTGTCCTGCTAGCAACAGTTGATGTTCATTTCATCAAAGGGTTTTTCACAGTTTTCCCTGAAGTCCTTAGAAAATGGTACTTGGTGAACCAAAAAGAAGTACCACATTTCAAACATTTATTCTACAAAACACTACAAGAAAAATAAATTTCATTACGACACAAGAAAGGGTATACAAAATAGATTTTTTCCATGTTTTTAAAAAAAGATGTCTTCAAGGTGGTTGCCATCATTAGCGATACACTCTTCGAAACAATTTCTGAATGCTCGCATGACTCATTTGGCCATTTCAAGGGGAATAGCAGCGATTTCTTAGCAAATAGCGTCCTTGAGGGCTTCAAGGTTTTGAGGTTGGTGTATGTATACCTCCGTCTTGAGATAGCCCCACAAGAAGAAATCGCATGACGCAAGATCAGGCGAACGTGAAGGCAACCAGATATCGCTGCATAGGGAGATCAGCTTCCCTGAAAACATCTCCCATAAAACTTGCATGGATCTCCACGCCATATGAGCTCTTGCTCCATCCTGTTGAAACCAGGCATTCATCCATTTCTTCCAGTTGGGTCCACAAAAAGTTCTGTAGCATTTCAATGTAATGTTCTGAAGTGACAGTGACTATTGCGCCCCCCCTTCTCAAAAAAGTAAGGGCTTACAATGTCAAATTCTGCAATTGCGCACCAAACTGTAATGCACTCATTGTGCAGAAGTCTCTGAAGTTCACGAGGGTTGGTTTCAGCCCAATAGTGAGAGTTTTGCATATTTACGCAACCATTCAAATGGAAATGTGCCTCATCGCTGCACATGACGATGGCATCTCGATAAACGGTTTGCAGAATGTTCACATACAACTCTCTACGGTTCTCCCAGTCTCTCTCAGTGAGTTCCTGCACTACTATCATTTTGTATGGCTAGAAATTAAGTTTCTCATGCAAAATCCTCCTCAAAGACATGTTGGAAATGCCAAAGGCAGAAGAATGTTTGTGCGCTGAACGTCCAGGAGACTGCAAAATTAGTGCCCTTACAGCTTGGATGTTTTCAGGCATTTGTACAGTCCAAGGACAGCCTGGAGATTTTCTGTTCAATGTTGTGCCCACCTTTTTAAATTTAGCCACCCACTGAAGAATTGCTTTCCAATTTGGGACGTCACTGTTAGAAGGAATGCCAGAGTGCGTACGGAAGGCGCATTGCATAGTGATGATGAATTCGTTGTTTTTGAAGAATGCTTTGACAGCTAAAGCATGATGCACAGTGGATCAAGGCATGTTACCGACTGAGAGCTACAAGGGATCGCCTATCAAAGGACCCCCACCCCAACCCACCTGGCTGCCTCTACCTCGCTCAATGACCTTGAGAAATGTGGTACTTCATTTTGGCTCACACTGTATAACGTCTTTCCTTTTTTTCCAGCTCCTGCTGTGTCTGTTGTGGATTTGTCCAGCTGCTAATGTTTAGTCACATCTGGGTACACTATAGTTATCAATATATTAAAGCCTTCCTTCTTTAAATTAATTGTATCTCTTATTCTGGTAGCCACTCGCAAGTCTTTGAATTGCATGCATTTAAGGCACCAACTACCTTTAGTCCATGCCTCCTTTTACTGATTCCATTGGTCAGTTTTGTAGCTAGTTTCATTATTATTGTGTTTCTCTTACTTCCCTTCAGATGCAAGAGGTGTTCTTCCAAATGTAATAGTTGTGTTTTCAGTATGGCTTGGATGACACTTGGGTGGCTATATTTTAAAATCCTAACACACCCTATCTGTCTGAGTTTGCCTGTAGTGACTTTGCAGTTCGAGCCCTCTTTTCCAATGTTTTTAGCCTAATGTCATCTTGTTGTCAGAATACAATTTTCTATGTGTAAGTCTCAGCTACCCCATAAACCAAATACTGTACCAATTCACTATTTATATTCAGGAGTCGGCTTCCAGTTGCTCAATTGATTCCATCCTTCCCCCTTGCTAGCAATGAAGTCCTCTAACTACAAGTATCAATCAGTACACAATACAATATAACATACTGCCTGCAGTAGGATGAATACAGTGCCCACATGCAAACTAAATAGTATTCTTCATGCCGCTCCTTCTCTCATTGATGCAGAACACTTGTTCACTAGCAATAAAATACAGCAAACCTAGAACATCTTTAGAGTAAGAGAGACACAACTACTTGTAGAGAATTAGGTAGTGCTCTGAGTTGAAGTGATACTGCCTATTTCTGGCTTCTATTGTTTTAAACTTCCCACAAAAGTTTTAAGCTTCTTTTCAGTGACTGAAACTTTTGTGTTTTATTATTTACAGACTTCGTACATTATATAATGTTTACATTACATGAAGTCAGGGAAAGTCAGATAAGGTCAAATAGTTTTTCATTGTAATCTATACAGCAAAAACTATTCCGACAAAATATTGTAACCTTTGTGTACTTTTTGAATTTTATAGAAAGACACAGTTCAAATAAAGTGTACAAATATATATTGCCTTTGTGTGGTGTTTTCCTCTAATTATTGTACCAACAGATAATATGACTTGTATAGTGATGACCCATTTAGCCCAAAGGAAGGCATCACACCAATACTGTACAGCATACCTTTGTCAACTTAAGGCAGATTGTGCAATTGACACATTCTTTGTTTTACAATTACAAATCAGTTTTCAGCTAAGAGACACTATGAAACGATCCCCTTAGTGTAATTTATGTGTGCATGGAAGAAGTTCTGTAAAACAGTCTATGTCAAACGTTATTAAATTCTATTACAACTGCATTTCTTCAGGGGAATTTACACCAGAGATGCGCCTACGGTTACGACAAGAAATTGAAAAAGAAAAGAAGATGGAACAATGGAAGGAGCAATTCTTCGAGTCCTATTTTGGTCAAAAGTAAGCTTTTTATTTACTAAAAAACAAAAAAGTAAACTTGGTTTAGAAGTAATAAAAAATAAATTTAGTTGGAATTAAGAAAAAAGGAAATAAAATGTCCTTCATTTCATTATTTCAACACACCATAATCTACCTAAAAGAACATACTCAATGTGCAGAAATATTAGTCTTGGTTAATAATGAATTTAAGCAGATTTTTCTATAGAAAATGTACTGAAATTGAAAATAATGTGACACGTTTTATTTCATGTCTTTTGGATATCATTTAATTGAATGGGATATTGCCATAATCAATCATGTTTAGTTTTATTTAATATGATACAAACTTTTAGCACAAAAAGCACCGGGCTGCATTTATCACAAATTAGATTAACTGTGGTGTGCAGACATAAAGATGGATTTCTCATCATCTGTATTCACAGGAATGCTCTCTTTTGGCATGAAATGGCATAATTAAATTTTAATTTTATTTAAAGTATTCATAAACATTTTACAATATCAGAAAAACATACAATATGAAATTAATGCACCTCATATACAGTAGCTAAGTCTGCCGACAAAGAAATAAGCATGTGAGTACTTTAAAATTCTATTCACATAGATAGATTTTTTTTTTTTGGTAATTTTATCTTGGGCAACGTTAAAAGCCCTAGAGTACTCTGAGTAAGTGCTTTGATAATTCATTAATGTGTATTTCCATAGCATGAGCATTTTAGCAGTTGCCAGAGCTCTGCTGACCTAATGATTATATAAACCTTCCAGAAGGAATATTTGGGATTAATATATGAAGTTTGATTGGTTGTTATATCCATATGATTTATGCTTACATGATTCTCACAATTTTAACATAGTTTGTATTAATTCTTAAGGATTGTAGTTGCTAATGAAATACCTTGAACTGAATTACCACAGTGAGTTGAAGACAAAACTGGTTTTATACTCAAATATTTAAATAAACTTAAAAGCCAACAATTGTCAAAATGCATAGGTTCTTTTTATGGGAAAATTGATATAGTAACAGCCAAATACCAGTATACATACTCTGCACAAAAGATTTGTTCATGTGCACAATACAATACAATACAATTTATTTTTTTATAGCCCAAAATCACACAAGAAGTGCCGCAATGGGCTTTAACAGGCCCTTCCTTTTAACAGCTCCCCAGCCTTGACTCTCTAAGAAGACAAGGAAAAACTCCCAAAAACCCTTGTAGGGAAAAAATTGAAGAAACCTTGGGAAAGGCAGTTCAAAATTTGACCCCTTTCCAGGTAGGTTGGGCGTGCAATGGGTGTCAAAAAGAAGGGGGCCAATACAATACAATACAATACAGTACAATACACAGAACAGAAAAAATCCTCAATACAGTATAAAAATTAAAAATTTACAAGTAGGGAGCAGAATTTAACAGTAGATCATATCACATAATATGATTTGGATTTGTTTAGAGTCTTGGGGACCTCAGCCATCAAGCTGCCTCCCCCATTTGGCCATTTCACAGCTGAGACAGTGCTGGGCCAGCCAATCCGATGAAAGGAGCCCTCTACCCCACAATTCCTACGATTCTCCATCAGGGATGACTTTACTTTGGCAGACAAAACAACTTGGCAGGTGGGCCATGGCACCAAGTGCCGTATTTGAGTACCGAAAAGAAAAATAGAATAGGTGAGGGTTAGTAACAAATTATAACGATGATATTACTTATGTTTTAGTGCTAATGACCAACAACTGAGGTGCAGTCTCTACAGTTAATCAGCAGCTCTAGTCAGGATATGTTAAACTGAAGTAGTGAGTCTTCAGCCGGGATTTAAAAGATGAGACCGAAGGGGCATCTCTTATAGTAGCAGGCAGACCATTCCACAGTTTAGGGGCCCTGTAACTAAAAGCTCAACCTCCCCCTGTTATTTTATTAATCCTTGGAATCATAAGCAGACTGGCATCTTGAGATCTTAATGTGCGCTCTGGTTTGTAAGTCATGATAAGTTCAGATAAGTAAGCCGGACCTTGGCCATTTAATGCTTTATATGTTAAAAGGAGGATTTTGAAATCTGCCCTAAACTTAACCAGGAGCCAGTGTAAGGATTTAAGAACTGGAGTTATGTGTTCCTATTTTCTTATTCTTGTAATAATTCTTGCAGCAGCATTTTGGATTAACTGGAGGCTGTATAAAGAACAGTTTGAGCATCTGCTAGAAATAAGTGTATGAATTAATTTCTCAGAATCCTGTTTATTTATAAAGCCTGTTAATTTCCCAACATTTTTAAGATGGAAGAAACATGATTTGGACAACTTTGTAATGTACGCTTTAAATGACATGCTAGAGTCAAAGATAACTCAGAGATTGCGGGCTGATTCAGTAAAATTAATGGTGATTCCAACTGAGTTAAATGATGACAGAATATTGTTGTGATCAGCGTCATTCCCTCCAATCATTAACGTCTCTGTTTCATCGGTGTTTAAAGACAAGTAGTTCTCATCCATCCACTCCTTTAATTCACGAACACAACTAATTAAAAACAACATTGGAGAAATTTCATTTGATCTAAATGAAAGGTATAACTGGGTGTCATGTACATACGAGTGAAAATTAACATTATGTTTCCTAATGATAGATCCAAGTAGCAGCATGTAAATTAAAGTGCCCTGCAGATTGTGACTATGATTATGTCATAATGACAGTCATTTTTCAAAACTGGAAGAAAATAGAAGAGTACTAGTTTTTCAAAAAAGGAAAAAGTTAAAAATACAACAAAATAAATTCAAAACTAATGGTGTGAAAACACAGAGTTTGCTATCAATTTTGACACTGCAGCTCTGTCCAAGGTATATTCTTTCATAACCCCCAGTCTTGTCAATCTGTGTTTGATGCTAATCAGCATTAGTCATGCAGAAGTCATGTGGTGGGTTGAACAAGGGACATAAAAATGGCACACTTGTTTTTCCTGTGGTGTCCTGGCATTATACTACTGAAGATAATGTTAAAGCCATTTACTCGTGATATTTTATTCTGTTTTTCACTGCCTTTTCAATACATCATCTTTTTGCATTTGCTTTTTTGTGTTTTGACCTTGTTTTTGTTTTTTTTTTTTGCATTGACAATTTGGTTTGCACTGTTATTGTCACACAACTGGCCATCATTCTACTCCCCTTCCATCAAGCCTTTGTCTCCATGCTGATATCTAAAGTTTTCGCTGAATGAGAGATGGTTGGTTGACTTGAGTCTGAAAGTCTTGAAACTGAAGAAACATTTCATACATTCATACAAGGAATGAAAAGATTTAAAATGTTTCAGTCTCTTCTGGGAATGATGAACAGCTTATCACAGTCCCACATCTATCCTTAAGCTACTTTTTTTTTACATTTACATTAACTTATTTGGCTGACACTTTTATCCATGGCAAATTACAACATTTGTGATACAATTGGTTACATTTCTTTTGGTTCTCCAATTAGAGGACTGGCAAGTCATGTGAGGGATTTGTGGGATTTGAACCTGCAACCTCAGGGTAGGTAAATAATCCATTTAAAAATGAGCAAAATAGATGAGAACAGACCCATGGAGAGAGGTGCAGGAGAGTTTTGTTGTTACTGATCAAAATAACCTGACTGGTGTTATCAGGAAATCTTTGTTTTGTGAAAATTTTATGTACATTTATGGGTGAAAAGTGGTAAGAGTCTGGGTCTGAGGCAATAGTCTTGAGGTTTGGTGTTTAAAATCTACTAGCTGCATGTGCTCCTCGGGACAAAAAACAACCTGAAGACTCCCTAACAGTTTTACTATATTCTTGAACTTGGAGAGGTGTCAGCTAACTCTTTAAGAATTAGCCATTGCAGAGGACGTGGACCCAATTACGATTGCTGCCCCACTGGCTTTCGTAAGAAGACACTGGTGATGCCATATCTTAACCGTATCACTGGCATATGAGTCCTATTAATCTTTGTCTCAAGAAAATACCTCGAGTTAGGCAATGTTTGTAGTGAAAACTACAAGCCTTGCTCTATGTTGCTGAGGTGTTTCACTTGCACATTGTTTAGCAGTGGCGTTTACTTCCTTTCGACATTGTGTCTCTTCATTTGTGTCATTAGCAAGACATCGTTGTTGCACGGTGGCATTTACTGCACACAGGTCCTTCATAGCAGGTGCCAAAAAAAATGTAAAAGTGCATGCATGTGCACTAGATGTGCATCTAGTTACTGTGGTTGAGCGTGAGCAGAACAGATTGCTCCATACACACACATGCGCACACTCACACAGGCCTTTCGTTTATATATGTCTAATGTGGATGAAGGTTTGTTGCCTATTTTACCACCTGTGGTCTTGTAGGTTTGGAAATCTTATATGGGCCCCTACCTAAAAGTTTCAGGACCAGCCTGGAGATCAAGGCAGAGCCATTATCATTACATTTCATCCAGATGTTTAATGGATATATGCAGGCACAGACAGATGGCATTGTTTTGTTTGTAAATCTGATAGCCAAATTGGAATGAGTCTATTTATCCAGAAGTTTAGGTTTCTTTACGAGCAATTTCAAAACTTCCTACGACTTCTGAAACTAACATCACTGAGAGGTGGCCATTCAGACACGATAACTGCTTTTCTCGAGCAGAGTGTCACTTTGCTGTTGTTCTTTTATTCTAGCAAGATTGACATGCAAGGATTGGGAGAATATGATTATAGGTTACCTCGTCTGCGATGGTTTTAAAGATGCTAGATTAAACACCACGTGAGCCATCTGTTTTGCAAGTCCTGCACACATCTTGTTCCGAATGGTTAGAAAATAATTCTGCTCATTTTGAAGTAACTTGTGTCTTGCTCCAATTTCAAATACATTCCTTATGAAGCTGGTGACAGCTTGTTAGCCCTGCCCCATACACCTTTAATCAGTACCTTCAAACATTTTTTTCCAGTTTCTGTTGTCTTTGTTCCCGCATGATAGCCTTTCAAGGTCATATCAAATTTTTGTACATTTCTCAATTTCCTGAATGCAAAGTAGCAGTACCTTTTTGATGGTGTGCTCCTTCATTAATCCAGGTTTTTTGATTTGAATATAGAAGCACACATCTAATAAAGAATGCATTTGATTTAATTAAGTGTTATCCACACTGAATTTAATATAGGATGTGACTAGCTCTGCATATTTATTAACATCAGCAGGTTAGAGTTTTAATGTTTTATTTTAATTCAGAGTATTACTTTTTTCTCGGCCATATCTGACTAGTACTATATATATTTTTTTTTTGTTTTAGACTGTCTTCTCATTAGCATGTATTTGTATACAAAAGCCAAAGAACAATGATTTGTTTAGAGTTACAGAAATGAGATTGTCCCTTAGAGAGATATGCCCCTTTGATGGTGGATTAACTGATTCTGGTGGTGCAGGATGCCATTTTCTCTGGTCAGAAAGGAAACATTATTTTCAAAACTTACGTTGGTTCAACTCCCTAGACACAATGCATATTCTGAAGGTTGCAGTTGATACCCTGCAGATTTTTCAGAATTTTATTGTTAGCATGCAGCTGAATGCTTACACTTACCATAAAAACAAAGAAACACTCCTTGTGTTTCTGCTCAGAAAGTCACTCAGGGTGTTGCGTCTGATCCCAGATGCCCAAACGTGTATCTATTAGGTTGTAATACCAAGCAGATTTGTATCTTTGAACATACAGAGGTTAAAGTAATATCACACATTTTAAATATTTATGGTAACTTTTTCAAACAAATCTAGAATTAACTTTTCAAGAAATAGTTTTGATTTCATACTCCATACTACAGAAAATCAAATTAAGTGTCACAGAAGGTGAAAGTCTATCCTGGCACAGTTGAATGCAATACAGGGGAAAGCCGAGTACATAGCACTGGATCTTTTACCGAACCCATTTATGAACACATTGCCACTCATTTGGGGAAAGTTTGGAATCTCAGTTATTCTGACCAGCATGTATTTGGGCATGTGGGAGGAAACCCAGAGAAACATGGCTTAACCTTGTATACTCTATACAGGAAATGTCTGAGTGAATGCTATCTACTGTGCCACCCAATGGATAATGTTGACAAAACAATTCTTAGATGTCCACAAGTATTTAGTTATTTTTCAGAACCTTTGAATATATCATAAAAGGTTCATAAATTAGTTTATTTAAAATTTAGTACTTTATCCATGCAGCAATGAATTATTTCAGGTTTGTAAAAAGAACCTAGAAGTTGATTAAAATCTACTGTAGTTAGTATGTATGCTGTGTGGTAAATGTGACGATCAAGAGTCACAGTTTTCTGTGTTTATCTATAATTACCTGTATATTCTTTAATGAGGCCATGTGGTTGTTTCATGAGTTCAGAGTCCCAGTTTTAAATCCCACACCTCAGGATTCGTCTCCAAGTACTTACATATTCCCAAAGACATGCAGGTGAGGTTAATAGGTAATTCCAGGTTTGTCATCTATGTAATGGACTAGCACCCTGTTCAGTGCTGTTTCCTGCTTTGTGCTCGACGCAGCTTGGATCAGCTACAGTTCCCAGCAATGATGATGTGGATTTAGCAGAGGACTAAATATTGCTTCTAACTTATCAGAACGTCATGACTCTTCATTCAGATAAGTCACTGTCTTATAACAATAAAATGTGGCCAGTTAATCTTCTGCTCTCTTTAGTTTAACCCTTCTCTCTGTATTCCTTAAGTCAGTGTCAAGCAGACATTGCCATTCCCCACAGGCATCAGGACTTGGTCTCTTCTCCCTTTCCCTTAAAGATTTCAAATCTTTGTTTTCGATCAGTTGCATCTTTTAAGTATGGAGATTATGGGGGTGTAAATATTACTTAATGGATGTTTAATTAAAGCTTTATGTCCCTATGTTCAATGATTCTAATTTCTTTTAGGAGTTCATCTTTTATTCAGCTTTAGTCCTTAGTCTCATCTCATTCTCACTGAGATGAGTAAGGTTATTAGAGGATAGAGTTATTATTGATAACATTTTCTGTTTTTGTTACATGAATGTAAAAAAATGGTAGGTTAAATAATCATAAAAGTCCTAAAGGAAGTAACATACTTTATAAAAATCTTAGAACACCTCTCACTTTAGTGTTTCTTTTTTGATAATGTATGTACCTTTCTTTTTAGCTCTGGTCTGAGCCTTGATGAGTCAATAAAATTGACTAGAGAACCTGAAAGCCCAGAGGATCCCACAGCTCCAACAGTAGTATCTGAAAAGGAAAGTATAAGAAAGACGGAGGCAAAAATCGAGTCTATAGAAGATCCCAAGGTCAAAGTAAACAACACGAATATCACAGAAGTTAAGAAGGAGGAGAAAACAATTTTCCCTGAAACAGCAGAATTGTTGAAAGACGCCACAACAAGTAATGAACGCAATGATGCAAAGCCTGTATCTACTCCAGAAGACCATGAAAAGAAGCTAGAACCTCCTGGGGAGACTCTCATCTCTAACAACACACCTGTAGTGGATACTTTAGAAGAGCCAGTTAAAAACAATGACGCTGAGAATGAAAGCAAAGATAAGACATCTCAGGATGTGGTACAGCACCCAGAAGAGAAACTGGAAGACAGGAGTCTTACACAAAGCCAAGAGACTGAACAAATGGAAGTTGCTCAGAATAGACTCAAGCGAAAAAGCCCCAGAGTGGAAGAAGATTCTGAATCAAGCCCAGAGAAAGTGCCTAGACTCGCAGAGCCACAACCACTTCAGACCCCTCATAAAGGTTTTCAGGACAAGGAGCAATCTTCAGAGCAGAGGGTGCCACCCCTTAAAGTAAGTATATGCTTAAGGAAATATTATCTGACCCCCCACAGACATCCAAATTAACACTGTTACAGTTAGATTCTTTATTTTGGGCCAGTGGAATAATATGCACTGTACAATATGGAAGATGGAACTGTTTTGTTTTTTAGCACTCACACTGTGCTAAACTGTGCACACTGACCTTTGTGTAAAAGGCATTTGAGCCAGTGAATGTTTGTGCTTTGTAGGGAAAGTTTAAACAAAAACAAATTTGATACTATATATTTTTATTTCATTTATCTAGTAATGCATTGTATTCCTGAACAACAGTTATAGCTGCCATTTAGATTTGTCTCAGGGAGATTTCTTTCAAAACTTGCCATTTTTTTTCTTCTATGAAATATTGAGTCTACTACTGTCAATACTGATGTTCTGGTATTTTTTTTTCCTAGCAGACACTTTATACAAGGCAACTTGGAACAAAAAATATTCATAGAATAAAATACTAGAAATGGTGTCCATAAAAAAGAGACAAAGATATTACATACTGTAGAAGGTCTGATAAATAAAGTTGTTAAGATAATTCAGTATTTGCCATCTTAAGACTTTTTTCAAGTTCATTATTATCGCTTTTTCATTCTCTTTTATGAGTCATGTTGTATGACAGTTGCATTGAAAATTCAAAAGCTATGCTGCCGTCATTTGATCTGCACTTGGGAGGAAACATTTGCAGTGCAGGTGGATGATAAGAATGATAAATCTAGTTTAGTATGTGGGTTGAAAAATGTGATCCCCTGCCATATTCAAAAATAATCTCCTGTGCTTTAGTTTTCTTGTTAGCATGGGCCAAAGCAATTAAATTTTTAATAATGAATAAATAATAAAGTTATTTTAATTTTTAACAGAAATATTAACAAAATAAATACACAGGACATTTCTGTTTTCTTAAATTATTAAATATACGGTATGGTCTCTCAGTGATTAGCAGTACTGATCTCTTTTTACTGGCTTTTAAACTTGGTTAGGATACACTGTGAAGAGTCTACATATTATTCTTATGTTTAAGCATTTTTTATATCTGCTCTACATATTTTAAAAACCTGTTGCTTAGGTTGATTAGCAAACCAAAGATTTTAACTCATTAACTGAAATGTTGTTGTACGCTGATAGGGGTCATGTACTGTGATGGTATATCTTGTATATCCAATTGATTTTCCCGAAATGACTAGATAAAGGCGTGTCTATATAAATTATAGAATATGAGAGCCATTGGCAGATTTTGATGGGTTATTAAAACTACTGGCTAAGCAGAGGGCAGCCCATAGTCACATTTTTAAGAGATGAGGGAGCATATTGCCTATTTGAGTTTAAGTAGTATGGGAAAGGTGCCCAATAATAATTTTTTATTATTATTATTATTATTATTATTATTATTATTATTATTATTATTATTAT
>JANRMT010027041.1:75559395-75575204 GCA_026402145.1 Polypterus bichir lapradei
ATTATTATTATTATTATTATTATTATTATTATTATTATTATTATTATAGTAACTTGTTTTAGCCTAGAATTATGAAGCACAGTTGAAGGTTCAAGGGTGCAGGGACACCAAAGGTCACTATAGGGATCTCTAACCTGGTAAAGTTTTTGTAAATTTGGGGCTACCCCAATCCCTTAGGCGATACCAACGATTTGCAAGATGATAACCCAAGAACAGGGTTTAAACCCACCATGAGTCCAAAGATTCAAAAAGTCTAGATTTGGGAGATGAGTATGATTATAAGTTCAACTGATTGAAGTAATAAAGGTCAGGGTAGAGAAGAGTGAGAGAGAGATAGCAATGGAGAGGTAAAATAAGGTAGTATTAAAATTGGCATGTGGATGATCTTCCCCATAAGACAGACAGTTCTCAACATCTGAGACCCAGATTTTTTTTTACATCTATTTATTTACCGTTTTTTTAACCTATGACATTAAATATATTAATTACTAATAATCTAAATAATGGTTTGCCAGTTTAGTAAACTTACAGATTCTTACACAAAGAAATGCTAATCAATATTTAACTAATCAATATTTTTAACTACAGTTTAATTTTTAAAACTTTTTTTTTTTTGCAGATTTCAGTCTCAAGGATTTTTCCCATTGCAGCCCCTGGTTGTCAGGTCTCTCCCAGGGCTCAGTTTCATGCCCACACCATCAGTCCTGGTCGAACAGGGGCACGAACTCTGGCCGACATCAAAGCTAAAGCTCAGCTTGCCAAAGCTCAGCGAGCAGCTGCAGCAGCCGCGGCGGCAGCAGCTGCCAAAGCTTCAGCTGCAGGAGGTACTGTTCCAGGACCAGGACCAGGGGGAGGTGGGTCAGAAAGTGACAGAGTCTGCCAGTCTGGAACCACAAAAGATGTTGCCATGGAACTGGGTGGGCCTGGAGGAAGGGGAGATACGAGAGGAATTTTATTTTCCAGCCCAGAATCAACAAACAAAGAATTGTCTGTCACAGAAAATCAATTCAGAACACAATTACAGCAAGTCTCCTTATCTGGATCCAACATGGGCCTGCAATCTCCAAAAAACACAACTGCTATCAAATCTGAAGTAGGAAGACCTAGCAAAGAAGCTCAAGAGAACACATTATTAGCATCTTTGAAACAAACACCTTCAGAAAAAGAGATGTCTGCCTTGCCCCAATCTACAAGTTTAAATTGTAATCCTCTAAAAGAGCAAAGAAAGGAGTTGTTTGACAAATCAGACACATTAAGAACACATACACAAATTAGGACAGTGGGCCAGAGAACTGATATCAATACAAATGAAGTGCCACCTAACACTGACAAAGCCATTGGCACGATTAAGGCATCTCCATTAGGGTGTCAGTCATCATCTACCCATATCACAATGGAGAAATCTAATAATGATGTTTCCATAATAGATGCATCGAAATGTTCTCCTCAGGCTGATATCCCTGTCCCAACAGGCCCCTCTCCTGTTGTATCAAAACAAATGACCTCAGTAGTGAACTCATCTCATAGTGCACATTTTGTTAAAGCAAGCTCTTCTATTCCAGCTAACAACCCATTGGTCACAAAGCTCCTTCAAGGAAAAGAAGTTCCACTTGAGCAGATCCTTCCCAAGCCCTTGACCAAAATAAATATAAAACCTGTTGTTGTGACCTCACAAGATAATGAAGAGACATTCAAGTCAACCACAGCGGTTGTATCTCTGGAAAATACAGAATTTTCTTCCAGAATTCTACCAGAACTGTTTGGTAGGACTCTTACTCAGCAAAGAGCCTTTGGCCTAAGCCAAGCAAGAATGGGAATTGTGGAACCAAGAACTGCTAGCAGTGAACATGGAACATATCAACATGAGTTGCTCAGTAAAAGTACAAAAGACCAGATCTTACAAACCCTTATACAGAATAACCAATATCAACAGTTTATTCCAGTGTCTCAGGCATCACAACAAGGTATATGTCACATTGACTATCCGATGGATGACTGCTCAAGCAATCAAAGGTTTTCATTGGGTTTGCCTGGATGTAAGCGAAATTCAAAGCCTGCTATGTCTGGTCATTACCTTCTTAATATTTCTACTTATGGGAGAGGTTCGGAGGCCATTAGACGTGCTTATCTTGGTACTATAGAGAACCAGTTGAAACTGAACGCCCCTTGCACGACTGTAAAGAATGAATTAAGTGAAGGTGAAGTGGTAACTATGGAAAATGAAGCACAGCTCACTTTAGAGACTACTAATGATCTGGGAACAGATCAGTTGCATCTCACAACTATCAAGAGTGAAATACAAGAAACCCCTGGCATTATGCCATATGTAAAGTCTAGCCATTCTCTTAACCAAACTTTTACTCCAAAAGTTAAGGTAGAGAATACATTTCAAGATCAGGTAACAGATGGACAGGAGGATTCTTCCTTGATACCCACTACCACTGATGTAACAGCCAAAGAAAGCAAGCAAGTAGTCCAGTTGCAAGCAGTCCAAAGTGACAGCAAGATAAGAATACAAAGAAATTCCGATCTCTATCGACTGCCAGGTTCACTAGCATTTCACCGGCCAAAGGGGAAGTTACATGATAATCCTGCAACCCTGCTTGCTTCTACTTATGGTGGCACAATCAATATGGCCTCATCACATGTGCTAAACCACAGCTCAGCAGGGCCTGCTCATTCTCCAGTATACAGCCCAGAGTCAAGCGGTGGCGGAAGTGTGATGTCCTTTTCTGTGACCGTCACTACCATTCCTGCCAGCCACACATTAGACCATGTTGACCATGGTGAGGCAACACCAACATTTCGTGAAACAGCTGGATTGGAGGACTCACCCTCAAAATGTTATTGTAGACTAAAGGCCATGATTATGTGTAAGGGCTGTGGTGCATTCTGTCATGATGACTGCATTGGCCCTTCTAAGCTATGCGTTTCTTGCCTAGTAGTTCGATGAAAACTGTGAGATGTTTTCTAACCCCACACAATATAAAAAGCTAATTGTTATCAATCAAGAGCTGTAAAGGTTTGAAACTGCAAGCCAAGCACCTTGTTCTAAATTTGTCTTTGTGAATTATGATGCATTTTGCACTTAGAGGATCAAATTCATTATTGCACAATATTTTGCTAAAAGAAAAGCATATTTTTTTAAATATGGTAACTTCTATAACTGTTATTTCTGCAAAAACCAAACATAGCATCGTTCCCTACTTTGAAAATTAATTTCAGCTACTATTTGTTAAGTTATAAAAGCTTTAAAAGTCTCAGCAGGCCTGGCTATTTCATGTTTTAATACTGCTTGGCCAGTTTTTGTGTTTCCGTTTTGTGGACAACAGTGTCTTGACTGTAAATTTTAAAATATGTTTCTTCATAATATATAGTAGACTTCTAAGTGGTAAGGACAAAAATGCAATGAAAGAAAATGTTTTTGTTTCTTTCCTATTCCTATGCACTGATCAGTATTTGTACTGCCAATAATTTATGTAAAGCATTTGGGAAATAAGAGTTTAAGTACAAGTCTTAATTACACAGCAGTATAGATGTTTGATTTTCTATAGAAAAATCTATGAAATAATTTGCATAATTTGTTTCTTCATAATTGCACTTGTGCCCCTAATTTATAGTTTATAGAATTCATTCCTTATAAAGAGGGCTAGTGTCTTTTGGAATTAAAGTTGTATAACTTGATTTCAGGATGCCTTGGGGCGGTTACGTGGTGAATAAGGCATTTATAAATGACATGAATTAAAACCTTTGGCAATCCTTTTTCTTAGACAATCTGTTCAGTACAGGGAAACCGGAGTTGAACCTTATCCTGCCAGCAGTAGACACAAGGTAGATTTCTCAACTTTTGATGGGACAGCAGTCCAGCACAGTGCATCCTCACACAAAGACACACGTGCACACCTACAAATCTGAGAAACAGATGTTTTTAGATCGTTGAAGGAAACACAAATTCACAGTGAAATGAACATGAGAACAACTTGAAAACTCCACATAGACTTGTGACTTGAAAGGATGTGGCCTATAGATTAAACAGAAATCAGTTACATTGTGCAGCCAGATAGAATATTATGTTGATTATCATTTATTTTCAAATCCTGTTTAATCCGGGTTTGGGTCCATGGTGGTTAAAGCCAATTTCAGCAGCATGAGGACAAAGTATGAATAAAAAGAGCAAGCACCAACCAGTTGCCAGGCAAGATCACACATACAGTATAACCTCACCCACCTACTGTACATCAGCACAGTCTAGAATACCCATGGACCCCGGTGCAGTTCTTGGCTGAGGTGTCCTCTGTGGGGGTTTTCACATTTTCCCAGCTGTGACGTTAATTACCAACTCTAAACTAGCCCAGCATGAGTGAGTTCAGGGTGTTCTTGAGACTGCACTATCACGGATTAATAACCTGTTTAAGGTTGTTTCCTGCCGTTTGTTGCTAGAAAAGTCTTTATTAAACTATGACCTCTAAGATACAGGGGCAATAAGAATGTCTGGAATAGTGAAAATGACTTTAACGTTTGGAGAGTTTTCCCATTCCTCAGTTGCACGGAATAGCTAAGAGTTAATAACTTAAAACAGCTACTACTTTCAAGTGCTGTAAATTTTTATATAATGAATTTCACCCTTGTCATAAGTTTGAAAATTTGAAGTTGGTAATTAGCCTATTGTGCTGTATAGGTGGCTTTAAGTATATTCTTTTGTGCTTGAAGACGACAGATCATCTGTAGACCCCTATGAACATCATAAACACCTACTCAAAAGTGATGAGCAGGGGACTTACCACTAAAAGCTTTTGTTGAAATCCTATACTTAGATATAAAAACCTTGATGTATACTTCGTTATTAGCATTAAAATATCCAGTAGGCTACATATGCTGCTGTTCACTTCTGTATTTTATTTGACAGCTTTACTTATTTTTGAGTTTGAATTTTCTTTTATGTGTTCTGTGTGTGTACATACATACAAGGAGCTATGTATATATAATGTATATGTGTGTATATATATATATATATATATATATATATATATGTATATATATATATATATATATATATATATAAAATACAGAAAGGTAATAATAAACCTCAGAATCAAAGAGGTGACCTATTTGAAATTTTTAACAACATAACAGTTAATATTACCAATTAAATCAATCTTAATGTTCTGTATATAAGTATTTAAAATAATATATTTTATCCTAAGAACTTTTACTTTCCAAAAAGATAAGAATATTTGAAAGAGAAATAAATAGACAACTTGTTAGGTAGCTGCTTGTATCTTGTTTCATTGTTTGGGATAATGTGAAAGGACTTTCTTTTTTATCCATTCAGAAATTAATTTTATGTGTGCTACTGTCTTGAGGGAGTTATTAAAATGCTTCTTTGTTTTTTAATTCACTGTCAGATGCAGGTTTAATTTAAATAATTTTGGTATCTTTTGAAAAGTGGAACACTTTATTTTTTTTAAGCACTGAGACTTTAATGACCCCAAGTAAGTTAAACAATCCATCAAGCTTTCTGAAAGCTTTCAGCATTAGTTTTATTTATTTATTTTAAATTTAAAGCTTGATTATCTTCTGCTTCAAGTCTCCTGCTGCTGTCATTAGGGTAGGAAAAGGTCATATCTCCAGAGTGCTGCTTGCACTTTTGGCCTACTTAAGTTAATTCTAACTGCTACGCCTGTGTTCAGCACTGGAATATTAAATTTTTTTGGGGATGTAATGTTTGATTGACTGCTGGTATCTGTTCCAAACCTTTACTTTTCTCATCCAGGCATTGTCTCTGTACTTTGATACGTATGGTGTAAGCTAAAGGGGTTTGACCTTAACAAATTACACCCTAAATACACTATTTGACCAAAAGTTTAAGGACACCTGACCCTCACACTTACATGAGATTGCTGAACATGCCACACCAAAATCTTGACTATTAATATGGATTGTGTCCTACCTTTTCAGCTATAATATCCCTACTCTTCTGGCAAGGCTTTACACAAGATTTTGGAGTGTGTGAGTGAGAATTTGTACAAATTCAGCTAAAGGGGCATTTGTGAGGTCAGGCGTTTGACAAGAAGATCTGGCTTGCAGTTGGGTTGAGGTCAGGGCTCTGTGCAACGTGACTCGAGTTTCTGTGCACCATGCTAGAACAGAAAAGGGTCTTCCTAGTGTGTTGCCGCAAATGTGTCAAACACACAACTGTCTAACATGTCTTTGTTTGCTGTAGCATTAACAGTACCTTTAACTGGAACCAAGGGACCCAGCTCAGACCTTAAAGAAGAGCCACAGACCAAATGTATATTATGCACTCATCCACCAAATCCAGACCATCAGACTGCCAGACAGTGAAGTGTGATTCATCACTCCAGAGAACACATTTCCACTGCTCCAGCGTCCAATGGCAGTGTGCTTTACGCCATTCCAACTGCCACTTGACATTGCACATAGAGGATCGTAGGCCTAAGGTGCAACTGTTTGGCCATGGAAACCCATTTCATGAAATTCCCAATGCACAGTTCTTGTGCTGATGTTTCTTCCAGAGGCAGTTTGGAACTCCGTTGTGAATGATGCAATTGAGGATAGGTGACTTTTACACACTATGCGCTTCAGTACTCGGCAGCCCCAATCTACGAGCTTGTGCAATCTACCAGTTCATGGCTGAGCCGTTGTTGCTCATAGACATTTCCACTTCCCAATATTAGCACTTGAATTAGAATGGTGAACATCTAACAGAGAGGGAATCTCATGTACTGACTTGTGGCAAAGGTGACATCCTATGACAGTGCCACATTTAAAGTTACTGAGCTCTTCAGTATGACCCATTCTACTGCCAATGTTTGTCAATGGAGACTAAGCATGGGTGCAGCTCAAACACCGGAACTCGATAATGTGGAGAGGTGTCCACATACGTTTGGCCCTAAAGTGTATCACAATTTTATTTTTCTTCTGGGTGATTATTCTTGAAGTCTCTTATGAATGTTTGTTTATAAGATATTACAAATTAAGTGTACACTCACTGCCAAAATCTGTGTCAATTGCTTTATCTATCTATGAGGTAGTGCTGTGACAATCTCGGAGTTCTCATGCTAACCCAAAAAGAAAGCTTTCAACTAGAGTTTTGCCAAAAATATATATTAATGCAATCATACAGGTGAAAGCAAGGACCTAAAAAGGTTAAGAATTTTAGTAAATTAAATAGCATTGATGAATTCATCTCAAAGTAATTCTGGCAGTCATTAAGCAAATTGAAAGGTGCAAGAACAATGCAAATCAAAATGGTTTAGCATGGTTGTTGTGCTGTTAAATCTTCATTGCATTTACTTTATGTTGACAATAGGCAATAAAATGTCAAGTATCAACAGTGATTTTTAGTTTAAAAAAAAAATAATAATTCTTCGCTCCACTACAACAAGGGCAATAAAAATGCTGCCACACAAAAGTCAGGAGAGGTTAATTATGTGTCAGAGTTAAACGCAGCTGACTCTTTCATTTGGCCGCCACACATTTCTGTCATGTTGAATTCTCTGTTAAAATTATCCAAACAGATTTGTTTCAGTTTTAATACATTCTGCCTCCATCCATTTCCATCACAGGGCAGGACATGGGCTTGATGCCAGTCTTGACAATGGATACTCGGCCCAGCACATCCAGTTGAGCCTGGCATTAAATCTGTATGGACACGACCTCGATAAAGACATTGGATCAATAGGCAGTCAAACCTAGGCCTGTGCCATTGTGTTACCATGCTATTAATATTTCAACAAAACATAACTTCTGTACGTATTAGCTGCAACAACCTTGTCATCTTTTAAACTGAACCGATCTCTCTAGTGCTGCTTGAGTCGTCATAGGTTTGGAATGAGCTCCAGCTTATCCAAAACCTGAGCCTCAACTCTTCCTCACTTGAATTTATCTGCTGATATTTGCCATGCGCCCCTGTGTCTACCATGGCCATAACCTTTAAGAGGAATTCACTGTGTGGTCTGGAGTGACTACCGCAAAGCAATAAATATTATTTGTCTGTGAATTATAAAAATAATCCAGACAGAACGTGTAGTTATGCAGTGGATAGTGGACTGTCCCCGCACCCCATGGGATACACTGAATATTACATATTATACAGAACAGGAGCACTTGGCACACTCTTCAGCTCGTCACTGTTCACAGTTTAAATGAAGTCCACTTCCAGGTTTTGAGCGTTGAACTTGAAGTTTTATTTCATCAAATGCACAAAAGAACATGATATGGGTAAGCAGGATCGCAATATGGAAACTAAGTAACTTTCAGGTTCAAAATTTCATACAATAAAAAGGCATGAGGAAAATCAGTTTTATGTCTTTCAAGAGACTGTTAAGCCAGAGAGTATAGTTTTAAAATGAGCATTAATATTTTTGAAAACAAAAATGACCTATATTTTGTAATACCTTTTCTAGTACATAATAAAGAAGCATGACGTGTATTTGTGTCCATTTTCTCTCCTTGTCATTACCGTTTACATGGCATTAATGTTTTGTTGCAGTACCTCTGCACTTGTCTTTCTGTAGCAGTCATTCTGCCATATTGAACTTGCCACTCGCAGGATTCCATTGACGGTAAACAGATTATGTGAAAATATAGCCATAGGAGTGCTTTTCAGAGCTTCACTTCTGTCTGTAAGTGACTGTCACTTTTGTGTTGGTGGGAGCTGTATTTATTTGCTTTTTATTAGATGTGCTGAACTGTGTTTTTCTTTTGCCTCTGTTGTTACCAATAGGAAGTTGTAAATATGCATTTATTTCAGTGTATTGCCTCCTTCAACTACATTGTGTGTGCATGGTTCATTTATGTTGAAGGTGTGATCAGACCTCATTTGTCTACTCAACTACATATTCATTATTGGATGAAGGCCACAGGATTTCACTGGCCGTGCAACTGATTATTTATTTACACAGCGTATAAACATCTTTTGAATGTTAACCTTGTGTAAATAATGTCAGAAATATGTCAAGTGATCATTACTAATTTGTGTAGTTTCTCAGTGAATGCTGTTTCTGAGATCCAACTAGCCATTGGCCTATGCTGTAGGTCAATTAACTGTCATTATTTTTCTTTTCTGTAAAATTTGACCAAGATATGTTTGATGTATTTTTATGCATTAGCGTTTTTTCACATTATTTTGTTAAGCACCATAACACCACTGAATCTCCGTTTCAAGAAACTATACATGTTGTCTACGTGGTAAATTTCTAATTAAAATCCGCATTTCTCAAGTATGAATGTTTTATTAGCACACCAGAGAAAGCCTCCATTTTAAAGCCGCATCAGAATGCAAAAGCGAATAAGTCGTAACAAAGTGCCCTTGTCAAAATTGCCTTTTAAATAAGTCAAAGATTATTGATAAGCAGGCAATTAAACACCTTTTAGTGAATCTCATTGTGCACATTTTGCAGGGAGCTTCTTAATGCTTTGAATATCAACTTGGTCATAAAAAACCAGCCTGATGGCCACATTTAACTTTAATGACTGAGGCTTGGAGTTCTCTATCTGCTTGCTTTTTAGAAGTTAAGTACAAAGATGAACAAAATGTCTTCTGCATTTCCATGCTGCTCAGCTATGTTACATGCCTGTACTGATGGCGCTGAAGGTAGGATCATACCTTTTCTATG
The DNA here is from genome assembly GCA_026402145.1 of Polypterus bichir lapradei. NCBI lineage: Eukaryota > Metazoa > Chordata > Cladistia > Polypteriformes > Polypteridae > Polypterus > Polypterus bichir. The sequence continues at coordinate 75,569,037 of JANRMT010027041.1, forward strand.
GGCTCTGCTCTAAATTCTTTTTATTGTACATTTCCATATTTTTCTTTTCCTGGAAAATGATGAAAAAACGCATTTGTTAATAAACGTATTATTTATAAATAACCATGCTCCATTATCCCTTTAAGATAAAGATAGCGCAAGCCGTCAAGTGTATAATCTATATTTGGCCTAAAATGCCCTGAAATTCTCCATTTGTAATTTTTCTGTGAATGTGTTTTCTTGAAACTTTCCTCTGTCTGTAATTGAATTAAGAAACTGAGAACTGATCCATTGTCATGCAGATCTGCCAAACCCTTTGAATTTTTTAACCAATTTGTCAATCGGTCTGTATTTCAGATGAAGTCTTTTTATTGTGTAAGCATTTAGCAGATGCTTTGCCAGGGAATCTCGTTGAGTGTAGTGCATATCTACATTTCTGGTGTATTTTTATATATTGCAATAGTTCTGAAACTGTTTGCAGCTCTCTGTACATTTAATATAAATCTTGTAATGTAGTAGTATACATTTGTAAAGAAATAAATACTGACTTTCAAGTGCAGGCTACTTGAAAAGATTTTAAATGTTAAGTCTGTGGCTTCTCTGAATGTGGTCTGATCATTCCTTGTAATAAATCGTTTTCTTGGTTAAGAGTGTGAGAAAAAACTCAAAACAAAATGTTGTTCTGAAGGATGATTGCTCTGTACCATTATGAACATTAGTGTGTGTGTGTGTGTGTGTGTGTGTGTTTCTGTAGGAGAAACAAAGCCTTTATTTCTGACTGTGTCCTTTACTTGTTCTCCTGTAAAGAATGTAAAATAGTAATCAGCACTTGTAAAAATGAAAGGTGTATTTTATCATAAAGATTTAAATTCATAATAAATAAAGAAAAAAAATCTTTTTTTTTTTTTTACTATTGTTCTTCATTTATGCATGTGCATGTTTACCAGGCAATACACTTAGTTAAGTCTTCAGCAATAACTTGTGCCTTTCCTGAACTAAGGTGCTCGTAGTTAACGGCCCCCCACCAGCAGACTTCACTGTGCGCCTTACGAAATGTGCATCCATGCAAATGCAGCCAGGCGGCACTTCTAAGACAAACGTAAGTACGTGATAGACATCTGGGGACTTTGCCCCACTGGGACGCCTGGAGACGGGAAGGACCGGGAGAGGGCAGTGTCTTCCCTGGAACGCAAGAGGGTGACCTCCCTGGATTGCTTGGGGGCCACAGAGCTTGGAAGCTCAACCGTATGGGGGGATGTGGCCACCACAAGGGGGCGCCCGGACAGCTCCGGAACTCTGGACCACACCCGGAAGTGCTGCCAGATGTTAAATGTGGAGCACCTGGAGTACTTCCGGGTGCGCTATAAAAGGGGTCGCCTCTTTTCATTCAAGGAGCCGGAGTCGGGTGGAAGAGGATGGAGCTTGCGTGTGAGGGGTGGAGGCGGCAGAAGAGAGAGTGAAAGAGCAAAATAAACGTGTGTATTTTGAGACATCTGGAGTCCGTGTCCATCTTTGTCCGGGTTCAAGGTTCACAATAGAAGGGTTGTTTCAAACAGCAATCAAAATTAGTCATCAAGCCAGCAAAACCCTTTGTTGCATTGTAATTCCCCTACTTTTTAAACATGGCGTACAGACACTTCGACAAAGTCCTGCAGCTTATCGCCAGAGTCAGTCAGGCGACTTGTTTAACATCACAATACAATCCTGTATGCCCGCCGTTTCTGTCTTCACGTTATGGATATTTAGATGGGAAGGAGGTGTCAGAAAAAGTCTTAGAAGTATGTCAAGTGCCTGTGGCAAATTCAATACCCCTTGCACCTAATTAGGCTTTTTATTCAATAGCACATAACTGCATGAATGAGCCTCCTTTTTTTTTTTACAAAGAAATTTTGAATCTAGGTCACTTGTAAAATTGTCACTAAGGATTTTTTTTTTGGTTTTTTTCTTTGCATCATTTGAGGTTTGTGCTTTAAGGTTTGTGCTCTCTGATAATGTAAGCCCTTACATTCCAAGGCCAATCTACAAGATAACCATGCCCTAAAGTTTGTATCAGACAAATGCTCTCCACATTTTTTATTATCAATACAAGCTGCAAATGAACGGCACTACTGATCTTAAGACCCAGATGAACCCTGAAAAAAAATGAAAAAAATTTTGTTAAGGCAAATCAGCCTTATGCCTCCTCCTCTCCTGTATCACAGTGGTACCGAATCTCAGGCCAGCAGTGCACAATTAGTTGTTTGAGAGTTCAAACGCATGCAGTGTGGTTACATTTTTCAGGCATTTTCACGCAGTGCTCTCCTGCTAAAGTAGAAAGGACAATGACAACATGTGCCCCTTTGACAATTATTTATTTATTTTTTTTATGTATTTTTTTCAGCAAAGCAATTTCGTCTTTAGTGCAGTTTTTCCCGCTGACGCTCCCAGCAGTAGATCAGCAAATATGGCAATTTACAGTAAGCTATCTAGAGCAACAGCCTCCAACTTCTCCCTTAAACCCTTTCATCAGGCCTGCTGAGATAATCATTCCAGCCATTCCTCTGTCTTCTCTCAGAGGAATGTACCATATGCTCCCTCCAGTCGAAGCTATCCAAGAGTATCCTCACTAAATCCCAAACCAGCTCAATGGGTGTCTTTTGAGCCAAAGCTGTTCTTCAGATTGTTGAGCTCCTCGAGTTACCACAGAAAATGATCTTCACAATGCAGCCAAGGACCTGTTTTAGACCACTCATCCCTGTAATCTACATAAAGCCAAAACCAGAGACACAACTTGGCATATAAACAGTTTTGTCTAGTTCTTACACTGCACTACAGAGGGACAATAATATTTTAAGAAGTACAAGAAAAACAAAATCAAAAAGAAAGCTAATCCGATATTTCAAACAAACTGGGATGTAATCAAAAATGGAGAAATCAGGACCGAGAGCAACAGATCAAAAAATGAGAAGCCAAAAGTTTGTGTTTTTTTTGTCAAAACTAAAAAGCAGTCAAAAATTAAAATTCAAAAAGGCAAGAGCAAGCATTTGTTAATTAAGAAAAACCTAAAACTACAGTCTTTCACACAGTGATTCAAGGCTTAACTGTACAACTTGAATAAAACGTGGCTGCTTGGGCCAATATATAAACCTTTCACCTAATAAAGTCAGCATCATAAATTCTGTGATCAAGACCCCAGCAACCAGAGGGCACATCATGGCAATGGGATTGAAAAAAAAGACAAAATTGCGTTGTGGTAAAATGTAAGTAAATTTTAAACCTTTTGTATTAAAGTGCAAAAAGCAAACCTCCCATTTTGAATCTGTGTGTCAAAGCCCTATACTATATAAAATTTGCCACAAAACTGCACAAGAATCTGTACAACATCAGAGATCCTAACAGTTATTTACTGCACACTACGCCAACATCATCTGGTACAAATACTCCCAGTAGTAAGTTGCTTTCCTAATCCATTGCTCATTCTCATGCCCCTTTGATCTCATTTACTGTATGAATTAAATCTCCAGATGTTTAAAATCTTTCTGTAAACAGTTTATCCCTGTCATTAGTAATGGATATTTCAATTCACTTTACTGAGTCGGTTCTTTCAAACTACTGTTTAAATGAATCATTTCAGTTGATTCATTAGAATCATCACTTGGATTCAGGCTGCTGGCATTAAAAAGGGGTGGGGTCTTGTTTGAATAAATCATAAATAATACATTATTATGTGTTTAAAATGACACATGCTGAAACTTCACATTCTATAACCTTGTCCTGATTTGGAAATGTGAAATATAGTGAAAATGCATAATTAAAATAAGATAAACTAGGGGGCTCTGCCCCCTGCTCAGTTTGCTCGCCCACACCCGGGTTTGGTTAACCAGATGTACAATTTAAAGAGATTGTTATTTTCATGGGAATTGTTACATATGCATTATTTTTCCTTTTACTTTAAAACTTTTGTAAAAACAATACTTGTCCTTTATTTCTGGCTCTGGGCATGGTTAAATCTTTCAGGACGTATAACGCTGCTCATGTTGTGAAGGGGGGGCGGCTGAACGTACGCTAAGGAAACGCTGTTGGATCATCTGCTGGCTTCCTGCTGCTGCTGCCAATCTGCGTGTTCTTTTTGTTGCACTGCACGTCAATCATTTCAAAGCCTGTACAGCAGCTGTCCTTTTGCCACTTCGCATCTCTGCCGGTTGCATTGTGAAAGTAGGATAGGGGGGCTGAACGCATGCTAAGGAGAAGTGCTCAGATCATCTGCTGGCTTCCTGCTGCTGCTGCTGCTGGAAGTCTGCATGTTCTGCTTGTCACTTGTTGTTTTAAGAGCTGGGAACACATGATGGAATTGTTACATATGCATTATTTTCACTTTTACTTTAAAACTTGAGTAAAAACAATATTTGGAATTAACTTTTCTTCAAGATCACATTGAATTTTGATTCTATGTTTGGACTTACATTATGACAATGCAACACATAAACTGCCTGTGTGAATATCATTTCTTTCTCTCTAATAAATAAAATTACTTTTTCGAATGTTTGTCCATGCTCTTTCTTCTTCGCTTAGTCGTTGACATGTCATCTAGAATGTATAAAATTATTGTCCTGATAAAATTTATAAGAGCTAAGAGTGCAGGAAAGTGTGTCTGGCAAAAGCATTCACACAACTGAGGTTAGATGATTGTGGTCTTGTTTGAAAATAGTTGCAAGTAGGGCGTGACTTGAAAGAATCTCATGTTAAAAGTCTCCGTCTCACAGGACTTCATACTGCACCAATGTTTTTGGAATCTTTTAATTCTCACCGGCAACACGAATTAGACGATCTACAAGTCTCTGACTTAAAGTTTAAATCTGAACAATATATTCAATCTCTTTTCGCTGTTCCCTTATTTCACCGAGTAATAATTTCTGTTTGTTTGCGCTAATGCAATCTTTGCTATCCTTTTTTATGAGACTTTAGAATTTTTGTATTTCCATTATCTCTAACCTTTGCATTTCTATCGCGCCAATGTTTTTGGAATCTTTTAATTCTCATGGATGCACCTTTTCATTGGGAAGAAGCACAACTTTTTTTTCCCTGATGGCAACATGAATTAGATGATCTACAAGTCTCTGACTTAAAATTTAAATCCGAACAATATATTCAACATCTTTTCGCTGTTTCGTTATTTCACCGAGTAATAATTTCCATTTGTTTGCGCTTATGCGATCTTTCCTATCCTTTTTTTGAGACTTTTCGTACTTCCATTATCTGTAACCAGCTCTGCATGTGTACCATGCCAACATTCTCACAGGACGTATAAGTGTCTCTCCGAGAAATTCACGTCTCGTCTCCTTCCAAGATTTTTTTTATAATAGAGAGATGTTCAAAAATTAGAAGTGAAAAACAATTGTGCCACTTGTTTGTGGGTAATGATTCAGTTCGAGAAATGAAATGAATGAGAATTATGTATCTCGTTCTCAGGTAACGATTCGAGAATAAAATGAACAAGAATCGGGTGACTTGTAGGTGGTGATATCGTTTCAACTCAAAAGAATCAAGTGAATAATACATGACTGGTGCAGTCAATAAACTGCAAAAAGGTGTGAAAGTTGAAAGTAGTGATTGTTAGAAATGAGAACAATATTTTTAATAATGTACAAACGTAATAGTGTAATATTATGTTTACAGATTCTATTTAAAATGATCCCAATAACATTGTACAAAACAAACAATTGGTACAATCTATACTAATAAACGGCAAAGCCCTCACTCACTCACTCACTCACTGACTGACTCACTGACTGACTGACTGACTGACTGACTCATCACTAATTCTCCAACTTCCCGTGTAGGTAGAAGGCTGAAATTTGGCAGGCTCATTCCTTACAGCTTCCTTACAAAAGTTGGGCAGGTTTCATTTCGAAATTCTACGCGTAATGGTCATAACTGGAAGTTGTTTTTCTCCATTTACTGTAATGGAGTTGAGCTGGAGGGGCGGAGTTTCGTATGACATCATCACGCCTCTCACGTAATCACGCATTACGTAGAAAGCCAGGAAGAGCTACAAAACGCGCTTTAGAAAACATGCATTATATAATTAAGAAGGCAGCGAAACAATTAGAAGCGAGCGACTGACATATAAAACCATATTCAGCGGCTCACGTGAACTGACGCAGTGCGCAGACAAAAAGTAACAGTTCCAAAGAGTGCTGAACAAAAACC
>JANRMT010027041.1:75580533-75674784 GCA_026402145.1 Polypterus bichir lapradei
TTAGCACTAAAACATAAGTAACATGATAAGTATAATTGAATACTAACCCTCACCTATTCTGTTTCTGTTCTCGGTACTCAAATGTGGCAATTGGTGCCACGGCCCACCTGCCAAGTTGTTTGCCTGCCTATGGTAAAGTCATCCCTGGTGGAGGATCACAGGAATCATGGGAAAGAGGGGCCCTTTCATCGGATTGGCTGGCCGAGCAACGTTTCAGCCGTGGAATGGCCAAATGGGGAGGCAGCTTGACGGATGAGGTCTCCAGCACTCTAAAAATATCAAAATCTTATTATATGATATCATCTACTGTTAAATTCTGCTCTGTACTTCTAAAATTTTTATTATTATGCTTTATTAAGGATTTGTTCTGTTCTGTGTATTGTATTGTATTGAACCCCTTCTTTTGACACCCACTGCATGCCCAACCTACCTGGAAAGGGGTCTCTCTTTGAACTGCCTTTCCCGAGGTTTCTTCCATTTTTCCCTACAAGGTTTTTTTTGGGAGTTTTTCCTTGTCTTCTTAGAGAGTCAAGGCTGGGGGGTTGTCAAGAGGCAGGGCCTGTTAAAGCCCATTGTGGCACTTCCTGTGTGATTTTGGGCTATACAAAAATAAACTGTATTGTATTATAAATCACTCAGTCCCCTATACTGGGTTTGTGAGAAAATGCTCTAGCAGCTGGTTGGCAGTGTTATGAATTGGGTTCATTTCAAATTTTTTTATGATGTTTCTTGTTATCCTTTATGGTTATTTTCGGTTCTGTTTAGAACCCACATCTTAATGTTTATTTTTAGGTGCCGAGTGTTTTTCACATCATTATTGGTTTTGTATGTAGACATCACAGCCCAATTTGTTTGTCGACATTCGGGTGTTGCTATCTGAGGATGGTGTATTAGGTCAGCTCCCTGCACTTCTAGGTTATCCAAGGTTACGGATATAAACATATCTACTTGTTGCTGTGTGCTTAACTTCTCAAATACTGTATTTACTCGTGTACCATGCGCCCTCGTGTAAGACGCACACCCTAATTTTTACAAAGAAAATCGCGAAAATCGTTTTGCCCTGTGTGCAATGTGCGTTGTGATTGTATAGGAAGCGTTTAGAGAGAGAAAGAGCGCGAGTGAGAGTGAGCGAGAGAGCGAGTGAGCCCAAGTAGAAGAAGTAAACATTACAGAATTACATTTCCTCATGTATGACGCGCACCTGATTTTCTAATGCTAATTTTCGGGAACAAATGTGCGCGTGGAACATGCATAAATATGGTATTTCTTGCGATTTAATAACTTAGGGCATCAGAATAATGTCAGTGGATTCTGATTACTGTTTTGGGGTTGGCATAAGGTAGAATTGACTTTTGGCTTAGTGTTTGACAGCGTTTCACCGCATTTAAAATAACAGTCTGCTCCTTAACATGAGTGACCCAAGGATTAGAAGAGTATATAAAGATATTGGACACCTTCAAGGGGAACTAAAAATCCTGGAAAAAATAGTGGGAGAAGTGATGGCTTCCCTACAACATATACAGAGAGAAGTAAATAACAACAACATTTATTTCTATAGTACATTTCGATACAAAGGATGTAGCTTGAAGTGCTTTACAAAGAAGTAGTTACCTGCAAAGAGAAACAAAATTAGAATAATAGTGACTAAATAGTATACAAAAGTAAATAATGCACACTTGTATAATATAGACATACATATAACTAAGAAATATAAAATGATTATATATAGAATTGTTTTTTAAGTCTCTAAATTCAAGCCCTATGATAAGGTCAGAGGTCCAGGGAGGACAGAAAACCTAAAACAAACTTCAGTTAGGCTGGAGAAAACAAACCAAAAGACCACCCAACCCCATTGAGCATTCAACATGATATCAATGTTCTTAAGGAGTTCCTGATTGTTTTTTAGGCTTTGTCTTGGACGATTTGACGCCTTGGCAAGTTGGGGTATCCGCTTTCATTCAAACATCACAGGACTTTGATCAGGTGATGGTTGTGCAAACCACCACCACAAACGAACTGGAAAAGAAAACAGAGAAAAGTAAAGATTAATAATGATTGCAGATTCTTTGAAGAGTATGATCATTCTTGGCATATCTAGTCTATTAGGAGTAGAACTAAAATAAAGCTACAAAAAAGCCACATTTATAAAAAAAAGTCTTAAAAAGATCCACAGTGTTAGCGTGACATCTCTCTATTGGTAAAGTCTTGCAGATTTTAGGTGCATAACAGCAAAAGGCCACCTCACCTCTTCTTTTATGTTTGGCTCTTGGAATAATAAGCAGACTGCTATTAGAAGATCTAAAGTTACAGCTCGGGGATGTAAGGGGACAGGCACTGCAAACCAGGAGCAGGAATATTCGGGGCTTCGTAATGGGATATCTAAACGTTTAGGTGTTGTAGTCATAGTGAAGAGCCAGCATTGCTTCACACTATGAGATATACAAGAGACCTCAAAAACTGTAGAAGTTTCCTCCATCAGTGTCACATGATATTCAAAATGCAGCCCAGCATCAGTCAATATCATAAACATCTCACCAGAAAATGTTAATCAAACTTGAAACTTTAATTCAAGCATATTAGAACATCATAAATAAATACAAGATATTAGGCTACTACCTCAACATGAATACTTCTGTCAAATTAGAAATGTTAAAGAACTTCGACAAGTGTAGCCTTCATAACTTTTAATGTTCGATGAGATCGCTCAGTTTTGCTACAACTGTCAGACCGACATTCCTGTTGATAGCTCGGTTCATCAGTCTGTGTGATCTTAAGATAGAAAACAAGCATGTTCTCCTTCTCTGGTTTCAGATGGGAACACTGAGGAGTAACGTTGTACCCTGCTGTTCTGATGGCCCATTCAGATGGTGCACTAGTGGTCCAAATGCACAGATACACACTTGACCATCTCGGGATTATCGTCTTCTAAAAAATGGGTTTGCCATAAATTACTGATTCTTCTCATTTTAGCTGCAATCCTTCCCTCCACTGTTAGTGATGTCTGTGTAGAAATAAGGTTCTATTATTTTCCTAAGAGATTTTTTTTTTTTGGTCGTTGTGCTGGTTTATGTTTGCCTTCATTTTTGATTCCGATTGTCACTGTCTGCTGTGACAGAGCTGTCAGCTCCTGCTGTATTTTATCCTGAGTCTCTTGGAGTTTGTTGTCATGGCCTCTGCAGTATTCGAGGACTAAAAAATGTGTCAGTGCACATTATTTCTTGTGTTACATTGTTGTCATACATCGAGTTAAGTTTGTTGAGCACACCAGCTTGAATTAGGAGCCTCATGCAGCCGTTGTGCTTGTCTCAGTGACGTTAACAGAGATTGCTGATACTGTGATATCAACACAGTTTACACTGTAAGGGAAGACTACTTTACTGTCAGACTGGCTTTCTGTGCTCTTAACCAGTTAGAGCTGTAGGGACTGTACCAGGGTGATGCCTAAATTGGTTTAGGGAATTACTTTAATCTGCATAATAAAATCATGTACTAAGCATCCATATGCTTTCTGAAAAGTGGCTCTTCTGTGTTGTGCTGGTCTAAACTATAAGATGGTCTGCCTTTTGTTGCCAATCGCATATCCATATGTGATGCAGATTGTCTATGAATATCTGTACTGACACCACAGCATGGGAAATTGTATTAAAGGGTCGCGGCACTAGAAAGGTTGAGAACCGCTGTCTTAGACACTAGCGTGATAATTTATTCATATTCATGATTAGGAGAAAAAAAAAAACAAATAATCATCATGCAAATTTTTTACTCAAATTGCTTTCTGAACTTTTGGCTTTCCCTCTGACTTTGATTTCTTATTAGGGATTAGGCTTTGGTGCGAAACATTTTGTCTTCACTGTTTTGCTGTGTTTCATTTCCTGGTTCTCTTAAAGACTTTGGGCAGAATACCACCTATCCTTCCTTAAGTCAATTTCTTCTACCACTGGGCAGAACCCATCACATTGCAGTATATGGATGCTAATGTTCAGCGTGACTGAGGTTGTGGCTGATGAAACAAACTTTTCTTTCACTTGACGTTTTTGTGTTTGGCTCTTCATATTAGTGATGTGATGACAGTACATTTTATTGAGGATATTTTGGAAGTGTCTAGTTGTGCATCACTCATTTTCCAGTCATACAGTGCTGTGGGTGGAGCTACTGAGTTATGTCTTTCCAGTTGATGTGTCTCTGTCATTCCAACAGATGGCACAACACAAACATTAACACTGCTTTTACAAAACCCATACCAGATGGCATACAACAGAAACATATGCATTGCATAGTTAACTGAAAACATTTATGCTGAGGTCTGTGTTGATTTCTTAGGCGGGCACATATATAACATATACTGTCAGGTGGCCAGGTAAGGACGCCTTCATAATGGAAGGACTGGGGAAGACAGCTTGCACAGGGCAAGACATCCCCCAGATCGCTAGATGGAAGACCCCATGTGGTGCAGTGGTGCCTTGGATTCCCACAGGGCATGCTGGGAGTTGGAGTTTGCAGGCTCAGCACTGTTGGGTTCCATGGGCACTGCCAGGTGGTGCTGCAGGGACTGTAGAGTCCTATTTCATTGAGCTTCCACTTCGCCCAGAAGTGCTTCCAGACCATACAGGCCACCTGAAGTACTCCTGAGTAAAACATAAAAGCAGCCTTCTGCCTTGATTTAGGGAGCCAGTACAACGCTTTCTGGATGAGCAGAGAAGGCAGTGACAGAGGGTGAGACACAGAAAAGAAGACAAAAGTATTTCTACTTGTGGTTTTATTTGTATTGTTATTGATGCCATGGGAAATACTTACAAAGAAGAGTTTCCCACAATAAAAAGTCTTTGCACGTTTACACAATGCTCCAGAGTCTGTCCGTATTGGGTGTTTTGGGAGCTGGAGTGCCCCCAGTGGCCAATTTATATATGAGATATTGGCAGCACTAAACAGATGATAATATATATATACAGTAATCCCTCGCTATATCGCGCTTCGACTTTCGCGGCTTCACTCTATCGCGGATTTTATATGAAAGCATAACTAAATATATAACGCGGATTTTTCGCTGCTTCGCAGGTTCTGCGGACAATGTGTCTTTTTACTTCCTGTATATGCTTCCTCAGTTGGTTTGCCCAGTTGATTTCATACAAGGGACGCTATTGGCGGATGGCTGAGAAGCTAACCAATCAGAGCACGCAGTTAAGTTCTCCTGACTGAGAAGCTAACCAATCAGAGCACGCAGTTGAGCTCCTGCGTGCTGAATGCAGTGTTAACCAGGAAGTCTCATCTCGCTCATTCAGCATCAACGTGTTTCGCTGTGTAAAGAGTTGTGCTCTTTAGTGTTTATCTTTGTGCATAGTCAAGCCCTTCATTATGGCTCCAAAACAATCTGCTACTGCTTCAGGGGCCGTGCCCAAGCGCAAGAAGAAGATGTTAATGATTGCCGTTTTGGATTTGTTGAAGGCTACGATTCTTTTTATTTAAAAAGCAGGAAAGGAATATAAGATCTACGGCTGCAGTGTCCTTTTAACCAGGGTGCAAAACGAGTTGTAAGTGGATGTAATAAGGCAGTAGTCTGGATGGAATCTGCTTTAGGGATTTGGATTGAAGACTGCCAGAAGAAGAACAACGGCAGTGCTACACAATCGCCTGAAGTGGCTCCTTTACAAGGGCTGTAACGCTCTCCTTTGTTGTGCAGTAAAATTAAACTCATTGTTATCGGACAAGTCATCGTGTCATTGTTGGTGAGTAACCATAATTAATTTTCTTCTTACAGTGCTTAGTACATGTACGTACGTTTAGTGTCACTGTACACACATTTACTGTATACTATTTTTCTTGCATTGTACGTATTTATTGCTGGTGGCCTGTCTATCGTAATGGCTGTAACATATGTGATATCGGAGACACTCAATATCTTTAAAATAATATTTAGGTTTTACTGTATATAAACAGTGAGTTTATATACATAATTTTAATGAATCTTACCTAATATCTAAGAGAATACAAAAGGATTATGCTGTTTAACTCTGCGGGGAATATTTATAAACAGTGCGGGAGAGTTTATAAGGGCTTAAAATATATAAAAATAACCATACAAACATATGGTTTCTACTTCGCGGATTTTCACCTATCGCGGGGGGGTCTGGAACGCAACCCCCGCGATCGAGGAGGGATTACTGTATTCCGGCAACTTCACTCATATTTCAAGATATGGAATTGGAGTTCTTGTGGCTCCAGTATCCTTGTCCTGAATCCTCCTCAATCCTCAATGGCTGCAGAGGCAGGTGTTCCTTGAGATTTGCTGTCTCATCTGGATTTGAGGTCTTACTGATTTCTTCTTGCCCAGCTCTTGAAGAAAGAATTGTCTCCACTGGAGCTTTCCTTTGTTCCAGTTTGGATTCAGTGCCATTCAGGTAATAAATGCATTGTAAACGGAGACATCTATGAATCTGAATAAAATGACAAGTGGCCAGCATAGGGTTCTTCTTTTGCAATTGTAGCCAAGTATTCACTTCTGAAAGTTATCTACACCTCTTTTTGTGGAACTGTAATCCATAATCATTTCAGGTTTATGATGCTCCATACCATAGATTCTCTTGTACCTATGCTATGTGCTCATCAGTACCACACTTTTTCCCTTTTTTAGGATCTAAGACACCAGGAATGTGTTGGCCAGGACTAGAAACTCATTTGAATTGACAGGCCTGTTCTTTGTACTGGGGTGGAGACACTGGCTTGTTTTTCTTTATTGTTCCTACCATTGTCAGCTTTCTGTTCAGGCGTTCTTGTCCCAAATTGTGTAAAGTAAAAGTAAATGCCACATGTCCCTTGATTTTTCTCAAGAGCTTCTCTGTTATTATTGTGTGGCATTGTAGGAGATTGGAGGAGCTGATGGAGGTGTTTGTGGGTGATGGTGATGTCAATGATTGGTCTGATGGAATAGGTTTTGGCTATTTTGAAACAATACCTCTAAAGTAGTGTTGTTGTAGTTTTATAGATACGTAATTTCCTTACCTGTATTGCTCTCAGGCCTAGCAGGCCCAAACACCACCAAAGTAATATAAATGTAGGTGGGTTGTCATAATGTGTACTTGAAAAAAATTGTCCTTTACAATGTTCTTCAAAGAAAATGAGCCAAGAACATCAAGTCTCAGGTTGAAAAAGAAATTTGTTGTATTTTTTTTTTGGTTTTAGTGGTCATTGAAAATGGGTGTCACAGACCAGAACTTCACACAAGGGTTAAAGCAGCAGTATTTATAATGATTACCAAATGCTTCTTTTCATGTGTGAATCTAATCTTTGCTAATTCCTTTAAGGTGTTTGAAATAAAGCCACAGATCGACACATTTCTGCAGCACTAAACAGATGGTAAGGCATACTTGTGTTGTTTTCCTCTCAGGTAGAAAATCAAACAAAACTTGACATTCTTAAGTTATACAGTATCTTTCTGCTCTCTTTCACAAATACAGTGCGCTCAAAGCAATACAACACTCTGATACTTTTAAAATATTAAAGAACTACTTTGTGTGGTACACATTGTGCTGGATAATAACACCTTGTTGGCATTAATCCTTTTAATGCTTTGTGCAATTCTTATTGCTCCAAAAGTCAGAATTTGGCTAACAGAAGAAAATCAAATTGTGTTTAGGGAGCTCCTAACAGCACACGGGGTAACCCTAGCAGGCTCGGACTCTAAGGGACATTCTAACTGTGGGGCCACAAAATGACCACAAGTGACTTCTTCAACGCTTCAGCTCGACGAAACTGAAAACAGACCAGACACCAATGTGCTCCAAAGAGCAGACAAACCTTACAAACAGAAGGTCAGACCAAGAAATGAAGGTGGGAAAGGAAGTCAAAAAGTGTGGTAAGTAGTAGGAAGAACCAAAAAGAAGCAGACCCTTCTGGAAAAACATCAGCATGAAGGGAATTTTATTTTGAATGTTTCTGAAATCGCATATGTGCAAGAAAACTGTGATGTAGGATTGGGTGAGCTCAGCAACGTGCGGTCACATCCTCTGAAAATACAAGGAGTTTCATCACAAAGAATTTAGAACCACATGGTAGGAAGATTACTGATTGCGAGTCTCATGCTGTATATTTAAAAAGAAAATCACATATGTCAGTGTTGAATAAAATGTATGCCTTCATTATAGAGTGTGATTTGTTTCTAGGAGAAATTTCTATAAATACTTTCAGCCAATTAGCACCATCAGACCACCCAACAGTACGGTGTGAGTTTCATGTAATTTATCGCTTATCATTAAATGAACTGTGTGTATACACTGTATACTGAAATGCGTACACTAGATTTTATGAAACACATACACTGTGTACTTATTTTTCACCACTTCTGTCATAAACATCAGAGGTTCTCCATTTCATTTGTCGTTTATCACTTTTTACTAGTCATTCATCACTTCTCACTCTTCATTTATCATGTATCAATGCTTACTTGTCTCTCATCACTCTGAGATTTTACTCTTAAATTGAATTCTGAGTTTGAGTTTGTCAGACAAATGCAACTTCATGGGCTGGAGGAGTTGGACTACAGTTGGTATTCATTGCATTCTGAGGTGTTTTACTGGTTTCTGCCTGTCTCACCGTCCCACAGTGCCTTTTTAATTTTGAAGTGATTGATTCATATGGCATAGACAAGTAGAAAAAGTTACATACAGTATGATCTATCCAAACTGTAAATCACCTCATCCTCTGCTGAGCCTCCCAGGGAAGAGGGCTGATCCGTGTCCCATGGATCTTCCATTCATACCACTGGAATGAAGCTGTGCCAGTCACGTTGATACTGAGCCTCCAATACAGTAAGTCTTCTTTTTTTGTTGCTATTTTAAGGTGGCAATAAATCAGCCTACACTGTATACTGGATAAACTTTGTGCAAAAATGTTATGTAAAAAAAAAAATCTGAGTGAGTTAACTGGCCAACCTGCAAACTAGACAGCCATTAAGCTGTGGAATTGTTGAGTTTTTAAACATGATTGAGTCACTGCAGCCACCATGAACCAGAATTTGATGTTAATAGTGGTGTCCCTCATGGGGACACTGCTATTTTTATTATACATAAGCAATTTTGGGAAGAATATAAGCACAAGCTGATTACATTTGTAGATGATGCCATACCGGGTGGAAGGGCAGATAATGTAGGATCAGCTAAGTTGTTCCAGAGGGATCTGGAGAGCATAGAGGCCTGGGCAGGTTTGTGGTAGATGAAATTAAATGTATGAAATAGAAATGCTAGAATTAAACACATAATAGAGGCCTGAAATATGAAAACCTTATGTGAAGAATTTAGGTGCCATTAGAACAAATGTGATGAGTACAGGGTGTTCAGTCAAGAAAAATCTACAAATGAGCTGCTATGTTTTTGAGTAATGGACTGTCATTTAGTGAAATGGTGTTTGATCAAAGCAACAAGCTTACTAACAGGGGCAACAACTGACACCCGGTTCAAGTCATGCCATGGACCCTGAGAGCAGCGGGTGAATGTGAAGATGAAGTTCTGTTGTTCTCAGCTGTAGGTTTCTATTTTACATTTTGTGGCAAGAAAAAGTACGTGAACCCTTTGGAATGGCCTGGTTTTCTGCATCAAGTGGTCATTAAATGTGATCTGGGCCTGAATTTTTATTTTCTCTTATATGAAATATAGGGAAAGTATTGTAATCATTCAAAAAAATTGACTTTGAGATTTCTTGACGTTTTAGACCACCCTGAGTCCAAAAATACCATTTTGGGAATTATGTCTGCATGTCTGTCTGTGTGTGTGTATGTACACATGATAACTTGAATACATTTTCACTTAGGTCAATCAAATTTTGCATACAGTTATTAGGTACGAAACATAGATTTCTATCCGCTTTTGGGCTAGACCCGTTAACTGTAAGTGGTACTTTTTCATTAATGCAGCTGCAGAGTCCGATTTATTCAACTTTACTTTTGTAATAATTGTTCAATATATTATTAATTTGATTTGATTTGTTGTTGATGGTTCTTTAATGTACATATTATATAAATATACAGTGGTGTGAAAAACTATTTGCCCCCTTCCTGATTTTTTTATTCTTTTGCATGTTTGTCACACAAAATGTTTCTGATCATCAAACACATTTAACCATTAGTCAAATATAACACAAGTAAACACAAAATGCAGTTTTTAAATGATGGTTTTTATTATTTAGGGAGAAAAAAAATCCAAACCTACATGGCCCTGTGTGAAAAAGTAATTGCCCCTTTGTTAAAAAATAACCTAACTGTGGTGTATCACACCTGAGTTCAATTTCCGTAGCCACCCCCAGGACTGATTACTGCCACACCTGTTTCAATCAAGAAATCACTTAAATAGGAGCTGCCTGACACAGAGAAGTAGACCAAAAGCACCTCAAAAGCTAGACATCATGCCAAGATCCAAAGAAATTCAGGAACAAATGAGAACAGAAGTAATTGAGATCTATCAGTCTGGTAAAGGTTATAAAGCCATTTCTAAAGCTTTGGGACTCCAGCGAACCACAGTGAGAGCCATTATCCACAAATGGCAAAAACATGGAACAGTGGTGAACCTTCCCAGGAGTGGCAGGCCGACCAAAATTACCCCAAGAGCGCAGAGACGACTCATCCGAGAGGTCACAAAAGACCCCAGGACAACGTCTAAAGAACTGCAGGCCTCACTTGCCTCAATTAAGGTCAGTGTTCACGACTCCACCATTAGAAAGAGACTGGGCAAAAACAGCCTGCATGGCAGATTTCCAAGACGCAAACCACTGTTAAGCAAAAAGAACATTAGGGCTCGTCTCAATTTTGCTAAGAAACATCTCAATGATTGCCAAGACTTTTGGGAAAATACCTTGTGCACTGATGAGACAAAAGTTGAACTTTTTGGAAGGCAAATGTCCCGTTACATCTGGCGTAAAAGGAACACAGCATTTCAGACAAAGAACATCATACCAACAGTAAAATATGGTGGTGGTAGTGTGATGGTCTGGGGTTGTTTTGCTGCTTCTGGACCTGGAAGGCTTGCTGTGATAGATGGAACCATGAATTCTACTGTCTACCAAAAAATCCTGAAGGAGAATGTCCGGCCATCTGTTCGTCAACTCAAGCTGAAGCGATCTTGGGTGCTGCAACAGGACAATGACCCAAAACACACCAGCAAATCCACCTCTGAATGGCTGAAGAAAAACAAAATGAAGACTTTGGAGTGGCCTAGTCAAAGTCCTGACCTGAATCCAATTGAGATGCTATGGCATGACATTAAAAAGGCGGTTCATGCTAGAAAACCCTCAAATAAAGCTGAATTACAACAATTCTGCAAAGATGAGTGGGCCAAAATTCCTCCAGAGCGCTGTAAAAGACTCATTGCAAGTTATCGCAAACGCTTGATTGCAGTTATTGCTGCTAAGGGTGGCCCAACCCAGAGTAGGACATGAGAAAAAGTTCGGAATTATCCTAGTTTATGCTTTGACAGGTTTACAGGCAGATGAAATTTAATGTACGTAAATGTAAACTGTTTAGACATAGGAAAACAAAAAGTGAGATCAGAATATACAATAGGAGGCCTGAAACATGAACACCTTATGTGAGGAGTTTAGGCAGCCATTCAGCCCAACAAGCTTGTCGATCCTATTCACCTTGATCAGTGGTCCTCAGTCACGGTCCTGGAGGGCCGCAATGGCTACGGGTTTTCATTCCAGCAAGTGTCCTAGTTAGAACTCAGTCCCTGCTGATAATGATAGTTGGTGTTTAACGCTATACGAGCGTTTCTCAACCTTTAAGTATTTGCGACCCGAGTTTTCATAACAGTTTTAATCGCACCCCCCTAACATTTTTTTGAAAGGAGCCCGCTAATACTAATTTGTTCTTTTTTAAATGATATATCATAGATGCATATTTTATTATACCTACTTAACTTTTATCGACATTTATCTAGCTCTATATTTATTTTTCTAGTATCAGAATGTAGTTTAAGTTAATTTGTTTTGGTTTCAGTAGATGTATTTTTCATATTTTTGATTCTTGTTTTCTTTTTTCACATCTTCGCGCCCCCCTTTTTGTTACTTCGCGCACCCCCAAGGGGGGCCCGCCCCACAGTTTGAGACCCACTGCGCTATACCTTATTAGTGCTTTCATTCATCAAATACAAATTTTAGTTACTTTGTAGATCAGAGGTCCTCAATTGCAGTCCTGGAGGTCTGCCATGGCTGCAGGTTTTCACTTTAACCAATTTCTCAATTAGAACCCTATTATTTACTACTAAAGCAATACTTTTTTGGGCTTAATTTGTGTTCTCTTGCCTGTTACTATTCAGAACCCTTATTTGCCTAATTTAGATTTTAGCAGCTGCATTTAAGTTTTAATTGTTGCCTGTTTTCTCAATCAGACATTAGTTAATAATGAGATGCAGATAACCAATAAACCAGCAGCTCTCCAGCTCACGTGCTTACCATGAAGTATCTGTGATAAAAATGTTTAGAAATGAATGAGAGGGGAATTGGAAGGACCATTAAGTTTAACTCTGTTCTGGTCCACACAACACTGGGATAATGTTCTCACAGAATGAAACTCTACAGTGCAATTAAAATTGCTCTTGGATGAATGCAAGCATTAACAAGCTAAATAGTTAAATAGCAAGTTTCATTCTCAGCATCGACTGCTGTCTAATTAGGAAACTAGTTGGAATAAAAACCTGCAGCCGCTGCGGCCCTCCAGGACCGTGATTGAGGACCGCTGACCTACATTGTCTAAAATAGTGGACTTATCATCATCTACATCCAGACAGTGCACAGAAGTGGCTGAGAAACTTAATGTGATGTTTGATTATATATCACAATGTGTGGAGTTCGAGTCAGGAGAGGTTATGCTTAAGCTACTTAACACACTAGTGAGGCCTCACCTGGACCACTACGTGCAGTCTTGGTCTCCATATTACAAAAGCAGCACTAGAGAAAGTCCAGAGAGGAGTAACATGGCTGATTCAGGGACTATATGAGGTATTAGCTATGAGGATAGCTTGAAGGAGTTAAACATTTTCAGTTTAAGTAAATGGCAAGACTGAAGTGTTTACAAAGCCTTAAATAATCTCACTCCATCTTATATATCGGAATGTCTGACACCTTACACTCCAAATCGTAACCTTTAGATCTTCAAATGAGTGTCTCCTTAGAATTCCAAGAGCAAAACTTAAAAGAAGTGGTGAGGCGGCCTTCTGCTGTTATGCACCTAAAATCTGGAATAGCCTGCCAATAGGAATTCGCCAGGCTAACACAGTGGAACACTTTAAAAAACTGCTAAAAACACATTACTTTAACATGGCTTTCTCATAACTTCATTTTAGTTTAATCCTGATGCTCTGTATATTCAATTAATTATCATTACTATTCATGGTGGCTCCAAAATCCGTACTAACCCCTACTCTCTCTTCTGTTCTTCTCCCGGTTTTCTGTGGTGGCAACCTGCGCCACCACCACCTAAACAAAGCATTGTGATGTTCCTACATTGATGAATTAAAGGCCAGAAGTCCACATGACCGTCACCATCAAGTCCTTCCATGAGAACCCTGAATACAATGAGGACTGATTGAGGTCATTTATGTTAGGTAGAATGCCCAGAGGGGACTGGGCGGTCTCGTGGCCTCGGAACCCCTGCAGATTTTTTTTTTTTTTCTCCAGCCGTCTGGAGTCTTTTTTTTGTTTTTTCCGTCCTCCCTGGCCATCGGACCTTACTCTTATTCTATGTTAATTAGTGTTGTCTTATTTTAATTCTTATTTATTTTGTCTTTTTTTCTCTTTCTTCATCATGTAAAGCACTTTGAGCTACATTGTTTGTACGAAAATGGTGCTATATAAATAAATGTTGTTGTTTAAAATTATGAAGAGAATTAGTACAATGGATCTCTTTAACAAGAACATGGGGACACAGTTGGAAACTTGTTGAGGACAAATTTTGCACAAATGTTAGAAAGTTCACCTTTACTTTGAGTAAATTAGCAGGTAGTGTGGTGAAGGGTAGGGACCTTCAAATCTCGATCTCATGTTATTTTAGACAATTTATGTGAACAGGACAGAGACGCTTATTGGCCTCTTCTTGTCACAACTGGTTCTAAAGGACAGGTGGCCTGCTTTCAATTGCTCTTCAAATACAAGACAGATCTCACACTCACGTTTTCCACTTCAAACAAAAATAAGAGAGTGTTTCATACTCACCTTCATTGTGAATATAAAAGAAATCACTGTAGAAAATAGCATAATAGAAAAAAAAGATGGTTAGTGGGTGGGAAAACAGCATTTGAAAATGTTATGAACATCAAGTCCCACTCTGCTGCATTTTGTACCCTGCATGCTGAGCTTTTATGCCAAAGGTGTGCCGTTGTAGTAAAGTAGAAAATTGGACCTCCTGAGACGGTGTAAAGTGTGAAATGTCATCTCATATCCTGCTGACTGGATTCTTGCCTTTTCTTTTTCACTCTCTTAATGGAGTACACCTCCCCATTCACTCAGAAATTGTTCAATTTGAAGACAAAAACCTCTGAAATCTGGTCATCTAGAGCATAAGACAAGCTCTACTTTGTAGTTAAAATGAGAATGGAACCTTTCCTTATGGTAACGGATTTAACAAGTTGGTTATTTTTAGATTCTTTGTGACATATGGATAAAGCTCCATGTTTATGCAAAGAACTACAGCCGCCCACTATTTATCCAGAACTGAAGATGATTTATTCTTGACCTTTGACTGCACCGCCTGCCAGCACATTATGTTGCATTATGATACATTGGTTTTGGGGGGGCTAAAAATGAGTTGTTGTCTGTTTCAGTAGTGGACTGTGCTTTAGACAAAGCAACACGTTTACTAACAGGGAAAAAGTGACACCCAGCTGAAGCCATGCCATGTATTCAATGGGGGGGTCTGACTTGCTATGCATACTGAGTGCGGAGGGTGAGTGTGAGGATGAAGGGCTAAAGGCCTCCACTTTCAGCCATCAACCGTTCAGCTGCAAGTTTCTAGTTTACATTTAGTGGCAAGAAAAAGGTTCAGAACACTTTGGAATGGCCTGGTTTTCTGCATTAATTGGTCATAAAATGTGCCCGTATTTATCAAGCGTATCAGAATTACTAAAAGTCTGACTAGAGTAAGAATTTGTCCTTCCACAGAGTTGGGTGTAAGAAGAAGATATGAAGCGTCTCAGCCCCAGTCCCACCAAAGAGTAGGAGGCCACATCTGAAAATAAATGAAATCCACAATTATCGCCACACCCTGCTGTAAATTAACACTCATGATAACGTTTTGTAGTTTTCTGATACTAACACTGAAGCTTTACCTCAAAGAAAATCATAATAATATTCAAAGCAGAAGAAGAAGAGGGAAAACAGAATAAGGTAGGATATTGTGCTAAGCTGCATGTACAGTTAGGCCCATAAGCATTTTGACAGCGGTACAATTATCATTTTTGGTTCTAGGTGCCATTGTAATTTATTTGTGTTTATAGCCCTAAATAACCAGGCTCATCTCTATATTTCTTATAACTTTCTTTTCAAATATTCCATCTCCAGGTCACTCAGAGCCTCTTCTCAGTCCCTTCTGGTGATACCATGTTCTCAACGCATAGTGAGTGGTGATCAAACTTTTTCAGTGGCTGACCCCAAAACTTTGGATTGCCTTGCAGCTCCCAATGCTCTGATATTTAAATCAAGCCTAAAGTCCCACTTTTACATTTGGCTTTTGAGGTTGCAGTGTGAAGTATTTGTTTATGATGTCAGTCAAGTGGGATTTTATGGAAGGAATTTGGTCTGGCTTTGTGAAGGACTCTCTAGTGCTGATGATTTGTGATGTTTTTAGTGTGGGTTTATAGTTTATATTTCCTCTTCCATGTGGTTTTTACTCTGTACAGCACTTTGGTCAGCTTTTGCTCATTTTTAATGTGCTTTATAAATTAAAAAGAGAAAGAAAAGAATGCAGGCCCATGCCATGATGCTCCCTCCACCGTACTTCACTGTGGAGTTGATGTTTTCATGTTGATATGCAGTGCTTGTTTTACACCATACATATTGCTGAATATTCTTCCTGAACAACTCATCCTTTGTTTCATCAGTCCACAAAACAATTTCCCAATTGTGTTTTGTCAGAGATGTTTTTGGCAAACATCAACCATGCAGTTATGTTTTTTTTGGAGAGCAGTGGTTTCCTCCTTGGTGTCCTGCCATGGGCGCCGTGCCTGTTCAATGTTTTGTGTATGGCAGGCACATGAACAGAGATGTCTTTAGCTGTTACTCTAGGATTCTTTTTTACCTCATTAAGCGTTCTGCATCATTTCTTTCCAGTCACTTTGGCTGGGTGCTCACTTCCAGGCAGAGTAGCCACCACGCCAAATCATCTCCATTCCTATGCAGTTTGTCTGCCTGTGGACTGATGAATGTCCAAACTCTTTGAAATTGCTTTATAACCACTACCAAGCTTAATGCTAATTAACAATTCTTGATGATAGATCTTCGGAGATCTTTTTGTGAGGCTTGCTACACTTCAGAAGATGCTTCTTGTGAATAGCAAAATGATTTTTTTTTTTTTTTTTAACGGTCAAAGTATTTCCAAACTACATGTCCATTTTTGCTTCATTGATTCGACTCCAGTTAGCTTTTTTTAAATCAAACTCCTAGGGTTTCACATACTTTTTCTAACCTACACCTGTGAATGAGGTGTTCAATATGTACAAGAACAAAGCAATTTTTTGTTCATGATTAGTTGAACCAGACCATATTTGTTTGTTATTGTAACTTAGATGAAGTTCAGACCATACTTTAAGATAATTTTATGCAGTTTGCAGTTATTCCCAAAGGGTTTCTCTATTTTTTCCTTGCCACTGTGTTCTTGTCAAATCAATGAGATATTCCTCTAAGGTAAGACCAGATGGAAGGGTAGGTGTTAACATCCACATGATATCCCGATCTCTGTCAGGACATCAGTAGTCCTAAAAGAGATGGACCAGGGTAAACAAGGAGGCAGACATGACTTTATTGTGCAAAAACATTGTTCAGTGTTTATTTGAAGTGCCAAGAGTGCATAAAGTTTTATAAAAAAAATGTATAAACCATCTTGTTTACAAGTAAATCAATAAACGTTAAAAATACCATTAAAAGCAACTCTAGTTTGTGACCTGGTTTTGTCATTACCAAGAAAAATCCCTCTTGCAAAGCCCGTAGAGCACAACTGAATCCTTTTCAGAGCCCTCTGTGACTTCTCTCCAGCTGTCCTCCTGCCCCTTCATCGTCGCAGCGCACCACATGTTTCCTTCTCTCTCATTCTGCCACCTCAGTCAGTACCCGCAGAGAGATCACCCTGCCCGAGGCCTTGCTGTCTCCTCTGCTCTTGACCTGTGCTGTTCTCATGGACTTGTCCACAAACACCACCCCGGTATACTTCGATTTCCACAGCTTTTCAGAAGTTAATCTAGCCGGTCTCGACGGGTACATCCCAAACATGAAACTAAATTCTTGTTCTCTCGATCTTGACTTCCTTTATTGATCCCTTCTCCTCAGTGCTTACCTCTAACAATGTATATGGACTCCACTAACTGCAGCTGCTGCTCCTAAGTTGCCACCCCACTAAATGGCAATAAATCAGTTTAGATGGCAGTGCCCACACTGGTTACGCCAGGTAAGATTTCTGGCTGACAGAGAGAGAGAAAACCAGAGAAAAAATCGGCAAGAGCACTCAGAGATCTGGAGTGGTTGTCCTGGAGTATACAGGGAGCGAGGAGTGTCATCCCAGAGAAGGGGTCAAGTCCTCTGAGAAACTGAAGGAGCAGGGGAGATCGAGGGCTCATGTGGACTCTGCAGTTATTAATGGCAGAGGGAGAGCCGGGTGTATTAAAATCTAGTTGTGGTAATCAACAGAGGTGGCATGGAGAGAGAGAGAGAGAGCACTGAGGAGATCATGTTCTGAGGAGTGTCAGCTCTGCTAAACATAATGGAGAACAGAGAGAAACAAATAAAAGATGTCTGTTAATGCAGGAAGCATGGCTGAGGACTGTTGGTGAAATCTGCTGATCCGCGTGCATTATAGTGAGCAGAAGGGAATAATGGTGAGTCACTGCAGGAAGGAGGAACTCGGTGAGACTGAATGCAGAGCACTGTGGCATCAGAGAGGCGAGGGCAGAGAGGAAGGAGATTATCTAAGTCTTCATCAGAGCGAGGAGGTTGTGTTAGTCTGCAGGTACCGGCTGAGGAGGCAAAGTGTGCTGTGGAGAGCTGCGATGAGAGGGACTTGTCCCAGTGTTCTGGCAATGGCATCGGAAGAATGTCATAACTGATTTTACAATACTCTAATTCTATTTATTGCACTCTAGAGAACACTGCTTTATGGACACAATTTCATTGAAGATTTATTTATTCTATTTGTTGAACTGCGACACTTTAATTCTGTCTACTTAATAAACAGCATACACTTTTAAACAGAAAGTCTGGTCTGCTTTCTCACTTGATCTGGTCCAATTTTGGTCAAGACTGTTAGATATCCTAGTAGAGGGTGGTGGTGTCCTTGGCTGCGGGTATCGAGGCATCTCAATCCAAATAAACATCCAAAGTTGTTTAAATGGTGCTCCTGCAAATGTGAAGCTGTACTAATGCAGCCAACACTGCTAAATCACTGTGGATTGTTTGATCTGGGACTGTGCAGTAGGAATGTGTCTGACAATCGTCTTTAATTCCAGAAATTCACATCTTACAAAACAAAAAAATGAATGTCTGTCTCTTTAATAGGCCCAGGTCTTTGCTTACATTGTGACTTGATGCCACGGCCTTCAGTCTCCCCATCTGAGGACCCTTCCATCATGGGATATGCCATCTCCAAGGTAATCCTGTGCTATTAAGTCAACTGCTGTCAAGCGTGTGTTTGCACACATAAGGATTATAAATATTGTCTCTCAGGTGTGTGTATAATTACCGTACTTATGTTAAAGATGTTAAGATTTGCATTGGGTGTGACGAGGATGGATAGGATTAGAAATGAGTACATTAGAGGGTCATCTTAGGTTGGATGGTTGGGAGACAAAGTCAGAGAGACGAGATTGCGTTGGTTTGGACATGTGCAGAGGAGAGATGCTGGGTATATTGGGAGAAGGATGCTAAGGATAGAGCTGCCAGGGAAGAGAAAAAGAGGAAGGCCTAAGAGGAGGTTTATGGATGTGATGAGAGAGGACATGCAGGTGATGGGTGTGACAGAACAAGATGCAGAGGATGGAAAGATATGGAAGAAGATGATCTGCTGTGGCAACCCCTAATGGGAGCAACCAAAAGAAGAACAAGAAGATTGTTTTCTTGATATTTTCATATTTATGATTTGCTATATGGGCGACACCATTCTGTGGAATTTCCTGTGGTGGTGGCGGCCATATTGTTTATGACAACAACACTCTTTGCCAGTCATGTGGATCCAACATGTGATATCATTTGGGTGGGATATATGATGTCGTCATGCCAAAGACATAAAGGATGGCGGAGTGCAGCAATCACTGGGATACATTCAAAAGCCGTGATGCATACGTAACAAAGACCAACATAAATGAAATATCACTTTGTAAAACTTGATCAGGAAATGAAAAAAGGGCTAACAAGTTGACTGGTCTGAGAAAGCACAGTAGATACATTTTTTTTTTCCTGGTGCCAATGTAAAATTGTGGCATTATTTTAAATACACTAATTAAATTCATTTTGTTATTGAGTAAAACTTATAATAAAAATATATTTTCTCTAAAAGAAATCAAGTTGAGTTTCCTCATATTTGGCACATAGACCAGAAAATTTGTTCTGCATGCCAGCTGCATGAAAACAAGCCTGGGCCTAAGAAGATCTCGCAGAATATGTTGCAATCAGATGTCACAGTTTCCACTTCCACAAATTGTTGAGAGATTTTCAGATGCTTTTGGTTCAACATATGGAAATTATTTTTATGAAAGATAAATGTTATGCAAAATATGGCTATTAAAAAAAAAAAAATAACTGAAAGTGGAATATTTTGTTGTGGTGTGATTCATGCTGATATTTCATTCTTATTTCAGATGCCTGCTATCCACTATTTACAGTTGTTATCTTTGAATATGCTTGTATTTGGTGCTTCGGGTCCCAAGATGTTTTATGAAATAACTTATAGGTGACATCCGTATATGGATCGTCTGTGGTGAGCTAACTCGTATGTGGCAGCAAGCTGAAATCATCAGGTAACAGGGTGAAAGTTAACATATTGCTGATTTTTATTTATTTGGTAAATTTCCTAATTTTTTTTTTATCTTTTTCCCCATTAATCTCCCAATTAGGGCCTCCACGTGTGAACTGCAGTGCTCCATTTATACTCTACCGGCTTGTCTCAGTCCTTAACCGAGGCTTTAGATGACTGTGTCTTGCTGTTGCTGTGCTTTTGCTATTTGGCTTCCTTTTTGCGTTTCCCTCCTTTTCTTCACACTGTAAGTGCATGATTTGAGGAAAGGATTATTAGGCTAGGATTTTAAACTTTCGGATTTGTTTATTAACTTTGATTGTTGCCTTCTGTTTTGTCTTTGTTATGCCAGAGAAAGAAACTGGGCAGAGCTAGAGATGAAAGGACCCGGAACATTGTTGAATAAAAGTTCAAAAGACAGGATCAGGTTGTCAAAGCCAAACCTGTAAACTTGGCACATACTGTAGTCAAGGATTAAAGCAAAGCATAGTTAATTAGAAGTTCTTGAAACAGCAAATGTATATAAAGTTACTTATAGGATCTGCAGTCTCTGATAAGCAGTAAGTTCACAGTGCTGACCTGTATACTGTTGTGTCTGTGACGTCCTGTGCTGAGCGTCTCCGGCTGTCCATACATACAGTAGTTAGCAACTGCAACCATAAAACAAAAATGTCCAGAAAATGGTTGCACCAAATACAACAACAGTGGAGTCACAATGGGAAGTTAAATACTCCAGGAATGCACTGTATGAGTTACATTAAACATTTGAGTTTTCCAAATAAAAAACACTGCTATGAATTTATATTTTGCAGTGTTTTTCCCCACTTTATTTGGGTTTTTATAGGCGTAATTATAGGGTTTTTTGGGGGGATTACTGAATCTATTTCTTGTGTTTAATTTTTAGTTTTGAACTCATTTTTCAACCATTTTAAAATATGGCATGTCTTTTCCAATGCCATTTTGTTTTTCATGGGAGACACCATTTTGTTGGGGTCATTGCTATAACAAGATGACTGAAAGTCATTGGGTTAACAGTTCAAAGGTCAGCGTGACACATTTCCTGATTATGAGACTGCAGATAAAAACTTAAACTGCTGGTGAGTGTTTTGCTTCACTTCTTTATCATAAATAACAGACCTCAGAATTTTTTTTTACCAACCAAGCTTTTGGGTCATGGTGAAAGATAGGACACGTGCGATTGGGAGGCAGCTAAAGGGCCTGAATAATGGTAGTTTCACACCAGACCAAGGGGTGGCAAGGTGCACTGACTTTCTCTCTCAATCCTCTGCAGACCATCCATGGGAAATCCAGCATGGTTCTGGTGCCAATGATGACGTCACTTCCGGTCCCGCCAACAAAACTTCTGGCACAAATGATGATGTCACTTCCTATCTTGGCCTTTAAAGCCATCATCTTTACAGCCTTAAATCAGTTCTGTTTTGGACTCTGACCTGTGAACAACTCACAACAAATTACCCATTTGCAGCCAGGGCATAATATAGAGGTGGCTGTCCAAAACCGTTTTGATGTCTCTAGTTCATTCTTCTTGTCCCGTTATAAAAATCCACTTGTCTTTACCAGCAGGCATAGCACTGTAGGACAGGCTGGCATTGCCCATTTTGCTATGCTTTGGCACCCAAGAACTGCCAGACACGCTTAATTCCAGCAAGACTGTCAGTTTTCTGCACAAAGGGCCTCTTTGGAATTTGGGCCTTATCTGATAAACATCCTAGAGATGACTCTTCAAGGCAACATCTGAACACCGAAGTTAACAAACAAAGAACCATCACATGACAATGAGCAACAGTGATGAACAAAGCGTTGTACAAATTGTCAACCACAAAGGTTGGGCTTATGTGCACCCAGGAGAGCAATGGCAAAATGTCTACTCTTTCCTTTAAAAACTGTTGCTAGCACTAGATCCGTACTATGTAGACATGCTCACTGCTCTCAAACTGACTGTAACTTCTGCTCTCTATATCTGGGGTCCCATTGCGTAGGGTGTAGCCATAACAAAGGCTAGAGCGATCCCTTTTATTCTCAAGTGCAATCTGGTGGAAGACTTGTCTGTATTGGTGTTAAGTGAGATTGTTATTGGTCCAACACCTGCTAAGGAATAGCAAGTACACAAGCAAGAGACAGAAAGTCCATGAAGGTTATGCATTCATCTTGCTAAGATGAGATTTGAGCACCAACTGCCTAGCAGGTATAAACTCTGCTAGAAAAAGAGGACATTTCTTGTGTGTAAACCCTTGAAGAGAATACTGCAGTACCATCCACAACCAGAAGGTGTGATCAAGGCAAAGAAGGACAAGAGCTCCTGAACAAAACAAGAAAACCACGGTGAGCATCCTTTCACATGGGCAAGAGAAAGCCAACCAGGAAAGTAACAAAGTATCACCTACACTAATCCATAAGTACACCAACTTTGATTCCGAGAACTAGTAGTTATAACTAAGTAGTTAGGATAAAGCCAACCAATGTATTACAGTACTGGTATCACTGTAACTGAAAGTACTAACTGAAAGTACAAAGTACTAACCTTTGCGAAGATAAAAATATAACAGCTAAAAAGTTCTCTCCCTAAATCCCATAGAATGTTTAGGTCTTACACACACACACACACAAACTGCATGTTAAACCAGTCAAGGCTACCTGTGAGTAAATCAAAGCCCCCTTCACTGTGTAGGCACTAGAAACTTCATAACAAGCTAAAGAACTTATCCATCTTGACCACATGAGTTGAATGATCATAATTCAAAAGTTATGTGCCTAAGTAGTTCAACTAAGCTAGCATAAATGTATGTTTTGTAATTGCCCTTTATTTCTCTAAGTACATATCTCTACATATATAAAATCCAACATCTGTATGTCTATCTGCTTTTCACGAGAGAACTATTTACGGATTTAGATCAGGTTTTTTTCCTATAATTTGCTTGCTGGAACTTCTCTCATCACGCTAAGTATCAAAGCTCGCTTGCGGCACTGATTTATTTGCACAAATCTGTGAGAGACACAGCGGGCCTAGGGGAGGGGAAAGTGGGTGGAACCTCAGGAGTAAGGAGTTGGGTGGGGCCCTTCTCACTAACGTGCCAGCCTCCGTTCAAGTCACTGTAACTCGTGCCACGTGTTGGAGCAGACCTCTCCTCTGCTTGTTCAGCAGACATTATCATCTAGAGATTGTTAAAGAGTAACATTTGATGTTTTTGAGAGAGAGATCAAAGCTACGTGTGTTTTAGAGGGTAGCTGCTGATCAGCAGGGATATCACAGCCACATTCTCTACTCCCCATGTGGGGGACGCTCTCTTGTCAGAACTGAACACAATCAGATACAGTGGCAACATTTGACGTTAGAGAGTACCTACCTTCCGCTTGGCCAGAAATACATTTTTTTTTTTATTGACTTTTAAAGTTTGTCTTGTTTCACTACTACATGGGTGGACAGCTAGTATATCTATATACACTTGCATGTAGGGTGGCGCAGTGATAGCGCTGCTGCCTCGCAGTTAGGAGACCCAGGTTCACTTCCCGGGTCCTCCCTGTGTGGAGTTTGCATATTATCCCTGTGTCTGTGTGGGTTTCCTCCGGGTGCTACGGTTTCCTCCCACAGTCCAAAGACATGCAGGTTAGGTGCATTGGCGATCCTAAATTGTCCCTAGTGTGTGCTTGGTGTGTAAGTGTGTCTGTGTGTTCCCTGCGGTGGGCTGGCACCCTGCCTGGGGCTTGTTCCTGCCTTGCGCCCTGTGTTGGCTGGGATTGGCTCCAGCAGACCCCCATGACCCTGTGTTAGGATATTGCGGGTTAGATACTGACTGACTTGTATGTATCCATCTTCTGTTGTCTTTGTGTCATAAAAAAAAATTTTTTGTTTTTTGCAGCAAGCACATTTGTTTTTTTGTAAATAGTCTAACACCATGTCCAAACCACAACAGAGAGAGTGAAAGTTAATTCATATAGACTTTTGCTGATTTATGAACCTCATTCATAAATTGCACACATCTCTTCTCTTTCTGGCATCTTGACTGGAAGGTGAAACAGGGAATCCTGGGTGGGCAGAAGTTAAAAACCCTCACACACACTTCATTAAGTTGGCATTCCTAGGTGGGTAATTGATTAACATCAATCAATCAATTCTCCTTTTCTCTCCATATACCAACCATAAAAGGGGCAGAATGACTAAATAAATAACTGAAAAGCTGCAGATACTAACAGATCTAAGAAGATTGGTTTTTTTTTCGTGCCTTTTTTCCATGTACTGACTTCTGCTTGGCTACTGAATATTCTTGTAAATCACATCTATAGTAGCCATTCTTTCCTGACATTAATTCTCTTTCAAAATAAAAGCCTTTGTTACGTATTACAGCATCATACCAAAATGTACCATATACTGTAAAAGAAAGAATAGTAGACTGAGTAAACTCAGACATGGAGATTTTTGTGTACATTGTTCTGTATAAATATTTTTCCTTGTATTTGTACTCCATTTGCCAATGATTTTGTTTAAAGTATTTGTTTTGCTTGAAACTGTAAAAGTAAAAAGTCCCTTCAGGCTTAGGCAGTAGGAAAACAGCTAAAAGAATTGCTTTCTTTAGTGACTGACACCTCAGCTAAGTGATGCTGAGCTCAGCTGTGACTGGCATGACTCCTGGGATGGTTGTAATAAGATCCAAGTGCCTTTTTTTAAGCTTATAATAGAAATAGTGTCTGACACGAGCAGAGTAATTTGTTGTGTCCTGCGTAACCCTTTAGTCCCCTGTAGTGATTCCTGTTGAATCTACAACAGAGCAATGAATAAAGGTGACCCCTAGTCAGCACCCTGGCGCATTTTCTTTCTTGCATCTGAAAAACTTCTTCCAGGGTCCCGGTCAGACATACTTGAGCTCTGGCCCAATTAGTTGTCCACAGACATTGCTCCTCATGCTAATTCCTCTTTCATTTAGTATCTCTTCCTTGACTGACTGTTGGCCACAGAAGTTGCAGACAGATCACTTTTAGATTGACTTAAATACAAACTGCATCCAGTTGCACATTCATCAAAAACAAAGGGCCTGTGTGATAGCTAACAGCTCCACATTGATCCTGTGATGAGGGTTTAGAAATCTGTACTTTGAAGACTGATAAAACACACCGTGTGCTTAGTGGAGATGGCAAGGTATGGTCATGATAACAGGAGTGTATCTGAAGAATTCTGTGTCAATAGTTCAGTTATAGGGTAGTTAAGCACTCCTGGGAATAACAATAAGAATTTTTCCACAGGTCACACTGATACAGAACTGCTGTATTCAAGCTCCTAGGGAGATGTTGCTGTCTCTGATCTGCCCACGACTGCCTTCCACCTCTTCTTTGGTACTTCAGTTAACCCTTGGACCGGCTGATTCCCGATGTAGTGAAAAAACAGCCGAGGGTGACAGCTATGAAATGTGGAAGAATTGTTGAAAGTTTAAAGAAAAGGTCAGTAGCCAAATCTGTTGAGAAAGTTTAAAAGAGATGATGAGTGTATAAATGAAAGCAGTGAGAGTATAAATGAATGGAAACAGTTGTCAATGAAGAATATTACTAAGCATAAAAATCAAATCTAAATGAAAAGAAACACTGAAGGTAATACGCCAGGGGCTACACAAACGGAGAGGTCAGAGAGATGTCATCGAATGCATCCGATGATGGCCTCATCTCATTTTCCAAAACCGCTTTTCCTGATGAAGGACACATTAGCAGCAGTGGACACTTCATCATCCCCAGCCACAGATTCCAGGTATTCCAAAGCCAGCCGAGAGAGTGTGCCTTGGATTTACCATGGGGTCTCTGCCCAGTGGGAAATTCCTAGAACAGTTCTGGAGGTTCTGCCCTGGGGGGGCATTCTTACACCATGTCCAAACCACCTAAACTGGCTCCTCTTGATCTGGAGAAGTAGCGACATTTCTCTAAGGCCCTCCCAAATCGCTGAGTTTCTCACACTACCAGCCCTGCCACCCTGTGAAGAAACCTAATTTCTGCTGCCTGTCCTTGCAATCTCATTCTTTCGGTCATTACTCACAGCCGATGACCATAGGTGAGGACAGGGATGTAGATTGACTAGTAAACCACGAGCTTTGTCTTTAGACTTGGCTCCCCAGTGATGGCCTAATAATTGAAGTTTTCAGTTATTGTAAACTGTAAGGAAAATAGCAGGGAAAGAGAAAAACTGACCAAACCGAACCAAACCAAACCAAACAGTAAGAAGATAACAACCATCTGACTAATTTGACTAATTTGTTTTATTTAATAACAGGCATAATACTTTGAATCACAGTGTACTAAGAGATAAAAACTGGAAAAAGTACAACCTCAGTCCTTAAGCCCAATGTCTGCTGAAAAGGAAGAAACCATTAATTATCCATAACCATTAAAGAACTTTCAACTTAATCATGAATGCAGAACATAACTTGAAGAAGAAGCAGGCCAAGTGAGCTCAATCCATAAAGCACTGGCATAATGTGCTGCTCTGCCTTTTATTTCCTGAAAGCCCTTCAGGTGACTGCGCAGTAATTACTGGCTGCACTTGAAGTGCCATTGTCAATTAGCGGCCTGTGCCTATAAGGCCCCTGTCTTACTTCACAAAATAAATATCAATTAACATAATTAAAGATAACATGCAAAGAAAAGCACAAGAAAAAAAATGAAGACCAGACAGACTGTGATAATATGGTACTTATTTTTAATTTTTTAGTTTCTCCTTGGCCTTTAAAAGTAATGAAACTAATTTTCGGGGTTTAGAGGTCAAGGAATTTGGTTGTCACGTTGGTTTTTGAATCAGACACTGTTGTTAATTAAATACGTCTTCCCGCAGTGCCATGTTGTTTTCATTATGGGCACTGTTATTTCCAGAACACCTAATTAAGGACACATCTCACAGAAGTCGTGCTAAGTGACATCACCAGTGCAATAACTTATAAGCCAGAAGTACCAAGTTTCTGGAGAGAACCTAATAACTAGCATTATTGTTTGAGATTTTAAAAGAATCTCTGATTTTTGAACTCTTTTCTACCAGTTGACTAAGAGTTACACCAAATGTTTTGGCTTTTTTACTATTTGGGTTTCTGACATTTTCAATATGATTCTCTACTTCTATATAGCGCCTGACCCGGCACAGACTGACACAGAGGCACGTGTAAAATCAACACACTTTTTATTTTTCTCTTCAGCCATGGGACACGGCTTCCCCGTGTCCCACAGGCCCAACACAGTCCCAAAAGCACTTAGCCAACACACAAACACTTTTTCTCTCCACCTTGGCACCACCACTTCTCCCAGGTAACCTTGTCCTCTTCCTCCCGATTGGCCGGGATGTCCGTCCAGCCTGTGTGGCATCTACAATTTATAAGGTCATTATTGTCATACATACAAGGTACAGTAAAATTCTTACTTGCACTTGCTAATAAACAATATGTTGCAATTTTTTAGCAGCTTGATTACCAAGTAGAACAAACTTACCTTCAAACTTCTGTCTTTCTTTTCTGAAAAAAATGCAGTTCACTGTTTCCACCAATCTGTACTGTTAGGAGACTCACACCCGATATGATAACACGTAAAACATCCGTCCATCTTTGACGATGTGGGTTCGACTCCATGCTCCCATTGCTATTCAGGAGCACTTGAACCCAACACCATCGATAGATATAACCGAGGTGAGCTAGACAGTGAGACAACATTTGAGCAAGGGGATGGTTCAAAAAGGTGCATAGTGCTTTTATTAAAATAGTCAACAAAAACAGTGTTCAATAAATAATGCTGTGCAGTTCAAAATTCTTCAATAAATAATCCAATAAAAGAAATTGTGGAGGTTAAAAAAAATACATACAAACAATCATTTTAAAACGAGGTTAAAACGTTCATACAGGAAGCAGTCTTTTAAAAACCAATAACAAGCTCAGTGCTTCTTTCTTGTTAGCATTAGCGCCTCACCTGCTTCTCCCGACTAGGCTTTGCAGCAGGCGAGACACTCTGTCTGCAGCTGCCTTTTTCTATTCACTAACACAGGTCTGGAGACCTCCCGATCCTGGCTTCGGTCTGGCACTCATCCCAGACCTGAGACTTGGACTCCTTGGTCTCCAGGACACCCACACCAAGGACTGCAACACCAAGTCTCGCGACTCCCGCTGCCTTTCCGGTCTTCTACGGCCATTCGCCTTTCCCTGGTCACTCCCGCTACCTGATCGCTCAGCAACACCTAGGTGTCAGCCTAACACCCATCTTCCTCGCAGCTGCCCACGAGCGCTCGTTCGCTCGCCCACGAACACACACCGTGTGTGTCTCTCTCTTGCACCGACTTGCTTCATCGCTCCCTATAACCTCTGTCCTCTTTTCCTTTTTTCTCTCGTTTCTTTCCGATCTCTCTCCCAACCGACTCGTGCTTCTTTTATACAGCGAGGGGCCATAGCAGCTGCAGCACATTAGCCACGGGAACAATCACGGATGTGGACGGTCCCTCACCTGTGCACAAGGTGAGAAACGCCCACACCGCAGATCTCCCCGTGGCTTGCTATGGCCCCCTAACTAAGCCGCCGCGAGTGCGGTGATTATTTATTTAAAAAATGACCTTTGCTAAGCGAGCTGTGGACCTATAACACCACACCATCCATGAGCAGTTCAGAGATACAGGGACCAATGCCTATCCCAGCAGCAATACTTTTTGAAAACAGATACCATCTGATAAGTTTTTATAGTTATAAAAAATCTAAATCATAGAAGCTGCAGGAATAAGTTTTTTAATATCATTATAAAACAAAAAATAACTGAGTCAAGAAAATCTCATTGTCTGAACTTTCTTACTTCTGTTAGGATTTTTGTTCAGAGTGGCAGAGCTGTAACTGATGTCAAGGGGATTATCATAAGAAATGCCAAGGAAGCAAACATCGTAGTGAGAAACAGAAAAACCTGAATTTTAAAGCCAAAATAACA
Organism: Polypterus bichir lapradei; assembly: GCA_026402145.1. Classification (NCBI taxonomy): domain Eukaryota; kingdom Metazoa; phylum Chordata; class Cladistia; order Polypteriformes; family Polypteridae; genus Polypterus; species Polypterus bichir. The sequence continues at coordinate 75,609,659 of JANRMT010027041.1, forward strand.
ACCAGAAAGGGAAAGCAAAAGTTCATTTGATTTTTTTTAGTGCGAGACACGTCTGTTTCTTTATAAAATAGTTTGTGGTCTAGTAAGGTGTTCTGTCATTTTTTATAGCAGAAAAGTGATGATGTCACATCTAAAGAACGTAACGGAAACTTACTCGGCCAGGGTGCCTTCAGAGTGGAAGGACCAGGAGCGATAGCATGCACAGGGCATTGTCTCTCCCGGATCGCTAGATGGCAGCCCCTACACAGATTCCCACAGAGCATCATGGGAACTGGAGTTCATTAGCTCAGCCCTGTTGAGTTCCAAGGGTGCTGCTAGTGGGCACAAAGAGGACTAGTGAGCCCTACTTTGTCAGGCTTTAGCCTAAAGCCTAAGTAAGAAGTCCTCTCAGGCCACAATTATTGGACACCGGTAATACTCCTGGGCTTCATGTAAAAGAAGCCACCTGCCTCAGCTCCAGGAGCCGGAGTCAAAAGGAAGGAGGACAAAGCCTGCTGGATGGAGCAGAGGGTCCAGAGAGGGAGGCTGAGAGAGAAGAAGACAAAGTGCAGAGCATTACTGTGTTACTAAGCCGTACTGTATCTGTGCTCGGTGCTGTGGGAAACACTTACTTGAAGAGTTTTCCATGAATAAAACTATTCTTTGTGGCAGACTTGTTTCTGAGCCTATGTGTGTCAGGTGTTTGGGGTGCCGCCGTGCCCCTGGTGGCTGTGCTTACTGTATTACAAGTGTTAAAAATCCCCCTGTAGAGACATGCAATATAACTAATATTCTTCTCAAACATCGTCATCCAATTATTTGGGAATTAAGAGCCAGACTTTAGCCTTCTTAATTTAGAAAAATAACCGAACATAAATATTAATCTGTCAGTATTTAAAATAGCCCATTTAATAGCCCGGGCCATCAAAAAGCTCTTCAAAGAGCTAGCAAGATAAATGCAATTTTAAATACTGTATACTCCATAGGGCAAAACAAGAACAAATGGCAGGAACAAATACATATAGGAGCAAACAAGTATCCAACAAATCTAAACAACATATGACATCAAAATATGTCCTACAGATCACAACACCCTGCCTTTGCCCCAGTGATCCATCCCATTCTTATGCTATTTAAGGCCTTAGTGAATCTTTTTGTATTTTTTATGAATATTTTTACACAGTGGCGCAGTGGGTAGTGCTACTGCCTCACAGTTAGAAGACCCGGGTTCGCTTCCCAGGTCCTCCCTGCGTGGAGTTTGCATGTTCTCGCCGTGTCTGCGTGGGTTTCCTCCCACAGTCCAAAGACATGCAGATGGGTGCATTGGCGATCCTAAATTGCCCCTAGTGTGTGCTTGGGGTGTGTGTGTGCGCGCCCTGCGGTAGTCTGGCGCCCTGCCCAGGGTTTGTTTCCTGCCTTGCGCCCTGTGTTGGCTGGGATTGGCTCCAGCAGACACCCATGACCCTGTAGTTAGGATATAGCGGGTTGGATAATGGATGGATGGATGAATATTTTTATTTTCATTATTGCTTGTTATTTTTTATCAGTTCTTCCATTTTACGAGGTCTGTTGCATAGATGGTGCTGTATTATTTATTGAAATGGCACTTGTTGCTTAGTCAACATGTTGTAGACATGTACAGTAATGTCATCAGACCTCGTCTCTGAAAAATGATAGCACCAACTCAAGGAAAGACCTGGCACAAGAGAAGCTAAAATGGGTATGAATGTTATTAATTTTGCCACTTGTTTAACACAATTCTCATTTATTATTTCTTTCTGCCACTATGCCATTTTGTTTATTTCTGTATGAGTTGGAGCCATCGTGTTGATGGTTGCTAGGAAGGAGTTGTCACATTCACTTTTTTGTGTCTGCAAAAGATGTCATCCCACACTACTCAGCATCCTAATCATTGAATTGAAATTTTTCAAAACCTTCATATTTGCTAAAACCAGCTTTGCTCCATCCTGAACCAATCACCAGTTGACCCAGTATGTAAATTATGCCTTATTGTCTTGCTTTGTAAAAAAATCCAAACATTCAGATGTGCGTCACTGTGACAATGGCCACTATTACTGTGAATAATATTGGGATGCCAGTGCTTTACCATTTTAAAATGGTATTGACCACGTACACAAAATGGTAGTGGAACAGAACTTTAAAACTATAATCACAATAACCGCACAATACAGGAATTTAACAATTAATACAACCACACCCTTAAATCTCAGCACACGTTCTTGCTGTTTAATGTACACTTTTTATATCCGTCGTGTTCTAACACTGTTGTTTTATTAGTGATGTTGAACCCAGCGATGGCACAGCATATACGCCTCTGAAGATGTCTTTCACCCCTTGCCTAAGGCCCAGGTTATATATGGTCTGTTTTGGTCTCCCTACACATTTTAGTATTGTTGCTTACTGGTGGTTGTTTTATCGTGTCAGGCCTTATGGTGACATTATTTTCCCCTTTTACACTCTTTACTGTGTACACCTTGTCTAAAATCCCATATACTTACATTCTGTTGACAGATAGTTTTGCACATTCCTCCCCACTTCCCTTCTGCATCTACAACCTCAGGCAATTAGACAGAATAAAGAACCAGGCAGGAGGTAAGCTAAACCTCCATGTATTATTGATAAAAATGCCCAAAAATATTAAGAAAACAGAATACTGTATGAATATTGGCAAACAATACCCTTACAGCCCAAGCAGCAGTGCATCTTGCGTCCATAGGTGGCTCTCTGCTTTTCAGTCTAGCTTGCTTTGCTACCACATGGCACTGAAATGGAGTATTAAAACAGGCCACATGTCTGTCTCAGTATGGCTGCTGAGATTGTGTTGTCTTCATTGTGGTCTTCTCTTCATGGCCTCATGGTGAGAGAGAGAGAGAGAGAGGTAAAGGTAGGGTGACCAGCTATATACTGTAATCCCTCGCTATATCACGCTTCGACTTTCGCGGGTTTACTCTATCGCGGATTTTATATGTAAGCATATCTATATATATAACGGGTATTTTTCGCTGCTTCGCGGGTTCTGCGGACAATGGGTCTTTTTACTTCCTGTATATGCTTCCTCAGTTGGTTTGCCCAGTTGATTTCATACAAGGGACACTATTGGCGGATGGCTGAGAAGCTAACCAATCAGAGCACGCAGTTAAGTTCCTGTGTACTGATTGGCTCAGCAACAGAGCGCCGAATTCGATTCCGCGGCGTTAACCAGGAAGTCTCATCTCGCTCATTCAGCATCAACATGTTTCGCTGTGTAAAGAGTTAACTTTTGTGCTCTTTTGTGTTTATTTTTGTGTGTAGTCAAGCCCTTCGTTATGGCTCCAAAATGATCTGCTCCTGCTACTGCTTCAGGGGCCGTGCCCAAGCGCCAACGGAAGATACTAACGATTGCTGAAAAGGTCAAAGTTTTGGATATGTTGAAGGAAGGGAAAAGCTACACCGCTGTAGGACGCCCTTACGGCATCAATGAGTCCATGATTCTTTTTATTTAAAAAGGAGGAAAAGAATATAAGATCTACGGCCGCAGTGTCCTTTTAACCAGGGCGCAAAACGAGTTGTAAGTGGATGTAATAAGGCAGTAGTCTGGATGGAATCTGCTTTAGGGATTTGGATTGAAGACTGCCAGAAGAAGAACAACGGCAGTGCTACACAGTCGCCTGAAGTGGTTAGAAGAGCTGTAACGCTCTCCTTTGTTGTGCAGTAAAACTAAACTCATTGTTATCGGACAAATCGTCGTGTCATTGTTGGTGAGTAACTATAATTAATTTTCTACTTACAGTACTTAGTACATGTACGTACGTTTAGTGTCACTGTACACACATTTACTGTATACAATTTTTCTTGCATTGTACGTCTTTATTGCTGGTGGCCTGTCTATCGTAATGGCTGTAACATATGTGATATCGGAGACGCTCAATATCTTTAAAATAATATTTAGGTTTTACTGTATATAAACAGTGTGTTTACATACATAATTTCAATGAATCTTACCTAATATCTAAGAGAATACAAAGGGTGTATAACTGTGTGGGAAATGTTTATAAGAGTGTGGGAGAGTTTATAAGGGCTTAAAATATATAAAAATAACCATATAAACATATGGTTTTTACTTTGCGGATTTTCACCTTTCACTGGGGGTTCTGGAACGCAACCCTCGCGATCGAGGAGTGATTACTGTACCACAAAACACAAACCAATGAGATGTCATAGTACAGAATGGCCTCTGATTCATAAACAACCAAATTTAGACCAATAGAATTCAGATACAACTCTTCCCCCAGTTACTTTATTTAGTCTGTTTATGGCCTTCCTCTAGTGGATGGCTTATAGGCTCCAATTCCTTTGCCAAGGTGGTCTGATGCTCCATTGCCCTCACCATAAATTTCACATCCTGAGTCAGCCCTAAACACTGAGGGTGGGTCAGTTAAGTAAACATCAAAGCACTGCTGTTCTCATCAATGAAGTAAAACATGCCTTCTGAAGCACTAATATTACATTGACTGGCTTTGTCTATCACAAATAAAGACATGTAAGATATTTATCCGCTTATATGCCAGAAATCAGTCCACCACAGTAAATGAAGGAGACAAACAACATGCAGTAATTGAAGTTAAGATGCAAAGTAATCCAAAGATTCAATTACTGCTAATCCAGAAAACTGATGCAATGATTGTTAGTGCAGGCTGCCGAAGCGTTGTAAATATTGACTGTTATAAATCACATTGGGCTCCTTATAGTTAACACTGACCAGTGTTTCACACTTAGATTAATAATTTTCATACAGCTGTCATTTACATAACACATTTAATTCAGCTATCAAATGTGAAACATTTTGTCAGATTCAGTGCTATTACATAAATCTCACACATAATCTTTAAACCATTTTGACAATTGTTTGCAGTTTGCCACTCTTTCCATTGTTTATTTCACACATGACATAAATACTAAACTGCTGGTTTTTTACTTCTCAGATTTGATCATCTACAAATGTAGCTTCTTGTACTTTTGATGCTGCTGTGTGGGCGCAGTAAATCAAAAATAATGATCTTCTGGCACTTTGCCGCTTGTCTTTTTATAGTCGTAATTTCATTCAACCTCATGCCTAATTTGTGATCCTCGAAACCCCTACTCCATTTTTATCTGGACCCTAGCTCAACCTTAAAAAGTTAGTTCACACTTTTGTTTTTAGGCAGCTAGATTACTGTAACACACTCCTTTTCAGAACTACCCAAGAAAGACATTAATCGATTGCAACAGAATGCAGCTGCCAAAATCTTAACTAGGAAACGAAAAGCCGAGCACATCTCTCCATTTTTGATGCCACTGCACGGTTTTCGTGTGCCATTCAGAACTGACTTTAAAATACTGCTTATGGTTTACAAAGCCTTAAAATGTCTCACTCCATCCTGTATTTTGGGATACCTTTCACCTTACACTCCAAATTGTAACCTTAGATCTTCAAATGTCTAAGTGTCTGCTTATTATTCCAAGAGCTAAACTTAAAAGAAGTGGTGAGGCAGCCTTCTGCTGTTACGCACCTAAAATCTGGGATAGCTTACCAGTAGAAATTCACCAGGCTAATAAAAAACTGCTAAAAACTCCTTATTTGAACATGGCTTTCTCATAGCTACATTTTAGTGTATCCCTGTTAAGCTATACTGTATGTGCATTGAATTATCATTTTCATCAAGGCTCTGCACTCCGTACTAATCCCTACTTTCTCTGCTGTTCTTTTTCCGGTTTTCTTGTTGAGTTCTGCACCACCACCACCTGATCAAAGCACCGTGATGTCCTTACATTGATAGACTAAAGGTCAGAGGTCCACATGACCTTCATCATCCATGGGAGATTCACTCCTGCTTAAAGACTTAAGGATCTACTTCAGAGCATCTCTGTAACATACGCCACAATTACCACAGTACAAATGTATCAACTGGGATGGTTCGAGGTGTCTCCCACTCACTCCACAACAAAACACTTGGTATAGTCATCAGGAATTGGACTGCCGGCTGGTGAAGTGCAGCTGATATCATCAGGAAGCGCACCCTTTAAAGCTGCTTATAGACTTTCCTGCATGCATAAGAGTGAGAGATTATCTCTTGCTCAGAGTGTTATGGAGCTGCTTGTGTATGTTTCTGTAACCAGGGGGCTCGCTGCTGGCCACCAACATTTACCACCGTGCAAATACCCAGACTGGAATGGATCATGGTGTGTACCATGCATTTCATGACAAAAAAACACAACCTAAGGGTGAAATTTCCTTGCTATGACTGTTAGGAACTTGTTTGTGCTTTTGTTTAAAACAGACTGGATTACTGCTGTGCTCTTTTTTCAGTCTTTCAAAGTGCACAGTCACACCATTACAGAGGGTCCAGAATACCGCTGGGAGAATCCTAAACCAAACTGTTGCTGAGGATCACAAGTTTCACATTTGTAAGTCCCTGAATTGGCTACCTCTCTGTTTAAGAATTGATTTTTAGATTCTTCTATTGGTTTTGAAATGCTTACCTGGCCTCACTCCTCTCCCATTAGGCCACTCAGATCATCAAATGGTTCTTTTTCTGGTTATTCATAGACATGCAGCTAACATGCAGCTAGCTTTTTTTTCTGTTATTTTGGTACCAAACTCTGAAATTCTATATCAGACAACTTAAGAGCCTTGTCGCTTTTAAAAAGAGTCTAAAATCCTTCTAAATCTGTGCTACTTTTAATAAATCTTGTACAATTCTAATGTAATTCTAAGTGTTATACTCTGCTTTGCTTTTAATCTTACTTCTATTTTATTGTAGCTTTATAAAGCATTTTGTCAATATTTTGTGCAATATGAGTATAAGTAATATAGAAATGTTTTATTATTTTTATGATTATAATTGGTTTTATTATTTAATCCCTACAATTTTGTGTATTTGTTCTTTCATGGGTGCCACCATTGTTTGTTTTTAGATTTACTGGATATTTCCATTTTTTCAGCCTGGTATGGTGCCTCTCTGGTTGTGGTGTGATGCCATGTGGCCTGTGACATCATGGAGGCCATTCTATATAAGATAGCCACTCGCACTGAGCAATTTAGGGAAGACTTGCAAGAAATTATTGTCCAAGCAAGCAACAACAATTTGTTCTTGATATCGACCTCAGATGCTAGTGTAACGGAGCCTGGGTTCAGCTTTGACTTTTCTTTTGTTTCATCCCTTAAAGGTTTTCTTATCTCTGCTGCTCCTAAAAGTAAGTTTCAGTGGAACTGGTCATTACATCAGTCAATTATCTTCTTATATAATACGCTACCATGGCTGTTCATTTGTCTGTCCTGGATTTTAAATACCTGTAGCTCATAAACCGTTTGAACTATTGACCTGAAATTTGGTACACATATACTACGTGACGTCTACTATCCGCTTTCGGGGTGATGATTGACCTCCAAGGTTATTCCTCTTTTTATTTTTTGTTTTATTTTATTGTAGAATAAACTCTCGGCAGTGGCCAGCAGGGCGGTCATGCAGCACATGCGTACAGGCGTCGTTCTCATCCCTACCACCTTCGCCGTCACTTCCCCTACCTCTTCATATGTTAAATCATTCTTGAGGCAGATTGAAGACTTAAGTGCCAGCTTAAGTGAAAAATTAAGGAAAACGTACTAAGTAATTGCAACACAAACACTGACTTAATCAGTTTTAATGCGACAAGATGCAGACGAAAGAAGAGAAGAAGTGGGCCGCCAGGGTGGAGAAGAGAAGAGCTGCTCAGGAAACAGCAAGCGCATCAACCTCTGAGCAAACGAATGCTAAACATACAGAGAAAGAGTCTGAAAACTAGGAATGCTCAAGTCAAGTGTATTCATTGCATGTTATCATGCAGTGCGCCATTACTGGTGAGATACATAAAGAACGTATTGAAACATAATAAATACAAGACATGTCAGGGGATATTTTATGATTATATTACCTTATTTATAGCTTTAATCAAATATCTTTGCGAAAGATTTTCTCCACCTTTGGCAAATCACCTTCTCTTTTCTCTATTTGACCATTTTAGCACAGAACAGAATTTCCATGGCTTGATATTGTGTTTCCACTGCGGTGCAGTCTCAAGTCCGCAGTTCCCTCAAGAGAAAAGAGACAGTCCATCACTGGCAGCTTATCTTAGCTTGTTAAAGGGTTTTCCGCAACTTTGACAGAGGAACGGTGACAGATTAGCACCAGTTGACTACGTGCAAGTCTACAGCTTTGTCACTTTGCAACTCGATCCTACAACACAAGATGTTTAGATAATTAGATTTTTGCTCTCCAGTGTCCACTGAGGCCTGCTAGAAACAACTTTGCATCCCCCACATCCATCACTCACTTCAGCACACAAAGCAAAAGAATAATTATGTCACTCCCGAGGGAACTCACCCTGCATAAATCGCAAATTTGCATGTGACTGCAGACGGCTCATCGAAAACTAAGGAGACAGAGTGTGGAGCTGCACGCTTTGTCTTTGATCGTTGGGTCACATTTTAAAAAGTGACACTACATGCTGCCTAGCGAGGAGTTCTAGTCGCAAAGGTGTTTTATTTGAACCAACAAGGACTCTGGTGTATGTGACACATTGTGTAACTCCAACAGTACTTTGTTATTTTCACTCTAATGCATACTTAAGTGAAAGGTTTTGAACTGGCACTATATAAAACAGTGCATTTGACTCTTAAGTTCTTCCACATTCTTAAGAAAGCACTAAAGCTGGGATAATTTACGCTTACATTGCATAATGGCAGAATGGTAGTGGTGCTTTACCACATTTTCAGCAATCTGTGTTTAGTTTACGCCTTGTCCCCATGTCTGTGTGGGTATTACTTTGGCTACTCTTCTAATGATGCGTGTTTAATAAATGACTCTAAAGGAATCCCATGTGAGTGAGGGTGAACACATTTCTGATTGTGTTCTGTGGTGAACTGGCGCACTGTGCAGTAGGTTTATTAGATAGACAGATTGATTGATTGGAGAGCCCATTGCTCCTGTGGTTGGTTTTAGTAGATGCAGGTACCGTTTCCAGAGAGAAGGAGAAACTAGGACAGGGTGTGAGCCATTGTGTGCTCACGGGTGACACTGGGACACCAGATAAGAGAGCTCAGGTACAGGGCCCTGGGGAACAACACAGCAGGGAAAGGAATTCCCCACTAAATGAAGTGTTAAGAAACGGCATATACAGTAAATCCTCATTTCAGTGCCGGAGCCGTGTGCTCGCAATGATATTTTTAGGAGAAACTGAGAAGTCTGCTGTGTTCACACCACACCATGTGCAGACAGTCAACACCTACCTACGCTTTTAAATCACATCGGGACAAATATTGTCTTTGGGCCAAGAAAAGATGATTCTTTAATTTCACTTTAATTAGCTGTGACTCAGTCTACCTGCTGTGTTCTGAAATGATTAATTATTTCCTTAATGGCTTTACATATTAATAGCCTTTTCCACTGAAGAGGTGACCCTGTCATTTTTACATCTCACAAATGTAAATAAGTTTTCGTTTTGTGTGTGTTCCTAGCTCAGGGGTGATACGCCTCCCTTTTAGGGATTGTTTTGGCCGTCTATCTGTGGCGAGTTTATGATATATCTGTAAAAGAGCTGTTCTGTTTGTCTTCTAAAGTAACCCATGCTTTTTGCACAGGCTTGGGTTACTATTCATTTTTTTTATATTAATTTTGCTTCTCCTTTTGTTAATCATGAAGCTAATTACATGTTTGTATCTTTTAAGACTGAACAAAACGGTCAGTTTCTGACGGTGAGTCACAGGTAATCCTGTCTTATTGCCATGAACAATTCACTGCCAGTCACACCTGCGCCTCTTTGGTGTCATCATTTATTTTTAGACAGTAGCGAATCAGTAACCTCACTAAATAGAGAGATCTGATTTTCAAAACACTAGAAAACAATATGCGCCATCGGTAACATTGCTTAAAAGCGGAAACTGACAATTCCATTTTCTCTACATGCAGAAAATAAACAAATCCGGGTTTAATTCAACAGATTTCCATCACAAAGGACATAAGAAAACAATTCAAAGCAAGAAGATAATTGAAATACTGAATAAATTACAGTGGCAGCATGATTGTGCATTGCTGAATGAAATGAAAAGAAACACGAAAGAGAAAGGAGAGAAATGGATGAACTGCAGGTTTAAGACCAAAAAAAAAACACAAGTTAAAAGAAGAGGAGAAAGCAATGGACAATAAGAGCTGCCTGGGCACACTTTACAATTAATACTATAGCAATGGTACAGATAGGCCAGTTAGAAACATAAATTCAACTGGGATCCTTAAACAGGTCATGAAGACATTTACTGGAATGAATTAGCATAATTAAAGACTTTGGTATCAAGAAACCTTTCAGTCGCTGCCACTCACAGGGGAAAACATTTCCTGTCTGGCCATCACAGCTTATCTTAAGCCGATGTCACATTATGCGACTTCTAGAGGGGGGATATGTCAGATTATTTGACTGCTTTCACTGATCTTGTCACCACACTTTGTCAAAAAAGACTGAAAATCGCTGGCCATGTCATATTTACCAACCTTGTGTGCTCACCTGTTTTTGTGATAGCCAATAACATTCTACCTGATGAAGCGGGTGCTGTACAAAGGGTGAACATGTTAACAGGTATGGCAAATTTAGCCGCAATCTCATCCTTTTTTTCTTTTTTCCATTCTGTTTTACTAAGTAAAATATAAGACATCAGAAAGACAAGCCTATCATCTGTTCAAATGTATCATCTGTGATCTGTAGCACTGCTGCATCATAATAAGTAGACCAGGTTTCTCAGCTTGGGTCCTCTCTGCGTGGAGTTTGATTGTTCTTCACATGTCTGCATGGGTTTCCTCCAGGTGCTTCTGTTTCTTCCCACAGTCAAAAGAGATGCAGGTTGGGTGAATTGACAACACTAAATTGGCCCTGTGTGTGAGTGTGTAGGTGGCCTGTCCACAGTTTGCTCCTGCCTTGTCCCCTATATGAGCCAGGATAGGCTCCAGCACCCCCCACAACCCTGTTTTGGACAAAGCAGGTTAGAAAACGACTGACTGACTTTTGGTGTAAATCCAAATAGGTTTACTGTTTTACCATACAATGTCCAAATCTTCATTTCAGTACAACTACTGGAAACTGCATGAAGAATGGGAAACTGTGGTGTAGAATAATCAGTATGATACAAGATAAAAGTTTGGGGAGTACATCCAATTCCCGTCTATTACATATTTGTAAACTGGGGTTCTGGGTATAAAGATATAATTCTTAATTAATGCTCTTATTCCACTTTCACTATACCTTCTTCATTTTTCTATGGGGTTAGCCCTCTTTACCTCCCAGGGCATCACACATTGATTATTAATGGCACACTGGCAGGCAGAGCTAGGTGCTTGTTGCTTACAAAATCTGAAACATGTGTAGACATTCGATCACTAAAGAGGAAAGGGAGAAGAAAAGGTGGGAAATGAAATGTGATGACCTGCCGAGTGCTATCTATCTATCTATCTATCTATCTATCTATCTATCTATCTATCTATCTATCTATTGTCACAGTAAGACACAGAAAAAATCAAAGGTAATATCCCTGGGTGCAAAATGGGTAACTCTGATGAGTTGTGAATGGTACAACGTTCAAAACAGAACTAATGTTATAGTGAGAACATGGCATCTTTAGAGGCCAGTAGAGGAAGTAACGTCATCGGGACCAGAAGGGCCGTCCTCAATAGCGGTGGAACCGGAAATTGACATCTTTAATGGCGCTAGAATGTCTGCAGAGAGAGTCAGTTGGGCTCGCCACCCCCTGGTCTGGCGTGGTACTTCTATTATTCAGGCCCTCTAGCTGCCTCCCAATTGCACTTGTGCGACTCTATCTATCTATCTATCTATCTATCTATCTATCTATCTATCTATCTATCTATCTATCTATCTATCTATCTGTCTATCTATCTATCTATCGTCTCTAGTCCTCTATTGGATGAGTCTGTTGCAGGGATGTTTTATAGAGAGTGACGTCCATGGTGGTGCACGTTTTAAAATAATAAATAAAGGACGGCTCATGCTCCGTAGGTTTGTAGGCGTGCGTGGCAGAGCACCTCCAGGGTGTTGATGGAGTAAATGACTGATTGTGCTTTCACATACAGACGTGAGGTTCAGTGAATTGCCTCATTTGGCACTCTGGGGGCTGTAATCAGTTTCAGCACATCTACAGTACATCCCTAATAGTTTTAAAAGGAGCCTGAGCATGAAGCAGGTGGGCAACAGAGACTGAGAGAAGTAAAGAAAGAGAAGCATGGAGGTTGGGATGTAAATAAAAGTGAAAGTAATGGAAGAATCATGGTGGAGCTGGTGCTGATGAGGATAGAAAACAGCCGGTCAAGAGCAGTCCCAAGATAAGTGTGCAGCCAGTGCTTGAGGGACAGAAGTCGCTCTAGCTACCGCTCTGGACGTCTCTCAACTGAAGGACGAAAGTCAGTGGTGGGAGACGGGGCCAAGGATTAAAGGGTTGACTGCACCTCTTGGTTGACATCTCCTTGTGTTGAAGAGGCTCTAAAGGGTAAGCAGAGGAAACTTATTAAGGAAGCATCGATGTATGGGTTTGTTTTAAAGGATTGCATTCTGCTTGGGATTTTAACCTCCTTTTTATGATTGTAATATTTAAGGATTTATTTATTTCTGGAATTTTTGACTGCCATTGTCATGCCTGTTTTTATTGGAATTATTTACTTATTTATGGAAGAAATTTGCACTGCACTTTGGGTCTTAGAACCCATTGAAAGCATTTTACACCATCTCTTGCTGCGTTATGTGTCCTCCCTCACCGCACTGGCTCATCCTGGTCATGACAATGAATGGTACCGGGTGCAAAGACATTAAAGCAGCTGGAACCAACCCAAACTGTCACATAGAAAAGTTCAAATGCAGGTCCAACTCCACTGAAATGAACACACTATAGAACTGCAAACTGAGCAGATTTTGAACCCTACATGGAAAGGAACCCCAAAGTGAGAAATATGAGCATACAAATACAGCACAGTGTACATGGAATCCTGCATGAGGCTAAGAATTTGGACTTGAGTCCGAAGCCATTTAACCTATCAAAATGTGTGTTGTGATTGTATTTGTAAAGCAATGTTGGATGCAGTTAATTAAACAAAACAGATGTACCGTACATTACCTTACTACTGTGCATACAGAATTTATGTTAGCACTAAATACATGAAAGTGGCACAAAGGATGTTACAAGATGGTGCATCCACAGCAGAACATCTCATGGGCCTCATGGACCTGCTTGAGACTCAAGGGGCTTAGTCTCCTAAGATACCAGACATTATTGTAGGATATCAAGGCTTTTTTCCCACTTTTCTTCTTGTAATTTTTCACCTGTATCTTTAAGGAATGTTCACTAACTTTGATCCAACACTTTACATTCATTTATATTAACTTACATCGTCAAAGTGTTTGTTCCATTTTGATGGTCCATGTTTTTTTTTTCTTTCCTCACAGTATTTTCATTTTCTTTTGTGTTTTGTCAACTGTTGATTTTATAGATTTAATCTTCATCCCTAAATTTAGATAGCCACGTTTAATGGATGATATTTCTATGCAAGTCTTGTGGTGCTTTTTCGATGTAAAGCTTTTCATTGCTATAAAAAGGCACTATCTGTTTATAGTTTAAATGATCAATTTACATAAAAAATGTGAGTACAAGCCATCTGGCAATAACTGTAGCACTCAGGCCGCCTGCATTCCCCTGAGAGAGACATTTCAGCAGCAGCTCACTCGGTAATCATGCTTTTCAAGTAAACGCATCCTGCGGTGGATTCATCATCTGTCCAGGTGGTTAAAACTTGCACCCATTGCTGTTGGGTTTGACTTCAGCTTGTTGAAAAATGTATTAGAGTAAGCAGTTTGGGAAATAAATGAATGAATGAATGAATGAATGAATGAAGAATTCAAATCATGTCCAGCTCTCCCTACATATTGATTACTGATGACTCCATGTTGCAACAGGTAAGTCAATGGCCTGACTTTAACAGTCTAAGCATAGATAATGGCAAAATAAAAGAAGCAACGAAGGACTCATGCTCTGTTGAAAGCAAATGCAGCTACAAAGGTTTAATCATTGACATTAAATAATTATTATCCCATCATGCTTAATTGAAATGGCGAGCAGTTCCTCTTTATGGTTCAAAAAAGAGGTGTCAGTGACTTTGCGAGATGGCTAATAGTCAGAGTACACTGGACAGGAATTTCAGAGATGTAGACTACTCAACACCGAGAGTTATCACAAAGGACACTCATTAGAATGATGCTGACCTGGAAGTGAATTCCACAAATATCAGCATCTTTAATTGTAAAGGCACAAAACATGACAGTCATAGTATAAAATATGAGTGTGCTATCTGAACTAGACATGAAGATTTTTGAGAAGGACCAGAAGAGAAAATCTAGTTGAGATGAACAAAGTTTGTTAGTCAGAAGGCAAATCAAAATGAGCAAAACCAAAAATGTAGTCCAAAGTCAGAAAGATGTCTTTTTAAGCCAGTAAATTCAAAGAAATAATTGTCAAAGAGTTCACAGGTTTGTATCCAATCCCAGGTAAACTGGTATTAAAAAGAGCCATCTTTAAATAGTCATGTCAATGATGATGTTGTGGTGCTGTTCTAGTGAATTGTGGGAAACCTGCCTGGATAGCAGTGCTCGTTGCCCATAAAAAATGGCATTAAGGGAAAAGATAAAAAATAACTTTTTAATAAATCCTTTACTAAAACTGGTTTTAAAAACCCAGAATAAGACACCAAGAAAACCACGATCACTTTAAAAAGTACACAAAAAAATTAAAGAAGATGAGAGAGGGTAACAATATAGAATATGTGCTGTGATATAGTGATACATACATGGCAAAAGTGTTTACGTCCTACTAAAAGTCCCAGAAAGTAGGCCAGGACCTTCAAAGATCTGCTCAGATAAGGAGCCAGTCTCCTACCACTTTTATTACCGGTAGGCTTCAAACTGCTCAGGCCCAAAACGGGGAACTAGCTTTTAAAACTTCAAAAAGTAAAGAAAGTCCCAAAATATATATATATAAAAATGTAAAACTCTGGCTGGCTGAGACAACCAAAACAAAAGTATCTTTATATAGAATTTATTAACCAGAGGCCAGATGACAAGAACAGAGAAACCTACGAGTGCAGGTTGCCACTATCTCAGATTTTTTTTAATTACCAGAACATATCAGGTCATAAGGTTTCTATCAAGGCCAGGAACACGGTTGCAGGGCCAGATTTAGACCTTTAGAAGCCCTAAATACTTAAAGGATTTTGGTGCCCCCATATTTATGAGCTGTATTCACCCTCAGCGGACAACTGAACGGCATATCCAACATGAGCAAGACAAGAATGATCACATGACTGGTGACCAAACTGGCAGATCTGGGACTTCCATAACTCGCCTGCAGTTGGATACTGGACTTCCTGTCTGGTCGCTCCCAGAGGGTCAGGCTGGGTCTCCACACATCCTTTGCTCTCAGCCTCAACACCGGGACGTCGCAGGGTTATGTGCTCAGCCCGCTTCTCTACACCCTCTACACATATGACTGTGTCCCCACTCACCATAGCAACAAGATCATAAAGTTCATGGATGACACGACTGTGGTCGGACTCATCTCGGGCAAGGAGGGTGAGCTGGCATACAGGGACGAGGTGGAGCGGCTGTCAGAGTGGTGCACAGTCAATTACCTGCTCCTCAACACCACAGAAACAAAGGAGCTTGTTATTGACTTTAGAAAAAACAAAACTGACATCCAGCCACTCACTATTGGCTGGGCCTGTGTGTTCAGGTTTCTGGGCATTGAGCTGGAGGATGACCTGACCTGGAGTGCCAACACCAAGGAGCTGCAGAAGAAGGCGCAGCAGTGACTGTATTCTCTGAGAAACCTCGGAAAGATCCATCTCCCCAAAAATCTGCTCCTTATCTTTTATCACTGTTCCATCGAGAGTGTGCTCACATACAGACTGTGTGTGGTACGGCAGCTGCACTTCCTCAGAAAGGAAAGCGCTCCTCATGGTCGTCAGTACAGCGGAGAGAACAATTGGTTTTACCCTCCCCACTCTGGGACAAATCTACACCTCCTGATGCCGCAAAAAAGCAATAGACATTTCACAGGATTCATCACATCCCAGTCATTGCCTCTTCCAGCTTTTGCCATCGGGCAAGAGATGCAGAGCCATGAAAACCAGGACAGACCGCCTTAAAACAGCTTTTATCCAAAAGCAATCATGGCCCTGAACTCAGAATAAAACTGCTGCATATCATTCTTCCAAAGTGCAATACAGACCTTAAGTCAACAAGTGCAATTTGTATATTTTGTGAAGTACTTTTATTACTATTCGGTTTGTTATTATTTTCTCTCTTCTTGTCTTTTTAACTCTTATGCCTCAAATTGAGTTGACTGCACCTTCAATTTCATTGTTCCTTTGTAAAAGTGACAATGAAAATAAAGATCTATCTATCTATCTATGACCCTTGGTGGCAGTTACCAAATTTTAATTTCCCTCCTACAGCTTCCTGCACTACGCTACTTCCGCCCTTCCTCCGTCCACTACTCATCAATCCCATCTTGCACCACGGCTCCTTCCCAGCATTCCTCTGCTTCAGGCCCCTCCTCCATAAATGTCCGCCGACGCCATCTTTGGGTGTCATGCACTAGGAATTTCATTTTCATGTACATTGACCTGTTTAAATTCTGGATCATATTGCAATATACGGGGCCGGAAACCCCAAACCTTTATGCTGTTGTTTGATCTCTCTTTTACAACATTAAATTAAAAAATAACTTATTGTGATATAATCATCCCGGACACAAACAGACTGACACCGGCAGTTGTCAAAAACACACACGTTTATCACAATTTATCCCCAAAGTCCAAATCCCACACACCCTTACACGGGCCTTTTAACATCCGTGGGCCGCCTTTCTTCGTCTTGTCGCTGGCTTCCCGACTGTAGGAAGGCGGCCCCCATTATAGTCACCCGGATGTGCTACAAGTGCTCGCTGACGTTCCTGGTGTGACGAAAGTGCTGCATGAGCACACGGAAGCACTCCGGGCATCGCTGGAAGGTCCTTCCTCCACCTTCCCAGGTGTGGCGGAAGTGTTGATCTCCCGGGCTTTATGAGGCTTGGTTCCCTTGCTATCCAGGGTGGATGCCCCCTCGTGGCCCAGGGGTCCCGGCTGGGTCTGCCCCCAGGTTCCTGCTACTATATATATATATATATACTGTATATGTTAATTTTTTAATTTAATGTAGGAGCCCTCTTTTGTGGAATGGTTCAGCTACACCTTTTGCAGATTTGCAAAATGGAAAATTTCTGTGCTGCCCCGCCCCCTACCCTTGATGCCCTAAGCATGTGCATATTTTTATATAATTACAGTCCCCACTGGAGACATGCACCTAGCACTTTAGAAATAATCCACAATGACTCTAATCTATGCAATTTTAAAATTCTGAACTCTAATCTTTTACCCTGCAGTTCCCTTTGACACCCCCCCCCACCCATACAGTATTAAGCCTGTGATGGCCTCTTTTCACCCCATCTTAGTGTGATAGTAGCATAACCGGCCATCTTAGTGACACAACACTGTGCAACTGTCTACAGATCCATCTGCTCCTGGCTGCTATCACAAACTGAATTGGGGCGGGGTCTTCGTTCAGTTGATCAAGCAATCAATAAAACATAAAGGGGCTATTATAATGAACACACCTCTATTAAGTTATTTAGAAGATTACAGAGCTTTGTGAGTCCCTGGAACAGCAATAATAGGTTACATAACAGATTTCTCCACCTTATTACACTGTAGTTTGCAATTTTACATTTTGCTTTCCAGCTGTCAGCTGCTCTTTGGCATGAAACATGATAGCTGAGTAAATGAAAAGTAACAGGCATTTTTGCAACTCCCACCTTTTTGTACAGTTTGCTGGCAGGTTTACTATTAACTGCTTTAACTGAGGCCATAAATCACTGGGCTTCAGAAGCCAAGCCAGGGCACTTGTGCCTTTAATATCTTAAACTGAAGGACAAGACGGTATAAGGAAGCAGGATAAAATCCTGGGAATATTGAATATTGGTAGTAACTCTGGCCAACTCTTGACCTGCTGCATGATTTCAGTTACAGCCCAATTCACTTTTTATTTTTTCATAACCTTCCTGTGAATCACTTCTTCCTCTTGCTGTGCCATCAGCATCAACATTTGATTGTCAGGAATGGGCTGGACCGTCACCTCTGTGGCTTTCGTTTAGCTGCCTTTTGCCATAGCATCCTCCCTTTGGTCAATATTTGATGTGCAGCAATAATGTGATGGAGAGCCTCGGGATGTAAAGGGATTTGCTTGAAGATTTTCATTCTTATTTCTGCAACAGCCACTGCCTACAGCCCCCTTGTTTTGCAGTTTGTGCTTTTGCTTTTTGGAATTGTTGTATTTCAGCCATGCTTAAGTTTATTTTTTTATTTATTAATTTCTTGTTTATTTAATATAATTTTCTAAATTGAGTTTTTTGCTTTCATTTTATCATTGGTGTGATATTATGATTTTTCTTGATATTGTGTTTATTGAATACTAGCTGTGTTACCTGGCTTTGCCTGGGAAATTTCACAAGACAGTGGGCCTTGGTTAATGCCATCAGGCAATCAGATGTATCAGAAATACTACACAACTAAGCATTTTTCTGTATAAAATATTTGTACTTTTTTACCAAAGGCTAGTATTATTGGCAGGCAGTGTGGTGTAGTGGACATAGGACTTCAAACCTTGAGGATGTGGGTTCAAATCCTGCTACTAACACTGTGTGACCCTGAGCATGTCATTTCACCTGCAGGTGCTCCTAATGGAAAAACAAGTGAAATATCACCAATTGTATCTCAAATGTTTTAAGTCACCTTGGATAAAGGGTATCAGCCAAACCATAAGTAATAGTAAATTATTAGGTCACTGGAGCTGATTACTCTTGAACATGCTATACACTGCTTTTTCTAGTGACTTGGCCTTGTTTGGTAGTGTGGCAGACAGCCAGGACGCCCCTTCAACACTGGATCCATGCTACATCCTCCGGAACAGTTACATCCTCATGCAACCCAGAGGGCCACAGGCATGGGATTCGGAGCTCATCCCTGTTGGGTTCCGTGGCCACCGCCAGGGGAAAGCTTCAAGGACTTAACGAGCCTGTCTGGGCTGTGATGCAGCCAAACCCGGAAGTGCAGCCTAATTAGACTATAAGAAGACTGATGCAACCTAGGTGGGCTATAAGAAGAGCCTGAAGCCACTACTCAGGGGCCAGAGTCGGAAGGAGTAGGACAAAGCTTGGAGGAGTAGTGGTGGAGGAAGAGAAAGAAGAAGAAAGTGTGTGGTGTGTTTGGTGGTGCTTGTACACTTGGGACTGTGTTGTGCCTGTGGGGATTACGGGGAAGACGTGTCCCACAGGTGACGAAAAATAAAAGTTTATTATTTTATCCGTGTGCCTCCGTGTCCAATCTGTGTCAGGTCAGGCACTTATATAGCGCCTTTTGTTACAGTAGTTATTACAAAACACAATTTCACTTTTAAATTGAAGCAAGTAATCAGTAGGAATAATGTGAAATTTAGATATATATTATGTTATGTTATATATTTATACATGTTTACGATTTTCAGTTGTTTACATCATTCACTCAAGTGTTTCTTTTTGTGCTTTTCGCCAGTTGTATGCTTAAGGTTGTATTTTTTTTTTGCCATACCCATAGGCAGACAATAAGGTGCTAAAACATGGTATTTTATTTAAATTTATTTCAAACAGCAATGATATTTACAGGTTGCCAATGAAATGAATTGAATGGTCCTTTTTCTGGCAATGTACACATAAAGAATTTTGGAGATGTGCAGGTAAATGTAAAGGGCAGGTCCCCTTTCATATTTTGTAGGTGTTAATATATATTACAATGATTTATCTTATGGGGGACCCCAATAAGTTTAAACTTCAACCTTCTGTCCTCCTTGACTTGGCTCCGTGGATGCCACTTCCACCACATTTTCCCTCTCCTAACACTACAATACAATTTATTTTTGTATTGCCCAAAATCACACAAGAATTGCCACAATGGGCTCTAACAGGCCCTGCCTCTTAACAGCCCCCCAGCTTTGACTCTCTAAGAAGACAAGGAAAAACTTCCAAAAAAACTCTTGTAGGGAAAAAATGGAAGAAACCTTGGGAAAGGCATTTCAAAAAGAGACCCCTTCCCAGGTAGGTTGGGCATGCAATGGGTGTCAAAAAGAAAGGGGGTCAATACAGTACAATACACAGAACAGAACAAATCCTCAATACAGTATAAAATACAAATTTTACAAGTACGGAGCAGAATTGAACAGTAGATGATATCACATAATATAATTTGGATTTGTTTAGAGTCCTCAGCCATCAAACTGCCTCCCCCATTTGGCCATTCCACAGCTGAGACAGCGCTGGGCCAGCCAATCCAATGAAAGGATCCCTCTACCCCACAATTCCTGCAATCCTCCATCAGGGATGACTTTACCTTAGGCAGGCAAAACAACTTGGTAAATGGGCCGTGGCACCAAGTGCCACATTTGAGTACCGAGAAACAGAATAGGTGAGGGTTAGTATCCAATTATAACTATCATGTTACTTATGTTTTAGTGCTAATAACCAACAACTAGGATGCAGTCTGCACAGTTAATCAGCAGCTCTACTCAGGATATGTTAAACTGAAGTAGTGAGTCTTCAGCCGGGATTTAAAAACTGAGATCGAAGGGGCATCTCTTATAGTAGCAGGCAGACCATTCCACAGTGTAGGGGCCCTATAACCAAAAGCTCGACCTCCCACTCTTATTTTATTAATCCTTGGAATCATAAGCAGACCGGCATCTTGGGATCTTAATGTGTGCTCTGGTTTGTAAGTCATGATAAGTTCAGATAAGTAAGCCGGACCGTGGCCATTTAATGCTTTATATGTTAAAAGGAGGATTTTGAAATCTGCCCTAATCTTAACCAGGAGCCAGTGTAAGGATTTAAGAACTGGAGTTACAGTATGTGTTTGTATTTTCTTGTTCTTGTAATAATTCTTGCAGCAGCATTTTGGATTAACTGGAGGCTGAATAAAGAACAGTTTGAACATCCACTGAACACCACATTGCAGTAGTCAATCCTACTACAAATAAATGCATGAATTAATTTCTCAGAATCCTGTTTATTTAGAAAGCGCCTTAATTTCCCAACATTTTTAAGATTGAAGAAACATGATTTGGACAACTTTGTAATATGCGCTTTAAACGACATGCTAGAGTCAAAGATAACTCCTGGATTGTGGGCTGATTCAGTAAAATTAATGGGGATTCCAACTAAGTTAAATGATGACCGAATATTGTTGTGATCAGTGTCATTCCCTCCAACAATTAACATCTATGTTTTATCTGTGTTTAAAGACAAGTAGTTCTCATCCATCCACTCCTTTAATTCACTAACACAACTAATTAAAGACAATATCGGAGAAACTTCATTTGATCTAAATGAAAGGTATAACTGGGTGTCATCTGCATACGAGTGAAAATTAACATTATGTTTCCTAATGATAGATCCCAGTGGAAGCATGTAAATTGAAAATAGTAAAGGTCCCAATACCAACGGCGAAGCAAAACCAACTCTCACAGCCACAGCATCTGGCACCAATACTGCAGCCTTATAGCGCTTGCTAATCATTAAGGGCAGGGTGGGGTCCTCTCCTTTCAAAACGTGTTCTTTTCCATTCCACATATCTTTACACATGGCAAACATGTTTATGTCTGTTTTTTCCTGTCCATGAAAACACTTTTTTTCAGCTTTTTGTCCATGCTATTGCAGTGCTACTGTCATTCGCTCCTGCTACATCCTTTATTTGCATGAAGCTCTGTGCCAGCATCAAGCAGAGCATTTACATTAACATAATATTAACAAATATTAACAAATAAAAAATATTATGGACAAATTAAAAAAGAGTGTCAGCTAATTTTCTTTTTCTATAATGTCAAATTTCAAACAAATCTACATTTTTGAGATTTGGGAATATTTAGTTTTTCTATTGTGGAACCTAGACACAAGAGATGCACAAAGTAGGGTGTTTCTTCATGCTGGACCGAAGCCAATAAATGGTGAAGGTTATGTCAGAAAGGGCATCCGGTGTTAAAATTTTGTTTGTTGAAAAAGAAGTTGGATAGTCAGAGAGATGCAGAAAGTAGACAAGAAGATAAGGTGTGGCGAAGCAAGAGGTGGCGAAGGCTAAAAAAAGGCATATGTTGAGTTGTATGAGAGGCTGGACACTAAGTAGGGAGAAAAGGACCTGTACCGATTGGCTAGACAGAGGGACCGAGCTGGGAAAGATGTGCAGCAGGCTAGGATTATAAAGGATAAAGATGGAAACGTACTCACAAGCGAGGAGAGTGTGTTGAGCAGATCTAAAGAGTACTTTGAGAGGCTGATGAATGAAGAAAATGAGAGAGAAAGAAGGTTGGATGATGGGGAGGTAGTGAATCAGAAAGTGCAACAGATTAGCAAGGAGGAAGTAAGGACAGCCTTAGGAAGGAAAGGCTGTTGGTCCAGATGACATACCTGTGGAAGCATGGAGGTGTTTAGGAGAGATAGTTTTTAACCAGATTGTTTAATGCAATATTGGAAAGTGAGTGGATGCCTGAAGAGTGGAGAAGAAGTGTACTGGTACCGATTTGTATGAATAAGGGAGATGTGCATAACTGTAGTAACTACAGGGGGATAAAATTGATGAGCCACAGCTTGTAGTTATGGGAAAGAGTAATGGAAGCTAGGTTAAGAACAGAGGTGATGATTAGCAAGCAGCAGTGTGGTTTCATGCCAAGAAAGAGCTCTATAGATGAGATATTTCCTCTGAGGGTGTTGATGGAGAAATATAGAGGAAGCCAGAAGGAGTTGCATTATGTATTTGTGGACTTTGAGAAAGCATCTGACAGGGTGCCTTCAGAGAAGTTTTGATACTGTATGATGAAGTATGTAAGAGTGGTATAGGATATGTACAAGGTAAGTTTGACAATGGTGAGGTCTGTGGTTGGAATGATGGATACATTTAAGGTATAAGTGGGATTACATCAAGGATCAGCACTGAGTCTTTTCTTATTTTCAACGGTGATGGACAGGTTGACAGATGATGTTTGATGGGAGTCCCCTTGTACTATGATGTTTGCTGATGACATTGTGATCTGTAGCGAGAGTAGGGAGCAGTTTGAGGAGTCGCTGGAGGGGTGGAGATATGCTCTAGAGAGGAGAGGAATGAAGGTCAGTAGGAACAAGACAGAATACACGTGTGTGAAAGAGAGGGAGGTCAGAGGAATGATGAGAATGCAGGGAGTAGAGTTGGCAAAAGTGGATGAGTTTAAATACTTAAGATCAACAGTACAGAGTAATGGGGACTGTGGAAGAGAGGTGAAGAAGAGAGTGCAGATATGGTGGAGTGGGTGGAGAAGAGTGTCAGGAATGATTTGTGACAGATGGGTACCGGCAAGAGTGAAAGTGAAGGTCTACAAAATAGTAGAGTGACTGGCTATGTTATATGGGTTGGAGACGGTGGCACTGACCAAGAAACAGGAGACAAACCTGGAGGTGGCAGAGTTAAAAATGTTAAGATTTGCATTGGGTGTGACAAAGATGGATAGGATTAGAAATGAGTACATTAGAGGACATGTGCAAGAGAGATCCTGGGTATTTTGAAGAAAAGAGTAAGGCCTAAGAGAAGATTTATGGATGTGGTGCATGAGGGCATGAAGGTGGTGGAAGTAACAGAGTTAGATGCAGAGGTCAGGAAGATGTGGAAAAAGATGATCTGTTGTGTCAATTCCTAATGGGAGCAGCCACAAGAAGAAAAAGAATTTATTATTTTTCTACTTGGGTGGTTGCCAGTAAATATTGTTATACTGAAATGTCATTTCTTAGTCGGTACCTACTGGCCTAGATGTATCATCCAGAAAATAGTGTTTTTGTTGATGAGTGGCAGAGAGATTGAATGAATAAGTACATCTACTTTGCCTTATATACAGAGAGACCTTTTATATGATTGTATTATAAAAACAATGTAGTTTTGTCAGCTATCAGCCCTGCAACATTTATGTACAACCAAAGGATGCAAGGCTACTAAATCATGCTACTGTGGGAAAGGCCCCAGCAAGTATTTGAGGGAATTAGGGATTTTGTTTGTATTCTCGAGTCCTATTTTTGATATATACTTAATGTTTTGATTTAATGGCCTTTGACCCCTGAATTTGCTGCAATGTAATGTTTATCAGATTCTAATATCGGATTTGTTTGCTTAAGATTTGTGTTTTTTTACTGCTTTGCCTTTTTGTTGTTCCTTTTTTCTTTAAATAATTTCTTGAAATATAAAGAAACTGCATTTTTGTTGTCCTTTGGCACCAGAGATTTCATGGCTTCCCTTGCAACAAAATCAAACTGAAACTTCCTTTAGAATAGTATAAAACCAAATAAAATGAAAGGAAAGGAAAGGACTTTATTATGCAAAAAAATAAATTAATTAACATACTTTATTGCTAACATTTCTAACAGTTAACTTTATTAACTTAGATTTTTTTTGCTTTCTTTGGTGTTTTAACATTGTTTTGATTTCTGTTTTGTGACCTTTCTGGATTTTGTTTTTGAATGTGTCCTTTTGTAATTATTATTATTTTTGTTTTGTTATGTTTGAACCTGCTTATTGAATTTTACATTTGTTTAAGTACAATTTTTTGTTATTTTTACACTGTTTTTCTTCTATGGTTTGCCCAGATCTTCATTGGAACTTTGGTGCACACAATTAGTGTGGTGTGTTCAGCTGTATTCTTCTAGCCTGCTTTTGCCTCCTGATAAGATGGTGCTGGGGGCCTCATCCTGGCCTTCCTATGTCTTGAGGTACCACAATAAAGAACTTGTCTGAAATTGATGCAGTTACTCGAAATAAAGCACTCAACATTTGTGTCCTTGGTCCAGTTAATGAACACCAATTTGGAAGTACAGGAAGCATTCTTCTGTCTTAATGTAAGTTGATTTGTAGTCTTGTTGCTATACCTGTTTGCCTTCTTACCACAGAAGACACATGACAAAAACTCCACACTTGATACAGTAAGTAGTTCAATGACTATTTAGACATGTATGTTCAGCTTCACCAGCTTCCATTGCTTTACAAAAGAATCAAACCAGAGGGAAACATCTAAACACTCAGGTTTCAGATCATGTTGATTTTTCCCATTTGTTTTCTCAGCTGCGTTCGCATATAATTTGAGCAGCACCTACTGCAATAGTCATGTCTGTCATGCTTGTCTGTCTGCATGAAACCATGGAATGATTTGTTGAAACCTGGCACATTCATTCCTCCAGGAAATTTGTTGAGATTTTCATTTTTGTTGAGATATCTTGAACAGATTGTTCTATACCGTATTCAGAAATTTAAAAATCTCCTATTGAAATGCCCGAGTGAATCTGTGAACTCATCTCTCTTAAAGCAGCGAAACGTTCTGTGTGACGTAAACTACAAATAAATTTACTGTTTGAATTTTACTTTGACAGCAGTTACACCATCTTGTATATTTTGAAAATTTTTCTGTTTTACACGTCCAACAGCTGTTTGGATCCTCAATACAATGCCAGAAAAACAGCACATGACAGCAAGTAGCCTTCTCCTCATGCTTTAGGTAAGTTAACCATGGAAGTATAAAAAAGGAATGACCAGGGGCCTCATGTATACACAGTGCGTACACAAAGAAACGTTGCGTACGAACGTTTCCACATTCAAATCGCGATGTATAAAACCTAAACTTGGCGTAAAGCAACGCACATTTCCACGGTACCTCATACCCTGTCGTACGCAAGTTCTCCGCTCGGTTTTGCAGACTGGCGGCACCCAGCGTCAAAGCAATGCTACTGTTCCTGTGTGGTTTATC
This sequence comes from Polypterus bichir lapradei, assembly GCA_026402145.1. Taxonomy (NCBI): domain Eukaryota; kingdom Metazoa; phylum Chordata; class Cladistia; order Polypteriformes; family Polypteridae; genus Polypterus; species Polypterus bichir. Next base: position 75,635,621 of record JANRMT010027041.1, read on the forward strand.
TTTCTTTTTCAGATCCACATCTGTGACGTGGCTTTATAAATACACTGAAATTAACCGTATATTTTCATTAGTTTAATGCGTCTGATTGTAATTAACCTGTAACAATATAATGGTCCACAGAATGGTCAAACTATTCTAAATACCATAGCTGCTTTAGTGTTGTTACTCTCACTGCACCTTCTTCTTCTTCTTTCAGCTGCTCCCATTGGGGGTTGCCACAGCACATCATCTTTTTCCATATTACTCTCACTGCACCACTCAGAGCAGCTGATCGGAAAGAGAATTATCGGTATACATCATCATGCACACGCTGCCTCAGCCATGCTTCCTATTTGAGCTGCTCACACGGCAAACGCTTCAAGACCTTTACTGTACGGACCTCGCGGTTCAGAAACATCATCCCAGGAGCTCTAAACGCAATCAATCACTCCATCAACTGCTCCTTGTAAAACTGTTTGTACTTATACTGTAAGTACAATTACCTCACTGTAAACTTGCACTACAGTTATAATATTGCACAACCTGAGCTACTTTATAAAGCGCGTATTTACATATGATGACAATATCATTTTTAATTTAAAATGCAGCAAAATATGTTTATTATATTATACAGATAAAACTTTAACTTTATTTAAATAATCTATATTGTTAATAATTAAAGGACACGGTGTCGCTATGCTAGCAAGGATCTGGCACTCCGTTCACGGATTGTTCCTGCCTCGCACTGTATGCTTCACTGGGACTGGCATGAAGGATAAAATAATTAAATATGTACTATGAAGATATATAAATGTTCCTTAAAAGTTTTGAAGAATCTGCGTTATAAGCGCACAGATGGCTTAATGTCTATTACAGAGCTGATTGTGTGGCGATTGGGTATTTGGAGAAAGAAAAGGAAGGACAGAAATTGGAGGTTAGTACATTTGAAAGAGACAGTACTGCTGCAATAAATTATTTTATCGAAGGTTGCGCACAATCACTGAGCCACTGTGTTCCCATGTTTAATAACATGCTTTAACTCCTATCATCATGAAAATGATATCACATATACATCTCAGTATTTTAGTTATTCAGAGAACTATAATATCACGAATGTAATGGATTCTTTGTCCTGTTGGAGGTAGAGAAAGCCGGTTTAAGAAGCACGTAGTGATTCACACACATAGAGCACATAGAAGAACACATACAAAACAAAGCATTTAACGTACTACTTTAGTTACAATGGGATTTGAGAAACTAGTAAATTAAACGATTTTAAGATTAAGTTTATGATGTTCTACTTTAATGACAAAATAAACTACGTGATTAAAGTGGAAATTTCGAGATTAAAGATTAAAGACATTTCGTGCTTTTTCCCCACTGTGTGCCTTTTTTTTTTTCTCTGTACCCTAATAAGCTTTCATATGACACTCAGACAGTGGGCTACGACTCGCCTTTGATATGCGACTCCTTTTTTATTTCGGGCACTGTGCGACTTTGTGAACTTGAGCTTTCGAGTTTCTCCGACTTGCTATGTCACTCAATCAGCTTCCTTTTCTTGTTTATACCACTGTTTAAACCAACAAATAGTTAGTTTTTCCTTGCCTCCACTTGGTATTCACTGAAATTCTTATATTTTCCCCCATGCTTTTCCCATTGTCTTTTCACAGAAGGCTGAGCTTAAGGGCTATTTATATTGATTTGTATATTCAAAGAGGCTGTGAGAAAATAACTCCACAAAATCCAATATTAAGTGTTGGGGAATTGCCCCATATAATCTCTTTGAGATTTGATGGTCAAGATGATAAAGAATTATCAGACATTCGACAGTTACAGATGGAAAGGGGATGGCTTTTATACAGAGTGCAAAATGGCTGCAGGAAATGAGTAATTGGAAGTGACGTCATCATCGGAGACTGGAAGTGACGTCATCGGGAAGGGACCAGAAGTGACATCATCATCATCGGAGGCCGAAAGTGACGTCATCGGGAAGAAACCAAAAGTGACATCATCATCGGAGGCCAGAAGTGACATCATCGGGAAGGAGTCGGAAGTGATGTTGTTGTTGATGAGGAAGTGGATAATGAACCGTCTTCTGGATTATTGTTTGTGGATGGTAGGATTGATTCATTTTTCTTCTTTAGTTCTGAAGGGTCAGAAAGAGAGGCATTACTACCATACAATAACCCTCCATCTGTTACGTAGTCGCTAATCTTTGGGCTTGTTGACTGTCTCCGAAGCGCACATGTGTGACAAGCGTAATTCTGGGAGGAGTTGGGGTGGGACAGCAGGCGCGTGCACGAGCGTTACTTTTCACGCTGATCGGGATTTATGTAGCGGAAGAACGTGGAAGTTTGTATATGCACAGATTCCTGCATCTGGATTTTTCTGTGCATACGCACATTCCCACTTTTGTGCTTAACCCATGTTATAGTGTGATTTCTACGCACAGCGTTATACATGAGGCCCCAGGAGAGGAAAGCAATTATGTAAGCATATATAAGACTGCTAGCTGTGTAAGCCCATGCTGTAAAAAGCACGGGGTCCTAGAAATTATTGAAATCGTCAGGAAAAAAAAAAATTGAAATGTAGAGATGTCAGGTAATTGAATTGACTCTGGGCATCTCTCTCCTAGGAGGTTTCGTGTTGCAGATTTGTTCACATCATTTGTGCCTTAGCGGCTAAGCGACTGTCTTTCTTCGGAGGTTTCGTTTTGCCGACGTGCTCGCGGTGCTTCTGTAACAGTGGATAAGCGAGTGACTCTCTCTTTGGATGTTTCATTTTGCTGATGTGCTGGCCTAACTTGCATATCCTTGGAGATGGAGCCCTTAGCCCGATTCCACCTCTCACTTTCAGGCTGGACAGACACAGACACTTCCACGCGTAGACGTTTATATACTGTATAAGATATATATAAGACTGAATTGACTAACTAACATTCTCTGTAGATTATTATTGTAAAGAGTGGAGTTTATCAACCTAAAGCTAAATGGAGTTTGAACTAGTTAATTATACAGAAAAGTTGGAAAGGTCCTCCACTAACACACATCAATCAATACCATTTTCACAGCACTTGAATTGGAATCTGCTGTGAATGAAAGCCTTTGAGCCTCCACAAGTCTATTTAGGGTTATGTTTTTAACCATTGTAAAGTACCGTTAAAAGAGACATATTTAATGTAGTCTTCTAACACATGTAATTGCATTCTATTATCACTGTTACTTTTGAATATGAGTCATTGTTACAAAAATATTTAATAAACAAAAATGTGATAACTGACTCTTGGATGAAGTAACTGAAAAAAATGTGAAATACTCTTAAATCAGAATGCGCCTGAATGCTATGTATTCATTTTCTAACTTGTTCTAAGCTTGATATTCTGAATAGAGTGCAAGCATTTGCATTATTCACAGTTGTTATTCTTCTTGTTCATTCCTGGAGCTGTTCAACTGATTATCATTTATATTTGGGCGCTGCCTGCAGTTTAATGTGGCAGGATGCCTCTTGGCATGCCAACACAAAGCACATTTAGATAGCCTGGGGGTATTCCAGTAAGACTGTACACTTGTCTCTCAGCCATGATACAGACACCACTAGAATAAACAGGACAGGCCACAAATGCAGAAAGCAAAAGGGCAAAAAAATACACAACCATCTGCCCTAACAGACGTTGCTAAAAGAATCATCTCCAGTGTCTTTTACATTTCTGTCAAACTTGCCATCTCTGTGCTTCTCTAATTTGTTCACCTACAAGACTGACTTTACCCTCAAACCTGCCTAAAGGAGCAACACATAATGACATGCCAGGACCACACCTAATAGATGGCTCTCTTATGTCATCAGCAGCTTTTTTTAGTATTATATCACCAGAGTACAACTCCTCCAAATGTGGTTGCTCTCACATTTCTTGTCTCTCCTTTGTAAGTTTATAAGTTTACTGATTTGCCACTGTGTTTCATCTCATGAATCAAACCTGTGTATCTTATGGACTGATCATTGCATCTTTTTATTGGTCACACAATTATTAGTACAAACTGAAAAAAATGGTCCAAGTGCAAACCCCTTTAGCACTGAAGTGTCATTTTTGTGCATTTTATCCCAGAGATCTGTTGCATTTGCTATTCTATGCAGCATTTATGGTGTAAATTCAATGTATTCATAAACATAGATCCCATACTATATTGTTCAAAGTGAAATATATTTTAAATTAAGATGTGACATGCAAATTAGGGGGAATAAATTGTAATAGTATTAATAACTGATTATACACTAAAGGGACATCGGTAATAATAGAGTCAACCGGAAGTGGTTAAACAAGAATCCTGACAATGACCGGCCAGCACTTTTTACAGCTAAAAACCACAGAGGTAGACATAATACATCCAACAGCTGGGGTGACAGATTGAACATTCTGCTGATGCTGGTCCGCCTGCAGGCTTGACTGGACAAGACAAACTGCAAAAAATTCTGCATCAGCCACAGGCGGCTGTGGCTCCCAACTTCTGGTTTTATATTCCTTATGCCAGAAACAAAAATAACAGAAACTGCAAAAAACAAATTCACTCTGGTATAAAGTAAATCCATTTTTCTCTTACTGTTTTCCAGTATTTGTAATTGTACAAACACTGAAAACTTCTATTTAATATTATATAATTGAACAATCGACTAGCCTTTATTTACATGACAGCATTCATGGCTAGTGAACCTCCTTCTTGAAAATTTACAAAAATTAGTTGATTTTACATAATGTTTTGACATCACTCAAATTATTTCCTGTAAGTTTTTCTATTGTTTATTATTTTTATTCATTTGTTGCTTTTCTAAAGTAGTGAAAAGCATCAGCCTTCATACTGCACAAGCTTATGGTCTCAAAACATTTTATTTCATTTTGCCGTGAGTATTTGCTCCTTTCTAAAAATTTACTGTGGTTGGGACTAAGGTGGTATGCAGCACTTTTCATTTTTTGTGCTTTATTTTTTAAGATGCACAGAAGTAAGGCTTGACCAGGTGATAAATGAGTGGCCACATTAGCCACTATTCATATGGGATGAATTGCAGTAGTAGTATGGTCATGTGTACAGAGTACAGTGCAATTATTCCACGCATGTTGTGTAACAATGTAACGTCAAGTACAAGGAGGCAGTGATAGCAGCAGCAGTAGTGGCAGGGAGATAGTGAGATAATTAATCTTCATTTAATTTTAGAGAAGTAAAATCACTCAAGGGCAAGGTTTAATAGTTTAATGAAACCACAGACAGCGGCAGCATAGCAACTGTAATAATACTTTGGTAATAGTTAGGAAAACTCAAAGGAGTGTGAAAATTTAATTAGCAGTAGATAAAGAGCACAACATGAGGTGAAATGTGTTAAATATTTGCTTAAGACTGTTGTGAATTTACATCAATATCATTTAAAAAAAGGATGAAAATGTTTTCATCTACAAAAATAAATAAAAGTGAGGCTATTCCTCTGTGAATTCAGCCTGATGATTTGATTCCCAAAACTTTTCCTTCTGTGAAACAACAACTGTGTGGAGTTTTGGTTATGCAGCACTGAACATAGTGGAGCAGAGTAGCAAGGATGCATTTTTAACTCAGTATAAAAAAGCACCAGCAAGAGGGAAAGACTTATTAGAACGCCTATCTTTTTAATTCTGCTTTTATTATACAAATTATTGTAGTGTCCAAGCCGGGGTGAAGCCTGGAGGGAAAGTGACTGTTGGATGGCGATCTCACCTGTTCCAGCAGAGCATCGATGTAGGTGATGCATGGCCCAACAACCACAGCACCTCCCAATAGCATGTTGAGGTGAGGTGAGCAGCCACTCTTATTAAAGAAATGGCCCGAGGCGGATATTATTGAGCTCTCAGAGTCACACTGTTGCTAACCAGTGGTGCTGGTGAGAAAAGAAGACCAGAGACTCGCGCTTCTGTGTCGATTACCGGACACTGAACCAGGTTACCAAGAACTACTTGTAGCCACTTCTGCGGATGGATGAGGCCTTCGATCTAGTGGCAGAGTCTAATTGGTTTTCCACCTTGGACTTGTGGAGTGGGTACTGGCAAGTAGCACTGGTCCCAGAGGCACAGGAGATAATGGCCTTTTCAATTGGGAAGGATTGTGGCAATTCAAAGTACTACCTGTTGGGTTGTGTAATGCCCAGGCCACAATCGAAACATTAATGGACCGTGAACGGACTGCCCCATTCCCAGTGTCTTGTCTATTTTGACAATATATTGGTTCATTGATCCTCCTTTAAGGCAGCACTGGAAGCTCTCAGGGCTGTTTTGGAGTGATTACATACAGCTGGGATAAAATTACATCCAAGGAAGTGTTGCCTGTAAGTAGCCAGGACGTGGCCACAGAAGCATTTAAGATATAAGCCATTCGAGAGTATCCAACTCCCATCAATGTAAGGCAAGTCAGGGCATTTATGGGTCTGGCCTCATACTATAGATGATTTGTCCCCCAATTTGCCACAATCACCCCACCCTTCATCAGCTCACCCAAAAAGGAAGAACCTTTTGGTGGCGGGACAAAAAGCAACAGGCTTTTGAATTACTGAAGGCTGCATTTTATGGTGCCCCTATACTAGCCTTGCCATTGTGGGGTTTCATTTTGGACACTAATGCCAGCAATGTGGGGTTAGGAGCCATACTTTATCACGAGCATCCTGAGGGTGAGCATGTGGTTGCATATTTTAGCAGGTCCCTTAGTAAAGAAGAGTGCAATTTACTGTGTGACCTGGCAAGGATTACTAGTGTTAGTAGAAGCCATCCACCACTTTCGACATTATTTGAGTGAGGCCCCATTCATCCTGAGAAGCGTTCATGCCGGTCTTCAGTGGTTATTATCCTTTAAAGAACCCGAAGGGCAATTAGCCCTGTGTCTGGAATGGCTTCAAACCTTTGCCTTTGCTATTCAGTATTGCCGTGGAATGCAACAACGAAATGCCGATGGCCTCTCTCAGCGTCCATGCCTTCAGTCTGAATGCAGTTATTGCATCTGGCAATAAGCAAGAGAGGTGGAAGGTGATGAGGAGCACACCTGCAAAGTTGTCTCCCTGGATGATGGTCAGGCGAATCGCAGAGTCTGGAGATACAGCAAGTAGATGGGTGGGTAGAAGCGAGACACAGACCAACCAAGAGAGGCAATTTGGCAGGTAGTCGTTCCCCAGGGGATGCAAACACAGGTACAGGAGGCTATACTTGGGGATACTGGATTGGGACACTTTGGAGTATTAAAAACACTGGGACACCTGCGGCATAGTTTATACTAGGAGTGGTGCCGACATGATGTGGATGACCACTGCCACCAATCTGACACATGTGCTGCCAAGAAAGGACCTGCTGGACAATCTACTGCCCCATTACAACAATACAGAGTATGCATGCCCATGCAGAAGATCGGAGTTGATGTTGTGGGCCCCCTCCCCCCCGTCCCAATGGGGCAACAAGTTAACTCTGGTTGTACTTAACTATTTTACAAAGTGGCCTGAAGCTGAGACAATCGCAGATGCTTTAATTGGGAGTATGTTCAATCGCTTTGGCATGGTGAAAGAGCTCAACTCTGATCAGGGACAAAATTTTGAGAACAGGGTGTTTCAGAAGATTTGCGAATGCTTGCACATTTGAAAGATTCGCATTACACCCCTGCATCCACAGAGTGATGGGCTGGTGGAGCAGTTTATTTAGGCACTTACTGCGCAGTTGCACATGGCCACCAGCCATCACAAGAGCGACTGAGACCAGCAGTTGCCCCTGAGCCTCCTAGCATGCCAAATGGACACTTGCTTCACTGATGAATGGGGCAGCGCTGGGACCCTCTGAGACTCCAGCTGGACTTGAATATACTCATCACCTACAGGACCACGTAGATATGGCACATGACTTGGCCCATCAACATCTGCACAAAGCTGGTCTCGCCCAAAAATGGCACTATAATTTGTAGACCCGAGATTGACCCTTTAGCCCAGGTACCTCAGTTTGGGTGTTTAGCCCATGACTGGCTAAACACAGACGAAAGAAGGGTCAGTCCCTGAAATTCGACACTGCCTGGAGTGGACCATGTGAATTGTTGGAACATGTTGAGGAAGTGGTCTACTGGGTGCAGACTCCAGAGTAAAATCAATAAGTGTTCCTATATCAAGACTCACTGGTGCCCTGTTGTGATGGAAAGGAGAGAAGCTCAGGAATACCAGAGAACTCATCGGAGCTGGCCCAACAGGGAAAACCTCACCTGGAGATTTTACTCAGATGGACAACAAATAGCCAGGCCCCGACAACAACCAAGGCATCCAAGATGGACGATCATGTTACCAAGCTGATTTCAATATTTATCCGCTTCAAATCTGACACTGTGAGGTCGCTACATTATTATTTAGCTATCAGTATCATAAGATATTTTCGATTATTCTAAAGAGGTAATCCTGGAAAAAAAGTAATTTCATATGTCCATTGCTCTCTGCGTGAAGAAAAACTTTCCCAATGTTTTTGTGAAATTTACCTTTAAAAAGTTTCCAGCTGTTTCCCCATGTTCATGTTGAACTCATTTTGAAATAACAGTCTCAATCCACTGTTATAATTCCCCTCGTAATTTTAAACACTTCCATCATGACTCCACTCTGCTATTTCAATCTTTCTTCATAATTCATCCCCTGTAGCCCTTTAATCAGCTTACTCACTCTTCTCTGGGTTTTTCCAGTGCCGCTGTGTCCTTTTTTTGGCCTGGAGAAAAAACTGCACACAGTACTCCAGATGAGGCCCCGCAGGTGAATTATAAAACCTGAGCATGACCTCCTTGGACTTGTACTCCACATGTTGTGCTATATAACCTAACATTCTATTAGCCTTCTTACTCCCTACATGTAATACTTTACATTTACTAACATAAAATTTCATCTGCTATAAATCTGCCTAAGCCTGTATGCTGTCCAAGTCCCATTCTAATGATTCAATGGATTCCTGATTATCTGCCAATCCTCCTATCTTGGTATCATCTGCAAACTTAACCCGCTTGTTTTTTATATTCCTGTTCAAATCATTTATATATATTGAAAACAGCAGCGGCTGTAGCACTGACCCCTGTGGAACACCACTCTTAAAGTCAGCCAATTCTGATAAAATTCCTTGCACTATAACCATCTGTTTCCTGTGCCTGAGACAATTTTGCCTCCATCTACAGACATCACCCTGAACTCCCATTTCTTTTTGTTTGATGCCAAACCTCTCATGTAGCACCTTATCACAGGCCTTCTGAAAGTCCACTCTGATCATATCCTTTTGTTGCTTCCTCATAGAATTCCAGCAAGTTAGAAAAAAACTACCTTCCTTTGTCTGAACCCATGCTGATGGTTTAGTAAAAACTCCTGCTCTTGCTATGTGTTACTTAATCCTTTCCTTAATAATTCCTTTCATTAATTTGCCTGTGATGCATGTTAAGCTTACTGGCCTATAATTACATGGATGTGCCCAATCACCTTTTTATATAATCTATACTAATAAAAGGCAAAGCTCTCACTGACTGACTGACTCACTCACTCATCACTTATTCTCCAACTTCCCGTGTAGGTAGAAGGCTGAAATTTGGCAGGCTTATTCCTTACTGCTTACTTACAAAAGTTAAGCAGGTTTCATTTCGAAATTCTACATGTAACGGTCATAACGGTCGACAATGTACGCCATGTTGAGCTTTCTTATTTATGGCCCCATCTTCACGAAATTTGGTAGGCGGCTTCCCTGAGTTAACCAAAACCGATGTACGTACTTATTTCGGTGGTGTGACGCCACTGTCGCCCGCCATATTGAACTTTCCAACGTCACTAATTCTCCAACTTCCCGTGTAGGTAGAAGGCTGAAATTTGGCAGGCTCATTCCTTTCAGCTTACTTACAACAGTTAAGCAGGTTTCATTTCAAAATTCTACGCGTAACTGTCATAACGGTCGACAACGTCCGCCATGTTGAACTTTCCTATTTATGGCCCCATCTTCACAAAATTTGGTAGGCGGCTTCCCTGCGCTAACCGAAACCAATGTACGTACTTTTTTCGGTGGTATGATGCCACTGTCGGCCGCCATATTGAACTTTTCAATGGTCTCTGTTACTTATGGGCCCATCTTCAAGAAATTTGGTATGTGGGTTCCCAACACTAACTGAATCCTACTTACGTACATATATACGTCCATAGCCTGCAGCTCGGTCACCGTGTTGGCTGCCTGCCTATCTAAGGTCGTCCGTCGCTCCAGCTTCTACATTCCCTTCCTTGCTTCGCCACGGGATTCATGTCTCCCTGCTGATAACTACAGCCTTTTTATTTAATCCACGGCTTCTCCGCTGTTTTATTGTTTGTTTATTACAATTATAGTTATTGTGTAGGTATTTTAGACTTACTTTACATTGTTCAGGTACCCATTTCCTTTATCATTCCAACCGTACCCCCATTAACATGACTACTGAGGTGATCACCATCGATCAAAGAACTGTCACTTATGGAGTGGTTTCCATGCCCGGAGATGGCACCTGCCTTTTCCATTCTCTTTGTTACATATTGCACTGCCATATCAGGCTCACTCTTGATATCCGGAGGAACATTGTGTCTTATGTATTGAATGACTGGGACAGGTTCAAGGTGTGGACTGATGACGGTACAGGAGATAATTATACTACACAGGAGCACTATAAGCGTGAAATGCTTAAGCCCTTCACCTATGGTTCTGCATGTGAGTTGATGGCTGACGCTGAATTGTTCGGTTGTGGCTTTCAAGTGTACCAAAATGGCCAAATATTTTACACCTTTCAACAACCGCCAATGCCTCTTAAACATCTTAGATTCACAGGTGACGATTTCAGTAGTGGACACTTTGATGTTTATGAATGTTTAAACTCTCAAAAGCTGGATGTGAAGTTATCAATGAAACCGGTTGTATGCTTACAACGCTTGACAGATGCCGAATGTCACTTCAACACAAGTCCTGCAAATACTGCCGTAATTGAAACAAACCATGAAACTCAAACCGATTATGACAGCAGCAATCCAAGCTGTGAGATTTCAGACAAGATTACTTTTCACATGGCCAACTGTACGTTGCATGCTCAAGAGTAAGCTCAGCGAATAGCTTGGTCATATTACAACCCGAGGGCCGAACTCACAATGTGGTATACAAAGAGATCCTTAACAAATAATTATTGGCATATTTTCCCTCAGTTTAAAAAGATTTAATTTTCTTCTTAATAAAAATTTTAAGGCAGTACTTCACCGCTGCGAAGCGCAGGTATTTTGCTAATGGGGTAATATTTTCCATCTTCCAGTCTTTCGTAAATTCCTAACTTCCTAAAAATGTGAATCAAGGTGTATTAAAGAACTTCTGTAGTTATTTAACACCTTCTGGCTGCTTAAGCTCCTGTAATACTCTTTACCCTGCTATGTGTCTTCCTGTGAAATTATTACATTTTACTTTTCCCGATGTGTTTCTCTAACTTTTCACCCTCCTTATTACTTCCTTATTTTCAAGTTCTCTGTCTACACCAGGCATGTCAAATTCACTACCAATGGTGGGCCGCTTCGACTGCCATACGTGCGTCAGCGGGCCGCACTCTAACAAATACTATTATACTATTATACAAAGTTACTGTAGTTTTCTTTCCAGTACTGAAAACTTTAAAAAATGTAACACTTAAAGTTTAAAGAAAAGCAATTTATTTCCATGCAATCTCCGTACAACAGCGTACAATTAGAGTCTTAGCCTCTTAGCTAGGTCCTTATATTATTATACTATATAAATTATATTACTGTATATTCATTGCTTATATAGGAGTCTTACAGTGTGAGATCTATTTCTTTTGTCCTGACACTTGGCATCTCTTGTTAGTAACCAGTTTGTCAATATCAGGCTTGAAATCTTGTGCAGCTGCAACTTTTATGAAGGATGAAAGGTGCTCGACAGTAATTCTTGAGTGATGTGGGGTTTTGGTAGCTTTCATTAACGAAAACAATTGCTCACAAAGGTAAGTGCTTCCAAACATAGACAGTACTCTCAATGCCAACTTATGAATCTGCACATACGGGGGTGGCAGGTAAGCATACAAGCCTGGCACACCAACTTTGTTGTATTTTGCCTTCAGAATAGAATCTGACTGCAGCTCAATCAATTCTATTTGGATATTCTCAGGCGCATTCTCAACATTGTAAGAGTATGGTGATGTAAACAGCACAAAGTCCTGTTCGTGTGAACTGAAATCACGAAAACGCTCACTGAATTCATTGCTCAGTAATTCAAGTTGGAAAACAAATCCTCCATAAATCTAATTTTACTTTACTAAGTTTACTTCAAAGTTTATATAGTAAAATAAGCCAATATGCAAAAAAGCCCCCTGACCTACACTAATTTTACAAACTCAAAATCACAAAAATCTGTTAATAAACAACTCACCAACTTCTCGCATCCACTTCAGATCATCAGCTGTAGTCTGCACTACAACAACAACAACAACATTTATTTATATAGCACATATTCATACAAACAGTAGCTCAAAGTGCTTTACATAATAAAGAATAGAAAATAAAAAACACAATAAGAAAACAAAATAAATCAGCATTAATTAACATCGAATAAGAGTAAAGGTTCAATGGCCAGGGGGGACAGAAAAAACAAAAAAAAACTCCAGACGGCTGGAGAAAAAAAAATAAAATCTGTAGGGATTCCAGACCATGAGACCGCCCAGTCCCCTCTGGGCATTCTACCTAACATAAATGCAACAGTCCTCTTTGGATTTAGGGTTCTCACGGAAAGGCTTGATGATGATGGTCACGTAGAATTCTGCCTTTTAGTCCATCCATCATTAAACTGTTAACTGTTAACATCACTAACTGTTCGTTACAATACTAGCACACAATTACATAAAACTTGAGCAAAAAAAAGTGAAAATATGAGGGCTATTACTACTCGTGATGGTCAGTTCAGCCCAGCCAGTAGTGTAGCCTAGCAGGGGTGGCTCTAGACTTGTGGCAGCCCTGGGCAGAGAAAGAATCTGTGGCCCCTTCGCCCGCCAATGTCAATATGGTATCTTATGCACAGTAGATGGCCACGTCCGTTGCGCACCCTGCATAGCCACCTCGTGCTCATGACACGCTTCTATATGCGCGTGTCCATAACTTGAAAACCAAGTGGAGGCCCATGATATTCTCATTACGGCAGAACGTTATAATACTACATATAGCTTACTGCTCCGACTCTAGCGATATTAGTAAATACAGCATACTAAGTAACAAGAAACACAATGTTTTTCGGTCACATTGCCATCATCTGTGTCGTTACTTTCTCTTTCTGTTTTATACTTAATATATGTTGGCGTGGCGGCCCTGTGCAGGTGCACAGTTTGCACATGCCTAAGGCCGCCCCTGCTGCCTGCTACTACAGCCTAGCACTTCAGTTGCGACATCGCGGCTCATTAACTTTGGTCAAGGCTTGTGGCTGTACTAGCAGATGATGTTTCCGGTACTGTAATGCCATGGGAAAATGTGCTTTTGTTAGAAGACAGAAGTAAGGAAAGTCAATAAGTAGCGCTGAAGATGCAGAATGATTCAATCACAAAAGATAATAATCATTTTGTACAAGTTCAGTGCTAACTAAGATCTGTCATGCAGGCCGCACAGATTTCTGTTGCGGGCTGTATGCGGCCCGGGGGCCGCGTGTTTGACATGCCTGGTCTACACCATTTGTGCTCCTTCCTATTAATGAATACTTATCTGTCTCCGTCTTAATAGTGCTATCTTTCCTGAGTAATAAGAACTGTTCTATCAAGTAAAAATCCTTTGCACACTACCTTGTACTTACTAATACAATTGCTTATTGAACATCTGCTGCTATTTATTTTTTCAACTTTCTGTTTCTGCTGCTGCTTGCCCCTGGTTGTCTCCCCCTCGCTAGATGTCTATCTATGTACAGTGCAGCCTCTCTCTTTACCAGTTTCAAGTTGGCCGCCTACCTGTACTTAAAACAAACAAAAAAAATTCTTCCTTCCTTATGAACGCATATTCCTTCAGTCTACTAGCGGACTGTGTGAGTGGTATGTAGTGATCTATCCAGTTATTCTTCCCAAAGGTCTAAAGGTCTAAAGATCTCTACTGAGACTAAAGGGTGCATTGCTCGAGCACAGCCTGAGGGATTCCCTCTTTCATTTCCAGCCCTTCCTGTTTCATGGCTTCTGCAATCATACATGGTGCCTAACAACATAACAAAATAAGAAAGGCCAGTGGAAGGAAACATCTTTCTTGTTGAAGTATTAGATACTTGGGTGTCTCAATGGATTTCTGAATTTCAATGTATTCTCACATACAGATATTTTCAAGCTCTGCTACAAAGTTTTGAATCATCAGTAAAACCACAATCTTTGAACAATGTGCTTTGACAAGCCTATTTCAGGGCATTCAGTCAGATTAGATCCTTGTAGAATTAGGTAAACCTTTAAAACCTGCAGGATTGTTAAAGCTTAGTATCTGTTCTCTTGTTCCTGTTATTTATTTTTTCTTAACCAAAGTCCTGCTGACCTAAGAGTACTAAGAGACACATAAAGTAAGTGTTTGAGGATTATTGTGAGAAACAGGAAAAAGACCAGGAGATGACATAGGCTGCTTAATTGTAGTCGGACCAGGCAAGGGCCAGAACTGAAAAAAGCAAGAATCACTAGACAAATGAAAAGAGTAAAATGAAAATCAAATATCAAAAGCAACAGGAGTGTCAAAACCAGGATAAAAACCAAACGTTAGGGCCTACCTTGCTTTTCAACTAGCTATGCTAGAGACTCTTCAAGACACTTGCACTGTAACCATAGTACGCTGTATGTACCTATACTGTAACTGTAACCTCACAGACATGAAGATGACATTACATCTACAAAAAACTCAAAATAGATCGAATTCAAAATTAAACCTGAAATATGGAATCTTAATAACAAAAACAAAAATAGACAGATTTACATGCTTAAAAGTAGGTTATATATGTGGTTATATAGGTTATATATGAGAAAGAAAAATTAGCTGCTTGCAAGATACTAAGGGTTAAAAAACTGACAAAGCTGTTTTGCTATAATGGCAGGGTATTCATACAGGCATCTGTCATAAGACAGGGTGCAGTTAGCTGACCAAGGACAATTTCCTTTTAGGAACTCGTCTGTTAGACACAGGAAAGATGACTTTTCCTTCTTTAGGGCCCCATCTGCAATGTATATACAATGTAAGTTGAAATACTTAAATAAGCATATTATGCTTATTGAAAAAGGAAGGGGAAGGGGGAGGGAGGAAAGATATTAAAAGCCAATCGAAAAAGGATGTACTCATTGGCGACTGAATAAAAGCTTATTGATTCAACTACTCCCGTCTTTCTCTGAGATCTCCTTCCGCATGTATTACAAAGACCTGCAGAGAAAATGTCCCACCAGTATCTCCTTATTGAATTCCTAAAGCCTGCATTTGCCAAACATTGCAGTCTAGCCATAAATGAGAACTATCCAACCATGAAGATCAGCCTGAAAATCAAGAAGGTGTAAAGTTGCAGACTGTATAAAGAACAGAGTAGTTTCCCATAGTTTAACTGGAAGGTCAAAAACAAAATTTGTATTCGACTTGTTCTCTAACATAACTGATTTCCCCAACAGTTCTTTGTGTCTTGATATCCTTTCATCCTTCCACAAATGTTTTATATTCTTGTATTTTTCACATCTACCTTTAAATTTCAGCCACAATTTTTCAGTGTTTACATGACTGAACTTTAATGTACTGTAATTTCTGCTTTTTAATACATTTTCACTTGCTCATTGGTAGAAGAAGATGTTCGAAGTAACATCTGACCTTTTCTCCATTTGATCATAATATCAGAATATCAGTATCACAAATATAAATTAATTCCTTACAGCTTTGTCCAGCCAATGCAGTCATTCCTGGTTTGGTCAAACCCTCCATGTTCATGAATGACTCAGTGGGGGGGCTGCGTGATTTCTGTGGAAAAGTTAGCACTTTGAACTGACTATTTTGGATAACCACAGCTAGTCTTTTATGTAGAAATGCATATGTTATGCTGCTTAATAATGATGGCACCTCAGTATTGGGTTTTCACCATAGCAACCTACAATATTTATTGTGACTCTTTAAATACAGAACAAAACTTGTCTATCTTTATAACAAAACATGTAGATAATATGAACATTTAATATCTAATGAGTATTTTGTTTTATTTGTAGCTTTATTGGAGTGGTATTTCTGGATCCCTCGTCTGAGCATCTCACTTTTTTGTGAGATAGGATGGCATTAGGAGAGCAAATCAAGCTGCAGATTAGATTTTTAATTGTATAGAAAGTCACTTGAAAATAATCTAACCCTACCCCAATTAGAAAAGCCCCACCCAATGTACCTATTAAAAGGAAGGAGGACTAATACTCTGCCACTGGCATTGTGACGGGCTGTGTCATAAGATTAGCTTGTCTTTGATATATCAAAGTTTTTATAGCCTTACTTCCTTTTTTGTAAATAGTTATGAGGCACTTACCTTTGGCTGGTACAGGAGAAGGTGGGACACTTGAGGTGCATGAGGGTTCTGGAGGCCTACAGCATCGCACATATCTCTGAGAAATAAAAGTGTTGTCATCTCATTGTTAGTCATTGTTATACCAAGTTTCATTATCTGTTAGGCCTGGCTTCTTATTATGAAACTGGTGGGAATGAAATCCTATAGAACTGGAGTTGAGTACCCCTGCACTAAGGTATAGTGGTGAGATGGATTCTGCTGATCTAGCTGTTTGATTATGTTTGGATATATATTTTTTTTATTATCTTTTCTCTGATCACTATTTCAGATGAGAGGAAGAAAATGGATTGTATTCTTATTTTTCTTATTCATTTCATTCTTACATTTGGCTTTGTGTCATCCAGACAACATTTTGTCTTATTTTTGGGTACATGTGAATTTAAAAGAACAGCTATTTTCCCATCATTCTTTTTCTGTGTCTCTTTCTATCCCCCTTGTTTATCTCATTCATGACCTACAATATGTCCAGGGATTAGGTCTGTGCAGGGTTGTGAGGGCACAGGGTGTTATAGGCACACTCTTGATGGCTGTTATCAGCAAAAGCAGAGCTGTTGTAATAAATATTTTTCGATGCTTCCTTGGAACCAATTTCATTCATTTCTGGAACTTTTTATGCTTTTTCAACTTGTGAATCCTTTCTAAACAACAATCATTACAGTTAATGTGAGCTAAGGAATTCAAGTTTGTGTTAAGAGTTTTGTAAAGTTTGCAATTTGATAATTATTTGGTTTCAGACTTTGGCTAGTTTTTGACTACACTTTATTTTATCATTTTCCAGGTCTTTCCTTCCACCCCTCAATAATCCCCATGAGCACCTACAACTTCTCAGGTGATCATAACAGATGTCTGGCGAAATGCTGTGCAGCATCACATCTCATAAAGCTACAAATAAATGCTCACAGCAAGAGTTGCTAAGTTTTTGTAAATTTACTTAATTTCCCTCTGTTTTTTCTCAGTAATGTAATTAAATGTTAAATGGTACTAAACCTCAGGTGCTGTAATTTAGTCTCCCAAAAAGCACCTGCTGTGTGTATATAGAAATGAGGCCTCTATTAGGCCTCTGTGACCGCATTAGAACTTTCCTTTGTATGAGGGGTGTTCAATTTATCTATCTGAGTATGAAAGAAGGTAGCAAGCATGTTGAAACAGGTTACTCATGCCCAGTTGTGGGTCAGTGCGAGTCTAACATTCCAAGCGACAGGATGTCAGAAGAGTCCTTGTGAGAATCAAGTAAGAAAATGTTAGATTTGGAGCAATGTTCAGTGATAAAATTTCTCACAAAAGAAGGGAAAAAGCCAAAGGAGATCCATGAATGCATGTCTGCAGTTTATGGTGAGTCTGTCCCATCATCCTACGAGTAAAATTTTGGAGGAAACAGCTTAACTGGGGTACAGAGTCCATTGAAAATGACCCTCACACTGACGGCCTGTGGAAGCAACTTCCACAGATATGTGCAAGAAAGCCAGGGATTTAATTTTGTCAGACAGGCAAATTAATGTTTCCCAAATAGCTGAAGAAATGGGCATCTCGGCAGGTACAGTTTGGAAAATAATTCATGAAAAGTTGAGCATGTCAAAGGTCAGTGTCAGATGGCTTCCAAGAATGTTGACGCCATGTTAGAAGGCTACAAGACTCCAGTGCTGTTAGGGGAGCTGGCAGGAAGCATGAAATTGCCTGGTAGCAATAGGCAGAAAAGACCCCCAGAGGTGCTCCTTATCATACCATGGTTGAATAAGTCTGTGGCTAAAAGACTCCAGTGCTGTCAGGAGAGCTTGGTGACTGGAGATGAGACTTGGACCTATCACAGAGATCCTGAGTCTAAAATGACGTCAATGCAATGGAAGCACAAGACAAGTCAATCACCCCCCACCCCCCCCAGATCTCCCCCAAAACTTCAAAAGTTCAAGAAAAAAAATCTGTAGGCAAAGTCATAGCAGCTGTCTTCTGGGATATTGAAGGACTTTTGCTCTTCTGGAGTTCATACCACACAAGACAAACATAACCGGGGAGAGTTATGCCAACACAATGATTGCTTTGTGGGAGTCAATCAAGGAGAAAAGATGAGGAAAACTCACAGCAGGCGTGCTGCTTCTTCAAGACAATGCGCCAGTACACATGTCATGTCAATCACAGGCTGCCATCCGAGAATGTGGGTTCCAGAAGCTGAACCATCCACCCTACAGTCCTGACCTTACTCCCTCAGATTATTTTCTGTTCCGAGATTTGAAGAAATCTCTCCGTGGTCAATGGTTTGATGAAGACATCAAGTCAACTGTGTGTGTCAACGTCCTGGTTTTATGGTCAAACAGAAGATATTTTTTCAAAGGGGTTAAAGTCATTGTAGGAAAAGTGGATGAAGTGTATGGAGCTATCAGGGGACTACCTGTATATTGAAAAATTTTTTTTTTTAAACTATTTTCTTTCCTACTGAAGTAGATAATTTATTGAACGCCCCTCATACTTCTGCTCCTCAACATTTCTTGTGTTGTATATATTTTCTGTTTTATGATCATTGTTATCAATTGTAAATTATTTGTCATATGTTTATTGTAATTTTTTTTGTTAAATTTGTTTGCTATTTATTTATTATGTAGCTTCTATATATGTTATATTGTTCTCTTATGTTCCTCATATTTTGTAAGTGGAACCTCAAGAGGTGGTGCCACCCACCCTTTCATCGCTGCGCCAGAATCACAACAAAATAGCAAAATGGGTGAGGCCTTCAAAAATATCCTCACAGAATCCTCACTGGTCTACCCAATTTAGGCCAAAATCTGTCATGTTTAAACCAGGATTCCTCCCTTGGCTTATGTTTTTTGTTCATTTATAATTTATTAATTGCTGTAATTTTTGCTAATATTATTTACTAGCTGTTTGTGGTCTTCGGGACTAAAAACAAACCGAAGACTCTCTAGCAATTTTACTATATTTGAGAACTTGGAGAAGTGTCAGCTAACTCTTAAGAATTTTCCAGTGCAGAGGATGTGGAACCACCTGTGCTTGCTGCCCTACTGGCTTTTGTAAGGAGACATTGTCAATACAATATCTTTAGCAGTATCGCTGTCATATGAGTCCTATTAAATTTTGTCTTGAGAAAACACCTCCAGATAGATAATGCCAACCTTGCTCTCCGTTGCTGATGTGTTTCACTTGCACATTGTTGAGCTGTGGCAATTGGTTCGTTTCAATGTTGTCTCTTCATCTGTGTCATTAGCACGACGCAGTTGTTGCGTGGCAGCATTTGCTGCACACACACATTTCGTAGTGAGAAGTGAGGTGCATGCAAGTGCCAAAAAATTTAAAACTGCATGCATGAGTCATCTCGTGGCTGTGGCTGAGCGTGAGCAGTGCAAATTGCTCCATACACACACAGGTCTTTCATTTATATATGTCTAATATTATTTGTCTTCTTATTTATTCTTAGACAATTTAATTGACTAGATTATATTAGATTAGATAAAATGTATTAATCCCAACCGTAAATTTAGATGAATACAGCAGCAGAAATATAAGACTCACAGGACAAATAATTCAATCAATAGAATGATAAACAGATAAACAAATAAATGCATGTGTATTATGTAGAAATAACAAAATGAAGAGTATAAGCGTTTAGTTTATGACATCGGCAGGAAGCATGAAATTGCCTGGTAGCAGTAGGCAGAAAAGACCCCCAGAGGTGCTCCTTAGCACACCATGGTCGAATGAGCCTGTGGCTAAAAGTGCTTCAAGAGAGCACCTCCTGGAGGTAATGGAGGACATCCAATTTTGCCACCATCCTCTTTTCCACAACAGCTTCCATTGTGTCCAGCATTAATCTTACAATGAATCAGGCTTTCCTGATAATTTTTTCAGGCACTATTGTGCATATTTTGAGCTCAAGTTGCTTCCCCTGTAGACCACAGCACAGAACAATGCCCTGACTACTATGGACTGGTAGAACATTTCCAGCAGCTTGCTGCACAAATCAAAAGACTGGAGTCTCCTCAGGAAGTACATTCCGTTCCAGCCCTCGTTGTTCAGCACCATTGTGTTGTAGAACCAGTCCAGTTTGTTGTTTAAGTAAAACCCCAGGTACCTGTAGCTGTGCACATCAACCTACTACTTAGCTTCTACATAGCTAATCTTGTTCTCTGATGTTCCTTGTGGAGCCATCATTGCTTATAAAGGCAGGCTGGGAAAAAGGTCCTTGCAGTTCATTTGAATGTGCTATGGTGGAAGAAAGTTTAATATTATACAGTATTGCCCTTACTTCTGGATTTGCTGGAAAGTTTGCCTATTTGGATTTTGTACTGGGACTTGGTCACTGTAGATTACCTTTTATTTTTTCCAAGTATTTTATTATTTTTCCATTTGTGTCAATTAATTCTTTTTTATAAAGATTAATTTTGTTGCCCTTTCTCACATCAGCTGGGGTTGACGGTAATCTCCTCCCTTGGAGGGCATTTTAAATGTTTTCATAGGACTTTGTCATTATTTTAACACTTTCAAGGTCAAAGCCCCATTTGGCTTAGTGCAGGCCAAAGGCTGCCATCAGAGTAGGCAGTCAGGTTGCCTGGTAGTGAACCTTAACTGCCATTCTAATGTGTGTGAATAACAACATCACTAAGGCAAGCCTGACCCCAGGTAACTGGAAGACTTTGAGCCTGACCAGGCCCCAGATAAGGAATAGTCTTTTAAAGTCTCTCAACATCAAAAATGCCTCAACAAGAGGGACAACCAAAAAAGCTTGTTTAGAGACAAGTTCCACAAGAATCAGGATTTATTTAGAAATGTTGCACGGCTGCGCTCGAGTCCTAATTTGCGATCCTGAGGTGGTTTGGCAATGCGCTGTATCAATGCAACCTCCCAACTTCTCTCTCTCTCTCTCTCTCATAGATGAATACAAGAAAGTGCTCAGAAGAGCAAAAGGAGTTACCTAAAAGGCAATAATAATAATAATAATAATAATAATACATTTTATTTATATAGTGCTTTTCCCATGCTTGAGGCATATCCAACATAAACCAGTCCCAAAACACAATCCACAAGAAGAAT
Source organism: Polypterus bichir lapradei (assembly GCA_026402145.1). Lineage (NCBI taxonomy): Eukaryota > Metazoa > Chordata > Cladistia > Polypteriformes > Polypteridae > Polypterus > Polypterus bichir. The sequence goes on from JANRMT010027041.1 coordinate 75,657,213, forward strand.
CCTATAAACAGAGTGAAAAGTCAGCAAAAAAGTAAATCCAATAAGAAAAACAATACAACAATCTTCAAAAACTCACTCAACAATGTCAACATGATAGAGTTTTCTGAAGTGGATTATTTATTGATATTTTATTAATAATACATGTATTTTGAATGTTATGAGCATACAACTGAATGACTTGACAAGTGGATTATGTGGCTGGCACAAGTAATGTAAGAATTTTTTCATGGAATTTTTGCTATGCTTTGCTGTTGTCCAGCTTTGGCCATCATTAAGCACCATTATTCCAGAAACCCTATTCTATAGAATAACATGAGATTAAAAAAATTTCAGCCATCACTACAAAGTATGTTGTACATGGCATAAGTAACATATACAATAACTGTAATTTTTGGGGGGAGTATGCCTTTAACTTTTAACTATTACTCTGTGTGTGTTTAATATGCACTCCAAAATGAAAACAAAAACAAAGCATTGCGTCTTTTCAGATGTGAGTCTAAGTCTTGCTGTAAGATGGCTGCAGAGTCATTATTCAGTCTGGAGGACAGGAAGAGCTGGGTTCAAGAGGTTAGGAATTGGAAAAGGTATTATTTGTGACAAGACTTTTAATTACTGCTTCAGCTGAGGGAGGAAGTGAAAAGGCATTAGGTAACAGTGCCAACCCCTGGTTTGGAGTGCAATTACATTTAGATGCGTCCTGAGACTGTGTGACAATATTTATATTATGTGCCTATCTTAGAAAAAGTAAAAATACAGTATATATGAATTAAATAAGGCATACAGAAAATATGAAAAATGGAAGCAAACCCAGTGCCAATAAGAAAATTGTAAACCAATTAGCTACTTGGGGTCTACTTTTATGAATATCTATTGCATACTTACCTATCGTAGAACTGTGACCAAAGTGTTCCTTTTCTTAACTCCTTCTTTCTATCTGCTCTCCATTCCTTCTCTGTCTCTTTGTCCCATTTTCATTCCTCTCTGCCTCTGTGTCCTCTCTGCTCTTTGCCAGTCAAGTGATTTTTTTCTCTCTCTCACCTCCAAATCCCACATTCATCTTTTCTATATGAGTAGGTGACTATGAAGGCCTTCCCAGGAATATCATCAGTTCTCCTGAAATTCGGGGTTAAGGTTAGAAGTTCAGTGGCAATATGGACACCAACTCGTGTCACCAATCTAGTGGCCACTGATGTTACTGCGCCTTAATGGTGTCATTAAAGTGCCAGATATTAATGCCTCGATTTCACCTAAGGGACACCACAGCTCTGTATATTCTGTTCCTCAACTACATGGCCCTTAATGCTTAAAAGAAACTTTTCCCTTCACCTTCTTTTCTTCCTTATTAGAGAATCAGGCATTACCACTGGTTAATTGGTCATCTGGTCTCTAGTGGTCAAATAGTGTTGCGTGTGGTATCTGCTTACTGTCTAGAAAATGTATGGAAACTGAAGACCAGGTATTCTTATTATTCAAAGTTGCATTCCCCCTGGCATCAAGATGGATCATTAACTGCTCCTGAAATGTCCTCCAGCACACCATTTCACAATTAAATATGGGCAAATGTCACTGTCTGACTACAGCTGTTCACTGTCTACATTTCCTGTATTCACTTGTGTTTGCATCACAAGGTATACACTCACCTAAAGGATAATTAGGAACACCATACTAATACGGTGTTTGACCCCCTTTCGCCTTCAGAACTGCCTTAATTCTACGTGGCATTGATTCAACAAGGTGCTGAAAGCATTCTTTAGAAATGTTGGCCCATATTGATAGGATAGCGTCTTGCAGTTGATGGAGATTTGTGGGATGCACATCCAGGGCACGAAGCTCCTGTTCCGCCACATCCCAAAGATGCTCTATTGGGTTGAGATCTGGTGACTGTGGGGGCCATTTTAGTACAGTAAACTCATTGTCATGTTCAAGAAACCAATTTGAAATGATTCGAGCTTTGTGACATGGTGCATTATCCTGCTGGAAGTAGCCATCAGAGGATGGGTACATGGTGGTCATGAAGGGATGGACATGGTCAGAAACAATGTCTCAGGTAGCCCGTGGCATTTAAACGATGCCCAATTGTCACTAAGAGGCCTAAAGTGTGCCAAGAAAACATCCCCCACACCATTACACCACCACCACCAGCCTGCACAGTGGTAACAAGGCATGATGGATCCATGTTCTCATTCTGTTTACACCAAATTCTGACTCTACCATTTGAATGTCTCAACAGAAATCGAGACTCATCAGATCAGGCAACATTTTTCCAGTCTTCAACTGTCCAATTTTGGTGAGCTTGTGCAAATTGTAGCCTCTTTTTCCTATTTGTAGTGGAGATGAGTGGTACCCGGTGGGGTCTTCTGCTGTTGTAGCCCATCCACCTCAAGGTTGTGCGTGTTGTGGCTTCACAAATGCTTTGCTGCATACCTCGGTTGTAACGAGTGGTTATTTCAGTCAAGGTTGCTCTTCTATCAGCTTGAATCAGTCGGTCCATTCTCCTCTGACCTCTAGCATCAACAAGGCATTTTCGCCCACAGGACTGCCGCATACTGGATGTTTTTCCCTTTTCACACCATTTTTTGTAAACCCTAGAAATGGTTGTGCGTGAAAATCCCAGTAACTGAGCAGATTGTGAAATGCTCAGACCGGCCCGTCTGGCACCAACAACCATGTCACGCTCAAAATTGCTTAAATCACCTTTCTTTCCCATTCTGACATTCAGTTTGGAGTTCAGGAGATTGTCTTGACCAGGACCACACCCCTAAATGCATTGAAGCAACTGCCATGTGATTGGTTGATTAGAAAATTGCATTAATGAGAAATTGAACAGGTGTTCCTAATAATACTTTAGGTGAGTGTATATGAAGTGGTTAGCTGGGAAAATAAGTTAAAATTTTATTTTGGCAACTACAGACAATGAACACAATTTCATGGGACATGCAAAATAGCAGGTGATATTAATGGGCAAATGTCAAAGACTGAAAAAGAGAAAATGATCAATTGTGAAAACTGAATCAGAATTCAAATTTTAAAGTTCAAGGCAAAATAAATGGAACTAAGCAATTCACAAAATAAATTCTAGTTCAATATATACCAAGTACACCATCATTCAACTAAAAATATATATCTCATCTAAAATGGTCAGAAATGTTTCCAGGGTAGCAATGTCTAATAACTCCCATGTTGGTAGGTCATTTGTTCTGGGTATGTACTATTTTGGAGAAACAAATATTTTAATATCTCTCAGATAGCCCCATTGCTTCAATGCTATGCTTCTTTTTTGATTTATTGTGTTTTGTTATTGCATTTTATTGTTTGTTATTAATGCAAAAAAATGTGCAAAATAGGCAATAACATTCAGCCAGTAATTCAACTTATTATTTAAACATTTACAACCCTCAGCTACTGCAATTGATTTGCCCCCTGTCCAGGATTTGTTCCTGCCTTGTGTCCTGTCCTAGCTGGGCTAGGCTCCAGCAGTCCCCAAGTGACCCTGTTCATGACAAAGTGGTTTAGAAAATGACTGACTGACTGACGAACCCCAACTATGTCTTCTTAACCATTCTTTCCAATGTCCAATCAAATGCTCAATGTAATTTCTTATCTAGAAAAATAGAGCTGTTTGTAGCATATGAAATTGTGTTCCTGTCGGGTGCTGCAATTCTGTTTCCTGTGAAGGGCTAGCTCCATTGGCTCTGCAGTGTTCTACTTTTACCCTTGGCAGTGTGTGTACATGTGCAATCTGAACTTTTCAGTGTAGCATGGAGTTTGAAGGCTAGGGCCTATTATTGTTGCCATTAAAATAACTGTCTTTTTTTTTTTAATCGCTCATTTGAATGTGCAGTTCAAGAATTTCCCAGTCAAGGATATGCAGCACAGGCCAGTTAAAAGATAAAAAACTCCAGTATTGTTTGCTGAAATAGCCAGAGTAATTTGAAAAAAAAAAAAAGAAAGCAGATTATTTTGTCGAATTTATCAAGCACATGACATTATGCTGTTAAGAATGGGGCCGAGTGACTCCATGATCTTCATCTACAGCTGAAGAGAACCTCCTATTTGAAAAACTACAAAGGAACCCTGTTGTGTGCTGCTTCTACTTCATGGAAAAAAAAACACAGAAATATGATGGCCCTGTTTCAAAGAAGCATAGAGTCTTGGTGTGGAAAGGACAGATAATGTAGAAAATAATTTTTTCAATAATTTATTGGCATCCCCTATCAGCAAACACCTGGCTGTACGGTGGTTAGCACTGCCACTAAATAGGCCAGAGTCTTGTGTTCGAGTCTGTGTGTGTGTAATTTGCGTATTCTTTTTGTGTTGTCATGACTTGTCCTTTTTCACATGAAAGCTCTTTGATTCTCATCTCGAGGTGCTGCCTTTACAATTTAGAAGTTCATAGCCAATATATTTTACTGGGGAGGGGTGGTTCTGAGGCTCTCAGTTTACTTAATGTTTACATGTATGCTGTATTTTATCAAATTCTGACAGCATCGAAGGGCATCACAGTGACTGTTTTTTGTGACATGAGTGGCTTGTAACCTTACATTTCTTGATAATTATTGACAAAAGAGGGAGAGATACTATTAGTTAGGTACATTAATTATAACATTACAGAAGTCTGCACACATGAAGGAAACGTTTAGTGTGGTCCAATCAGAATTTTCAAGCCACTTCAAATACATATAAAAGTGCTCAAAATAAATTCAACAGTTAAGAAAAAATAATTTATAATATAGTATTGTAAAGTTCTAGAAATATTTTTTCGATTACCCTGTATATGTTGTATCTATTCAAAGCAGTATGCAGATTGCTAGTTTCTATTTTAGAACACTGCTTTGTGGTAGAGGCCTGCATTCTGACGGATTTAATTCTTTTTGATGTGCCATGTAATTTTAGTGCTGTGGGTGGTCACAGAATAAAAATTCAGAACTAAAATAATTGTAAGTCTTTGAAATTCCTTTTTCAGTTGCATAAATATAATAGGGGTAACCTAGATCATCATTTTCAGATACATTTTGCATTTTTTGCCAGTGACATACAGACCTTCCAATGAAAATGCAGACTCAGACTACACTAAAAGTTGCTTTCATTCCTTTCCTTAGATTACTGTGAAAAGTGTTTTGGTTGAAGCAGCTAAAATTAATATCAACAATGTTGAAAGACCTTTTGGCATTGGTGACATTTAAGCTATTAAAATAATCAAAGCAAAATTAGACAAATGGTAATAAAGTGTAAGGATTATGTAAAATATTATTAATGACTGAAAACAAATCAGGAGAATCAGCATGAATTGGAGATGAAAGTACCTAATTTGGTGAAGAAAAATATGTATTCTGGGACAAGCACAAGTCAGAATACTGGTATGTTTGAAAAACTTATTGTCAAAACCCCAAAAATATTGCTAATCCAAATGGAGTTTAAAACAAAATAGCAGCACAATGATGTCACCATAATAAATGATAAAAATAAATAAATAAGGGGAAAAGACAAAAGCAACATATGCCTAGCTTAGAGAGAATATTTCTAAACATCAAAAAACTTAGGTCCCTGATACACAAGGTATAAAGTGCATCTGTCAAGAGGATATAAATCATCATTACTGTTGATAGAACTCTAGGATGTGTAGCAAGCCATGTTGCCATAAAATATGGGTTAAGAATGCACAATATGTGTGAAACATATGACTTCAAGCTACAGTTATTTCAGTGTGGCATGTACATTGTCACACTTTTCAAGTCCAGGGGCCTCATGTATAAATGGTGCGTATGCACAGAAATGTTGCATAAGAACGTTTCCACGTTCAAATCACGATGTATAAAACCTACATTTGGCATAAAGCCACGCACATTTCAACGGTACCTCAAACCCTGTCGTAAACGCAAGTTCTCCGCTTGGTTTTGCAGACTGGCGGCACCCAGCATCAAAGCAGTGCTACTGTTCCTGTGTGGTTATCCTTTCTTTTCCTAACGCGGCTTTATAAATACACTGAAATTAACCGCATATTGTTTATTAGTTTAATGCATCTGATTGTAATTAACCTGTAACAATATAATGGTCCACGGAATGGTCAAACTATTCCAAATACCATAGCTGCTTTAGCTGTACCTTATTTTACTTCTTTCAGCTGCTCCCGATAGGGGTTGCCACACCAGATCATCTTTTTCCATATTACTCTCACTGCACCACTCGGAGCAGCTGATCAGAAAGAGAATTATCGGTATACAGCATCAAGCACACGCTGCCTCAGCCATGCTTCCTATTTGAACTGTTTCTCACACGGCAAACGCTTCAAATCTTTCCTGTATGGACTTCGTGGTTCAGAAAGAGTTTCATCCCAAGAGCTCTCAACGCACTCAATCAAGTGCTCCTTGTAGAACTATCTGTATTTATAAGTAGAATTGCATGACTGTAAACTTGCACTACAGTTATAATATTGCACAACCTGAGTCACTGTATAAAGCGTGTATTTACATATGATGACGATATCATTTTTAAGATGAAATGCAACTAAATATGTTTATCATATTATACAGATTAAACTTTAAGTTCATTTAAATAATCTATATTGTTAATAATTAAAGGTTGTTCCTGCCTCGCACTGTATGCTTCACTGGGACTGGCATGAAGGATAGAATAATTAAACATGTACTACGAAGATATTTCAATGTTCCTTAAAAGTTTTGAAGAGTCGGCGCTCTAAGCTTACAGATGGCTTAACGTCTATTACAGAGCTGATTGTGTGGTGATCGGTTACTTGGAGAAAGAAAAGGAAGGACATGAATTGGAGGTTAGTATGTTTGAAAGAGACAGTACTGCAGGTGCGGCCACGCAAATATATATTGAATATAAAACAGAAAGAGAAAATAACGACACAGCTAAAAGCGCAGCGGCAAATTTCGACAAAAGTTAAACGCTTGTGTCATGAACATGAGGCGGCTATGCAGTGTCCGCAATGGACGTGGCCATCTGCCGTGCATAAGATACCATATTGACATTGGCGGGTGAAGGGGCCACCGATTCTTTCTCTGCCCAGGGCCGCCACAAGCCTAGAGCCACCACTGAGTACTGCTGCAATAAATTATTTCATCGAAGGTCGCGCACAATCACTGCGCCGTGAAACCCATGTTTAATAACGTGCTTTAACTCCTATCATCATGAAAATGATATCACATATACATCTCAGTATTTTAGTTATTCAGAGGGCTGTAATATCACAAATGTAATGGATTCTGTGTCCTGTCGGAGGAAGAGAGCCGGTTTAAGAAGCACGTAGTGATTCACACACATAGAACACATAGAAGATCACATACACAACAAAGCCTTTAACATGCTACTTTAATTATGATGTGATTGGAGAAACTGGTTAATTTAACGATTTTAAGATGAAGTTTATGATGTTCTACTTTAATGACAAAATAAACTACATGATTAAAGTGGAAATGTTGTGATTGAAGTTGACATTTCATTCTTTTTCCCATTTTGTGCCTTTTTTTTTCTCTGTACCCTAATAAGCTTTCATATGACACTCAGATGGTGGGCTACGACTCGGCTTTTCATGGTGACTTTGACATGTGACAACTTTTTTTTTTATTTCCGGCACTGTGCGACTTTGTGAACTTGAGCTTTCAAGTTTTTCCAACACGCTATGTCACTCCATCAGCTTCCTTTTGTTGATTATACCATGGTTTAAATCAACAAATAGTATGTTTTTTCTTTGCCTCCACATGGTATTCACTGAAATTCTTGTACTTTCCCCCGTGCTTTTCCAATTGTCTTTTCACAGAAGGCTGAGCTTAAGGGCTATTTATATTGATTTGCATATTCAAAGATGCGCAATTCTGGGAGAAGTTGGGCCGGGACAGAAGGCACGTGCATGAGTATTACTTTTCACGCTGACCGGGATTTATGTAGCGGAAGAACACGGAAGTTGGAGTACGCACATATTCCTGCATGTAGATTTTTCTGTGCGTAAGCACATTTCGGCTTTTGTGCTTATGTCATGTTATAGTGCGAATTTTACGCACGCCGTTATGCATGAGGCCCCAGTTCATGTGGTGTTGTGAAAGAAAAATTAACTGCTTCCAAGCTACTTAGGGTTAATAGCTGACAAAGCCATTTTGCTGTAACGGCAGGTTATTCATACAGGCATCTGTCATAAGATAGTGCAGTAAGCTGAACCAGGAAAATTTCCAGTTTCTTTAGGAACATGTCTATTTGACACAGGAAAGATGACCTTTCCTTCTTTAGGGTCAATCTGACAAGTGAAAAAAATAAGAACAGATGGCCCATTAGCATAATAAAATGCTTAAGTAAATGATATTATGTTTTTGTTATAAATAAGGGCAAGGGGGAGGAAAAAGAAATTATACAAAGCAAATAGAAAAAAATGTACCTTTGCTCTTCTGTTTTGCAATGAAGAATTCAGGTACTCATCTGTGATTAAATAAAAATCTAATTGATTGAACTTGTCCTGTCTTCCTTGGGGTGGTTTTTTTCCCACAGTGTCAAAATAGTTTGAGTTATCACGTTACGTCACAATTTTTCCTGTCATTTTGTAGGCAAATGCATGGATTAGAGTTTAGGGAATATTACATTTTCCTAACCGCCTCTTCCAAATTCCATCATTTAATGACATTTTATGCCAGTTTGCCTCCTCTGACACTAAATTATAGGTAATGCTTTTCACATGTATTTTTCAAATACACTGCAAATGTGTCTCTCTGTGCGCCTTTTGAAGCTCATGGAGTTTACTATGCCAGCTCCTTACTGACTCTAATAGGGATATGCTCAACACTTTGAGGTTAACATACAAGCGATCACCAACACAGACACCTCTAGGTTGGCCCATATTGATAAACCACTTTAAAGTTTTCTTGTCTGGTTGGGCTGCTTACTGTAAAGAGAGCTTAGCACTTATCCTAGCCAAAGACTGGCAGATGTTTTTATATCAGGATGTGGAAGACATTGATATTTGTGTGCGTTTTTGTAATCCACTGGTGGACATATGCTGTATTTTGAATTCTAAATTATTATATGAGCCAAGTTAGCAGCCAGATCCCTGTCTTTGTGGGGGTGCAGATTGTCTCTGAATCTCCCACATATTGTGCAGTTTCTTTGCTTCACTTTTGAAATTAGGCCTGAATAAGTAGGAATGGAAATTTTCCACCATGAAAATTGAAAAGCACGTTGGCTATCACTACTGCCTAACAGATCCTGCATTCCAAGCTCAAATCTTGCACCTGATTGTTGTCCATATCGAGTTTATGCTTTCTCCTCATGTCTTGGTGGGTTTTCCTCTCCTATCCATAAAGATATGCATGGTATATTATTCAGTAATTCCAAAATGGCCCTGTTTGAGTGAGTGTGGGTATTGGTATATAAATGGCAATGGACTCCTACGCTGTTCATAGATGTTTGCTATTGTACGCTGAATTCTATAGGGATTAGCTCCAGCCCCTTTTAGATCAAAATCGTGTTACAGAATGTATAGTATGTATTTATGTATTAAATTAATAGCTTAAAAAGTTATTGGCTGTTCACTTTCACACAGTGCTTTTTTGTTTTAAAGTTTGACTCATTGAGCTATATAGCTTGAATGAAAGTGTGATTTTGTGAGTGTTAGATATGTGGGGTATATGTGCCCAGTAATGGAATGAAGCCCTGCTTTCCAATTAATGCTGCACAGGCTTGTACTGGTGTTAATTGATCCCAGAAAAGAGAACAATGGGAGAAAATAAATGTTAAAATATTGTTGAAATAATTAATGTTATAACAGCATCAATAAAGTACAGTAAACTTAATAAAAACAAAAGATGTTAGATTGTTGACAATATCAGTACACAATCCTGAATAAGGCACCAATCTAACATGGTGAATGCTCTTATAACCTGAAACCTGCAATGTAGTGCTCTCAAACACAGTTCAAAGTCAATGCTCTTTATTTCCCACAGAGGATTATGGGGCAAGCAGGAAAACAAGAAAACACTGAACAAATATTTTGAAGAAAACAATTGCCATATGACACATGGACAACTGTAACAAAATAATGTAAAACTGTAACAAACTATGTGAACATTTGGTTTTGGTTTCTATGCTTCTTTTTTCCTTAATTTTTAATAGGATCTGGCATTGTGTTATTTGTAATTGCTCAGCATCATATTGTAACATGGCCAGGAAGCAGGCCAGAATACACAGAGAAAAGGTTGGGGTACCCTGCAGTTCACCCCTTTTATTTGGAACAAAAAAGGCCATTTGAGTCCATCAGACTTAAAAATGTGGCGTCAGTTAGCCTTTAAGTTACATAAAAAGATAATAAGAGTTGGAGCTTTGTCCTCCTCACACACCAGGGGCCTCATGTATAAACGTTGCATACGCACAAAAATGTTGCATATGCCTGTTTCCATGCTCATATTGTGATGTATAAAAACTAAACTTGCCATAAAGCTATGCACATTCTCACACCAGCTCAATCCATTGCGTTCACAAGTTTTTGGCTCCCTTTTGCAAAATGGCAGCACCCAGCATCAAAGCAGTGATACTGTTTCGGTGTGGGTTCCCTTTCTTTTTTAGATTCACATCCCTGACGTTGCTTTATCAAATACAGTGAAATTTACTGCATATTGTTTATTAGTTTATGGCATCTGATTATAATCAACCTGTAACCATATAATTGTGCATGGCATGGTCAAACTATTCCAAATGCCATAGCTGATTTAGCGTGGTTACTCTCAATGCACCACTGAGTATTTTAACCCATTGTTTCTAGGTGTGGAATCACAGCTCTACAGCAGCTAATCGGAAAGAGGATTATCGGGAAATTGGGGGTTAGAACGTTTGAAAGAGACAGTACTACAGCACTAAATTAATTCATCGAGGGTTGCTCACAGCACAGCAACCATCTTGCGGGAGGCAGGAACAATCTCTGGATGGAGCACCAGCTTGTCGCTACCACTGCGCCACCGTGGCCCCATGTTTAATACATGCTTTAATTCCTATCATTATGAAAATGATATCAGGTATACATCTCAATATTTAAATTGTTCAGAGAGCTGTAATATCATGAATCTAATGCATTTTGTGTCCTGCTGGTGTGAGAGAATGCCTGTTTTAGAAGCACATAATGATTCACACACACAGAGCACATTAGAAGAATGTATAGAACATGAAGCATTTAATGTGCTACTTTAGTTATGATGGGATCTTAGAAACTCTAATAAACAATTTTAAGATAAAGTTAATGATGTTCTACTTTAATGACAAAATAAACTATGTGATTAAAGTGAAAAATTTCAAGATTAAAGTTGACATTTCGACATTTTTTTCCACTGTGTCTCTATTTTGTTTTTCTTTTCTCTGTACCCTAATACATTTATGTATGACACTCAGACAGTGGGCTACGACTTGCCTTTTCACGGTGACTTTGATATCTGACTACTTCTTATTTATTTCGGGCACTGTGTGACTTTCTGAACTTGAACTTTTGAGTTTCTCTGCTATTCTTCTTTTTCCCCTGTGTTTTTGCCATTGCTTTTTCACAGAACACTGAACTTAAAAGGCTATTGATATTGATTTGCATATTCAAAGAGGCGTAATGCTAGGAGAAGTCAGGGTGGTGTGGCAGGCGCATGCACATGCATTACATTTCACACTAACCAGGATTTATGTAGCGGAAGGCCGTAGAAGTTGGAGTATGCACATATTTATTAATTTGGTTTTTTTATGCATACGCACGTTTCTGTTTTTATTCATATGCTATGTTTTAATGTGAATTCTACGCATGGCATTATACATGAGGCCCCAGGTCAGTATGTGATGCCACTTTCCGGGAGCACCTCTGGTTTATGGTGTTAGTGTTGGAAGGGCAGAGCCTTCTCTGGGCATCGTAGGTGGGGCTAGGCATCCACCTTGAGAGGCTTTTTGGTGCTATGGGGAGAAGTGAGGATACTTTTGCCATCAGCACTCTTGTCCCATGGTGGAACTGCATACAGTTTTGGTCTCCAGGCTACAAAAACGACATAGCAGCACTAGAAGAGTGACTAGGCTGATTCCAGGGATACAGGGGATGAGTTATGAGGAAAGATTAAAAGAGCTGAGCTTTTGAGTTTTGAGTTTAAGCAAAAGAAGATTAATTGAAGTGTTTAAAATTATGATGGGAATTAGTACAGTGGATCAAGACTATTATTTTAAAATAATTTCTTCAAAAATATGGGGACACAGTTGGAAACTTAAGGGTACATTTTGTACAAACATTAGGAAGTTTTTCTTTATATAGAATTAAGCAGATAGGACTGGTGAGATTTGTTGGACTGCATGGCCTGTTCTTGTCCAGATTGTTCTAATGTTCGAATGTCATAATGCTTACCTCTTCAGAGTCCAGAGAATGGTCCTCAGGTGGAAATGTGTGACAATATAGATATAGAGAGAGTCTTTACTGGCCATATACTGTAAGAAGATCCTGGTAACTGTCCTAAACCTGTAGCCGTATTGTTAAGTTATTGAATGTTCAGTAAATAAGTGCGACAAAGAAACTGGACATTTGGGAACAGTTTTACCAATACTCAAAAATGAATGTGACTCACCTATAACCCTCCTCCCATATAGTCTATGAGAGCATAAACTTCCCTCTGCTCTCTTCTCTTCTCTCTGATAGTTGTTGAGTTATTTAATGCATACATACTTTTCTGTGCAAGTTAGAAAAATAGATGGATGAATAATGTTTTAGTGGAGTTGAGTCTTTTAATGAATTTGCTTTCTGACAAGCTTGGGTAAAACATGAAACTTCAAATTGGTAAGTAGTGCTTTCTTCCCATTAACGAAAACTGAAACAAAAAAAGTTAATGAAAAAATAATAACTTATTACTTAAAAACTAAAATGACAGCAAAAAAACCTCTGAAAACTAGAACAAAAAGAAAAGAAAAGAAAAAAGCAGTTTTTCTAATTTAAATTTTTATGACACTTTTGCATGCAAGTATGTGTAGCTGCTGCTTGTAACTTTATGGCCTGAATGTTAGTATAGACAAGAACACTCATTTCTTCTCTTGTGTGTGTGACACACTTACTATCTGTTTTAAGTCCCTCTGTTCTAAAGTGAAGCCCCTACATCAATACAAGTGTACATTTGGCATCAAACCACAGAATTCACTTGTGGCATCTTCATCTGACAAAGTGCAGCAAAACAAATGTAAATGTTGAGTAGATTCTGCAGCCACCTTCTGCTCAGGGAAATATATTCAACTGCCTAAATTGAGGCAGGGTAACAAAAGACAACCTAAAATAAGACAAAAGCAGAATTGCACGCGTTTCATTTACTCCATTATTTGTGTTTAAGTAAGTTTCTGGATTAGATTAGATCAGATTAGATTTTGGAAAGGATATTTTTTTATGTTTATTCAAGCACATTTGTTAAAAGAAAAGGTTTTACCGTGAAGCACAAGTCCCAGCTTATAAGTCACACTTTGACCAAATTTTATGGAAAGGCACCAGCCTTATGGAGAATTCGTCAGATAGCTTGAGGCACTACCCAGGCTTCAAATCAAGTCAGTATTGAGAATGAAAAAAAAAAGAAAAATGCATCATCAGCAACCAGCATCTATGACCTGCATTTGAAAGCACTTGGCTATATGTCTTTATCTCCTGAAGGCGTTGTGTGTTTTGTAGCTAACTCAATAGATTTGCTAATTACAGAAAAAAAGTTTTGAAGTTTAATTTTTGAAATACTAAATTTATCATGATTAGTTTTATTATAATTGATATGTAGTAATAGCGAGCTATCAAATTGTTGAAAGGTGATAGAACAAATGATATTATGAAAAAGTCTGACCTGGTGATGCAGTTCTTAGCATTGTTACCTCAGAACTTCAGAGGCTCTGGCTTAATTCTTAGCCTTGCACAAGTCAGTGTGTTTACGTGGATTGATAACTCTGTAGGAATGTGTCCAGTTAAGTACAATGGCTCTTTTCAGGACTGATTCCTGCCCTGGGCCTTATGCAAAGTCCATTGGCATTATTTTCATGCATACAATTAGTGGAACAGCACATGCATGATCTTCTGCCCTAAGGGAAGGTGTACTGTAATAATTCTTGCAGCAGTAAGGCACTAGTAATGCAGGGACAGAACATTGTTAAAATATTAATTGCATATGCTTATGGACCAAATGATCTGATATGTTGCTATAGTATTTACAATACAGGTAGTCCCCAGGTTATGGACATCCGACCTACGACTGCAAGTGGTGGCTGAACAGAGGCTGGAGGGGGGGATTTCGCTGCCCGCGCATTGTAATGTCCTTCGGGCGGCTCCTGGCGACAAGCGGTTTCACTGCCCGCCCACCACACGCAGCTGCCCCGTTCGTTCTCAGTGGGTGGCTGGTAATGCTGCATGCGGTGACCCAGTTGTGGCTGAACAGGAGGCCATTGAGGGTGTGCATCAGATGGCTACCTATTGAATGGGGGCGATTCACTACTCGCTTTTGGCCGCACTGTGTTTGTTCTTGGTGGGTGGACGCTGCAGGCCGCATACTGTAGTGGAGGTGACTGTGAGGTGGGCTGGTGATGAACTGCCCCTCAATGCCCCCATTCATTTTCAATAGCAAGCCTGCTTGTACTGTTATGCACATAGCAGAAAGTTGTCTCTTGTCAGTACATCAGATGTGTTGACGACTGGTGCCTTCCTGCTGTGACAGCGTGTACAGTGCTGTGCAGAAGAGCTCATCTTAATCTTTTGTCTTCACCCTTCAACAATGTCTCTGAAACACAAATCTGATGCAAGTGCTGGTGATACAGTAAAGAAGATAAAAACCATCACCATTGAAAATAAAGTAAAAATAATAAAAAGTTCAGAGAGAGGTGAAACTCCATCATTCATTGGCAGAGCACTTGGTTATAGTCGGTCAACAATAGCATTTATTAAATTAATGTACCTGTTCCGACTTACAAACAAATTCAACTTAAGTACAAACCTACAGTCCCTATCTCGTACGTAACCCAGGGACTGCCTGTACATGATATAAATATACTTGCAGAAATGAAATATACACATAGAAAAAGATTAATCTATAATTCTTTTATTACTGAAGTCAAGCAGTGACTTCAACAGTGTTTCAAAAAATAAAGTAAGAATTCCCTGGAAAAAAGTACACTTTAAAACTTTGGAAATAGACATAATCAGCATCAGCAAATATCAAGAGTAAATATAAAATAAGAGTATATTGTGTGTGATAATCTTACTGCTCATAAAGGGAATTACACAATTGAAAATGAATGTGTTATTGAAATTAAATAAATGTATCGTAGGCTAAAGTAACAAATGACAACAGAGCATATGAGTTATCTGAGTCATGTATGTTCTGATAGTATTGGAAGCCTTGAACTGTCACATTATCATGAGAAGACTGAGTTCTGCTACAGAAGTAAAATTTGAAATAAATTGAAAAATTTCTTACACAATGCCCTTATGAGTTATTGTTCTTGGTGCTCACAGGAAGTGATTTGACATTGTGGTTGTTTTTGGAGTTGTAAAAAAACACTTAAAAAATTTGGCTTCAATGATTTAGTAAGAGAGGAGACAAGATGGAGAAAGGAGCAATTGAATTGCTGCAGGGAGGCTTGACAATTCTACGGATTCAACTGGACATGATTCTTTACCTCATCCACTTTCCTCTTACCTGTACACCTTACATGTTTACTTCACTGTGTTAGCAATTTTTTCATTCATTTTAAAGGAAGAAGGGGAAACACAAATAAAGAAAAGTCACAAACATCATGCTTACTTCACTTTTGTCTGCTGGAACATGAAAGCTCAACCTTCCTTTTTTAACTCATAATTAATGTTCACCTGTTTTTCCTAATCTTTAGTAATACCATATCTGTTGTAGTCCTCCTTTGAATTAAAATTAAATTGGAAGAGAAAAAAATAGAAGGGCATTAACTTAAAGGTTGAATAAACCGAGAGGATTATATTGCTAGGAGAAGGTAGGAGAGACTAAAAGAAATAGAACAAGGCAGAGAGTGTGAAGTGAGTTGAGGAAAGAGGGTAATTCATTGAAGGTGATTAATAGTTCATAACAAACTAGTTATCAGGACCTGTGGGCCTGTGGGGAGATGTTTGTTTTGTTGAATACATTTGTGAAAAAAAGCAATGAAAATGTACTTCACTTAATTACTTGGGAGTGATTTCTATTTTTACCCTTTCACGGAAACAGACAGGTTCTTTATTGTGTAATTAACATCAGCTCTCTGGTGACAAGTTGAAAGATTTGTTTTTCTTTGGCAAAACAGAAGATGATTTAAGATGTTTTGCTCATTTTTCTTTTTTGAAGTCTGAGAAAAGAGAAGAAGCTTCATGAGCTTAATTGAAAGAAAATAAATAAACATTTTGCCTTCTTTTGCAATGTTGCAGATGTCTTTGTTTACACATCGACTGTCATTAATTAAATGCCACGCTGTGCTCTTCTGTTGGAGTGTAGCATTTCACACATTTCGGGGATATTCAAAAGGCCTGTTAATTTTTTGTTGTAAGCATGCAGAAAACTGCAAACATTTTTGTTCACAGTTTTTTGTGGTTTAAGTAAAAATGCCATCTGTATCTAAAGTCTTTTCGAATCTAAGCTGATAAATAAAACTAAATGTCAGTTTAAACTGTTCTTAGCTTGTGTATCCTTTTGGGAATGCGGTGCTGGGAAAAATACATTCATGGAACTAACTGTGAAACTTCATTTTGGATTTAAACTCTGTTTTGAACTTACATTTGACGTTCTGCATTTCTTATATCATACACCTGTAACATTAGAAAACATAACTAATATACTGGTAGCGTCTATGCTTGCCTTTTTAGAAGTAAAATTTAAATTTTTAAAAATTGGTCATTCATCTTTAATCCCAACAATGTATATTTAAATGATTGAAAAAGCTATGGTGGGCATTCAATAAGTCATTCAATGAACCATCATTAGGGGGCCATGAGTGATGTGGGCGGCACGGTGGCGCTGTGGTAGCACTGCTGCCTTGCAGTAAGGAGACCTGGGTTCACTTCCTGGGTCCTCCCTTTGTGGAGTTTGCATGTTCTCCCCATGTCTGTGTGGGTTTCCTCTGGGTGCTCCGGTTTCCTCCCACAGTCCAAAGACATGCAGGTTAGGTGCATTGGTGATTCTAAATTGTGCATGGTGTGTGTGTGTGCGCCCTGCCCGGGATTGGTTCCTGCCTTGTGCCCTGTGTTGGCTGGGATTGGCTCCAGCAGACCCCCGTGACCCTGTGTTCGGATTCAGCGGGTTGGAAAATGGATGGATATGTGATGTTCATATTTTAAAATTAAATTCCCATAATGCCATTTCTCAGCAGCCTTTTTGCCTCCTGACAGGTACTACAGTAATATTTCAGAAACATTCTTTCTCTTATTCATTCAGTCTAATCTTTGCTTTTTATTTTGAAAATATTATAGAACATGTAGAGCGGTGCACTGACTTGCATGTGTGCCACACAGCTTTCTTGATTTGTACCCCTGCCCATGCACTGACTTTGTGGTGATTGCTTAGTCTTTCTTTCTTTCTTTCTTTCTTTCTTTCTTTCTTTCTTTCTTTCT
>JANRMT010027041.1:75674794-75690935 GCA_026402145.1 Polypterus bichir lapradei
TCTTTCTTTCTTTCTTTCTTTCTTTCTTTCTTTCTTTCTTTCTTTCTTTCTTCCACTCCTCCAGGCAAGTGTTGTCCAGCTCCTCTCCCGACTCCAGTTCACCTGAATGAGGTTGAGCGGCTTCCTTTATAGCATTTCCAGGTCAGTAGAAAGTTCCTTGAAGTGGGGATCTATCCCTGCAGCTCCACCTTTCGGCTCCCATGGAACACTGCAGTGCTGCCTATTGGCACAGCAATTCTGAGCATGTTCTGTGGGTCCATGCAAGTACTAGCCCAGGAAAACTACCATCTATTATAGCGGCGGGAGCAAGTAGTTTATGTGATCAGTCTTCCCCTGTCCTTCCGTTGAACTGGCCAGGTGGGTAACCTTGAACCATCCTGATTGGAACGCCAACCTATGCCTGATGACTATTAGACCTGACGATAGTGGTATTTCTCCACATTTGTATTGACAAAATTTGCTTGGCTCTTTGATTGATAACCGTAACTTGTTGTTAGGTAGAGAGGGATATTATTTTCAGAACATTATCCTCTTCCAAAATCTTGAAATGAACTATTATTAGAAATTATCTCTGATGCAAATGAGTGCAGTCCTTTACCTTTTTTTATTGTACATCTCTGAAGCCTTCATTTTGATCATAATTTGCCTCTGGAAATAACATTAGATAGTTTGTTTAACACCAGCATACCTAGCAATTCATATATCATAACCCCAATTTGAAAATTAGAAGATGAACTGCAATGGAATGAAACAAATCACTTGTAAGAGTATTCAATGAGACTAATCCTAGGTCATTAGAATGAACCAAGACTACTTTCAAGTGGAATTATAGTCTTGGATACCCTATCAAGTGGTTTGAAGAACAAATGACAAAAGATAGTAACAGATAAAGCATCTCTGGAAGTGCAATTTTAAAATATTACAAAATAGTATCAAATGAAGAGTAAAGCCAAATATCCTTTTCAGGGATGAAATGTCTTGACAAGTTGGCTATTTAAAAGATAATTTTGATCAGAGAACATAGCAGGCATGCAGCTCTGTCTTTGTACTGTCTATCTAATGCCTAATGGTTCCCAATTATCAACATCATATTTTTAAGATAATACTGCCACTATAGTACATCAAAGCATTAATTTGCTTTCAAAAGGCAAAGGTGGATCAAACTGTTTTAAAAGAGGGATTATGTAAGATTAGTGTAGTTTTGAAATAAGCAAAAGACTTTTATGCATTAGGAATCTAAATAAAGAGATGATTAGGCATTTTGATCAGTGTTGAAAGAAATAAACATTTTAATACAAGATCTGTAACATGCAGCAGAGCTTAAACATTAGCAGTGGGTACTGGACAACAGGAATCTATTAACACTCAAACCTTGTGAAATATGATGACTGGAAAACGCACACTTCACTGTTCACAGGCTCAGAGCACTTACATATACTGTGTTTAGATATCAAACGCAGTTACAGTACTTCAATAAACCTTACAACTTTTGTATGTATAAGCAAAATGAATTCTTTTATTCTTGAATCCCTAAGCTCCTAACATTTCTGTTGTGGGCAGATACCATGAACAGAAAGATCATCAAGGAGGCTCAGAAACAGTCCACAATAATTATCAGAGTCTTATTTTTGAGCAAGTGCTTATTAAACAGAGTTGCGATATGAATCAGCATCTCTAGTCTAGTCTAGTCATTGCCGAGGCTTCTTTTATACAAACACAGAGATTGCTCTAAAGGTATACAGCTCTTTCGCTAAAGGCTCACACTCACAAGTTTGTTTTATTTATCCTTGGAATCTTTAGTGGTACACCAGCATGTTGTGAACATAATGCATACTCTGGTTTATATTTAATGAAAAGTTCAGATAAGTAAGAAGGGTTCTAGCCATTTAAAGCTTTAAATGTTACAATAGTGATTTTGAAATCACCCTTAAATTTAACTGGAAACCAGCATAAACACTTAAAAAAACAGCATATATAATTGTACTCCCTAATGATACTTGCAGAAGCATTTAGAATGAATGGAAAGCTACACATAAAAGGTCTAAGAAGCCTGTTAAAAATGCAATACAGTGCTCACTTCTAGAAGAAATACCTTTATGAATGAATGCACCGTATCCTTAAAGCTGAAAAAAATTATTTTTTCTTTACATTTTACTTGAAGAAAAAAACAGATTTTTAATTGTTAGCTGTAAAGAGCAGGTTTTGGGTCATGAAGAAGAAGAAGAAGCAGCATAGAATTCATACTTTTCTTGTCTGCTATATGAATTGTGTTCTCATAAACATGAAATGACTTCTTTATTATGCTTTATATGGTTGTCGTGTTTCCTGGAAAAAAGAACCCATTTAGCTTGACTATCACAAAAAATATCATTCACTAAATGTTGAAAATGGTGGAAGAAATAGCTAATCCATATAGCTCATTGTCGATTTAATAATGACCTTGGGCTGTAGTGCTGTGAATATAAAAAGTATTTACCCCCTTGGACATTTTCACATTTTATTGTCATACAATACTCTGTTATCATGGATTTGTCTTTTTTGACAGTAATACACAGATAAAAGACTCTTTGATGTCAAAGTGATAATAGATCTCTGCAAAGTGCTTAAATTAATTACAAAGGTAAAACCCTAAATTATTGATCATATAAATATTCATCCCCTTTAACATGACATGCCTAAATCCTTGCTGGTGCAGCCATTTGGCTTCAGACGTCCCATAATTAGTTAGATGGAAATCATTTATCTGGGGTTTCAAATGATTCCAGTATAAATGCTTCTTATCTAGAAGTTCCAACTTTTGTGTTGAGATTTAGTGTCATCTCCAAAACCTACACAATGAGGACAAAAGAACACTCCAAGGTACTCCATGAAAATGTTTGAAAAGCACAAGTCAGGGGATGGAGACAAGAAAATATCCAAGTCACTGAAAATTCCAAGGATCCAGTTAAATCAATCATTAAGGAATGGAAAGAGTATGGTCAAGCTGTATATCTGCCTAGAAATAGCTGTCCACAAAAACTGATTTATTTCGTAAGAAGAAGACAAATGATGGAGACCACCGAGAACTCTAAAGGTATTACAAACTACAGTGCCTGATATTGGAGGGACTGTGCATACAACAACCATTGTCCATGTGCTTCACCAGTTTAAAGAACAGTGCCAAAAAGATGCCACTGTTTTAAAAAAAATCACCCTGAGAGCTTACCAGAAGGCACATGGGAGTCTCACAAATCAGCTGTAAGTAGGCTATATGGTCTTACCAAAATTGAGCTTTGTGGCTGGCAGACTAAACTCAATTATTATGAATGACATTTTATTTAAACCTTTCTTGGGCTTTACTTGTGGTATAAAAATCATTTAGGTGTCATATTTTTGGAATTTCATACTCAGAGAATTCAAAGTTATAGTTGTTTTCTTAATTGGAGCCCTTGTTTAAAACTTAAATTGTATTTAACATCTTTTCAATGCCATTTTGTTTTGATGATAGAAGCTACCATTTTGTGGATTCTGCCATCATGATGTGGGACCTGGTTTCTACAGGCATGGCCTCTAGGGTAACAACATCAATGGATCATTGGTGAAGGGTTAAAATGTCTTCTTGATGACCATTTTGTATCAGAGATTTGGATAAAATACTAGAATTTGAAATTTTTAAAATTTTTTATCTCTGGCTTTAGAAATGATTCTGTTCCTCGACTAGATTTTGTTTTGACCACATTCCATTTTGACTTCTGGTTTCACACAAATGTTGCTTGTAATATACACGCCTGGCCACAGCCATGAGTAAATTTTGTGTATGATTGGGTGGGGACAAGTAGATTGATCACTTACAGACACATTTCTAGCTAATCCAATGCCTCATGAAGGTGGTTCCCAAAGAATGGCTGGTGGTTTTGAACTACAAAGAGTAATGATGCTGTTGTTAATCGGGTCTGACAGAGAACAAGCTTCTGATTACGATGAACTCTCTAAAGTCTCCTAAAAGACACTGCTAAACATTGTGATAGAAGGTCGGCAGCTCAATTCAGCCGGGCATGCCAGGGCGGGAAGAGTGGAGAAGGGCAGCTTTTCCAGGATACTGCCTCCCCCAGGAAGCTAGGTGGCAGCTCCCGTGAATGATAGCGGTGCCCCGGATTCCCTCAGGGCATCCTGGGACTTGGAGTCCATTTTCTCAGCCCTATTGGGTGCCGGGGGTGCCGCCAGGGGGAGCTCATAAAGCTCACTACTTTTCCTACAACCCGGAAGTACTTCGGAGTCATGAGGACGGAAGCCCATAGTACTTCCGGGATGATTAAGGACTGATGAGGTGGTGTTTGACCCAATAGAAGAGGAGAAGCACTTCCAGGTCATGGACTATTTAAAGGACTGGTGAAGACCCAGCAAGCAGAGCCAGAGTTGGGTGGTTGGGTGACAAAGCTGCTGGGAGTGGAGGATTATTGTTGTATTATTATTGACTATTGTTATTGGAGAATTGTGTTGTGCTTTGTAAACTTTATTGAAGAAAATCATTAAAAATTCTTCTTAGTGCTTTTATATGTGTGTCCTGGACGTCTGTCTGTTGGGTTTCACGGGGCAACAACGACCCCTAGCGTCCACAACATATAAATGTATGTCGCGTGTGCAGAGGGCACATTACATGTGTTAAAAATAAACATAACCTTTTGCAAGGGAAAAACCTTTCTTTAACATCAGATTATATACATTGGCATTCAAAGATATCAGTGGACTAGTGGTAGACGTGAACAATACATTACAACAGGCACTGTGTGTGCTCTCTGTTCAGTGTTATGGCAGTTGTGTAGGATTCAATGTAATGTACAAAGAATTGGCAGCTATATTCATGACAATAGCTCAAGTTGGACGGTTGGGAGACAAAGTCAGAGAGGCGAGATTGCGTTGGTTTGGACATGTGCAGAGGAGAGATGCTGGGTATATTGGGTGAAGGATGCTAAGGATAGAGCTGCCAGGGAAGAGGAAAAGAGAAAGACCTAAGCGAAGGTTTATGGATGTGGTGAGAGAGGACATGCAGGTGATGGGTATGACAGAGTAAGATGTAGTGGATGGAAAGATATGGAGCAAGCCCTAACGGGAGTAGCCGAAAGAAGAAGAAGAAGAAAATTCATGAAAATATGAGTTGTAAGATACACATTTGAAGAAAAGTGACATTAAGGGAGATTATAATAAAGATCCACAGGAGATACAAATTTCAATACTCAAATTACCTGAATTAACAAATCTGCCTAACAACACGAGTAAAAGCATGAGGCTTAGATTGTGCGACTAAATGAGTAACTGAAGTAATTTAACATTACTGTCTAATTGGAAGAACAAACATGCCAAGCCAGAATATAACTGTATCATTTTAAACACATTGTATATCCATAAACCACAATGCTTATCTAAACTCTATTTGCTGTTATTATATCATATAGTGATGCAGTAGTCAAAACAACAGAAAGACGTCATAGAAGATAGAAGCACTTCTCAAACGTGGAACCGAGTAACTGCATTGGTCTATGTATATGTGTCTGTCTGTTTGTCTCCTCTGTTGCCTCACTCATTGCAAAGTACAAATTAATCATTAAACCTCAGTTACCTAAAACAACTGAGCTCCTGAATTGATAACAGCAGTTTTACCTTTTTATTTTTTCTAAGCGTTAAGTTCTTTGTCCTGTTTCTTTTGCTGTTTCCCTGAAATCCCAGTGGCTTAAAGTGCACGGACTGGAACAATTGGAGGGTGGATGTTTTAGGAAGAAACCCTGCTGGCGTAGGCTTTGCAGCAGCAGATTTTTACCAGTGTTCACTACAAACTTTTTAACAGGTTGTCCAGTGGGCTAAATTATTTCGAATATTATATTTCATGTCCATTAAGACAAGTCTCTGAAAGTATTAATTCACAATTAGAAACACTCAGACCTGAGTAATGTGCTTCACTGTCAGGCCCACATGCATGTATAGCTTTACTGTCGGCTAGGGCTAATGCCTGCACCACTGCTTGCCATGTCTGTTCTTGTGCAACTGTTGACATCTTGTTAGCCACAGTCTGCTGCCACACGTCAGCTTGCCATGAGAAGGACCTAAAGCTGAATTTTCTGATTGGGGTACCCTGCAGAACCAATTCATTGGTTGTGTTATGCGCGTCACAGCATATATTCTCAATTGAAACCCAGATTACGAAGGGCCAAACAGTTTAAAGGCTCAGACACAAGTGTTTCAGTAACACAAAAGTTTTCTATTGTGAGAAACTCTACCTTGTGAGAGTTTCTCATGCCACAACCACCAGTATAAGCAAGCACACAGCTTTTGTCTTTTTCTCTTCTGCCTTCTCCTCCACTTCTCACTCAAGGTTTTTATTTTTCCTCCTGTCTCTGGCTTCTAGAGTTCAGGAAGGCAGCTGCTTTTATAGAAAACCTTTAAGTACTTCTGGTGTCCCCAGACCATAGCCGGGGAGCACTTCCAGGTGAGGCTGGAGCCCAATGGAGTCCCTTCTATACCTCCTTGGCAGTACCCATGGAAACCAACAATGCCGAGGCAAAGAACTCTAGTTCCCAAGATGCCCTGTGGGAATTCATGGCACAGCCGTAACCTGGGGGGCTGTTATCTAGTGCTCCAGGGGAGATAATGCTCTCTGCAAGCGATCTCTCCTGGTCCTTCCAGGTTGTGAGCATTCTTGCTGGGTAAGGTTCCTGAGTGGCATCCCTCACATGGGATAATTGCTATCTTTTAGGGACAGGTGGGGACCATAAGTTCTCTCAATGATGTATGAATGACGTCTGTCAAAATTTCAGCTAATTGGCCACTATGGGTTTTTGAAACAAGTTTTGAAATTCAGTTCAGCCAGAGACCTGAAAGCTGTTTACTCATTTAAAAATCCACCTTATGTGAACCACAGAAACACAGAGGGATGAATCATGTGGTACTTCTCCCTTTCTCGAAAACAATCAGAGAACTGATTTTTGAGGATGATTTAACCCTGAGTCTGACACTTCCAGTATTTTACAAGACATATTCTCCCTTAAGAAGAAGTATTCCAGGGAGTAAATCTATCAGACTTTATATTTCACATGAGTAGGCAAAACTAAAGCATTCTGCACTTAAGAAATATTGGAATAATAAAGTGGGATATTAGAAATGCATTGGAGTGCTGTTTTAAATGTGATTTTTCTTAAGACAGCTCTCTTATAAGCCATCAAATGAGAAGGAGGAACATTTTTATTTTAATACATTGTGATGTATTATAATACACAGCATAAGATGCCAAATGTGATCCAACCACTGATATAAAAGGGTGACCAAACTGGGTGACATGGCATTCAGCTTTAGAGTAGAAATGTTTTTAAGGTGTTTTAATGAAGTTACTATTTATTACTATAATACCAATTGATGGGTTTGTCTAGATCTTTATGAATAAATAAAAGAATCTAAATTTGATGGATTAAAATCTTTAATTACAATTGTAATGAACCTATTTAATCCAATTTTTGGGTCACAGGCAGTCAGAGGCCATCCTAGTTGAAATGGGTACAAGGCTAGAAACCTTAGGACATTAATCAAAGACAGCTTCATTGCTTCAGTGGTTTCCATTTTCTTTGGATTGACTTACGTAGAAAAAAAAAATATATATATATGACAATCTGTGCTATTTGCAAATCAGAATAATTGCTGTTATGGACCAACTGATTTGTCTAATGGATAACAAACGAGTAACTTGTCTTTTTTGCTAGAGATTTGAATCAAATATCAACTTCACCATTCCCTTAAGGGTTGAACATGTTCTACACACAAGCAAAATAAATTCTTATGTTAAAGCATTTTGAATTACATTTTCATTAGGTCACCACCATGTGATCTGATTCAATGCCAGGTCTTCACATTCTTTCACACTTCAATTATGCTTTGTTCACATCTGGATACAAATAAGGAAACAGATAAACTGAGGAACACAGAGGTGCATGTGATTCACACTTCAGTGTAGGTGACTACACTGAAACAAACACCCAAACAGTAAGTGCTGCTTCTAGATGAAGATGAAAAGGCAAGAACGTCAGTCTAGACAGATCATAAGCAAATGGGAAGGACTAAAATCAGCATTTAGAATAGCAACCAAAAAGGTAAAAGGCAGGAAACGCACAACAAATAACGTAAAAGGCTAGCTAGGTGTAAAAAAGTTGACTAAATAAGGTCTGTATTAAATGTAGTTGTTAAATGGCTACTGGTAATTGCACAATATAAGGCATGAAAAGGCTATTGAAGGACAAGTTTCCAAAAATCCACAAAGTTTAAATAAAAAAAGGACTTGGTGATTTTTTGTCCTGTTTTACATTGTATAAGCAAATTCTGAGAACCTACTATAATTTCAAAAAGAACTTTAAATTTTCTCTTCAGTTATGTTGCCAAAAAAAAAACTAACAGAACTTCCTAAACAGCTTCCCACCTCCCAGCATCCCAGTGGCTGCTTTATTTAAGAGAGGCAGATGTGACTCCTCTGCCTGCCCCCCTCCATAGCACTCTGAGCAACCCCATTTGCATGGCTTTTTAGAACACATTGCCTCAATGGTAATTGCTTTTCCAGACTGTTACAATATTATGAATTACTTTATCCTCTAACTTAACATTCTATAAATGATGCCTTTTCACATTTCTGTTTGAATATTGTTCGGGATATTTTTTCTTTTTTGTTTTTTGTTCTCGATTTTTATTATATGTAGCTCTTTTTTGTTCATTTTCTTTTTTTCGACATTCATTATCAGTTCTTGACACTCTTTTTTAATCGCAATTTAAAATCTGACAATCTTGAATAGATAATTTGCTTTTCTTCCTTGCTATTATAACTGACTGCGTTGAAGGGCGAGTTAGCACTGAGAGTACCACGGGGTGTACAGAGAGAGGATGTGCGCAGTAGGAGTAATGATTGGGCAAGCGGTGTGGAGGGGAGTGGTCAAGTCTGAATAATGCGGACACAATGAATTACTTTTATTATGATAGAGCAACAAATCTTTATGGCAAGGCAACCCTAACTTCATTTTGTTATTTTGGGACACTGACCAATGCACAGTGCAGGAATTTAATCGGCCATCAGAACCTGAATCTAGTGACTTGTAGCTTGTAGCGTTAAACTCCATGACAGCAAGAATAAATGAAAGACTAGATTTTCCAGATTATGTCTATGCTTGGCTGTGTTCATTTGGGCTTTTGGCTTGTATAACCATATGGCGGTAAGCTGAACATTTTTGAGCTGAAAATTCTGCTGTGTGTAACTTGATAAATGTTTACATGAACATACCAAACTAATTATTTCTTACCCCTCTGCTGGTGTATGCTGTTTAGCCTTGACTGGGAAAAATTCAAATCAGATTAGCAAACGCATGCTAAAAAAAAAAAACAACAGCATCAGGCCATCGTGACTATTTAAGTCACATCACTAAACTGGAAAGTTCAGGCTGCAAATGCACACACACACTCAAGGCTATCAAGAACACTGCAGGGCCAATTGGTCCACCCTCCACAAGTTTAAATGCCCCTGTACAAAGACAATTTCACATACTACAGTACAAGAAGCAATATTTTTCTAGGTAAATAATGGAACTCTTCATATGATAGTAAATTAGAAAGGAATTGCTTAAGAATATAAAGATGAGCTTTGTTATAAGCATTTTAATAACAAGTTAAATTTCTAAGAGAATACTTATTACTTATTTTGCACCACATCTGGTGGGGTTGTGCCTCACTAGCCTTTAATGCAGACATGCCTTGAGTAGGAGGTGTTAAAGGGCTCCTTCCTCCATATCAGTGGGACAATCATTCAGTTTCAGAAAGAAACTAAGCCTTGGTTGATTGCTCTGTATATTGTTTACCTTACACTTAATTTTGATTTATGAAACGGAAGACAGCCATCCAAGAAGCAAATTACTACTGGTTTAGGTGATGTGAAGTAAAAACATAAGCCATTGATTCAAGGTACCTGGTTGGAAGGGTCAATGTAAACTGGGAAGACTTAAGCTGTGTAAGGGCATTGTTTTAGCAATAATGTGTCATTGTTACTACGTCCATTAAGTCATTCAAGTTGTTGGCTCTGGAGATGGAGGTGTTTTTTCCATGAGAGAAGCCCATTACAACTGCAAGATGGAGGGTCCAGTGACCATGACCAAAGTGGAGTCTTGTGTAAAGATAGGATTTTAGGTATTTCTTTTCATTTATTGAATGTTTTAAATGTTATGCTTATTGTAGCTTTTTTGGATATGCTTTCTTATGGATATTTAATCCTGATTGCCTTTCAAATATACTACATTTTATCTTAAAATAGTGGCCATTTCTTTAACTTCTAGTAGTTATTCTGTCTCCTTTTTAGAAATAAACACAGTTTTGGGTTGAAGATATGTCTCGCTCTTAAAGAATGAACAGCCTTTTACTCCTTGTGCAATTTTAAGAGAAGCATTGAAACAGAAATAAGGTGTATGTCAGGTAAGCTGATTCATGTTTCCTATTGCTTAGAAAGAAATCTTATATTTAATACATTCTTGTTATTACTGGAGAGTGGCGACTTGGTGCATGTTAGGAGGCATTTCACAGCACATATGACAATATATGTACTACTAACTCTACTTCATGTCATGTACATTCATATATTTCACCAAGGAGAAAAAGTTCAAAAATGCTTTTTAACAAATATGGTTGACAGCTGCAAGTGGAGTATGATCCCAGGCCCTCAACCTCTGGAGACTGTTTGCAGGGGGTGCATTGTGATACCTTGACTAAGGTTGTGGTTTAATGTGAGGTCTAGCAGTTTTTAAGCAGCAAACTCTAAACAAGACTTTCATAAGACAGCTTACATGGGAAACTAAAACTATAACAACATGGTAAAAATGAGAATATAAAATTGTTTTTCATGTCCAATAACCATTGTATAGAAAGTCAGAGAGTTTCTGGTCATTGTGACATATGACTGCAATAGCAGCATCTTTGGAATCCCTAACCTTGGCAAAATCTTTTAAGAATTTCAGTCCATTCAGGTCACCATTTGCAATACAATACTTTCTATGTCTCTGAATTAGGCAATCAAGCTGAATACTGACCCTAACATTCAGCCAAGCAATTTATGCAGTCCAGGTGCATGACATACCATAAATCCTACTCATATTTTTGCAATTGAGCAATAAAAGTAGCAGTAAGATTAATACAATACTGGACCTAATAAGAAATTTAAAAAAATAACTAATCTTTCCTTTCTTAATTTACTCTACTTATTTCATGCCAACCTCTTTGGGGATTCAATGTAAGAACTGCAATACCTAGAATGCTAATGTAACAGCTCACATTGTAAATTGCTGACCCAGAACAAAGAATAGTAATTCTAAAAGTAACTATATATGCAGCACTAAATAAGACGATAATCTAATTAAATGTGTCTCCAGTAATACAGAGCGTCTAAACTTGTACAATTCATCACAGATCAATAGGCGAACGTGGTAATTGAATAGAGTAAACATGTTCTGCATTACATTCAAAGTATTAGATTTTTTCCACTCCATTAATGCAATCTGGAGTCAGGCTGGTGTAAAAAGTTAGCAAAAAGCAGTCGTGTGCATTTTATGCAAATTTTAAGTCAATGCAACAAAAAAAACACTATCTTTGAAAATTTGATTACATTCTTTTGTAAACTTTTCAATATATTAAAAGAGTAAGAAATTGTTTTCTTCTTTAGATTTATTTGAGGCTCTTGTTTGTGGTTGATGTGTGTTTTCATGGATACATCACCACAACAGCGTGAGAGGAAACTGGAGCACCCGGAGGAAACCCATGCAGACACGGGGAGAACATGCAGACTCCACACAGGGAGGACCCGGTAAGCGAACCCAGATCTCCTTACTGCGAGGCAGCAGCACTACCACTGTGCCACCGTGCTGCCCTATCACTCTACTATAAAAAAAAATCCTGGAGATAAACACTAGGGATACGAGACGTGATCTTCATGTGAAAATCACAGAAGACACTTAAAACACCCGCGAGACGAAAGAGAATGGCCACAGAGCGTCTCGCGGGGACCTTAAACATGAGACTTTGTGACAAGAGATTGACCCAGGACCATCTCATGGGGATGTTGAGCATGAGATTCCCACAAGACACACCCTACTTACAAGCAATATCAAATAAGACAACGTGCAGCAAAACATTCAGTCGTGCAAAGGCTTTGAGCACACGCAGAGGCTTTGAAGTTTAAGTCAGAGAATTTCAAAAACAGAGTTTACCTCTCATGCATTTATTGTTTACTTTGCAAAAAAATTATTAACTGCTGATGATGTAGATCATTTTGTCTGTGCTGACATTCCAAACATAGAAAACTATCCTGAATTATGGTACAAAGTCATTAAACACATGTCTCACTGACCTCATTTAAAGATTCAGTATATTCGGACTCGAAAGATTCCAAATATTGTTTTTACAAAAGTTCTGAAATAAAAGTGAAACTAATGAAATAGCAACAATTCAAAGAAAAAAAAAATCTTAAAAGTGTGTATCCAGAAAACCAAACATGGGGGTTGACAAGCGAAGCGAGCAGGGGGCAAAGCCCCCTAGTATATCTATATACTAGCAGAATACCCGCGCTTCGCAGCGGAGAAGTACTGTGTTAAAGAAGTTATCAACAACAACAACAACAACATTTATTTATATAGCACATATTCATACAAACAGTAGCTCAAAGTGCTTTACATATTAAAGAATAGAAAAATAAAAAAACACAATATGAAAACAAAATAAATCAGCATTAATTAACATCGAATAAGAGTAAGGTCCAATGGCCAGGGGGGACAGAAAAAACAAAATAAAAACTCCAGACGGCTGGAGAAAAAAAAAAAATAAAATAAAAAAATAATGAGTTATGAAAAAGAAAAGGAAAAATTTTAAAAATAACGTAACTTGATTGTTAATGTAATTGTTTTGTCATTGATATGAGTGTTGTTGTCATATCTATCTATCTATCTATCTATATATATATATATATATATATATATATATATATATATATTAGAGATGCGCCGATCCGATATTCTGTATCGGTATCGGTCCGATCCTGACCTAAATTACTGGATCGGAAATCGGGAAGCAATAAAAAATGTAATTTGATCCTTTAAAAATTACGGAAAATAATTACCGCATGCATAACGTGATTTGGGACATGCATCACGTGATAAGAGTTTCTGTTGCGTGTGAGACTTGCCGACATGTCAGCAGTTTGGAGTTACTTCCGACTCAAAGAAGAAAAAGCCAAGACTGCCGAATGTAATTTATGCAATACAAGTGTTTCGCGGGGTGGTAGCAGAGTTGGAAACTTTAACACAACGAATCTGATTAAACACCTGCAGAAATATCATGGAAAGGAGTACACGGAATTTATTAATTCCACGAGCGCCAAGAAGAAAATGGTGTCGCATCAACAAACACTGTTTGAAACAATTCAGAAACGCGAGAAACTCCCTCCAGAAAGCAACAAAGCAAAGCTGATAACAGAGAAAATCGTCGAGTTTGTTGTGCTTGATGACCAGCCCCTTTCTGTTGTTGAGAATGTGGGGTTTCGGCGCTTAATGGAGCATTTGGAGCCTCGTTACGCGCTACCAAACCGACATTTTATCTCCGAGACAGCCGTTCCAGATAAGTACAAACAAGTGCGCAAGTTCATTTTTGAATGCTTGGATAGCGTTCCCGCTTTAAGCTTGACCTCAGATATTTGGAGCTCAGACGTTTGTCCATTGTCCTTGCTAGGTCTAACAGCACAGTGGATAGACTCAAGTTTTAAGTTGCAAAAAGCAGTTTTGCACGCTAAGCAGCTTCGTGGCTCGCACTCAGGAGAGTGCATCGCTACAGCTATAGAGGAAATGTTAAATGAATGGAAAATTTCAAAAATCAAAGTTCATGTTGTTTTACGAGACAATGGCAGCAACGTAATAAAGGCAATGGATAGACTAGGAGTTCCAAGTTTAGGATGCTTCGCGCACACTTTGCAACTCGTGGTGAATGAGGGACTGTTATCGCAACGTAGTATTAGTGATGCAGTGGCTGTCGGAAGAAAAATAGTGGGTCACTTTAAGCACTCTGCACTTGCATATTCACGTTTGGAGAACATTCAAATTGAGCTCAATATGCCACCGAAGCGTCTGGTACAAGATGTGCGAACACGGTGGAATAGCACATATTATATGATGGAGAGCCTCATCGCTCAAAAACGAGCCTTGTGTGCATATTCCGCGGAGCATGACCTGCCAGCCACACTGTGTGCACGTCAGTGGGGGCTACTTGAAAAGATCGTAGCAGCTCTGGCCCCCTTTGAGGAGTTGACAAGGGAGGTAAGCTCCTCATGGTCATCAGCATCTGATGTTATCCCCATCGTCTGCGTCCTTAAGCGCGTTCTGTCTCGACGAAATGAAAGTGACGAGGGAATAAGGACGATGAAGATCACCCTTCTCGAGGCTGTTAACAGACGCTTCAAAGATGTAGAATCTGAGCCACTATATGCAGTTGCAACACTGCTGGATCCAAGATATAAAGACAGGTATGGAATTTTTTTTTTAATGTGTGTGTTTGTGAGAGAGAGAGAGGGGGGGGGGGTAGAAAGAGAGAGAGAGAGAGAGAGTGTGTGTGTGTGTGTGTGTGTGTGTGCGTGTGTGTGTGTGTGTGTGTCAGTGAGAGAGAGCTAAAGACATTTACTCACAAATCCCACACTTGACTGTGAGGAAGTTAAGTTAAATTGTAATATTTCATCAGCCAACAGTATAATAATCTCTTAATATTGTGGTTTGGCTATTATCGTTCCAGATACTTCACAAGTATAGAAATCTCAAACCAGGCAAAAGCTGCTTTGATCGTAGAGGTGAGAAAGATGGAGGAAGTGTTTAAAAGAAGCACATCAGATTCCTCAGAGCCAGCAGAGGGGACATCTTGTGAATCAGCTGCTGTGGAACCAGCAAGCAAGACTCCACGGATGGAAACTGCAAGCCACAGCAGACTTGAAAGTATTTTTGATGAAATCCTAAAGGAAAGCTCTGTAGAGCCTGCTCCTCAGTTAACCACCTCAAGTGCATGTATTGAAGTGCAAACCTACCTCAGTGAGCCAACTATTCAGCGCTCAGACAATCCACTGTTGTACTGGCAAGTCAACCAGCCTAGATTACCCACTCTGGTTTGTACAGCAGCTAAATTTCTTTGTGCACCTTCAACAAGTGTGGAGAGCGAGAGGCTCTTCAGTACAGCCTCCATCATTATTGATGAAAGGAGAAGCAGGCTGACAGCTGAGAAGGCTGAAATGCTGATCTTTCTAAAGAAAAACCTACCCCTTATGTTAAAGTGAAGCAAGAAAAGAGTTCCACAAGTTCAGTAAGACATCCCACTGTAGGTGTATATTTATGTTAACCATTAAGTAAGGGTCAATTCTAGATTTTTTTTTAAAGTATATATTTTATCTTGCATTATTTTAAATTGCAGTTCCTGTGTTGGTTTGGCATTAAAAAGCACTTTGAATTTCATTATTAATGTTTCTTTAGATACTAAGCTTTTATGTCATCTTATGTTTTATTTTCGTATACAGTTGCTCTTGTCTTTTTGGATTTTTTGGATGGTGCTGGTCCGTCAAATGCTGCTAAAACTGAGGACATTTAAATAAAAAGAAGCGGTTACTAAACCATGTTCTCTTTGCAATGTTTCTTCCTTATTATATCACAGTTATGATTTCTGTATTTGTGTTGAGGTATATAAAATGTATCTGGACATTTTTTTGAAAGCATTAATTTTTGTTTTCTGTTTAAAAAAAGACTCAATGACTGTATCGGATTTGTGACGTATCGGCAGATATCCAAATTCACAATATCGGTATCGGACATAAAAAAGTGGTATCGTGCCATGTCTAATATATATATAGCAAAATACCCGCGCTTGGCAGCGGAGAAGTAAAAAGAAAAGGAAACATTTTAATAATAACGTAACATGATTGACAATGTAATTGTTTTGTCATTGTCATGAGTGTTGCTGGCATATATATATATATATATATATGTATATATATACACACAGACAAACACATATATAAACATATATATATACACATCATATATATATATACATATACATACATATATACATATACACATATACA
>JANRMT010027041.1:75695935-75865935 GCA_026402145.1 Polypterus bichir lapradei
GTGCTGAAGAAAACATGCATTATATAATTGAGAAGGCAGCGAAACAATAAGAAGCGAGCGAGTGACATATACTACCATATTCATGAGTGCTGCTACTTCGGAAACAAAGCAAGGTGTAAACCTAAACTTTAAATTAAGTTAATAGACAGGCTGCCGCTGGCGTTTTTCATGCCCACGGGTAATGCGGGATACAAGTTTAATGAGAGGACGCAGGATATAAACAAGAGTTTTGATCACTTTGTAACTAAGTTAAAATTGCAGGTGAAGAGGTGTGCTTATGCAAATTCCGAGAGACTGTGTTTGTGGGGGATTGACAGTTAAGGCGGGTGGGGGAGTCACGTCATTATATCCCCTCCCATTTACCTCATTTCGCTCTGAGCTGAGCTCCGCGGCTAACGCCGTCTTCCGAATCAACTTCGTCACACTGCCACCAAATACACACAGAAAAATCCACAAGTTAATACACACACTGTCTCTAGAGTTTCTCCACACTGAATCCTCCAGGCACTACTTACAAAAGGTTACATTGACAATCGCACAGCTGAGAAGCTTCGATGCATGTGCTCCATAAAGTGTTAAAAATATAAAGTCACTGTCGGAATAAATAAAGTCAAAACTTAAAGTCAAAACTTGTTTCTGAATATATAAAGTCAAAACTTTAATATATAAAGTCAGCGCTGGAATATATAAAGTCAAAACTTGAATATATAAAGTCATTCCCAAATATATAAAGTCAAAACCTGAGTATATAAAGACTGCGTTGGAATATTTCGGAATATATAATGTAAGCGCTGGAATGTATAAAGTCAAAACTTAAATATATAAAGTCAGCGTCGGAATATATAAACTCAGTGCTGGAATATATAAAGTCAAATCTTGGATATATAAAGTCAGCGTCGGAATATATTGTCACGCTTGGGTCACAGATTTGCACAGAGACACAGGAGGTCGTAGAAACAAGAAGGATTTTTATTCAAACACTGCAAACACATGAGCTTAAACGTGCTCCATGACAAGTCAGAGATGACAGTTCCACTAGGAGCAGAGAGAGAGAGCGATAAAAGCAAGCAAACAATCAATTTTCAACTGACAGGCGCTGCACAAGGCTTTTAAGTTAGCGGAGTATCGCGCGAGGTTTGCATTACGTGTTATAGCGCAAGTGAGAAAGTAAGGAGCAATGTGAGGGTAGTCTGTGTTTCAGGGGTTGTGGTTTTCCCAGAGGCGTCTGTATCTTCTTGGGGTGCGATCAGCCCTCCAGCTCACACCCTCCCCCTCAGCTTTATTCACATTTCCCTGAATCAAGCGACTCTCTGTACCAGGTTCATTTAGTCTTGATAATACGTCTGCGTTGACGTGTTCAGAACCTGGTCGATGTTTTACTGTGAAACGGTAAGGTTGTAAGCCCAGAAACCATCTTATGAGGCGAAAGTTTGTATCTTTCTGTCGGTATGACCATTGAAGTGGAGCATGATCAGTTACCAAAGTGAAGTTTCGTCCCCACACGTAATAGCGAAGCCCTCCAGCTCACAATATAAAGTAAGCGCTGGAATATATAAAGTCAAAACTTCAATATATAAAGTCATCGTCGGAATAGACAAAGTCAGTGCTGCAATATCCATCCATTTCCCAACCCGTTGAATCCGACCACAGGGTCACGGGGGTCTGCTGGAGCCAATCCCAGCCAACACTGGGTGCAAGGCAGGAACCAATCCTGGGCAGGGCAAATGCATCATTTTCAAAACATTAACCGAACAGTGTTTTTTTAATTTATTTTTCTGAATACGTTTTTGTTAACTTACTTCAGTTCAGAGTCGTTTCAATCAATATATTTTGACTTTGAGTTTATATATTCAGGAATGAGTTTATATACTCCGATGTTGACTTTATATAATCAGGAATGACTTTATAAATTCCGACGCTGACTTTATATATTCAGGTTTTCACTTTATATATTCCAGAGCTGACTTTATATATTCTGACGCTGACTTTATATATTCAAGTTTTGAATTTATATATTCCAGCGATGACTTTATATATTCAAGTTTTGACTTTATATATTCCAGCGGTGACTTTATTTATTCAAGTTTTGACTTTATATATTTAGAAAAAAGTTTTGACTTTATATATACCGACGCTGACTTTATGTATTCAAGTTTTGACTTTATATATTCCGACAGTGACTTTATATATTCGGGAATGACTTTATATATTCAAGTTTTGACTTTATATATTCTGACGCCGACTTTATATATTCAGAAAATCAATGTATTTGCCTGTTTCGCACCCCATAGTATATGTGTGTGTGTATATATGTACACATGTATGTATATATATATATATATGCCAGCAGCACTCATGACAATGACAAAATAATTACGTTGTCAATCATGTTACGTTATTAAAATGTTTCCTTTTCTTTTTCATAACTTCTTTTATACACTACTTCTCCGCTGCGAAGCGCGGGTATTCTGCTAGTATATATATATATATATATACACATACATACATACACATATATATATATATATATATATATCTACATATATATATATACTGTATATAGCAAAATCCCTGCGCTTCGCAGCGACGAAGAACTGCTTTTAAATTTTTATTAAGAAGAAAAGAAAACCTTTTTAAACTGAGGGAAAATATACCAATAACTGTCTGTTAAGGATCTCTTTGTATACCACGTTGTCAGTTCAGCACTCCGGTTGTAATATGACCAAGCTGTGCACTGAGATTACTTTTGAGAATGCAACGTATAGTTTTGTCCAGGATAAAAAGCAATGTTGCCTCAAATCAATAGCAACCTTTTGTAGGGTCTGTCCCTGAGACTTATTAATTGTCATCGCGAAGCACAGCCTTACTGGAAATTTGAGGCATTTGAATTGAAATGGGAGATCAGAGAGTATAACGGTGATGCGAGGAATACATTCAGAGTGTGGCGCTCTGCTGTTTTTTTGTGTAGCTGCCTTCACACAGCTTCGCCGCTGCTTTATAAACGAATGCCATATAAGGCCGTCGTTTCTCCTTGCTTCGCGGTTCTGTACTGTTTTATTGTTCGTTTATTACGATTGTTATAGTTATTGTGTAGCTATTCGAGACTTACTTTACTGTTCAGGAACCCATTTCCTTTATTTAATCCGCGGCTTGTACGCTATTTTTTGTTCATTTATTACGATTATAGATATTTATTGATTCCCTTCTTTAGCTGACTGCCTGCTCATATAAGGCGCTCCGCTGGTTTTTTGTGAAGCAGCCTTTACACAGCTTCTCCGCTGTTTTATAATCGAACGACATATAAAGCCATCCTTTTTCCTTGCTTTGCCAAGGAAGCTGCCTTTTTATTTAATCCATGGGTTCTCCGCTGTTTTATTGTTCGTTTATTATGATTATTATAGTTCTCTTTATATATCACATTGTCAGTTCAGCACTCTGGTTGTAATATGACGAAGCTGCGCGAGCACACTCTTGAGAATACAACGTATAGTTGTCCAGGAGAAAAGCAATCTTGCCTGAAATCAATGGCAACCTTTTGTAGGGTCTGTCCCTGGGACTTATTACTTCTCATCACGAAGCAGAGCCTTACTGGAAATTGGAGGCATCGGAATTGAAATGGGAGATCAGAGGGTGTAACAGGGGTGTGAGGAATACATTGAGTGTGGAGAAACTCTAGAGACAGTGTGTGTATTAACTTGTGGATTTTTTCTGTGAGTATTTGGTGGCAGCATGACGAATTTGCTTCTGCAAGACCGCTTTAGCTGTGGAGCTCAGCTCAGAGCATATTCTTTTCCCACCTTGTCAATTGTGTAATGCGTTTTTTGAACAGGTTTGATGCATGGAAGTGATCACTCGTACTGCGTTCAGTTAGTTCACATGAGCTGCTCTCTTGTGTGATGTTGCGATGCCCACGGCTTTATTTAATGCTAGCTAAGACCAGGCACTTAAAAGTTTATCGCTGCGTTCCGGTTGTAATATGACGAAGCTGTGTGAGCTCACTCTTGAGAATGCAACGTATAGTTGTCCAGGAGAAAAGCAATCTTGCCTGAAATCAATGGCAACCTTTTGTAGGGTCTGTCCCTGAGACTTATTACTTGTCATCGCGCAGCAGAGCCTTACTGGAAATTGGAGGCATCTGAATTGAAATGGGAGATCAGAGGGTATAATGGGGATGCGAGGAATACATTGAGTGTGGAGAAACTCTAGAGACTGCGTGTGTATTAACTTGTGGATTTTTCTGTGAGTATTTGGTGGCAGTGTGACGAAGTTGCTTCCGCAAGACCGCGTTAGCTATGGAGCTCAGCTCGGAGCATATTCTTTTCCTACCTTGTCAATTGTGTAATGCGTTTTTTGAAAGGGTTTGATGCATGGAAGTGATCACTCGTACTGCGTTCAGTCAGTTCACGTGAGCTGCTCTCTTGTGTGATGTTGCGATGTCCACGGCTTTATTTAATGTTAGCTAAGACCCGGCACTTAAAAATTTCTCGCTACAGCAATTTTAACTCCATTACAAAGTGATCCAAAGTCTCGTTTATACCTCGTGTCTTCTCATTAAACTTGTGTCTCGCGAATAAAGTATTCAGCGTTTTTCTTCAGCGCTCTTTGGGAGCTCTTCCTTCTTTTCTACGTACTGCGTTCACAGTCAGT
Organism: Polypterus bichir lapradei; assembly: GCA_026402145.1. Taxonomy (NCBI): domain Eukaryota; kingdom Metazoa; phylum Chordata; class Cladistia; order Polypteriformes; family Polypteridae; genus Polypterus; species Polypterus bichir. The sequence continues at coordinate 75,700,583 of JANRMT010027041.1, forward strand.
TCACGTGATTACGTGGGAGGCGTGATGATGTGACACGCAGCTCCGCCCCCCACAGCCATCAAGCTAAAGTCCATTATAGTATATGGAGAAAAATAGGTTCCAGTTATGACCATCACGCGTAGAATTTTGAAATAAAACCTGCCCAACTTTTGTAAGTAAGCTGTAAGGAATTAGCCTGCCAAATTTCAGCCTTCTACCTACACGGGAAGTTGGAGAATTAGTGATGAGTGAGTGAGTGAGTGAGGGCTTTGCCTTTTATTAGTATGTATGTGTATATATATATATATATATATATATATATATATATATATATATATATATAATGACAACTTCACAAACTAAAAAAAATTGTGGCACCAACCAGGTTGTCCCATTTATTGTCTGAGGACACAAAATGCAAACAGAAACGAAATGCTTTTTGCCATGTACTTGCAGTTATGCAGTTATGCATGGTATCAAAATCAAAGAATTATTACAAAAATTAGCCATGGTCACAATGATACCGGATTTCCGTCTGGTGGGTCACTCATGCTAGTAGTGATGCTTCCTTCCGGGAAAGCCTGGGATTTTATGATGACTGAACCAGAAAGGCTGTGTTTCTCAGCACTGTGGGGGAAAAAGGAGATGACAGTGTCAGTTATAAAGCTCCCTATCATCTCAGTGGGTTATTGCATACCTCTATAGAGCCTGTGATGAGGTCCTTTGACACACATGCATGACAGTATGTATCATTTTATATATAATGTTAGGATCAAAAATCATTTCACTCCATTAAGAATTTTAAATGTATATGTTGGATGGCAATCCTTTCAATTTTAAAAGGTAAATTTGAGCAAATTGGTTTCTCTCTGTATGATTTAAAATTCATCCAATTTCCATTTCAAAGACTGAAAAATAGTATATTATAAAGTACAGATTAGAAAACATTTAATTTGACTTTGAAAAGTGAACAAAGTCTTATTGTAAATGATATAAATTGGATTGCTTTGTGTGAATTGTAACTTTTAATTAGCACTAAATGAAAAGAAAATGAGGTGAGCTTTCAGAGATCCTGCTCTCTCTGGATGCAGAACAGGTTTATAATAAAGTTGAATGTGGATATCTGTTCATTTTGCTACACAAATCTGGGTTCAAATTCAACATATGTACATGGATTAAATTATTGTATACCAGCTCAAAATCCTTTGTTTGTATTGGCAATATACAGTAAATTATAACTATTTACTCTAAAACACAGAATCAAAAAATGCTTTCCACAATTACTATTGACCCATCCTGACTATCCACTGCTACACATAGCACGAGATTAAAAGTATATAAGGCAAAGACTTAAAGTATCTTTTCTTGCTGATGTCACAGTGCACTCGGTTCACTACCACACATATTGAACTTGCTGGAGGAATTCTACAGGAACTCTGGGCTCAGAATTACCTTAAATAAAAGTTTAACATTCTCACTGAGTTGGCTTGCATGTCAGAATTAATTGGGTCACTTCCCTTTGATTGTCTCAGAACATTTCAAATATCTTGGAGTAACAAAAGTTTGAAGATCAATTCAGTTTTTTTGCAATCTGATGGAGAGTATCATCAAGATTTCAATAGATGTCCTTCTCTTCGTCTTACATTAGATGGGAAGAATCATATTTCTAAATGGAATATTCTTGCAAAGTCTCTCAGTCTTTTTAAAGTATACTCTCAAGTCTCTCAGTCTTTTTAAAGTATACTCAAACTGTATAAATATTAATAAATCATCTTAAAACAGGTACAATTGTTACATTTGCAAAAGGGCCATTTACAAAAGGTGCTTTTTCAGAAATGTAAAGAAGAGGGACATGGCACTGTATAATATAGGAGGTACTTTAAATCAATGGAAGAAAGGGATATTCGTATTTGCACTCCATGAGAACCCTCAGTGCCAGGATGCGGTTGATGGTAGACTTCTTAGGCGTAAAACCAGACTGTTCTGGTCGCTGGTAGGTGAGCAAGTGATCACGGATCCTATTGAGGACGACCCTAGCAAGCACCTTACCCAGCACCAAGAGCAGTGTTATCCCCCTGTAGTTGCTGCAATCCAGGCTATCACCCTTCCCTTTCCAGATAGGGATGACAAGTCCCATTTTCCAGTCAGTTGGGAATATCGGCAGAGTATCTTTGCAGCCTTTGTCGATTTTCACAAAGCATTCGACTCAGTTGATCGAACTGCCCTGTGGAACATCCTGAGGGTTTACGGGATCCCCTAGAGGTTGCTGGATATCATGGCTGGCCTGTACACTGGTACTGTGAGTGCTGTGCAGAGTGGAGGCAGGACCTCTGCGTTTTTCCCAGTTGATTCTGGATTCGTCAGGGGTGTGTTCTTGCTCCTACTCTGTTCAATGCTTGTATGGACTGGGTGTTGGGCAAGGTCGTGGGGTCAAGTGGCTGTGGGGCATCTGTTGGTGAGGAAAGATTTACAGATCTTGACTTTGCTGACGATGCTGTGATCTTTGCGGAGTCAATGGAGGCTCTGATCAGGACGCTCGAGAGACTGAGTGAGGAGTCTGAGTGTCTAGGCTTGCGAGTGTCCTGGATAAAAACCAAGATCCAGGCCTTTAATGACCTCTTGGGCACAGCCATCAGCAGTGTGTCTGTTTGCAGAGACAGTGTTGACCTTTTTGAGAGATTTACTTACATTGGCAGTGACATTCATGTCTCTGGTGACTCTTCCTGTGAAGTCAGTAGACGGATTGGGAGACCATGGGGGGTCATGAGGTCACTAGAAAGGGGTGTGTGGTGCTCCCAATATCTATGCAAAAGGACGAAGGTCCAAGTCTTTAGAGTCCTGGTGCTTCCTGTCCTGCTATATGGTTGCGAGACATGGACGCTATCCAGCAACCTGAGACGAAGACTGGACTCCTTTGGTACTGTGTCTCTCCAGAAAATCCTTGGGTACCGTTGGTTTGACTTTGTGTCGAATGAGCAGTTGCTCATGGAGTCCCAAATGAGGCACATTACCTGCATTGTGAGGGAGTGTCAGTTACAGCACTACGGCCATGTGGCGCGTTTCCCCGAGGGTGATCCAGCTCATAAGATCCTCATTGTTGGGGACCCAAGTGGCTGGACCAGGCCAAGGGGTTGCCCACATAACACCTGGCTGCGGCAGATAGAGGGTTATTTCCAGAGGGACTGGACCGCGTGTTTGCCTGGGGGGTTGCAAAGCGGGATCCCAAGTTGCTTCACTGTGTAGTGGATGCGGCAACACACTGTACCAGTGCATGCTCCCCAACTTGACTTAAAGGGGAAAGTACTTAAGGACTGCTCAACCTCTTTACAGAATGCCTTGCTTTATTCTCTTGCAATTTCTAATTATTGTGGTGGTGCTGCATTCAAAATATGACACAAGTGTACTGTACTTTCAGTTGCCCTCAAGCATCATAATAATTTATTCCAGCCATTTTTAATATATATTGTGTTTAATCTATGGAACATATCTGGTATCTGAACCTTTAGAGACTTCTGTTTTGACTATATCTTTGCATTCTTTGAACAATTATGGCTACAATTCAATCTTCCATTTACACATGTATTTAATTATTTTTAGGATTGAAACCTTGTTAAAATAAACTTGCCCCGCTTTCCTAAATCATTCATCAATGTCCATGGCTGAAACTATACAATCTAGTGATGATAAAAATGTTGCCAGTATTTCCAAGTTTTACCACCTTACATCCTGACAATTAGAATCTCACATAATGTGGAAATCATTTATTGGCAAAGTACACTCTTTGTCAGTTTAGGCCAAGCATGGTGTAGTTCATTTAAAAAATTATACATAATGTGCACGTGTTCTTGACTAAGATTACTTAAAATATGTCTAGGACAAGGTCCAAATCATGAAAGATGACATGTCCTGTTCTTGATGACATAGGATATTTGTTTTGGTAATGCCTTACACTCATATCATATTGAGAAAAAGCTTTGCTTATTTGTCAGATAACTTGGGTTTCACCATTAAAAGTGTCTAATAGAATTATTTAGAGGAACACCAGATAGGACAAAGCTGTATCACGAAATTACAATTGTGATATCTTACACTACAGTGTGACCTTGCCGTCTCATTTAAATCAAGAAGAAGAATCTTCTTCCACCCTTAACAGTTTGGTGGGACAAGGATGTGTTATTTTACTGAAAATTGGAAAATATCTTCTACGAGTGACATTCCAAAGCTTTTTCAGAATTCACAAATGCTCTTTTAATATGTACATTCTGTAACACTTTTAGATATTTCAGATTATACAGTGTAAGTGACATCCATAAACTAGGCTTTTTGTTCACACAGCGTTCCAAATTGAGTAGGAGAAAGGTTTTAAAATTGATTTGATATGTAACATACTGTATATGTATGTAAAGCAATATTGGTTGATTTTAGGTCAGTTCTGTGTCTGACCCGTTAAAATAATTTAAAGCATTTAAATAAATATACTCCCAAGTTTTTAAAGGAAGCAGCAATAACAAAATTAAAGTTGAACATGAGGGCTGTTGCTGGTATGCTAGGGTGTCCATGAGTTACATATTAGCCAATTTATCTACCTTTTTATAATTGCAATAACTTGCATAACATTACCACATGTTTTGTAGCACACAGAGCTTTGTGATGCTCATTGGTGGACTAGGTTTAGTTACTATTCACTTCAGTTCTGTGACCAATGAGGTATAATGTGATTGTAAAGCTTGTGGGATGGGAAAATGGATAGTCAATGGACTTGCTATTAAGATAGCTTGTTTCTTTAGACACGAGTGCATTTAGCCCTCAGACAAAGATCAAAAAATACAAGCATCTCCAGAATATTTTTAAGTTTTATTTTTGTTGGTTATAGAACAGTACTTAGTTACTGTGTTAGTAACATCTCTGACTGGTTAGGATGTAAACGTGTGCAGTTTGTGGTTAGTGGTTTGCATTCTCTAAGATGGTCTACTTCTTTTTTGTGGAAATTACTGGTTTGAAGTGTAAGTCATTATCCAAAGTTTACTTATAATGTAGCCTTTATGATTTGAGTGACTGTGTTGAGTTCTCAAAATGAGAATATGTTACAACTGTTCACAGATATTTGTTTATAATTAGAGGAAAGACAAATTAAGTGACTTGCTTTGGACTACACAGTAAGGCAGAGGTAGGAATTTAACTAGCAGCCTCAGGGTTTCATTTGTGGTAGCAGTAGCAGTAGTAGTGTCATGCACTGAAAGGCCAATGCCTTAGCCACTACAGTACTATACATGCACAGTGTTTGGCATGGGTTCAAGCCCTAGGGTGATTGATCAAAGCAGACATTTACAAACATGAGAAAGAAAATATCCTACCTTTGTCATACCACTAAAACTGAATGTATTGACCCCATGATTGTAAGATTGAGGAGGTGCACATAATGGCACTGATATGTGACTGCAAAGAACTTCAGAATGGTTCTGCAGCAACTGTTCTTAACCATACTCTCTCTGATAAATATCTGCTTCTGAGAAACATTTGGAAGTAAAAAAACCTGTGTCCTAAGAAATTAAAAAACATCTTTAGGAAATGTTTATTCATTTTTAATGAAGCAGTGACATGGTTTCGTATTTCCTTTTTTTCGTTTTTCTCAGTGGATGTCTTGTACTTTGCTGTGCATGCAGGATTTCTAGTTACTTTTTGACTATGCCAGTGCTAACCAGTGATGTCTATGGCATGAAGATTCTGAGGGTCTTTGTAGACACCAAGGAGAGAGACACCCAGAGAAGTAGTGCAGATGGTGTGTGTACTTGTGTGTGTATAGTGAGTGAGAGAAAGAAAGAGGGATGATAAAGCACTTCAAGGGAAAACATACTAGACCAGCTCCTCTGCTCAAAGTCATTGGTCTCGGTACATGGATACTGGTGATTTCAGGAAGGATCCTAGCTTGGATTGGCTTACAAATATGGTGAAAGTGAGTGAGATGATTGTTGCCTGTGAGCCCAAGAATGCAGTGTGAAGTAGAGATGACAGCATCAGTGTACAGAAATGGGATGCAGCAGAAAAAAGTAATTGGAGCTGAATAAGATTGGAGTGGCTGCAGCAGCATTGGAGGGTGGCTGACAAAGGAGTTATGACATGACTGAGTGAGGGAGCGAGAGACAGAGACTCTGCATTCACAATAGTCTAATGGCACCATTGATAATAAAATGTCAGCTGAATAATGCCATAGAAAATCTCATAAAATGAAGATTTACATACTGTTATACAGTACAACCACCAACGCACAGTATTGAAAGCTATCTCAATATTAACACCAAATACTCAACAACAAAGCATAAATATAAGTGAAATTTCCAATTTGTATTCAGTGGTGAAAGTGCTAAATCATAGTATATATTAAGTAATCAATGTGATTCATGATAATAATGATGACTACTACTATAACATAATCTACTCTTTATGTATTGTTAGCACAAATCATCTAATGTGTTGCTTAAAAGGGTTCTCGCCTTCACGCCCTAAGGCAGAATTGAAAAGTTAAGCCTCAGCATGACCACACATCAGGTAGATATGCCAAGATCACTATAGGACTCAAGAGCCTACCAAGCAACCAGGCCAGCAGTGCCAGGCCCAAAGTAAATTTCACATACTACACAAACACAAGAAATTGCATATCCATAGAAATTTTAAAAATTCACTTATGATGATGAACCTTTTAACAACATGTTAAATTATTGAAGGAAGTTTCGTGCATATTTAATTTGTGCACAACAGTGCCATTTGGTGTCTGTAAGGGGAGAGTCCCAATTGCTCTTGATGCAGAGACACCACTGGTGCTATCTTTTAAAATCAGAACACTAAGAAACTGTTTGATTCCATGTTTCTTGGTGCATCGCATACTGTATATAAAAAATCGAATCCACATTGACTAAGCATCTCTGCAAATGCAGGATTTTATTCAGTAAATAAGACATGACAGACACACTCTTTGTGAATGTATAGTATAAAAACAAAACCCGTAAGCATACACGGTAAGATTTATGCAGTTTTAGATACATAAGGAAGTGCAGGTGAAATAGCTTGTTAGCCCAAAGAAGTTTGAAAAATAGTTGAATTAAATATTGAGTTGCATTTTTGTTAAAACTGCATGTTGTGCCTCCTGAATGCCTTTTGCTAATGCAATATTTTTTTCAAACACAATTACAGAACACTTCTTCAACTAACAGTATATAAAAAAATAGTCTGCTGGCATATACACAAACACATTTGCAGTAATTGAAAATCCTCCTGACCTCTATCAAGTCTGTTCTTCTTAATAAACAGTAGTAAAAGTGAAGAATAAATATACTAACATGAATTATTTAAAAATTGCTAATATGCTTTAAAAGAAGTAATCTTATTTCACCGCTCCATCCTTATAGATTGTTTCTGTGGACCATGTTCATGCTTCTGAATAAACTACCAAGGAACAATTTCAGGATTTTGAAAACATGTCCAACTACTGTTCACATTTTATGGTCTCAGATTTTTAATTTGAAACAAATTAAATTGATTTTTTTTCTAAGTGACGTGGAATTTACAGTAAATAGAAAATGTCAACACTATGAAGATCTGCTAATTCTGATTATTTAAAGTATTTTGGGACTAGAGGAACTCTTCACCTTCTACAGTTGAGGCAGATTTAGGAGAGGCCTGGAGGAGTTAAAGAAAAAAAATGAAACAGAAAGAATTATTCTTATTTCTGGCAGGAGAACTGGCTCTTAAGGAAGCCTTAAGGAATTTTGTTTAATAAAGAATTTATTTTCACCTGGGACTGCACCTGTAGCAACTCTGTCAAAGGCTGGGGCACTTGGGTGACCCCTAGCGGCTACAATTGGTGTAGTTGGCAGGATTTATGACCATCTGTTTGGCAGGAACCTGTTGTGCAGCTTCATAAAAAAATTCTCTAATACAAGACTGTTATACCTTAAAAATTAAAAAAAAAAGTTCAGCAAGAACAGTTGAAAACTGGCTGGGAGTATTGCACATCTATTTTGATGCCCAGAGGAAAGCAAAGGAGGACTACGGCTGAGAAGTATCTCAGTGTCTAAGTTTCAGTACTAAATTAATGACTACAAGCCTGACTGGGCAAGGTAATGACTGCCTGGACTGTAAATCCCAGGATTCTCCATTGATCTCGACCAGGCACATGCAAACAAGGACCATGCCTGTCAAAACCAACGAAAGTCGGGGAGAATTCCGAAGTCCTCAACAGGGACATATAGACCAGCACAACCAGCAAGTTGATCCTAAGGAATTAGAAGTATTGCTTTAGTTGCTGCACATGTTGCAGATTCTTGACACTGTTAAACAAGCAAACAAAGTAACAGAAGCTATAGCAAAGTGCCAATAGAAGCGGTTCAGACATATTTTTGAATACTAGAAATAGATTCATGATCAGAGGCTGATTTGGCTGTATAGTTGAGTAAGTTGTAAAGCATACTGGAACACGAAGCTAAGGGGTCCCTAATACCTGTTATGGGAACTGAGTAGCACTGCATCCTACAGATGCCCCAGAGAAAAGTGGGTTTCCTCTGCCTAAACCTTAAATCAAAGAGTGGAAACTCTGACTGCTGAGGTCTATTGGGCTAAAGAAGTTGGAGTACAGAGTGAACAGGGCCTTTCTATTGATGAAAGTGTCCAAGTAACCCTGACTCCTACAAAAGGGGAACATTCAAGGACAGTGCAGACAGAAAAGACTCCCTCAGTTACTAAAAAAAGCTCCCAAATTGTCTGACTGCCTCGTAGCAGGTAGGGTGTCTGGGACAACAAAGAGGGCCTACCCAACAACCCTGTACTGTTTGGCAACCAGTGCTGCATTTCCATATCAGATGACCTGAAGTCCCCTTCCACTTCTAACACTGTATCCAATAATAGACCACAAAGAAGCAAAGCATCTGAGGGAAAGCCATGTGGTGGTGTTCCACAGGTCCCACCCCAGGCAAGGGTGGAACAGAAAAGGAGGCCCTAGCTTGACAAGAAGAAAGAGACAACAGGTTTTCCCTTTTGCTTCATAAGACAGATAGGAAGGTCCTTGATAGTCAAAGTGAATGGCTCTGAGTGTCAAAAAGCCAGAAAGTAATGGAGGTTCTGTCCTATTAGAACAGTGGACCAAAGACTGAAGAAATTTTTTCTTAGGTGTTCGAGTGTGACTACTGTGTTTTAACCTCTGTCAGTGATGAACTTGTTTTCATTGAAAGAATACTAATTAGTCACAAGCATAACAAGAAAAATGATAACATTTAGTAAGAATTAATGTCTTGTGTAACTGTATGCCTACATTTATTTGCTTATAAGTTAATAGGGTTATTATTGTCACTTACAGGGAAAATTTTACTTGCCTGTGCTGTTCAATATGCAACACGTCGTCACTCTCTGACACCATCATTAGTGAGTATAGCAACCTTACTTTGAATCTAATATTTTTTCCTGATCTGAAATAAGTACTTTATCTGGAAGTTAGACTTAAAACAGAACTTAAAGTTAAAGTGAATGTATTCACCATGTGACCTTTCATCAGAAAGTCTTCCCTCTGCTGTCTGTTATGAAGAATGGATCTCTATAACTTCTCTAGGCAAATTCAACTAAGGCCTTATGTCAGGGTGCTAATTGGGTTGGTAGTGGAATTTGCACAACACAGATCCTTTTCAACAAAACTCAAATGATATTTTCACTTCAAAATATAAATTATATCATTGTGAAATTCATGTAAATTGTTAGGACTCAATTTGTAAGGGAGATTAATGGATCAAGTGCTTTAAATTAATGTGTGAGGGTATATCCTACTGTTCTCTCTTTGTATGAAATAGAAAAGAAAACAGATCTGATTAAAAAAAGTACTATATATCTGAGAGAAGAGCTCCAAAACATTTCAGACGCTTTGTTTTTCTTTAGCAACTCAGTGTGTCATCCATTGAAAAGAAGTGGAACATCATAAAGCTATCATTACTTCTCTAACTATAGATCTGGCCATTTCTCTAAATTTAGTTTTCAAATAACAAGTCCATTTGTGTTAGCCATCAGAATTGCATTAGTTCTTGCAGTGACTTATCTTAGAAGTCAGTAAGAGCAATAAAAGATAAATTTCATGAAAGGATGTTTAACTAGTATTTCTACAAGGGAGAAACCCAAGCTGGAAAACATGTCCTTTTACCTTGATGATATAATAAATGAGTGAGGAAGTCTTCTGGTCTGAGGAAACTGAAGTAAAACTCTTTTCACCAAGTGGTGGCTCATATAAAACATTACACACAAGCCAAATCGCACTATTCCCCAATATAAAATAAGGTGAAAATTTGCATTTTGCAGTATCTTTCTTTTTATACTTTGCAGTATCTTTGTTTTTATACTTCTTAAATAAAGAAATGTCATACCTTTCTGTACTATGCAGAACTATTTTTATTCTATTAAAGGGACCAAACTGTGCTGGGAACAGGCTAAGAAACCCATGGAGTAATTATGTAAGAGCCCCGACTAGCAGAGTCAAGCATCCCTACAATCCTGGACTCTAGGATTCTGTTAAAAGGCCATCTCTAAATGGGAGCATGGGGACAAGCAGCAGATACGTCTCATTGCTCCTACCTAACAGCATGGGGGACTTCAGGCATACTTCCCTTTCTATCCTGTGATTACTTTGGATCATTGCCACGGGTTATCTCCAGGACTGCATACCCAGTGCTGGGGTGTCGTGCTCCCTATTGTGGTAATGTCCCAACAGCCTGACTGCTCTCCTAGTTTATAGCAGTGTTGCTGTAGATACAGTCTCCATTGGGCCCACTTTTTTACAATGTATTAATAATAAAGGAATTCTATTAGGTGGTGACCTGAAAATAAAGATATGCTATACACGTTTCACAAAACAGGACTTGTAAGGACTTTAAGATAGTAAAACATTAATTAAAGTAATGCCTATCTTTTCTAGACTTGGCATTCCATTCACTTATTTATTATGCAAAGCTGGCTCTAACTGAAGACAGAGTTGAAGCAGCCCCAATAAGAATCCCCATTTCGTTTTCCCAAAAGGATGGAATCGGGATCTTGTTAGTAGGTGCTGAGCTGTAATTGAGTTAAGCTCGCCTTTATAACATATGGTGCAGGTCTGCTTGAGTGTAATGTGCTTTCACTGAGAGCTGCAGAAAGTGGTTCAAACCCTCTGGAGTGTAATTATCATGGGCTGAAAACAATGTAGAGTGCTTTAATGGTTTATGGCATCAAAATTCTGAATTCCTGACCATAGCAGTTCATGTTCTCTTAAAGAAGCCTGTACATTTTTATTTAGGGAACAATTCCTTGCATGGCTTCATTAGGAACTGTGCATAGTAAGCAAATGTAACACACAGCAGCAAACTCAGATTTATGAAAAGAATAAGAAAGTTACAAAGAATGGGGACCCATTGAGGAAAACAGTAATTTAGTCTGAATAAAGTAAATCAGAGGAGATTATGAAGTGTAGACTACATATTTCATTTCAATCATTTTCAATCTATTAGTGGTTATTTTAACTGTATTTTTAAATGTGTGCTGCCCATGTAAACTGAATTGGCAAAAGACAAGCTGACAAAATAATTTTAAAAATATGACTAAACACTTTATTGTGCACCGTAAACCGATTATTATGTGCCTTTTAGGAACTGTATGCCCTTAAAATACATTTCTGTAATTCAAAACCAGTCTTTATTTAGAAAACAAAGACAAGCAGTTTGGTTGTAGAAGAGTATTTTAAATTGCCTTACAGGAAACATCAACATGACAAGTTGCTTTTTATTTCAAGAATTCTTTCACGCTATATGTTGATGCATATTATAAAGCAGGTCATTATTAACACTATGGTTTTAAATGCCAAGCTTAAAAGATTGAGGTATGGTATGCATGCTTGTATTGTAAAAGGTTACTTACCTGGCAGGACATTTCCAGGACAGAACTGGTATGTATTCTAAAAAAAGTTCCTACAAAGGTGAAAGATGCCCCCTCCATGTCTCAGTGGAGGTGGTGAAGAGTCACCAGGGTGCAATATGGCATATTTGTTTAACTAGTAGCAATTACTACTAGAGAGAAGAGTTATAGGTGACTAGTACAAGGAACCGGTGTGACCTTGTGTAACAGAGAGAATAATATGTAGCATAAATGTTGATAACATTTTTTTATTGTTAATGCCTAACAATGTAAACATTTAAGCCAGCCTACTTATCAGATAAAATATTTGCATGTTGGCAGTCACCGAGCTGACATTCCAAAGCAGACATTTATTGACCAGCTAGCCTGGAAAATATAGGTGATTAGGACATGAACAGGTTATAACTGAACAAAGAAAGTGGACTGGGGAGGAGAAGAACTGACCAGAGAAGTCCAGTTTTATGACCTGTATAGCCTTACTTTCTTGTTTGTAAGAAACTGGTAAAAAACACTGACAAAGGTGACTGGGAGTGTTGTGCCTTAGGTATTCCACTGGTAAAACGGGGCATCAGAGCACAATAAGAGGAGGATTGCAATGGCATGCTCACCCTCTGCTATTTTGCCATCCATGGATGAGGCCAAGTCATCATTCAAAGGCCATGCTAAGTCAAGGGCCATGCCGAAACAAAGATTAATCAAACAGTCAGCCACCTGGTAGCTTATTGTCAGGTTGTATTATTTTAACTAACGCTCATTGTACTTTGCTTCCTTATATTTTGGGCATATTTTGTGTAATAAATATGTAACTTTTTTTTTCTTTTCTGCCTGTTCTGGTACTCTACCTTGTTACCTGAGGTCATAGATATCAAAGGTAATATAACATATGCTGGTTATACCAAGGATTTGGAGACAATTTGATAAGGTCTACATAATAAAGAATATAAAGGGAAATATATAAGACAGACACTTATCCACTTTACTGCCTTCCATTCCCAGTCTGGCCCTTTCTGATTAGTCACACAGACTCCACTTTAATCAGTTCCCCATTTTTGGCTTATTTTGTTCTTTATGGAGTTGTTGCTGAGGTAGTGTTTTATCTCATCTATTTACTATATAATAAAACACTAAAGTATGTCCAGTCCCACTGAGCAATCCGGTTTGGCTTTGGTGATGCGATGAGAAAGGAATTGCTAGTGTGAGACAGACAAAGAGGAGAAACTACATCCGAGTATAAAACCAAGAGAAGAGGCAAGCAAAGCACCTCGAAAATAATGAGTCTGAGAAGCAGGCTTTACAGGAACGCGCTCGAGAGAGGGAACACCAGTGAAGAGAAGTTCAGATACACACAATAACTGAGGAAAGGGACTGTAGGCACATGTAGGGCATGACATTGCCACTGTACCACCCTACACAATGTTAAAAATGAAATAAAATAACACTGATTCTGTGTGCATGTATGTGCATGCATGTGTGTGGAACCTGTGATGGGCTGGCACCCCATCAAGAACTGATTCCTGCCTTGCATCTGTTCTTAGTGGGCTAGATTCCAGCTCACCGTGACTTTGAAGTGGACAAAACGAAACAACAGCATAAGCTTAAAATTTGATGTTAACATCTAAATGAATAAAACAATTCATCTCTATGGTGTTCCTGAAGAGTGATTAATTACACGTGGTGTAGGTATTAAGTTAGATTTGTAATTGAAATACAAGTATTAGAGTCTTGCTGGGGAGTAGCAGAAACAGTTAGGCAGTATAGTAGCGCTTTACAGAGCATCTCTTTATACATTTGTTGAGCTGTTACAGTATCCTTTTTATTCTGAAATGGGAAAAGTAAATGCAAGATACTAAGCCACAGTCAAAGATTTGTCTTTGCTTAGTCGAGCACTAAATGTGGATGGAATTAAGATTTGAAAAAGGGTGAATGAATACAATTAAATTGAGTAACATGAAAGCAATGGTGTGTGTGGCCCTAGTAAATGAAGTCTGCATTCTGTATTTTTGTCCTCAAGGACCCTTAACTAAACCTGACCTTGACCTGTGTTAGGATCAAACTCCTTCAATGAAAATCAATCTATCATCTTTATATTTCACTTAAGTGATGCCTGAGCTTATCATAAAGAAGTAAACTGTAAAATGCATTTTTTAATGGCTTGACCTGCCAGCCACACATATCACAAGAAGACATGTCAGTATAATGCAGCCTTGAAGTCTTCCTCATCCTCCTATTTGTGTCTTTCTTGTAGGATGCTGCTAAGTGCCTCTTTAGCTCTTGAAACTATTGTTTATATTTGGTCTTATAAAACTAAACCCAACAGAAGCAACAAGGAGACTTTAGGGATCATAGTCAAAGTACCTGGTGATCTTCATCTTGTTTGTATAATGGTTTGCCACTCTAATTTACGAGTTATTATTTCTAAGACAAAAGATATGGTTATAGATTTCAGGTGCTCTCCACCATCTGCTGTCTCAACTTTAACTAAGGGAAGACAGTGGACATTGTAGAGCAGTGTTTCCCAAACTCGGTCCTGGGGACCCCCTGTGGCTGCAGGTTTTTGTTCCAACCAGCTTCTGTTTTTAATTGAACTCCTGGGCTAATTAAGTGAACTGATATTTCCCAAGTTCTGTGTTTAGGGAACAATATAGAAATTAGAAAACTAAGTTTGCTAAAAAAAATATTAAAATGTACCAAACAGTTATATAGGAATGATGTATTTATTTTTTGTTTTTAACAGTATTTTCATCTTGATTTTCATTCTACTTTTCAAGGTGTTCTAATTGTTTAATTAATCCATTATTTACTAATTAGTGGGTCTGATGCTAAAGTAGTTGCAGCCTTTGATTATTCAGTGTTGTTTGCCTGCGAGTCTGCTCTGCTTGTTTTTAAATTGTCATTATTAAGATACAACGAAGGGGGAAAACTGCACAGAGAAAGGGCAAAGTATAATGAAATTAACAAAAAAGAGTTAAGCATTTAAATCTATAGCAAAAGAAGAAATATTTATAAATGTCTTATAAATGTACAAATTATGCTGCTGTGTTTTTCTGAATGTCGAATAAAAGAAAAAAAATACCAGCTAATTAAATAAGCTCAGTGTTATCAAGTGTTGTCACTAATTAGGAAACTGGTTGGAACAAAAACCTGCAGCCACAGTGGGTCCCCAGGACCGAGTTTGGGAAACACTGTTGTAGAGCAATACAAATATCTGGGGACAACCATTGATAACAAAGTAAACTTTAATCTTAACACAGAGCAAATCTGTCACAACTTTTCTTTCTTGGGAAACTCAACTGTTTTAATATGGACAAAACCCTAAGGACACTTTTTTGTAAGTCCTTTGTTGAATCAATTTTTACATTTGCTTTTATCTGTTGGTTTGGCAACCTCACTAATAAGAATATAAATCATCTTAACAGGATTATAAAAATATGCAGTAAAATTATTGTTTAACAGCAGACGTCTATGAAGCAGATTACAAAGAAATGTCAGACAGTGGCCATCCTGTTTGCTGTAAATTCCAGCTGTTGCCATCAGGCTTTAGATTTAGGTTTCCAAAGGTAAAGGGCAACAGATTTAAGAACTCTTTTGTTCCTAGAGTTATAAACATTTTAAATTATGTCACTTGTATGGATGCTGCTAAACTTTACATTCTGCCTTACTATTTTGTGTATTGTTGAAGGTCATTATTCTTCATAGTATTGATCTTGAGTGTGTGTTTATGCAATAACATTGGTTGTCAAATGTTGTGTATTTGTTTATTTATTGTATCTCTGTAACAATGTCTTCTTTTTTTGTATTTTCCTGCAAACACATTTTTCTTTGGGATAATAAAGTCTACCTAAACCTAAACCTGATAGACAAGAAAAGTATAAAATGGAAAACTTAAACGTTAGTTACACTGATGTTCCTTCCTCACTCACTGGTCAAAGAAGATGTCATCATGCTGCATCTTCCAAGTTTTATATCCTAGCGCCCAGAGAGGGTGGTGTTACAGACAGGTCAGTTTCAGGCCTACAGGAAGTCTTCGTGGTCAAAATCCCCCCTTTTGTAAGATTAAGTTCCAAGTGTCATCTCAAAATCCTTCCCTGTTGTCACCTTAAATGGTAACATACCAATTCATGAGGTAGTCTTAATTAGATAAAAATATGTTAAAAAATATAAAAAACTGAAGCTGATTTGTATTAGGTAAGAACCAAACAAAAAAATAAATATTTAATGATGTGTTTGTTTGTAGGTTTGCCTTTTTATCACAGTAGCATATTTTTAACTCAACTTTGAGACTTCTGAAATAAAGAAAATTGCTCCCAAACTGAAAACTGGTTAGAGGCACATTCTTGAATTACCAACATTAGGAGAACCAAATGGGATTCACAAACCCAAATCTTACTCTGCATACACCAAGTAAGAATAGGAAAGCACAGAAAATAACCTCTATGTTGAGACTTATTCCTGGTCTGAAGCTTTGGAAGTGTTCCTGCTTGCCCCCAACAATAAAAGGTTGCTCACATTACTGTAACAGTTAAACAAACCAAAGGAGCTTAAATGTTTCCAAATACCTTACTCCATTTTCATTTTTTGCCCTCATTGGAGAGGACACGAGACACATTGATGTATACTTCTTGTCTGAAGGTTAGCTGCTGGGTGATATCTGAAAGAACAGAGATAACAATTTGAAATGAAGATTATATACATAAAACATCAATGCAAACATATAAACCCAAGTACAACAGTGATCATCACTCTGCAGCATTCTATAGACAACCAATTTAACAAAAACACACTTAGACATATTCAGAAAACTGGAGCAAAAGACTCCTGAGGTGGAGATGTTAAGTCAATGTTTCTCACCTCCTACATGGGAATAAAATAACCTCCAAAATGTAGAAATGCACTGATGTTCAACCAGAAATGATTTCAATAGGTAGATCATGCAAACAAAAGACGTGCCCAATGAAAGCATTCACCATCTCACTTGAGGACGTAGATCCTTTGAAGGCCCTAATGAAGCACAAAAGCTGTGCCAGCTGTACACTGATTGCCACTTTATTAGATAAACTTGACCATTACCCATAACTGACTGCTAAATTGGTAACTGTCTTATTTTCCAGCAATACCATTTAAATGTTGGATGGCAGATGTGCAGTTCAGAATTACAATGGGCAAGACCAAGATGTATTAAAAATAAATATTAACATTAAAAAAAAAAAAATAGTTTTAAATAATATCTGGGCTGCATGGTGACACAGTGACACCTCTGGTGCCTTGGAGTAAGGAAACCATTGTTCACATGCCTGGTGCTGCTCCCAGGAGTTTGTATGTTCTCCTCATGTCTGTGTGGATTTCCTACAGGTCTTCTGGTTTCCTCTCACTGTCCACAGACATGTAGGTTAGGTGAATTGGTGATGGTAAATAGGCCCTAGTTTATGTTTAATGTGTGTGCTGTTCAGGGTTTGTTCCTGTTTTAGTCCCTATGCTACTGGGGATACGGTCCAGCACCCCAATTCATGACCCAGGTCTGGATTAAGCAGGTTAGCCAAGGATGTGACAAAATCTAAATATTATTAAAATAAAATCTCTTTGAAAGTTACATAGAAACAGCTACACGTGTTATAATCCCTTGCTACTTTGAATGCTTATATTTTCTAAATATTGCTTTGT
Organism: Polypterus bichir lapradei; assembly: GCA_026402145.1. NCBI lineage: Eukaryota > Metazoa > Chordata > Cladistia > Polypteriformes > Polypteridae > Polypterus > Polypterus bichir. Next base: position 75,718,133 of record JANRMT010027041.1, read on the forward strand.
TATTTTTACTGTCATGTTATTTTCAGTTTAATGGGCACTGCCATCCTTTCTCTTTGCATTCTGGTCACTAGGCACATGACCTACATCATTTTACATGTGATGTCACATGGTGGCATTGTTTTGCCAGTATCCTTAAATCTGTATAAAATCTAAAGCACTACCTTGCAGTTTATTTGCACTTTTTGATTTTTAATCCAGGTTTTCAATTTTGTTTAGCTTATTTATGACTTTGATTTTTGGTTTCTATCTTGAGTTGATTACTGATTGTCTCTGTTTTATTATTCTTTTGTTCTTTCCCCTCCCAGTGCATTTTTCCCTATAATCAACCTTTTGAGGACAATCTGCCTATTCCAGCTTGTCTTTCTTGTTTTTCTGTTACTCTTATTACAAAATGGTAAAGAACAGAAAGCTAAAGATCAAAACCATAAATGACCCTGAGATGATGAGGGCTTTTAACATAATAGGGCAGCTTCAAAAAAAGCAGAAAGGTTGGCAAAGGCAGATGAACGACCTGACAGCTACTGTTCAAGAGCCTGCTGCTGAAGTTGCTCATTTTAGAAGCATTTTGCTAATTTTGCTCAGGGGACCTTAACTAAAGAACCTATCATTCCCCAGTCAGAATTTGTAATGACATAATAAATACATTTCCGTAATTCAAGACCAATCTTTATTTAGAAAACAAAGAAAAACAGTTTGATTGCAGAAAAGTGTTTTAAATTGCCTTACAGAGAACATTAAAAAAACAAGTTGCCTTTTATTTGTAAAAGTATTTTACAATAGAAGTTGATACATATTGTAAAGTAGGTTATTATTAGTCTACCAGTAACGGCGTATTGCACGATAACGTGCAGTGACTACATTTGACTTGAGCATTCATAGTTTTAATACTCTTTCTCTGTCTCTGTTTAGCATTCATTTGCTCAGAGGTTGATGCGCTTGCTGCTTCCTGAGCAGCTCTTCTTTTCTCCACCCTAGCGGCCCGCTGCTTCTCTTCTTTCGTCTGCATCTTTTCGCGTTAAAACTGATTAAGTTAGTTTTTGTGTTGCAATTACTTAGTACGTCTTTCTTAATTTTTCACTTAAGCTGGCACTTAAGTCTTCAGTCTGCCTCAAGAATGATCAAAGATATGAATAGGTAGAGGAAGTGACTGCGAAGGTGGTAGGGAATGAGAACGATACACATATGCATGCGCCGCACGGCCGCCCTGCTGCGCGCTGCTCAGAGTTGATTCTACAGTAAAATAAAATAAAAAGAGTAATAAAAATCATCACCATGAAAGCAGATAGTAGATGTCACATAGTATATGTGTACCAAATGTCAGGTCAATAGGTGAAATGGTTTGCGAGCTACAGGTGCTTTAAAATCCTGGACAGACAAATGAACAGCCATGGTAGCATATTATATAAGAAGATACTGTATCTATAATTTTAAAAACCAAGCTTTAAAAGACTGAGCTATAGTAGGAATACTTGTATTGTAACATGTTACCTACCTGGCAGGAAGTTGCCAGGACAGCATGGGATTGGCAAAGGTGCCAGCCCAGCAGGGTGTGTATTCTAAAAAAGCAGCCCACACCAGTGAAAGAAGCCCCCTCCTTGCCTCCGTGTTGGTGAACAAATGTCACCAGAGTATGGCTTGTTTAGCTGGTAGCAATTACTCTGTGAGAGAGGAAGAGCCAAAGGTGACACTAGTTGTGAAGTTGGTGGGATATATCATAACAGCCTGTTGCTCTGCCATGTATTTATTAGGGATGCAAACCTTTTGGGTGTGATAAATGTACATTTTTGACAGTCCTGAATCAATTTGTTTTATTTCACTAATCATTTATATTTATTTTAGCTTGTTTACTAATGTTATCATTATTCTAGCAATGCGTTATGTGTTAAGGTTGCTGCCATGTTGCAAATTTCTTCTCATGGCTGCCACCATGTTATTTCCAGTTGCTATGGCTGTTTTCAGACATATGATAAACTTGTGTCATGTAATATTATGGCTGTCATGATATAAACTTTGACATCACAGTGTGTCTTGTTATCCAAATATTAGATTTATTCCGTAAACACTTTCCAGACACTTTAGATTTAAAATGGGAATTCAGAAATTCTAGTTAGTGGGAAGACTATTCAGAAACATTTATTTTGACAAAGATTTTTAATTAGCATTTTGGTTTTGGTGCACTGATCTGGCAGAATGTTGATGAAAGGAGCAATGGAGGCTGATACATCTTTTGCAGTTTAACAAATTTGCTGCAGTCAGTGATCTAACCATGGATTACAAAGGCAGTGTAGAAAAAGGCATGTTGGTACGCACAGCTCCATTGACAAAGCGTAACAAAGAAGGAATTATCCAAAGAAGTTTCATTAATGTCAGCAAAGGACAAATGAGTTTAATTGCTATGATCTATGTGAGCCTAATAAACTGAATGTTGTCCTCTTGTTTTCTAATATGCAGTCCGCTCTAACAAAAGCACTTCACACTGGAAACATTTTTTTAGAATCACGCTTCCTGATTACGACCCATGAGTCCATGCATCTATTCCAGGCTTGTGATGGGGACGTAATTACATGGAGTATGTTTTTTATGGCACATGAAGTTTGTTTTTTTGAGTGTTACAGGTTATCCAGACATTTTGTTGAAATCAAACTATGCTATCTTCTTTTGTAATTTACTTTAGCACTGTCTTTTCTCTTTCTCTTCTAATTCCACCTTTATTGTTACATAGAACAAGTTTACTGGAACTTACTGCTTATGTCAATAGCAGATTTAGATTTGATGCTATGGTTTATTTCTTACATATTATTAAAAGTTACACAGTTCTTTTGATTACAAATTAAACTTTACTTCTAATATGTTTTTCATTTCACCTGTATTATATTTTTTTTTTTCTTCTTTTTGCTTCTTTGGTGTATAGGAGAACAAAGCCAGCTGCTTATATCATGTAGTGTTTAAGGTTAGAACGCTGCACATCTTTCTGGTTAGTGACGTTATGTGGTCCATTACACAACATGAAGCAAATTTTAGGTGGATTCCATCATCTCGGGAGGTATCTTTATAGGTAAGTAACTTGAAGCAGATCGTTCTTGTGGGCTAATATTCTTTAAGAAGCTACTCTTGGTCACTTTTAGTGATATTCTGCCATATACTGGAGCAACACAACTTGAATTCAGAGATCTCAAAACTGAATATGAACAGAGATCTCACTTAATAGAATTCCTACTATTTTAAGTTGGAGTGCCATGTGACCCTTTCACCCTGCAGCGTCTTTGCCCCCCAGTTTATTTCTCCTTATGCTTGATTCATTGAGTAACACATCAGTCATCCTTCCATCCATTTTCAAACCCACCTAATCCAATTCATTGTCAGCCTGTTCCAGCAGCAATGGGTAAGGTCAAAGGTTTACAAACCTTAATGGGCATGAAAGATTTATTTGTACCTTACTAGTCTCCATCACTGGGATTTCAATCAAATGAACTGAGTTTATTGCTAATTTTTATAAGGCAAACACAGTGACTGGATAGCTGCTGTCATTTATTACCTGCTGCAAGAAAGAGAAAAGTGCTTAAAAATAAATCAAATAAATGTACAGAAACAGTTCAACAGCAGAACAAGATGACAAGCTCCATCATATTAGTGTGTTTGTGTGCCCTGGTGAAAGTGTCACAAGTGAAACACTGACAAGTATTAGAAACTGATGTACTGGATAAGTGGAATGATGAAAAGGATGATGATGAGTTGTCTGCAGATGTTTTTTCAAGTTATCAATGTGACATTCAGCTGTCTTTTCCTTTAGTCATCTTCACATTTTCAGAAGACACTGCTTTTCAGTGCTTTATAGATATGAACTTCCCAAATCAGCCCTCTGATTTACTTTTCTTTGGCTTTATTCAAATTACCACCTCTTTTTATGATCCCAATTTTGTCTTGTATGGGGTTTTGGAGGGTCAAAGCCAAACCCTGAGCACTGGGTTCAAGACAGCTACCAAATCTGAATGGAGTGTTAATCCACCGTAGACTCACTCCTGCATACACTAATTAAGAAAAATGGCTTGTGTAAAATATGAAAGGGAAAAAAAACTGCAGTACCTGTGGAAATAATTACGCAGATGCTGGGGGACATGAAAATACTACATTGACAGTGACTGGTCTAGGAGAGCAACCTGATCTCCTGAAAGAGCTGAGAATTTAAATTCAGTCAATTGAGTAGCAAAGCCGTTTTACAATGTTGGAATCTACAGCTATCAGCTCCTTTTCTTTTAAAAAAAGGTTTTACACAATCAAGACACATACTGTATATAACATATTAGAAGAAAATAATATAATTGAAAATGACCATGAAGTTGGTCACAAATGCAAATCTGTAGAACACTGAGGGGTCTCTATTTAGATACTTAACACCTGTAGCAAACATCTAGACATTGCTACTTAATGCCAAAAGAGCAGAAAAAAGTCAAGTATACCACTAAGCACAGAAAAGAATGTACAAGGAGAAAGAAAACACAAATAATTTACATTTCTATCCCACCCCTCTACACTAATAATGCTAAGAATTCTTCATGGGCATCTTTATTACACCTTAATTACTGTAACACAGAATCAGAAAAAGATAATAGTAGGTGTAAAACAATTCGGGGTTCAAGGAGCCAAGGACTTCCCACTAGCTCTGGGTGCAAAGTAGAAACCAACACTGGATGGAGCAAAGGTCCATCATAGAACACAATCACTCATACATTTTTATATTTTGAAACAACTCAATACTGGCAACTAAATGGTGATGTGGGGTATCTAGAGGGAAAAACCCAAGTGGTTATGGGGAGAACATGCAAACTCCACATAGACAGTACTCATGCAGGAGTTAATGCTATCTACTGTTCCACCATGCATACTATTGTAGACTGTCAGCAAGACCAGTCTATGGCATACAACCACAGTCACTCATATACTGTCAGCCTCACATGGATGTCTGTGGAATTTAGGACTAAGACTAACTGCCTTGGTCTATCTTACCAGCAAGCCTTTAGGCATCCATTATAAGCTGCTATTAACAGCCTGCATATTATAAAACAAATTATGTCTTTGTAATATGATATAAAGCAATGAAAATAACAGTAACACATTTCAAGCATCTTTTAATGATCATTTTCATTGTTATTAACATAATAGTATTATCATATGTATTGGTTATAAAAATATCTCTATGTACAGTGCATCCGGAAAGTATTCACAACGCATCACTTTTTCCACATTTTGTTATGTTACAGCCTTATTCCAAAATAGATTAAATTCATTTTTTTCCTCAGAATTTTACACACAACACCCCATAATGACAACGTCAAAAAAGTTTACTTGAGGTTTTTGAAAATTTATTAAAAATAATAAAAACTGAGAAATCACATGTACATAAGTATTCACAGCCTTTGCTCAATACTTTGTCAATGCACCTTTGGCAGCAATTACAGCCTCAAGTCTTTTTGAATATGATGCCACAAGCTTGGCACACCTATCCTTTGGGCAGTTTCGCCCATTCCTCTTTGCAGCACCTCTCAAGCTCCATCAGGTTGGATGGGAAGCGTTGGTGCACAGCCATTTTAAGATCTCTCCAGAGATGTTCAATTGGATTCAAGTCTGGGCTCTGGCTGGGCCACTCAAGGACATTCACAGAGTTGTCCTGAAGCCACTCCTTTGATATCTTGGCTGTGTGCTTAGGGTCATTGTCCTGCTGAAAGATGAACTGTCGTCCCAGTCTGAGGTCAAGAGCGCTCTGGAGCAGGTTTTCATCCAGGATGTCTCTGTACATTGCTGCAGTCATCTTTCCCTTTATACTGACTAGTCTCCCAGTTCCTGCTGCTGAAAAACATCCCCATAGCATGATGCTGCTACCACCATGCTTCACTGTAGGGATGGTATTGGCCTGGTGATGAGTGGTGCCTGGTTTCCTCCAAACGTGACACCTGGCATTCACACCAAAGAGTTCAATCTTTGTCTCATCAGACCAGAGAATTTTGTTTCTCATGGTCTGAGAGTCCTTCAGGTGCCTTTTGGCAAACTCCAGGCGGGCTTCCATGTGCCTTTTACTAAGGAGTGGCTTCCGTCTGGCCATTCTACCATACAGGCCTGACTGGTGGATTGCTGCAGAGATGGTTGTCCTTCTGGAAGGTTCTCCTCTCTCCTCAGAGGACCTCTGGAGCTCTGACAGAGTGACCATCGGGTTCTTGGTCACCTCCCTGACTAAGGCCCTTCTCCCCCGATCGCTCAGTTTAGATGGCCGGCCAGCTCTAGGAAGAGTCCTGGTGGTTTCGAACTTCTTCCACTTACGGATGATGGTGGCCACTGTGCTCATTGGGACCTTCAAAGCAAGATTTGTGCCTCGAGACAATCCTGTCTCGGAGGTCTACAGACAATTCCTTTGACTTCATGCTTGGTTTGTGCTCTGACATGAACTGTCAACTGTGGGACCTTATATAGACAGGTGTGTGCCTTTCCAAATCATGTCCAATCAACTGAATTTACCACAGGTGGACTCCAATCAAGCTGCAGAAACATCTCAAGGATGATCAGGGTAAACAGGATGCACCTAAGCTCAGTTTTGAGTTTCATGGCAAAGGCTGTGAATACTTATGTACATGTGCTTTCTCAATTGTTTTATTTTTAATAAATTTGCAAAAATCTCAAGTAAACTTTTTTCATGTTGTCAATATGGGGTGTTGTGTGTAGAATTCTGAGGAAAAAAATGAATTTAATCTATTTTGGAATAAGGCTGTAACATAACAAAATGTGGAAAAAGTGATGTGCTGTGAATACTTTCCTGATGCACTGTATATAAAAATCCAAAGTCTGTCTATCTGTCTGTCTACTTTTCACAAGAGAACTTTTTTCTATAATTTGCTTGAACATTCCAGTTGATTTTGCTACTTCCCTCATTGCACTATGTATCATAGTTCGCTTGCGGTACTGATTTATTTGCACAAATCTGAGAGACACGCAGCAAGCCAAGGGCAGGGGGGGTGGGGCCCTCCTCACTCATGCGCCAGCCTCGGGCATTCCTTACCTCTGCTTAGCTACTGAACGAGAGAACTACTTAACGGATTTAGATGTGATTGTTTTCTGTAATTTGCTTGAAGATTCTGGTTGATTTTGCAACTGCTCTGATCACGCTAAGAATCATAGTTTGCTTGCAGGAGTGATATATTCGCGCTAATCCGAGACAGAGGCTGCAGGCCGAGGGGAGGGGGAAGCGTGACATCAGGAGTAGGGAGCTAGACAGGGCCCTCCTACCTGTCCTTTTTCACTATTACGCGGGGGCGGAGCCGCAAGGGACAGCTAGTATATGATAATACTACAATAGTCAACAGCTACTGTACATGTACACTGCAATATTGTTGCTGTCCAAGGTCAACCAGAGTTTTCTTATTCTAGAGACAGTGGACCTCTCAGTGGCTTATTTTCTCCATAAACGTGTTTTGTTTTGTTTTCCTCTTCTTTATTGTCAACTGTCAATATTCTTGTTAGTTGGATCATTTGTGGGCATGATTTCCATTGTATTTTAACTAAAGTCTATGGACCTGTAAAAGGACAATGAAACAGACTGTATGTGTGTATCTATGTACTGTAAATATGCATTATGTTATGTATTTTTCTCATTTTATTTATACAGGGACAAAGAGGCCCCAAATATTCTGTTGTAACTCCTGTTAGGATGAAGCAATCAGAACCAAAAAAATATGCTATATACCTTGACATATGTTTAATCGATTACGTTACATGTGATGCTGGAAGTGGTTTCCATTTTCTGCTAGACACATTTCGACGCAGCGCTCCATGTTTCTGAACGTATTGGCAAGCTTCTTGGAAATACCAGTAATTTCACATGCAAGGCTTGTTCCGATGGACTTTTGCTTTGAGCATACCCCAAAGAAAGAAGTCTGGTCGTGTCAGATCTGGTGACCATGATGGCCAAAGCCCCTTTGAAATTACCCTGTTGCTGAAGAAGGGCTCAATTTCTTCCATGCTCCTTGCCTATGTGTGACACGTTGCTCCATCTTGCTGGAAGTAACATTAACGATCATCCAGTTGATTTTGACATCGCTTAAACGAATTGGTGACCCAATAGGTTTGCACCATGAAGATGCGCTGCACATTACTGTACACCACCATCCTGATGAGCAGTCGAGTGATTGAGTGAAGGAGTATTAGCAGTATGTACCCAGAAGTTGCAAACGAAGGCTAAATGTCACAACGGCTGTCTGGTGCCTACCTCATCACTCCGGCGCAGTGGCATCCTGGCTTGTTCGAAGCTCCATATACACATTGGAGGAGCACATTGCACGTTGTTTCATTCAGATTGCTTCATCCTAGTGAGAGTTATTACAGAATGTTTGGGGCCTCTTTCAAGTGAATCTCCTTGTAAATCATTTTTAAGCTATTTGAGTTTTTATGCCATATACAGTAATCCCTCCTCGATCGCAGGGGTTGCGTTCCAGACCCCCCCGCGATAGGTGAAAATCCGCGAAGTAGAAACCATATGTTTGTATGGTTATTTTTATATATTTTAAGCCCTTATAAACTCTCCCACACTGTTTATAAATATTCCCTGCAAAGTTATACAGCATAATCCCTTTGTATTCTCTTAGATATTAGGTAAGATTCATTAAAATTATGTATATAAACACACTTTATATACAGTAAAACCTAAATATTATTTTAAAGATATTGAGTGTCTCCGATATCACATATGTTACAGCCATTACGATAGACAGGCCACCAGCAATAAATACGTACAATGCAAGAAAAATAGTATACAGTACAGTAAATGTGTGTACAGTGACACTAAACGTACATACATGTACTAAGTACTGTAAGTAGAAAATTAATTATGGTTACTCACCAACAATGACACGATGACTTGTCCGATAACAATGAGTTTAATTTTACTGCTCAACAAAGGAGAGCGTTACAGCTTTACTAAAGGAGCCACTTCAGGCGATTGTGTAGCACTGCCGTTGTTCTTCTTCTGGCAGTCTTCAATCCAAATCCCTAAAGCAGATTCCATCCAGACTACTGCCTTATTACATCCACTTACAACTCGTTTTGCACCATTGTTAAAAGGACACTGCGGCCGTAGATCTTATATTCCTTTCCTACTTTTTAAATAAAAAGAATCGTAGCCTTCAACAAATCCAAAACGTTTATCTTTTCGGCAATCGTTAACATCTTCTGTTTGCGCTTGGGCATGGCCCCTGAAGCAGTAGCAGATCGTTTTGGAGCCATAATGAAGGGCTTGACTATGCACAAAGATAAACACAAAAGAGCACAACTCTTTACACAGCGAAACACGTTGATGCTGAATGAGTGAGACGAGACTTCCTGGTTAACACTGCATTCAGCACACAGGAACTTAACTGCGTGCTCTGATTGGTTAGCTTCTCAGTCAGGAGAACTTAACTGCGTGCTCTGATTGGTTAGCTTCTCAGTCATCCGCAAATAGCGGCCCTTGTATGAAATCAACTGGGCAAACCAACTGAGGAAGCATGTACAGGAAGTAAAAAGACACATTGTCCGCAGAACCCGCGAAGCAGCGAAAAATCTGCGTTATATATTTAGTTATGCTTTCATATAAAATCCGCGATAGAGTGAATCCGCGAAAGTCGAAGTGCGATATAGCGAGGGATTACTGTATATCTTTGTACAAGAGTAAATTGAAGTGAACCTGATGTATAGTAAATGCGCACATGCTGGTTGAGAATATGAACCCAGGTCTCTTCAGTGATCAGAAGTAATGTTTGTCTGTGTGTATAAGCTAAAGTGATTAGTTAAAAAGTAAAATAATATCAAAAGGATTGCATTACTCATTCCAAAGGTGTTGTTCTTATATTTTTTCAGTGCAGAGGGGATTGTCATAAACAGATGAACATTCAGGAGAGAGAAGGGTAGGAATTTCATGACAACAGAAATTTTCATCAGATGAAATACTGACACTTCAGATGTTGCAATGAGATGATGGTCTTGCCGCAAGCCAGTTGTTTGTCAGATTGCTTTACTGTCTCCAAGTCCCGGGTATAACAGAAATCTATATAACGACAGGTTTTCAGGCATGGTAGGTTAACCTAGTGCTGATGTGCAGTCCCTGTTCTCTTCATGCATGGAGATCTCACTGTTTGACTATATAGCTTTAATAAGCAGAGCGTTACAGTGTTCTGTCTGTAAATAACCCCAAAAAGTAAGTAATTTCATAATTCACACAATCTAAAGAAAGTCCAAAAGTAGCCCTCTGAAAATGGTGGACATGACAGCACACTGGGACATGCATATTGGTAAACTCACTTAATTTAAAAAGGTAAAACTCAGATGTATACTGATCTGAACTGGCCTAGATTAGGCATGAAGTTATTCAAAGAAACTTTCCATTAGTTTCCTTTACCAGATTGTTCCAATGAAGAATTATTTGGTCAGTCCATCATTGGCAGAATCAGGTATAAATCTGAAACAAATATTACATTCAAATAAACCTCAATATTTACTCCTACTGAGCAACAGTTGACAATCAACCTAGTATGCATGTTTTTGAGATGTAGGAGAAAATCTGGAGTACCCAGCAAAAAACATACACAGATACCGGAAAAATGTGCAACCTCATCACTAACAGTGACCAGACCAAAATTCATTCCCTGTCTCCCGTTCATGCCAGGATGCGCCATTGGTGTTTATTCACTTTTTCTCTAAGTGCTACTGTTCACTTCCACATTCCAAAGATAAACATATTCAGTGGACTGGCCACTCTACACTAGGCCAATATGAGTGAGTAAAGTTTAGTCATTGAGTGCACTGTCATCCCATTCAAGATAGTCCAACACTGTTGGTATAGGTACTAACTCTCAATGAACCTGAACTGAGATAAAGTGATCTAGAAATGAAAAGAATTAATATTTATTAAAAGATATAAATATATATATAAATTATTTTACTAAAACATATAATTTTATTATATAAACTCATTAAATTTAGGTGGCACAATTCTTTTACATTCTTTTCTATCTTCTCTTTTTCAAATGGTGGTCCACATCACCTTTGACTTTTAGCAATAAATCCTGTATTAACTTTATTGGAAGTCATGATTAAGAAGATTTGCATGATATTATCTCAGTGTGTGCTCTTTCAACAATTAGCACTGGGCATAACTGGAAGCTAGTGCATACTAAACTATGTATACTTCCTAATTCTTGTCATACTTCCTAATTCTACTTCTGATTATTGCTGCTGTGTTTTGTTTTTCGTTAAGTTCAAAGTAGTAGTAGGAAGATCTTAACAACCTGATCATCAAGTTTTTTAGATTTTTTTTTTTGTTCTTTTTCTTCCTCACTGTTATCCCTTTGCTAGGGTTCAGCTACCTTGATGAGTCTGCTCCATAACTGTCTATCTTCTACATAATCCTCCTCCTTCAACACCATCATATACCATCATATCTCCTGCATATGCAGTTCCCCCACCAAAACAACTGTGTACGGCTGGAAGTGGTGTTTGGAGAGGTCAATAATGGGCACTTATTCTGTGGTCTGTGTAGAGCATTTACTTACCCTGTGGTATGAATGTGGATCCCAATGCTTAACGTCCAGTGTTAAATTCAGCAACATAATCTTGAAAGCAGTAGGGTAACATGTTAAAAGTAGCATGCATTTTAATGAGTAACCTAACATAATATTTATCTCTTTGAAATAAAAATCATTGTGTTCAAATTATTTCAGCAGCACTGTATAAAGCAAGAAGCACAGCCAAGCAGAAAAGGGTGTGCTGCTTGTAATTCAGTAACAAAAACCTATACATAAACTGACAATCTGACTAAACATATTTATAAAATGCAAGATATTTATGACAGGCATAATGCTCATTTTCAAATTTACAGTGGAGGATGATGACCTTTTTTTTGATTAATGATCTCAGAACATTTTGACAAAGGAGAACTCCTGAAGATTACTTGCCCTTGTAAACACAGCTTTTTAAGAAACTAGGATTCTGCCTTCACCAGGTAATGTGTGTGCATGTAAACATACTCACTGTTGGGTGTTTGACATCATGAATATTTTTAGCTCACAGTTAGCAAAACTTGCATCATATCTATCCCATTATCCCAATAATGAATTTACAATGCTGTACTTTTAGTAGAGCATAATTTGTGACAAGCTAACACATGACAAAACTCACCTATGCTTTAGGGATAACTCTTCTCTTCTACTGTAAACATCTGTCACAGTAAGTGGTACAGGTGGATATGACTGTAGCTAAAATTTTAGTTCTACACATTGAATCATCCATAACACATTTAAGATATATGTGCGGAGTTCAAGGTTAGCATAATAAAGCAAACTAACTCCAGTTTTTAATGTTAGAAGCTAATTATTACCTGTTTAAAGTAACTGCTTAATTTTCAAATATCAGCACTGTATGTTCTAGTCAAATATCTTGTAATTTAATCTCATTTGAAGAAAGGACTATGCATCATGCTGGTCTGTATCTGCACTTTGATGCCATCATTGTGCGCATAAATGTGAAGGTGATTGATCATAAAATATCTAGTTTGATGGTTGGCTAACTAACCGCTGTTTTCCTACTATGAAGCTGTACTGTGCCACCTTATATTATTCTTACATTTCCTGGTTATAATCTCAGTGCATCTTTGTTATGGCTGCAATAAACATGTCAAAATCAGGGAAATGACATGTATAGAATGAGAAATATGTGTTGGGAAGTGCATCAAAGTGCAAAAAGAACTAAAGCAGAAATAATGTCATATTATCTAGGGTATTTTAGTTTACGATTTGTGTCTACCTTCATAGTGTACTTCTGAGTGAACCAAATGGAAGCTAATTTACAAAGAGTAATTTAAGATGCATGTTCTTGTTTTTAGATTGCTCTTGTGATGAAATAGCAGAATGTGGGGCTTCTGGATCATTACACCTAGGTGGATATCAGGTATGTGACTGACTGTCTCCGTCCTTCTTTTCTAATTATTGTATACTGTATAATTCATATCAGTAAACCACAACAGAGCAAGTAGAAATAATGCACATTAAAAATCAGGAGTGATAACACAACATAATTAAGTAATTGTTTGGTGAAAAAAAATTACATTTATGAAGTGTAATCAGATTCTTGGTAAAGCACTAAAAGAATGTTGCATCGAACTCTATGCCTTCAGTGCAACACCTGAAAAGATTTTGAAACAGCATAATTCTTGCATGTCATTATGCACTAGTAATTTACACATTCTTGATAAATTTAGCAGCAGTCTGCCTGCTGACTGAACAGTTAGAACATCTCAGAGAAGCAGGAGGAGAAACTTACAAAGACTTTTCTGAATCCTAAAGTACAGAGCAGTGTCAACATTAAAATGTTTACTGCTTGGTAAACTGTAAATGTAAGCATCCATACTCTTTCAAACTACAACAGTCTCTTTTAAGTTTCCTTTTGGGCCATGGAAGACATCTAAAAAGAAATTGTTTTGCTAGAACTTACTTAAATGATCGTTGCAGAACAACACTTTTTGTATATAGATTGAAATATTCAGCACTCATTGAAGTGTATAAATACACTAATAAGTACCGTGAGTTGATAATTGGTTGTGCTGAGAGCTGAACAAAAGGTACATGATGCAACACACAACTCATTTAAGGCAAGTAGTTTTGAGGCTTGTAGTTTTTCCTGCTCTTTATTCTTTACAAAATATATCATGTCTGTGCTCCAGTAAATGTAAACACAAATGTTGTTGACCTATGTGTGTGGTTTCTTTAATTTTTCCATAATTACCCTTATTTACTTTCTTTGTTATTTTTACATAACAATACACGGTTGACTCCTATGATTATTTTCAGGGAAGGATCTAATAAACTCATATTTTGTTATTTTGTGAAAAATTCCTAGACTAAAATGATAAAATGGTCCGCGTTTAGAACATGCAAAACTAGATGTTTATATTTAACGTAGAATAAGGAGATTATATTTGAAGCTTATAAAAATTTTCAAAGACTGTCCTGCAAAGAAACAATAAGGAAGAGTATAATGTAGACCCACAATGGCATGCCCATCCATCAAAAATTTTCATTCATTTCATGCAACACAGACATCTGAGGACAGCTTGCATTTCTCCATCTATTTTTATGGAGCTCTGCAGGTGCACAGTTAAGTCCATTTTCACTGGCTGTATCAAATCCTGATATGTCACCTACTTGGCTCAAGAACATGGTGAAAGTGGGACTGAATGTTACTGGCACTGAGCTGCCTTCTGTTTACACAGCAATCTCTGCTTTAGAAAGGCAAATGGTATTATTAAAGAACTTAGACACCAAGCAGACACCAGGCACAAGTTCAAGGATAACACACTTTATTTTCAGTGGGACCACTTCCCAAACCATTCCCAAAAACAGACCAGTACAATGTGTACAGCACACAGCACTTTCTTTTCTTCTTTCTTCCCTCTTTCTGTCTCCACTCTTTCCTAGTGAGCTTCATCCTCTTCCTCCTGACTCTGGCCTCCAATGAAGGCAGGTGGCTCCTTTTATGCTGCACCTGGGAGTGCTTCAGGTGTCTTGTTAACAAGGCCTAGAATCACTCCCAGGTGAGGTGAAAGCCCCACACAGCCGGACTCTGTTGTCTCCACAGCTCCCCCTAGCGGTCTCCACAAAAACTCCAGCTTTCTGCGGGAATCTGTGTTGCCACAGCCACACATGAAGGAATGCCCTCTGTGGATGCTTTCTTTCCCGGTCATTCCATCTAGCTGGCATCCTGGCAGGGTAATGGCCCTGGCGTCCATCACTATATATACAGGCATTTGGAGCTATATACACATTATACAGTATATATAGCAGACAGATCAGAAACAGTCTTCAAGAGGCAGATGCATATGTAAAGAAGACTTCATGAGCACAAATACAGAAGCCACACTGCAAGATGCAATCCACTAGTCAGCCACAAAAACAGAATGGCCAGATTACAGTTTGTGAAAAAGTACTTGAAAGAGCCTGCACAGGACAGAAGAGACAAAGATGAACCTGTATCAGAATGATGGCAAGGACAAAGTGTGGAGACAAAAAGGAACTGCCCAAGATCCAAAGCATACCACCTCATCTGTTAAACATGGTGACATGGGTGTCATGAATGTATGGATGCCACAGGTGCTGGCACACTTATCTTCATTGTTGATGTACAATGAATTCTTAGGTGTATAGAAACATCTTATATGTTCCTGTAAATGTTTTCAAACTTTTTGAGCAGTGTTTCATCCTACAACAAGATGATGATCCCAAATGTACTGCAAAGTCAACACTGGAGTTTTTCAAAGCTAAAGAATGAAAAATTCTTGAATGGCAAAGACAATCACCCTATTTAAATTTTATATATATATATAATATAATCTATGTATATTTGTATATGCATTTTGCTGGTATTGTATTACATTCCATGCAGAATACTTACATTTGTGACTTTCATTAATTAGGTGACACCAGAATGTGATTTTGTATGTCTCAGCCTTGAGGCCAAACCTGTCAGTTAGGTCTCTTTAGACCATAGAATAATATTCTGTTATGCTTCATATGTATGTATAGTACAGTCAAATTTCATTCCTCTCTTTCTGAGTTACAAAACTGTTAATTTCAACACCACAGATTACCTGTCATTAATAATTGTTTCTTGCCAACCTGCCAGACAAATGCATTAATGTAACATTGGCCTTCCCATGGTTACAAAGGCCCATTTTGAAACTCTTGG
Organism: Polypterus bichir lapradei; assembly: GCA_026402145.1. Taxonomy (NCBI): domain Eukaryota; kingdom Metazoa; phylum Chordata; class Cladistia; order Polypteriformes; family Polypteridae; genus Polypterus; species Polypterus bichir. Next base: position 75,733,886 of record JANRMT010027041.1, read on the forward strand.
TGAGCACCTATGCAGCTTAGAAAGCACCGACTCTCTAAAGCTGTCATCAGAGGCATGTAACAACTGTGCTAATCCTGATGCTACCTTATTGCCTGTTCTGCTCCTCAACTGTACTGTTGTTTCTTTACTTATATATATATGCTAATGAAGTCCGTTTTTTACCATTTATTTTACAATATATTCTTGCTTTCAGATTGAATATTATATTTTGTCACTTTCTCACCAAATTTTGATTTGCTAAATGCATAAGCACTTGTTGTCATAAACACAATTTTCTTCATGATATAATTTCTCATAGGATCCGTACCAACAGTTTAGCCTCTCAGATGTAGACATAAAGTATTTAGTCTTTAAACAAGTGAAACATTTCAGATGCACACAGGTGGACTAAATAGGATTAATATTGTGACCTCAAAAGAAACTAGAGCTTAACTAACTGTGTCCTAGAGAATGTACTGTAGTGAACAATTATGAATCAGTCTGTTTAGAATGTTTAGAATCTATTTATTTTACTTTGACATTAAAATTTTTGTGTTTCTCATCCTGAAAAAGAAAAAAACAAATACATTATTGTAACACAAACGCTTTAGCTTACTTATTTGGCCATCAAACTGAATTTATAAGTGTTTGATCAGTTGTGTGAAATGAATGATAAGTTTCAATGAGAGTGAAAGCAACATACAGAAAACTAGCAATAGCCATGCTGGAAAGCCCTTTATTTACTCACTGAATATTTGTGCTGTGATCTCTTTAAAAGTCCCCAAAGGCCTAAAATCTCCAAAAGATGCTGCCATATGGCAGCTTTGAATGTGACTGCCAAACTAACTACACTAAGGTTAGGTGTCCAGTAAATCCTTTCTACTTCCTAATCTAATAAATGGCTAGCAGGACCTCAGTGCCTCCTTCCTGAGTATTACTGCCCATAAGGGAAGCTGGTATATGACCTCAATGTTAGTCTCCAATCTACTATCTTAATCTTAGTATACCCATGTATGTGCTACCAGCAGCTCTATGATTGTTTATTGTAAGTGCTATAAATTGTAGTAACATGATATAGTAACATGAAAAAGTCTGAAGAGGATATCAAAGGAAATAATCCCATTTAAAATAGAAAAATATGCAACTTAGACATTATTGAAATGACTATGCTCTTAAAAAGAAGACGACAGGAGACTCTTGATTAATCATTGTGAGTAAATATAATGCAGCCCCAAAGCATGTAAAATTAATTATTTTACACAAAGCCTGAAGCTGTGTGGTAGCTATTAATGATCTGTTGTACTGTGCAGTCATTGTGCCTTAGATGGCTTTTAATGGGAAATCAACAAAGGAAACATATCCTCTTCTAATAGATGAAGGTTATTGAAGAAGTGGTAAAACATGTACCAGTGAGTGAAAGGATTAATTTAGCTACTTGAGATTTAATTTACTGTGTGTTAATTATTCATTACCTCATTAACTGTAGAACCATACACTCCTCTCTGGAATGAAGAGTCAGAAATGTGTTTCTAAAATGATACATACATTTGTCCTTAACTTTCTATTTTGGTAATACTTACATTTACAATGATTGTTCCTGATGTGTAAATTCTTTAAATTGTTTTCTAATAGTTATATCACTGCAGAAAGCCCATGTTATAGATTAAACCCCAGAGTCTTATTTTATCAAATGCATGACAGTCCACAATAGAGTTTGCTGCCAATTAAATTATGTACAATGAAATGATTAACTGAGTTGCCATACTTTAAAAAGAAAAGAATGACCAAAGGAACAATGCAATCAATTGATTGGTTCAGAAATATTATGGATAAATCAATATTTTTCTGCCACATGTAATGTTTCTATTTCAGTGCCAGGGATAATATTTTGCTACTATTACAACAACATGCAGTGGCAACTCAAAGTCCGCAAACAATTAGAGTAAAACTCTGGACATGCTGCCACACTAAAATAAGAGAATTGTCTCCTTTTTGATCTTACTTTCATTTGTTAGTATTATGTTCAGTGTCTCATGAAAGAAATGCTTGTATCACTGTGCCTTTTGGTTAGTTTTACCATAACAGTCTTCTAGCACTATTTAAGAGTTCTTATAAAAATCCATGCATACATTATCCAAACTAGATTTTACTTTTTATTTTTGATTAACCTCACAGTTATTAGAAGCCAATGCTGGCCATACAGGTTCAGTTCAGTCCATCTCAGAAGACACTCACACACATCCCCACACTCATTCACCTTAAACCAACATAGCAGCCTTAACCATAAAATCTAGTATCCGGTCTTTGGATTGTAGAGAAAAACCCATACGAATGTGGGGTAGAATGCCATCACACATATCTAGATCATAGAAAAACATTTTCCAACTATGAAAACGAAAATCATAAAATGTTCACTGTGCTGTTTTGGCATGTATAAGGAGAAAAATTTGGAATACAGTCACAGCAATGAAAATGGATTAGAATATAAAGGCTACACCTTTATATTTTGTTTATGACAAGATTGATACTAATAATAATAGTTCTAGCACTGAAGCAGTGACTAAAAATATATCCTCATTAGAAATTAGTACTGCTCTGTACATTTTACCACAATCACAATTAAAAATATTTTAAAATAAACTCCAAAATATACTTCATTACATATGTGGATTATCCCTTTTATTTTTAAATCTTTTGTAGGAGCTAGTTTTGTAGTTATTAGTATTGCTGCCTACAAGCTGTTGGAACCTGGGTTTAATGCCTAATTTTGGTCTTGTCTGTTAAATACGCTGTACACACTCTCCTATATGACCCAAAAACATCCATGTTGTCATTGTACAGACAGGGACTCTCTCTTGGTTCAATCATCTTTCTTTTCTATTTAGTCTTATAGCTATCTTACACATTACCGGTATATTCTGTTGTTGATTATGGTTTTATTTTCTTATTTTGTTTTGTAATTTTGTACTATTTATTAAACTTTTTATGAACTACTTATGCTCTTCAGTTCTCTTTTAGATTTTGATTTTCAACTGTTGTGTTGCATTTTCTTTTTTTGATTTACTGGATTGTGACCTTTTGTTTTTGTTATTAGAATTTATTGTAGGATTATGGACTGGATTTAAATATAGATTAGTTTTTTTTTCTTCACAGTTCATTTCACTCAGTTCTGAGGGTTTTGACTTTAAAGTCTTTTATCCCTTTTTGTTTGTCCTATGCAGACCAAAAGCCTACTTTTTAAATTTTTGGGGTATGGGTCATTTTGTGGTTAAATCTCACTGTAACTGTAACTGTTTTGAAGCAAGGCCTCAATTTGAGTTTGGGAACTGACAGAAATCACAGCACATGTTAGGTGAAATGGAGAGTAAATTGTGAGGTGATGATATAGCACTTGCTGGTTTTCATTGTTCATATGTGATTGTCTATTCAGTACATGTGAACATGCATTGCAATAAATTAATGTCCCAGCCTGGCTTGATTCTTGACTTGTGATGTTACTGAAATAGCTGCTAAATTCCCTTGAAAAACAGATTTAGAAAACAGATGGAGTGTTGCTGTTGCTAATAATGGATATTCAGGTTTTAAAAAAAGTGGCCCATTAATCCTCTTTTTTTGGCTAAACACTGAAAGCTTAAGCTGGTGCTGAATATACTGTACTCTACAATAAAGTGTCTACATACAATGAAATACTACTACACTGAGATTTCATTTCTAGTTGGTTAAAAACACAGAAGGCTAAAGCAAGTAATTCCAAGAGTAAAGCATGATTAAATAAAAGGTAGCACCATAACAATAATCTTTTCTGGATTAATACTTGGATATATTGTAGCAGGCACAGAGTTGGAGGACTGGGGAATTCACCAAATAACTGTTCAGGCCAATGATGGGCTTATTAATTGAATAAAAATAAACAGCAATGCTATAATCCATGAGCCTAACAAGACTGGTAACTTCACCTTTCCTTTGCTAAGGATTACAGGAAATGCATCCAAAGCAACAAATGTGAACTGAGAAGAAGACACAGCTAACCTTTCTGGGTCCCGCAGCAATGTGAATGCTGTTGGTATGACGGTATTATTATATTATACCTAAGAAGGAATTAAGACCATGAAATGGATCAGAAGATGATACAAAAGACTTATTTGGACTAGACAAAAGAATAACTGAAAAAACAAGAAAAGATCCGTAGCTAAATGGTCAAAATGAATGCCAGTGGCAAAATTAGTTCTAAAAATTAAGAGTCCAAAATCAAAGATTGAAACCTTAACTCAAATTAACAAGTAGAAACCCTTAATTAAACATACGGACAGTCATGTGTGGTTTGTTATTCACTACCCAAAAACTTGAATGCACACTACTGTGAATTACCATCTTTTATAAAGGGTTTTGTAATAATAGCATGCATCACAAAACCATGGGTCAATCGAATTGTTCTACAAACACCTTGGCTTATGCCACAAATGGAAGCTATGAAATGGTGTCTAACATGATTAAAAAGGTGATTTAAAATGGCAGTGATGTGATATCATTAAAATGATATGAAATATTGCAAATCATGAAAGAAGTTATGTCAGGTAGAAAAGAATGACTTCAAAACTAGTTTAACAATAGGTATCATTAATCTCTTATCACTTTTTGCTATCCACTGTTACACTCATTGGCATCATTAAGACCTATGACTGTGTAGGGCTTCAATTTGTACCTATTCTCTGAAAGTCTCTTCCCTCTTCTGCAAGTCCTGATGTTTGTCAAAGGACAACCATCTCTCCTGGCCAAACTATATTGCTTATGTAAGGCAAAAGCACTTTGAAAAAAAAAATGTACAATCACAACATTGCACAGAGAAATTAGAATTCACACAGAGGGGTCATAACCAGGAAGACAATAATTTAATAACAAAGTTTAGGATCTGTAAACAGAATCGTGCTCAGAAAACAGAATGTTAAGTTGTATACCAAAAAAGAATACAACTAACCAGAGCCAAGACACTCAAGATGTAAATCTTAATCAGATAACAGAAAAAAATGTCATAATCAGTAAATTCATTGACTAACAATATACAAAGGTTTTTCTTTTATGAATTCAAATCTTAGATCATTAGGTTTACATGATGCTGGATTTTAAAAACATTGCACTAGTGACGTCATGAAGCATGCCCACCGGGATTCACTTCTTACAATAGGACCCTCACATCTCCAACATTGTGGCATCCATAAAGAAAATAAGATGGCATCTTAGGAGAACACAAATCATTTTTAACAATAAACACGATAAACCAAAAGATGATTGTGAAACTCTAAAACCCATACTCAAATCAATTTTAAAGGCCGAGGAACAGTTAGAAAAATTTAAGTTACAAGCCAGATCATGACATAAATAGACTCCAGCCATTGTAGTGTATAGTCAGGCTGAGCTTGAGCTTTAAAGACCTTGCAGGCTGTGCCTTTCCATTCATCCTGAGAAGAACTCTAATGGTTATATTAATTCACAAACTCAATAATGGGCACTGAGTGATTTATTATTATTATTACAACATGTTATTATGTTTTCAGTGTCACCCACAGTTGTTATTTTTAGGTTTTCAGAGTGTCCTAAAGGTTGATTAGTTGGGACCCAGAGTTTTGCATTTTTGCATACATTTGTAGTGATAATGGGTATTGTATATTGATGTTGCTATTGTGTTATAGATGCAATAATATTTCTTTCTCTTAAAATGAGCCATTCCGAAGGGTAGTAATATCCATCACTAACAGCAACAGCCACTTCATCCAGACCAGTGTTCCTTCCACGCTGAGATCAGCTTTCAGCTGTAATCTAACTAAATAGACTATTTTAAAGTAAAGCACCTAATGCTCTACAATCCAACATTATGAAACCATTTCAGATTTGGTAACTGGTTAGTATGCTGAGCTTATAATGGGAAGAGTGCCTTAGAAAAATAAATTGAAATTAATTAAATATACATTTTCTTAAATATACTTTTTATAAGCCCCTGGTATATTGTTTTTGCTGTGCATCATTTATTAGTGCAAAATTAATTAATTAATTAATAAAAAAAAGTTAAACACTTTTTAATGATATTGTTTCAACATGCATTTAAAACTATATTAAAATAACATTTAATAGATAACAGACTGTACCATATATTTTTTGAATATCATAGCATTGCAGAATTTAATAAACAGCACATAACACAGATAGGTTCCCTTTGAGCCTGTGCTGCTGTAAATCATTTAATTAAACTAAGGAACTCGGAAGAGTTTGCCAAGTCAGATTTAAAGCATAGCAGAGTAGAACTATTAAGTATTTCTAAAGCCCCTGCAGAATGCAGAGCGTGTTTAATATAATAAACTTTAAAATACTTTATGACTTCATCTTAAAACTTGAAGATTGATTTAATGTAAAATTATATATCTTTACAAACAAAGCTTGCAGATAGTCTCTGTCTCTGAGAGTCTGTAAACAATTTGGTCCAATTTGTTCTCTCCACTAGGGAGGGAATAAACTATATTCTAAGTCCTTGATTTGCTTTAGGTGTTGGCTTACTGTGTTCTATACATTTAAATGTATCTATCCATCCTGGTAGCCTCATGTGCAAGGCAGGAATCAACTATTCAGGTTTCCAAAGCAAGTCACACTCCCTTACAGGTACAATTTACCAATTTAAAGTCAAAACTAATAGTAAAATCCAAATCTTTGGATTTACTTAAAGCTTAAAACATGCATATATAGAGAGAACATTCAAAGTCTGCACAGATGGAGCAGGGATTATAGGCCTTGTGTTGTGAAGTAGCAGTGCCAAACACTATACCACACTTCATATTACGTTAAAGCAGTGGTTTACCCAAATTTAAATATTTAATCATTTTGCTTTCAAAAGCTTTAATGAATGAGAGAAAAGTGTATTTTTCACTCTGGTTAATTTCTAGACGAATCATTATCCTCTTACAATGGTCTATTGTAATGACATAATCTGGCTTTCAAGCATGTATTTTGCTTTGAAATAACAGGCTACCACATGACTTCCAGTTTCTGATTGCCTGAAGTTTAAAAGGAAATGCACTGACATACATGTTTAGATTAGTGGTTTCCAATCCCAGTCCTAGGGGAACCCCTGTGGCTGCAGGTTTTTGTGCCAACCAACTTCACAATTGTTGAGTCATTTTACCTCCAATTGATCTCATTGTTTAATTAGCTGTTCTTTTCCTTTTTCTTGATCTAGAAAAGAGCACTAGTTTGAAATTTATATTCATAAAAAGTTTAGACATACCTGTATTTGTATTTTTGCTGTAGTTTAATTTCTTAGTTCTCTTCTGTTATTTTCCTGTTAATTATTGTTTTTCTATAGGGTTTGATCCCTTAATTGTATCCTAATAATTTCAATTAATAATAAATGAAGAAGGTACCCTCAGACACCCAAGAGGTGCTTAGGGGAATATAAGAAAAATGAACAGGAGATGGTTTGATCTAAACACAACTGGCAGAAACATTCTCAGGGCACAGGCTATAGAGTTAGAACGAAAAGAAGTTATTAAAACTGATCAATAAAGCCAAAGCACAAAGCCAATGTTGATGTAGAAGTGCCTTTTAGCTTTCCCTATTTTAATCAAATGATCATGAAAATAAGGAAAGGGAATCTGGTATTGGATACTGAAAGCTATGTGGAACATGTGGGCATCACATAATATGCAATGGGCTTGGTAAATGTAAACAATGTAGCCATGGATGTGCATGTGTAAGGAGTCTAGCTGCTCACCTCCGGAGCTCCAAAATTTAGCCAATTGGATTGCACATTTATGTCACTTGGTTTATTCAACAGTCATAAATGAGTTGGATAACCTTCCCATAACCCTAATCTTAACCACGGAGTAATTGGATGTATCACATGAGATCAGTGACCTATAATAGAAAGAGACAACCTTCTCAATGGAGACATGCCACAATGCCAAGCAAAATACAAAATTGTATCACAAGAAAAATTATTAAAATATTAAACATCAACAAAAACAATTCTAAAAATTCCAAATGGACATTTACATACAGGACTCGGAAAAGAAGCCGAAAATCTTTGTCAAAGAAAGGGCAAGAATCAAAAGCCAGAGATCTCACAAAATCCAATCTAAATCACTAATTAAAAGCCCTAGGTCAAAAAATAGTCAAGGTTTCAATTTCAGTAAAAGGATTTGAATCTCTAACTAACACACAGTAAATTAATCCAGAAACTTGGACAAAATGTGTAGTGTGCCTTCCAAGTATGAGTCACATTTTGCAACCACAACACAGCATTGTTATTAACAATAAAATGGCAATGGCTGTCAAGAAAAAAAAAACACAAAATGGCTTAAAACAAACAAATAAAAAAATGGCAGCACAGAAATGTTATAACAATAAAGTATTGTCACAAAAACAAAATTATGACCAAAATAACAAATACACCTAGAATATTATTCAGTAGGATCCAAAACACTAAAATTCGTTAACATTATTATGTATTTGCCAATAAGTGTTGTACCATTATTCTGTTAATTTCTTTGACTGAGAAGCAATATATTTCATGACTCTAACAAAATTATGCCCTTGGTAGATTAAATTTGATTATTTATCACTAGTGCCATTCAATTATTTGTTTTACTAACTACTATGGTCCTTGGTTTGGGTTATGCATTTGCCTTATTTTTGAATATTATTATGAAAAAAAAATTGTGTGACTGAACAAGTAAGCCAGGACTTAAAATAAGACCAGTGATGTCACATTTCAGCTTCTCATTTTTGATGACTGGAGCAGGTTAGGATGGCACAGTGGCATTGTAATTATTTTTCCTCCTTCATAGCTCAAGCTAGACTCCAGATCTGGGATCTCATTTATAAAACTTTGTGGATTTGAGTGAGAAATGTAAGTAAGCCAAAATTTTGCATGAGTATGCGTACCTTTATAAATCACAATCATCTTGTAAACGTGCGTTCATGCACACACCTCAAACTACCTGGTTAACACCCTGAAACAGCTATATAAGGACTATGCTAATCAACCTTGAACATATACAGTCACAATGCTGCAGAACATCACTGTCTACAGCAGCCTCCCTTTTTACCAGTGTTTGAGGAGAGGAATCCAGTGCTGTTCTCTGCATTGAGGTGTTTTTCTTCTGCGCTATGGGGTCAGGGAAAGGTGTAAGGTGTCAGTGTCTATGCGGATAGCCATTATCACCTAGCACACACAATGATATTATTGCTGTTACTTTGAATAGTATAAGCTGGAGGAAACATTAGGGGTTCAGCCAGCTTATCTTACCAACAAGCCAGTTATCTTGTACAGCAGTTTTAACAAGTCCTATGATAATGATACTTTGCTTCAAAATAAAGGAATCATGGGCTGACCCCAGCCACTGAGCCATGACAATTGTCATTCTCATCTTGGCAACTCAGATGACTTGTGCAATAATGAAATGTAACTGTTAATGGTTAACAAAAGCAGCTTCATTCTTTGCAAGGTGCTCTTATTGCAATATGAGACCTGTCAATTGCATCAATAGGAAAACCACACACTGCTGCAAATGGCCTCCTTATGCTGGAATGTCAAATAAACCATACAGAAACTGAATGTAGCATTTGTTAGTCATTTATGGTTTAAAGCACAGCAGGCATGATGGAACTGGAGCTTGGCTGACATATTCCTGGACTGTCGGCCAGTTTCCTCTGGTAGTTTAGCCTATTGCCAGAAAGCCTGATTTTGTGCAGTCTATCTTTCTAATGCTAGGCCCAATTCAGCACATAGTTCCAACAGAATGGCTCTTGAAAGTCTAAATAGGCTCATATACCAGTCATCATCATGGCCAAAAAAGTCCTGCCGGCCTCTAAAAGATCATTCCTTTCATATATGACCATTTGCATAGTCTTCAAGCAGTGCCAAACAAGCCATGTTGTGTCAAACCATTAGGCTATAGATAAGTTATAGGACTTGAGATTTAGATTTTTCTGTGCACAGGGAGTGAAATCACACCTGTGTTTTTACTGCACTTTGGTTTCTAATCCTTAAAAGTGACAACAGTTTTTTTTTTGTGTTTTTTTTTTTTTTTATAAATACTGACATTTGGATGTAAAGCTGTGCATGCACATTTTGAGCCTTTTTGTAAGTAGTTAAGTTTTTTAAATCTAAGCCCTGGGGCCTAAAAATATGTGCATACCAAAAAAAAGGAAAATGCATACACCAAAAAGAATCAACTGATAAAACCTGGCATGTGCCCATTTCTACACAATTTATCCTTTATAAATCACAATCACCTTGTAAATATGCACATGTGAATGAGCCTCAAACGGCGTCATAAAACAATCATATACGGAGCATGCTTCTCACCTGATGTGTCAAGACCCTGCCACCTGCATTCAGGAGTAGTTGGTTGCACTCTATAACCGAGAGCACAAGATCATGTGCATCATTACAGTGCCTCCCCTCTGCGTTTTGGGTGTCAGGGAAAGGCGTAAGGCACCAGCATCTGAGCTGGTAGCCACTATTATCTGGCACATGTAATGATGTGATTGCTGTTACAATGAATAGTACAAACTATATGAAAAACTGAGGGTTCAGTCAGTTAACTCGCCAATAAGTCAGCCACCACATACAGTACCATCACATAAACAGATAAAATATCAGTCCATGAATACTATATTTGAGATAAAGCCATTGACAGTGGATGAGAGGAAAAGAAAAACCCCAGTCAGCAACCCTCCCCTCACCTTTCCCTTCCTGCGCATTCAATAATGTAATATAAGTTTGTTTTGGACAGTCTAATAAGAACGCAAAGTTCTTTCATGTTTGGATAATCCAATTCTCACAGTATCTCTCGTGTCTTTATCATGGGTAGGAGTAACAGATTGATAGTAGAGAAGTGTCACCAAATGTCACAGCAGGATCCTCAGTAGAGAAACAGAACAGAGAACAATCGGTAAACAATTACATTGATCTTTTACCCAAGTAGGCATAAAGCAGGGAAGCCATGTAGCTATAAGCTTGACATCCCACTGTTGTTTCATTAATCTATGGAATATTTAGTAGACCTGCATCGTGACAATGTAATGTGCCCTCTAATTGTACAGTATGTAATGATAAGCTCAGATAAGTAAACAGGGACTCGGCCATTTAAAGCTTTATATGTAAGAAGAAGGTTTTTGAAAGTGGCCCTACACTTAACTGGAAGCCAGTGTGATGACTGAGTTATGTAACAGCAGTTATATTCTAGTCCTAGTATTGATTCTTGCAGCATTTTGAATTAATTGAAAGCCACAAACAGAATGATCTGAACTGAATGTGATTATGCATTGCAGAAGTCATTTGTACTTGAAATAAATGTGTGAAGTAACTTTTTTGTGTCCTGAAAATGTATTAACCCACCTAATTTTCACATATCTTTTAGCTGGAAAAGGCATGTTTTCTGTTCTGTTTCAGTAAAACTAATGTTTGTTATTTAGCTCTGTCTTGAAAGAACATACAAACAAGTGTTACATGTGAAAAATGATAAAGTCCAACACCTATTAAAAATCACATTAACTACAGAAGTAATCCTAGCACTGGTTACTCAGATGAAGCTGCAGATTACTCCTAAAAAGGAAAAGGCATGTAGCTAAAGGCTTTGGATAATGTTTCACCCTAAAGCGCAACATGTGATACTATGGCTGCACTGAAAAAAGAATGATGAAGTGGCCGCACTACATGTCAAAACCATGTCATTCTGTATGGAACCTCATGACAGCAGGTTAAGAAATTAATGAAATAATCATGTATGTTTTTCTTAAATGCTTTTGAAACATTTTTTGTGTGACAGAGTAAGGGTTAGTTGCCACAGATAAATCTCTGAATAATCAGAGCACCAGCCAAAAAGTTATCATAAATTAATTACCATCAACATTTCATTATTTATCAATATGAACATGCTTGTGTGGTATATTTAAATGCCATGTTGCAGCTTAACTGGCATATGTAAATTTAAAGTGCTGTGAAATAGGCATTTTAATTTCAGTCATTGGAACTGACTAAACTACTCTAGGCCCCAGTGGCACTGACATGCTTACTGCATCCTCAGAACACTTTCACAGTTAATAGAAAAAATAAATAAATAAATGTATTCTTATACAGCACCAGTCTCAGTAGAGTAGCTCAGAGGTATTAATCAGATTGCCAAATTCAAACAGTATTCAAACAATAAAACTAATTATAAAAGTACAGGCATATATACAATATAATAGAACATACAACAAGCACCTAAATAATTAGCTATGTATATCTTTTAATTTTGAAATGACAGAACCATTATGCTATGTAATGGCTGATAAAGCACATGCATTTTTGTTGAATTTGAAGTTTACGCATTCACTGCATGTCCTGCTAATGCTGAGCACTGACAGTCTACTGATCAACTTCTGAGATAAGCAAACACGGATACTGCTGACAAATGGAAAATTATTTTATTCTTTATTGTTATTGTTTTGCATTTAATTTAACAATTCAAGGACAAAAAACTTCAATTAATGTTTAATATTCATTCAGCTGAAAATAATATCCAATTTAACAAATTTAATTTAGCTATAATGTAAATGTGTCTGCATTTTAATATACATATAAAAAGAGTTACTGCCACTTTCTCCTTAATTTCTGAATCTTGTTAGGTTTTCATTTTATTTTCTTAATATAAATCTACATTTTATTGCATTAGTGTCAGGTGAAATGGCAGCACTGCCTTGTCTACAGAGTAGTGGTCTGATTATATTTCCTGTTAGTATTTGTGTAGTGTCTACACATTACCCTTGTGCCTTGCGCTACTCCAGTTGACACTCTCTTTCCAAAGATCACCAACCATGTTAGAACAGTTGTGAGAAAAGTGTCTGTGCAATTGTTAAGCCTACAATGCTCTGGCACTCCATGCTCGTTCCTGATGTTGCTGGAATATACTCAATATCCCCTGTAATCATAAAAGCAGAGTGGGTGGATGGTCAGGAAAATGTTGGATGGATGTCTGGGCATAACAAAAGATTAAATGTATTCATTTTAGATATGGGTATAGTCAAGCAGGTTCAAAATAAAAAAAAAATCAGTTCAACACATCACATGTATGGACCCAGAAAACATGGTCCGTCATCACCATACAGTGTAGTACTTAGATTAACTGATCTGTTGCATTTGACTGTAAACAATTCGGCTTAGGAAGGCAAAAAGTTTAATAAGTATGTGAAAGTGTGAAGTAAATAAATAAGTTGCCATTATTTGCAGCATGTGAGGGCTAATAAGTAAAATTAATATTCTAAACTTCAGCATTACACTTTTATTTTCTTTATTGAATTCATGATTGTCAACTTTACACCTTTGATTTGATTAAGAACATTTGAAAATGTATTTTATAGCAGCTGTACTTTATTTTCAACTAGACACATTAAGTCCTCCTGACACTGCATTGCCAATTCTGTCATGAATAATGCGGTTCCTTAAGCCTAAGCCTTGGTGATGTTGAATTCATGCACTAAGGGTAAAATTTAGACCAAAGTGTTAGGGTGCTGGAGTTGATTTATCATATTAATATCAAGCTGACCTACTTGTGAGAGGTGTGCATTTAGTAGGCCTCATTGTGTTTTTCCAAGCTAAGCACATTGGTCAGCTTGACTTAAAAAAAATAAAATGAGAGAGAAATAGATCAGAAGTATTCTATCAAACCAGATTATTACTGTTTTGTATGTGAATGAATGATTTAACTTATGATTTAAAATGTAAAAGTAACATAGGTCTCATTATTAGCTGACCTATATTTTGAAACGGATTATTGTACTAAACTACTAGGCACTGAAGGTGTTATAGAGAGATTATAAAATTTTGTTTACATCATTACCTATGACCATTGTCCCCCATTTTAAAATCACTGATAATCCATCCATCCATTATCCAACCCGCTATATATCCTGACTAAAGGGTCACGTGGGTCTGCTGGAGCCAATCCCAGCCAACACAGGGCCCAAGGCAGGAAACAAACCCCAGGCAGGGCACCAGCCCACCGCAGATCACTGATAATAACTCTACAAAGTGTTCCAAAACAATATAATCAGACCGTAATTGTATTTTGTTCTGATGCCCACAGATAATTTTCTCATTAGAAAATGATTTGGAAATTTTAAAATCTGGACAGGCAATTGCTATAATGATTATAATGTAGAGTAATTAGAGTGAACCTGTTAATAAAGAGGGCACTAGAAAAAGATTAATGACTATAATAAAATACACTTGTAAAGACCTGGGTTATTATGGGACATAACTGGGTTACACGGTACCTTATGGTCAAAGCTATGGATTTTCATTTTCTGTAAAATATATACACAGACACCATGGCTATCTGAAATATATTGCAAATACTTGATTTTTATTTAAAATATGTCCTCCCTTTACAGGCGGGACAGTGATTAGCACCTGGGTTTGATAGTCGTTGTCTGTGCAAAGTTTGCACATTCTCTATATTAGTGAAGGGCTTTACCTCCTACAACTCTGAAATGAGCCTGGTGAAAGTGAGTGCATGTATGTATGTGTGTGCCATGTAATGGACTGGTGCCTTGCACAGGGTTGTTTATTGTCTTTCCAGATAGACTCCAGTTCCCTTGTGACCCAGAATTGTATAAAGTGGGCTTGAGTATATATGTACTATACATGTGCTCCTCAGATAGGAGATATCTGACTAGGTTAGGTAACACTGAACAGAATAACATTAAGGATTAAAACAATTTTTTTCCAGCATTGAATTTCATATGTGGTTGCATTAATCTTTGCTTCCCAAAGTGCTTTTTGGTCATCCACATTAAAATTTTATCAAAACTAGTATGGTCATGTTATACAAGGTAGCAAAATATCGTGATTCATTGATGACATTACAGGAGGTAGTGTTGCCGCCTTTTTCCTGAGTGGAATCTGGTTTCCTCCCAACATCCAGACATGCTGTTAGATTAATTAATGATACTACATTGGCCTGCTGAGTGTGCGTGTAAGTGGGTGTGGATGTATGAATATGTAATGCACTGGTTCCTGAAGGAATGAGCTCAGTCTGAGAGAAAGAAAGTAAATGTACAGTATTTCCGCGCTTACTTTCCATTAAATTTAGACGTTAAATGTCTTTAAAAATATACATTTTGCCAGGATACTCATTATAGTTACTTATTTTCAAAATGAACAGATGTAAGAACAGTTTATAATTTAATTATTACTTACAATGCAAACATGTCTTTAAAAACTTCCATTTGTTTTAAAAAAATGTCTCGTTCGCATATCTAGTCACAGTGAAAGTCAATTCGGCATCTCCAAAATGTCCAACTGCTATTGGAAAGAAATAATTGCAATTACCACATTTTTGGATTTCCATTGTACAATGGCATTTGTACTTACTGCCCTTTGTTACACAGTCTTCTTTTTTCAATTTAAAATAAAGTGCAACAACTTCATAATAAAGAATACTTGATTAACTAATCAGGTGTGAATAAGTACCTGATAGATTACATTTTACTTTCAAATTTCACCTCTTAATTTCTACCGAGCTGTGAGAAAGCAAATACAGTTATTAAAAGAGCTGTATCTTTTTAAAATTTGAACATTTGGAAATCTGATCTTTAGTTCAATGCAATCAACAGATTAAAGTGACATAATCTAACAAATTACAGGGAAAGGTTGCACTCTACAATTATTTATTCAACAAAAATTAACAGACATAAAATTTGATGAGGATAAAAATACCATTGGTGCCTAGGTCTGTCCACGTTTGCCCAATATCACATAAAGGAAGTGTGATAGCCTACTTTCAGTTACTTCATATCCACCAAGAGGAATCTTGCCCTTCATTTCATATAGAAGTACTATATCAGAAAGGCTTTCTTGCATACATTGCCCATTTCAAACCTCTCATGGCAAAAGAAGTTGGATCTGAGCTTTTATTCAGTACATTCTACATTTTTCTAGATCTTCTTTTTAAAACCTTGTGTTGTGGTTTATCTAGTGTTTTGGATCATTGCAAGATCTATTTTCGGTTCAACGACAGGCCTCGTATGTTTTCAAAATGACAGCAACCCAACCAAACCTGTAAGAACCAATGGAGTTCTAAAAATACTAAGGATCTGACCTCCATGCTTTATAGGTAGTACAATGTTTAAACCATATTGCTTTTCTTCTGGCTTCACATTGCTAAAAATAATTCACAACTTTGACATATCTGTTCAGAGCAAATTGTTCTATATTAAGATAATTTCTAGCAAACTTCAGTCATGTATTTATTCTTTTCTTTGAGTACCACCCACAAAGCAAACAAAACATAAGAGGACATCATACAACACATAAAAACACAATATTAACAATATACATTATTTAAAAAAAAAAGTAATCAAAGAAAAACATACTTTTCAATGAAAGAAGAAAGTAGACCACCTCGCTGGGCTCCATCATCCAATCCCATGGGTTCTCTTATTAGTGCTGTGCCGACAATACATAGCTGTACCTGTTGTTCCTTCCAGAGGAAAATGGTATTGGCTAGAGTCTCTGCTTATCTTACTGATTTCTCAACCTGGATGAGGGACCACCAGCTACAGATCAACTTGGCAAAAACAGAGCTTCTTGCGATCCTGGCCAGCCAGTCTCTTCAACTCCCCATCTCTGTACAGCTTGGCTCACTGTCACTAACACCTGCTAGGTTAGTACGCAACTTGGTGTGATGGTTGATAAGCAGCTATCTTTTTCTGACCATGTTTCTACTGTTTCTCATTTTTGCAGGTTCGCGCTGTACAACATCCGCAAGATCAGACCTTATCTGAAGGAATATGCAGCACAACTTCTAGTCCAGGCTTTGGTCTGCCATGTCTGGACTACTGCAAATCACTCCTGGCAGGGGTACCTGCATGTGCTATCAAGCATCTGCAGATGATCCAGAATGCAATGACACATCTTGTATTTAACCAGCTGAGTTAGGAACATATCACTCCTCTTTTTAGGTCACAATATTGGCACCCAGTAGCAGCACACATTAAGTTCAAATCCCTGATGCTTGCCTACAGAGTAATCAATGGGTCAGCACCTGAGTATAAGGAGACAATGGTAAAGATCTATACACCTGCTCGCCTACTTAGTTTGCCAGGGAACAGCGTCTAGTGATGTCGTCTCTCTGCCCGGTATCAAATTTCAATCCAGACTATTCCTGTGTAAATCCTGGTTAGTGGAACAGGCTGCACACCTCTATCTGAGCTTCTGACTCCCTTAATGTATTTTAGAAGCAATTGAAGACTTATCTGTTCTATGAACATCTGTCTAATTGAAAAGAGAAAAAAAAAAAACCTTTGCTCTGCTATATTTGATGTGGTTGGTTAATTTGTTGTTTAAGTGCAGTATTGACTGTAATCTATGATTGCAAATCATTAGTTATTACATCTCTTCTTTTGTGGCAATCAACATTTGTTACCTGTCCTATTACACTTTCTGTACAATCAGGCCCCAGCCTAAATGTTACTCAATTATGTTTACCTCTTTTGTAAGTCGCTTATGATAAACGTATCTGTCAAGAAAATAAGTGTAAATGTAATGCAAAAGTAAAAAACATAAATAAACTTGGAAGCTTAATAACAAAAATACCACCAAAAAATAAATATATGCTTGGGCAATAGCCCTGGTTGAACCATAACAGCATGTTCTTTGACCTTGATGTTTACCTGCGTATCTTGGAGATTTCTTTTTGCTTCTTCAGTCAGCATAAAGACTGAATTTAGCAGAATGTCCTGCTTTTGGCTTGTGATCTTTAATCTCCCTTCCAAACCCAGAATACAATATATCACACTTAGGAATTTGTAACTTTAAATGCCTTTGAAACTGCCTAGTAGCCCTTCTCATGCTGTACACAAGAGCACCAACAATTTGTCTTTTGATTACCTCTCAAAGTCTTTTTGAACTGAGCAAGATTTGTTACCACTTAATTTTAACTTTAAAATCCTAAGTTTCTCATTTCAATGCAAATGTGGACTCTTTAAACTTCTCTCTAATGATTTGCTAATCATTTGTGTATGGTTTAGTGAATGTGATGCAAACTCTAATACATTTTTGGGATTATTAATGTAGTGCTGGACTAACTTTTTTAAGTCCTAGGAAATTGTCTCTGTCTAGTTTTGTTCACAAATAATTGTAGTTATATAAATGCAATCTGTCAGTGTTACATGGTAGATTAGGTCAGCTTTACTTATTGATATCAATAAAATTATGATTAGATTCCCATATTTTAAGATATTATAAAATAAAATGCATTTCAAGACTCATACCTACTTTAACACAGGACTTTATATTTCTGTAATACAATAATAACCTAGATTCTTCTTGTATTTTGACAATATAACACTCAATTTGTTATTGTGTAAATAGTTATTATATTTAATTGTTACTGTACTATGTACAGTACCCCCAATGGGACAGTTAAGAGAAACTGTTTTTGTTTTATGACACCTTCTGGGACAGGCTTAAGCTTCACCATTTTGGAAAATGTGTGGATAGATAAACGGATGGGTTGATGGATGTTAGCAAATTGTATATGAGAAGAAAAGATTAATATAAAGTAAAAGTATACTAAGTCAACTTTTATTTCTGATTATTTTTGTACATATGCTTTTACATTTTCAGAATAATGTCAATTTTATGGTTTACATCTCCATTTCAGGTAAGATCAAATTATTAGGATAGCTGGGTTTCAGGTAACAACAACAACAACAACAACATTTATTTATATAGCACATTTTCATACAAAAAGTAGCTCAAAGTGCTTTACATAATGAAGAAAAGAAAAATAAAAGACAAAATAAGAAATTAAAATAAGACATTAGTTAACATGGAAAAGAAATAAGGTCCGATGGCCAGGGTGGACAGAAAAAACAGAAACAAAAAACTCCAGACGGGTGGAGAAAAAAAAAAAATCTGCAGGGGTTCCAGGCCACAGGACCGCCCAGTCCCCTCTGGGCATTCTACCTAACATAAATGAAACAGGTATTACCTATTGCCTTAGATTGTGCACGCATAAATAACAATGGATGTGTTGAGTGGATTTGAACTTTGCTGATGTTCCCTGTGAGTCGGCCTAAACTAATAAGATTAGATAACTGTTCATAAAAAGCAATCAACCAAGCAATTGCGATGCTGTACGAAAAAAGGAAATCAATCAGAACCACAGTAGAGAAATTCAACAAATTAAAACCAACAACAATTAAATGTTGCTTACAATATGTAAACCCGCTGAAGAAACCTGCAAAGATTTTGACCAAGTTTTTGGGAAGAAAGTTGACTGTGATGCAATGCTCTGAGATGCGGTGCTTTTTGGACAGTGGCATGTGTTATCCTTCATCTCCAGTCCATTCATGTCAGATCAGACTTCATCTAGTGTGACAGAATAGGCAGCGCTGAAGTTCTGGGATCAAGAGACTGGTATAGGTCAGGCAGAAGATTAGCAAGTGGAAACTCAGAAACTTTTGCAGTGAAGGCAAACCACATGTCTTTTACAAGTAATTTTGCACGGAGGACCTGCAAAATTACTTTTAAAACTCTGACACACTACTTCTCTCTAACTCTTTGTAAGAGGTTCATCTAAGACAAGTGGGACAGCTTCTATACATACAGCATTAGCACCCTATGGTTCTACCAGGATGCCACTAAGTTTGCTAGGAACATCGAATGGAAGAACTCACATGTGAACTGTAAAAAAAAAAAAAAAACACACAAAGAAAATCCACAAACTTGTCAGAACTAAGGACATTGTAAAATGTGTTAGAACCATCCCTGAGGTTGTCTGACAACATGTGGCCTCATCAACACACACAGGGAATTTGACATTGAAGCATGCACCTCAGGACCCTTATGCCAGGTAATTTTGCAAATATACTGTAGATATTGTCCATTGTATATAACATAAAATGAAAGACCCTTTCACACTTTTTTGGAATGCCCTGTCACAGAAACCCCTGCTGTATGACTTGTATCAGAAATTAAGAAATTGTGTGCCAAGGCAAAGTGTTTTGCATCATTCTGTGCTTTTCAAACTGTTTCCTACTGCTTCCTGTCCAGTACACTTCATGTATAACGTGCTGCATGTAGGACGCTCTTTGGCCCGTCAGGAACCACTTTTTGTAGAAAAGATAGAGACGATGTTGATCCAGGACTACCACAGGTTCATCCACATCCGGTTAAGAGATTATTCTATACTGGATAGCCTACAGGAAGAAGAAGACTAATCTACTTTGCTTTCTTACTCCTCTTTTTTAAGGTACCAGTAAAGCTTCAGGCATCCTCCCCCTTCCATACCAACACAAAACCCAAGCTTAGACATCCACCTGTTGCTTTATTGTATTTATGTGATACTTTCTGGGGCATACTACCAAATATATAATGTGATACGCAAAACAGGCTGTGATTTGGATACCATGATGTAATGTATCACAGGCATACAGTATTGATGAGTTAAGAGTACACCATCTTGCAGTTTGGCCACAAAGTGGTTAACAAAATGTGACAGATAAGTATCTACTTATTTTTGTATATCCAGTACATATAATTTATGCATGTAGTGATCAGCCAGTAGAATTATTTAACAACTTTAATCCAATGAAGCATGCATTTCACTTGCAGAAAAGAGGACTAAAGTAAGAAATCCTCTTAAACAATAAGTGACTATTGCTGCAGAAAGAAAAAATCTCAAAGGAACAAACCAAGTCTATGGTGATGTCAAAATGTTGCAGGTATAATGCAGTTACTGCATATAATGGATTTGCAACCATATATTAAGTATGCTATTCAACGGACTGGCAGCCAGTGCAGGGTTGGTTCCTGCCATACACCTGTCTCTGCTA
Organism: Polypterus bichir lapradei; assembly: GCA_026402145.1. NCBI lineage: Eukaryota > Metazoa > Chordata > Cladistia > Polypteriformes > Polypteridae > Polypterus > Polypterus bichir. The sequence goes on from JANRMT010027041.1 coordinate 75,754,739, forward strand.
GGATAGGCACAGACCGCATTAGAAAAGGTGGGTTTCCTAAAATGGATGGATGTAGGGATGCATAATTTGTGTGGTATCAACTACAGAGCAGCAATGTGATCAACCATATACATTTGTTGGGGATATGAACCATGGACGTAGTCCTTTCTTATTACTAGAGCATGCATGTATTTATGTTGAAACTACTTATTTCCTGATTCGTTCAACTGCACTCATATTTATGAGATACTTGCATTAACATCAATTGTGAAGCTTGTCTCTGCAGAGATCCTACAGTACTATCGTGACATAGTAGCTTTAAATGTAAATAGGTTTTAAACGTACTTAAATTATTTGCATATGTACTAAATATGAAGAAAAACTATACATCTTTCTGTATTGAGTAAATAAACGAAATGCAGTAAAAGCAGAGTTGCTGAGTGACTGAGGTGTAGCGAGTACTTGGCTGGAGAGGAAGTGTGGAGGAAGGCGAGCCCTGCGTGTGGCATTGTGACGAGTTATTATTGCAAAGCGCGAACTTGCCGAGACTTTGTTCGGTGGTCGTGGTAGCTTTTATCAGCTCCTGTCTCTCTGGTTTACCGGCCGATCGATGCCAGCAGCTCTTTGATGTGGGGAGAGAGGGAGCGGCGGCGGCGCTGAGATTAACGGAGGCTGCTGCAGCAGCAGCAGCAGGCTGAGCGGACCCGCCGCTGAGACATCCAGAAGAAACAGACAGCCAGCGGGTGTCGGAGCAGCCCGGTGAATATGGAGAATTACGCAAACCTTCTTCTTCTTTCTGGGAGATTTACTGAAAGTAAGAAGGCAGCCAGCGTGACTTGGGATTAGTCTGCTCACCACTGCAAAAAGAATAGTGCCCTGTGATGCAATAACGCCGATCTTCGCTTTCTTGGGGTCTGCGCCCTATTGCTTTGTTGCCGCGGGTCTCTCTGATGCTCACGCTCGCTACCTGGATGAGATTTGCTCCCCTTTGGTAAGTGTGCTGCAGTGCCATTTCCTACACAACTAAACCACGCATGACGGATAGCTGAGACTACTTTTGTAGGGGAGCTGAAGTTCACAATTCGGTTTTTTTTGTGAACACCTCGCTTGCTTTCGTAAACCCGCCCGTGTTTTTTCATGCCAGTTTGTAAAGTAAACCCGATAGTTACGTGTGTACCGAACATGCATGAACGGGGGACATTCATGTTGGCCAACACAGGGAAATAGTGAGTTAAATTTTGTTTTTGCAATATGGCCGCGCTTTTGCGTTTCCCCATTGCTTTCACAATGAATTAGTACCATCAGTGAGCAGCCCTCTCTCTCTCTTATCATCGTACAGGCACACCGCTTCAGTCGGCAACACGTAAACCAAGAAGGAGCCGACTGCACAACCAGAAAGACGACTTCGCTGCGTAAGTGCCCAGCGGTGCCATATACAGGCGTCAACGTTCGCGCCCCAGTGCAATATAGACAAGAAGCGGTGAACAGTTCTGCTGCTCACTTCACGGGAGAGGAGATGTGAGCCGTGCGTGCGACTAGCAGCTGCAAAGTCCGTTTTGCACACGCCTGTACGTTTGATTTCCGCTCGTTTCACGCACACAAACACGCGCGCGCGTGAGCGAGCCTGTAAATCGACGGCAGTCGCGTTTCTCGTTAGCGCTTTGTTTTCAAATGCTAGTCACCCGTTAACTCGGATTCGATCGCGCCACCCTTAGCATTCACTTCGACGGGCTGATCCCGCCGCACATTTCGAACAACTTCGGGGCTTTTTAATTAGAGGGGAGCTTTTCGTGTCTTTTGTTGTTGGGTTAAGTGCAGGTCGAGCACATGCCGGCTCCGACCTCAGAATCAACCAATGCCTGGGTAGTTCTTCCACCCGAGCAGCAAGCTGTGAAACGAGCAAACGTGAATGTTTCCACCTTTTCATACCAGCACACTTTTTGACAGGCTAATTGGAATACATTCTACTCCAGTCACACATACTGATTTGCAAATAGCCACATCATGCACACTCCCTCGAGCATTAATGTACAGGTATGTGTTTAGCCATTCAGTCGCACACTCGTTTCCTTGAATGTGTTAATAATATGGGTTTCTTTCACTCATACTCAGTCCAGCGGTTTACTTTTCTCACAGTATTTCTTTTGCGGTATCAATATTGAAACGCCACAGCCCTTTACATCCACGGAGTTAACCCAAATTCAGTGCACATGTCAGACAGACGTCGGCAACTTGTACAATCCTGTACGTACATTATGTGAATATACATACAGTTGAACTTGTATCCATATGGATTATTGAATGTATGCGTTCTAATGGTGTTTCAAAGTTTCTTGCACATTCCAAGAAATGTTGTTCCCATGATAACAAACACACTTACAGGGTGAATCCATTATTCCTATATTTTCCCAGAGATCCGTGTTTTCATTCACAGACAGTCCCTTTCACAGTATTTAGCTGTGTGAGCAAACAATGCTGTGTTATATGCAGTTCACATTTCAGTGCCTGTGCACATAATCCCAAATGTGCATTCATGCAGTCAGTGACTCACGTGTAGTCCTGCCTGCTTGAAATGTACTTTTTATTCTGTTTTGTGTATTCTTAACACACACACTGCTCATTTATCAGTGTTATTTTAGAGCAGGGGGAAGTGCAGATTACATTTATCTGCATGTTAAGTATTTGCATTGAACTGTATTGATATGTATGTATGGATGGAAAGATTTCTCTCATCAGAATGAATGGCCAGCATAGACTCCACTACAGTATACCCAGGATGAGGTAGGCAGCCAGTTCGCAAAGGTCTCCAGGATTATGACTTTGACTTTTACAATTTTACTATACATTGTTGTCAGCTGGTTGTAGCTCATCAATTAATTATTGGACATATATTGTTGCCTTGTATTTATGTTTAATCAGTTTCTACCTTGTTCACCATGTGTTTTAACAAATCTGTATTTTTATGTGTACTGGTAAGTAGTATAATCTATACATGTATTTTAACTGAGAATTGTTCATAGTGCTTTGCACCTGCACTCAGTGAAAAACACTATACAAAAAATAAGTTGTAATTGTAATGTTTTCAATACAGCATCACATTCAGTGAAATTAAAGGTGTTATGGCAGTTAAGTATTTACTTTTAAGTTATTGCCATTTGCACTTTCACATTTTTCAAATTCAGTTTGCGTACTTAATGCTGCAAGTCTCACACACAGTGTTCACATATTATTTGCTGTCATATTCAGCCCTTATGTAGTATTCATGTATGCATATGATTATGCATAATTCCAAACACGCATTCATGCATTCAAACACTTTCATGCTTATTCATGTAAGCTCATGCATGCTGTCTCTTTAAAACGTGTATGCAGCTGCTTGTAATAACCCTTCCCAATATTCCGATGCTCAGTCATTCATCATACATGCACTGTTAATACTGTTTTGGTGTTGATATACAGTGAAAGTTTATAGTACCATGTAATAAAAAAATCTCTGCTTTGATTTTAACTATAGCTATTATGTTTTAAATAATATCTCCCAGTATTAGTCAAAGTAAATGACTGGAGGGTAGTAAGAATGTTTGGTGAGAGACCATGTAGTGTACTAAATTTTAAAACTTAGTGAGGGCATGCCTCAAATGTAAAAAGTAGGTTTCAGTAGTTTTGGCTTCAAATAGCATGACTTGTGTTTGGATCTTGGATGATGACTTTATCTTTTTTATAGAATTTGTACAATATGACCATCATTTAAATAATGAGTGATGGAGCAACATTTCCTTTGACTGCTAGGTTTTAATTTAACTGCCAAGTTTAAATTAAATTACACACTGTATATGGGTTTATTTGCCTTTGCAGGCATGAGATTTTTTGAAGTGTATCATACTCTTTTTAAAATAGATTTCAGAAAACCTCTGGAAGAGAGCTGTTGAAGTTTATAAAGCTATAAGTGCAAAAAAGCATTTCCATAAGATCTGGACCTCTGCCAGTCCTCAGTTATTTATAGAGTGCACGCATGGAAGTATTCAGTACCATTAGAATGTTCACAAAGGTAACGTATAAGCCTAGGATGGCAACATTAACATGTTTAGAAGTCAGAACACCAAAACCTCTTCCTAATCATGAAGCCCAGTGAACAGGGCATTAAGATATGGAGCTACGTACCTGCTTCAGACTTGGATTTGTTGAGGTAACAATGAATTCCAGGCCGTAGAAGGAAATCCTGCAGAAGAATATCTGAGAAAACAGGGGTTATCTGAAGCAGTAAAGAAGTTATATTGCGTGGCAGGGCTGGGGAACAGAGCATATCCCAGCAGCATTAGGTGCATGACATGAACAGCCATGGACCTGATGCCAAACTGTGTATGTGTTTTCAAGTATTTACTATTCATAGCATAAGCTTTTAATGGGGACATATTGTGTATGTGTGTACTAATATATTTTTTGGCATTTTGTCTCATGTTTTTTGGCATGATTTGCCATTGTGTAGGCATTTTTCAGAAATGTTTATTTGCTTTTCAGTTTTTTTCTTTATCTACGGTATATACTATTTGTAATATAAATAGCATGTAAAAGGGTTGTAGCACAGTGGATAGTACCAATGCTTTGCCCCCCAGAGTATTTGGTTCCAATTGCAGTCCAGGTGCTGTCAATTTTGAATGTCTGTTTTCTTTCCATCATGTTTGCTGTATGGGAGAAGACTCACAAAGATGTGTAATTTGGAGTGAATGGTGACTCTAAATTGACCCTGAATGAGAGAGTGTGGGTATGCACTGGAGTGACATCAAGCTAAGAGCTGGAATGCAAGCCTTGTGCCCAGTGTTGGTGGGACTTTTGTGTCTTTACATTGGAATTAGTGTCTTGGGAAAATTAAATAATGGATACCTAGCAGTGAGTGCAATTGTTTTATTTATTTTTTAGAGAAAAATAATGTACATTAATATACATGGACTAAAAAATAATTGTCTCTTTATATTTTGATATTTTGTTACAATTTAAATACTTCCAGGAGCTTGACTAATGATATCAAATATGAACTGAAATATTTTATTTTCATTTTGTACTTAAGTATATTTTTCATGTTTGTGGTATTGTAAACTGTAAGTTGGATAGTTGTTTAGGTTGGGAACACTGAAAACAGAGTTTGGTGGTTGTATTTCACATTTTGACATATACATTTGTGTTGGCTTTAAAGAAAAAATATACTTGTAGTTTTCAGTTTGTCTGATTTAAGTTTTTGGGAAAGAATATCAATTTTTCAGCAATTTTAATCTGCTATGAATGTTTTTACCTTCCAAAAAAGCATTAGTGAGTGTATTAAATGTATTTACTTCGGCAAGCTACCTGATGCTTAATTATAGGTGCCTTATTTATAAAGGAAGCTGAACATAATGTCTTATGATTTCATAGTGACAGATTGTTGTCTAAACTGACAGAATATGAGATTTTAAGTCCCATTTTTCTCATTTTTTTAGGCCATGACGAGCATACTAAGCTTCCAGAATCATGATGCTGTTCTTGGTGTTTTGATTGCTGTTGACCAATGAGAACAATTTTATCTTAAGCAGAAAAGCATAACACAAGCCTGGGATTAATTCTTTTTCCATCCCTGCAAATGTTCATTTTAAAACATGAGCAGTTGGTCATTTCAATTTATAAAGTCTATTGTAATCGAAAGATTTACATTTGTAATATACAGCATGTTTACATTTCTATTTTTTCATTTTTCTGATTTATTCAAAGTTACTTGCTTATAGACAAATACACAATAACCATATAAGTAGCAATATTTAGCATTCTAAAGCAAGTATCAATCTTGCAGTTATTTTAAAGTAACATAAAGGGAGGCAGCTTTAATTCATTGGGGTAGCACACAAACATAGAAGTGAATAGTATTTTTGATGATCAGTGGTAGTAATTTTTACAGACCTTATAGCATTTATTTGTGTATGTTTTATGTGAATGACTAGTTTATGATAAATCATACCTGTGTTGCTTTTGTATCTTGAAGCTTGATATACGTATAGTATCAACTCATTGAATGTGCTGTGTTGTTGATTCCAGTTGACATGATGCTATTACCTGGATGAAGAAGACACAGTTTCTCTTTGATGTATTGCCTTGCTGGCAGTGTCAGATGTTCACATACTATAGGCGTATATATCTTTCCCAAGTACTATATCCAAATCATAGCCAACTACTTAATCCCATGTGCCTTACATTTTCATTGAACTTCAATTTTTCCACAACACTATATGAACATTGAGAGTTATTCATAAATATACATACATCATGACAATGTAAAACCATTAAGCGTGATTACTGTGGTGTATTTAGAAGGTTAAGATTTTGTCAAAGGAAGAGCACATGTTCAAATACCCAGCTTTGTTCTTGCTGTAATATGATATTAACCTCTCAAGAAAATGTCCATGCATAAATAATACATATCTAAAATTACTTGTTTCGCAGTATGATTAAGTATGGTACTGTAAGTGCATGAACATTTCTGAAGTAATATGTAAAGGTGAACATACTTTTTCAGTTTGGTTTTGATTAACCATTCTAACAATATTAAAAAAAGTCTGAAATTTCTACATTAAACCAGAGGTTGAGCCTGCAAATGATATGTTCAAAGCTAGAATTCAAAGTAAAAGAAGAGCATGGTAGTATTGAGAAATAACAGGAAAATGTGTTGATTAGCTCATTTTTGGAGTCAACTAATGCATTAAAGCTATTGTTTCTGATTTAAAAAGTTTCTAAATTAAAATACAAAAAAGATTTCAGCATATTGTGGACTTTTTAGAACTTCAAGAGGTTAAAGTATATATGCTGTCTTATTAAGAAAAAAATAAGTTGTTTGATTAAGCCATACATTTCATTGTTGTATTTATGTATAGATTTGACTGCTAAACACCATTTAATGTCATATTATCATAGATAAGGGTTTTGTACATACAGTATATTATGTAACAAAGAGCCACCATAGACCTATTGGCATTTCTACATAAAGTTTATTTAAATTTCAGCAACCTGTTTGCAGTTGGACAGGTATGGGTTGGGTTTCTGTTAAAACCTGTGCTTTGTAACTCTTTGTTATTTTGCCTGTTTGCCTGTAATATAATTAAAATAACAAATGTTTTCATTTTCTGTTGCCTTCTTTGTAGTCTGAATCAAAAACATATACATATGAGACCAGATTATCCAACTTTTTTGAAAGTATTGATGAGTTTTTTTCAGATGGTATGCTTGTTGTAATTTTCATTATGGACCACATTCATGAATCTCAAGCCACATTGTACCTTTCTTTCTAAACAACTATCTTGCTGTGCTTTTAATAATAGTTGATCTTTTATAAAAGTCTGGCAAAGACCTCCTGGAGGCAAAAAAAGGGGTTTAAGCTGGAAATGCATATTGACTGTTAGTGCACACCTTAAACTTGTGTGAGCAAAGGGGATCTGCCAGTGTCACAAATAATGATGTGATGCTACTGGAAACTGACAGAAGGATACTGGGAGTGCTACAGGCTTCTAAAGAATCCAGCGATTTGTTACTGACAACCGATAACCTGGAAGATGTTTTTCTGTCTGACTTGTTAGCACTGGGTAGAAGTAAAGGCAGAATTTTATGTTGGGTAGAAAATCTTACTTATGCAAAGAATTCCCCAGTAGGGACTATTCTGGAACAATCTCAGCAAGAGTTAGAGATTAGGGTGGTTTGGGAAGTTACAAATATTGATGCTCCATTGGTACTAAAATAGTTATGAATGATTCCCAAGTATGGACTTCCTGCTAAGGTGGATAAGTGAAAGTTGCTTTAGCACAAGAGAAATCATGTATATTATCAAAACAGGGGCTACTAATGGCCACTTTGGGCTACCACTGATTTATATAGCACTCAACCTCAGGGGTATATGAGGCTGAAGTCAAGACTAATTAAGTTTAGAGTCAGGTTGCGCTATACCACAAAGAAGCAATTCTGATTTCATGGTTTAAAGGAGTATGAATGGATGTGATTAAAACTATTGTCCTTTCACATAACATATACATTTGCTTGCTAAATAAGTAATGGTGACTGGTGTTCTTTATTTATCTTTAGTCAAAATGATAAGACTTTTTTCCTATATACAAAGAATAAACAAAAAGTGAATAGCTAATATTGTGTAAATCATTTTGGAAAATGGTACCACAAGGAAATTATTTTTTTCTAATTAATTGAAATTCTTGTCCAAAAAGTGAATCATTGACTTTTTTTCCTAAGATAGTGATGTATTAAAACACTTGCATTGTGTACTTTAGACCTCTGTACTGTGTACTTAGTGAATCTTGTTGAAAAACAACTTATAGCAGTGATGACTCCAAATGTTGAAGTGGTTAGGTGTTTATTTTGAAAATTGCATTTTTTGTTTTCATTTGCTTGGTATTTTAATAGTTTATATTTTGCATAGTTTCCTTCACATACAGTATTTAATGTTTTTGATATACTTTAAGCTTGTCCAATACCCAAGTATATTCATATTGTTTTTGTCCTCGGAAAGATAATTATTCAAACAACTGTCAGTAACATTGACGTAGAAGTTTGTTTTATATGACTGATGTTTTTCTTTAATTTTACTTATTTTTGGCATTATGCCTTTAGCATGAGAAATGTTTTCCTGTTTCATCCCATAGGCAGACACTGTATGACTGGAAAAAAATATTCACAGAGCCCCACACATTGACTGATAAGAATATGAACTCTTCTGTCAGTGTACGTAGCACAGTGTGAAGCAATAAAAATGCTGTTTACCAGGCAAACTGTTTATCATTGATATTGTGATTAATTTGTGAAAACTGTTCATATATGAAATGTGACATCTAGAGATTATTAGTTGTTAAGTTCATGTGTTTCAAAAGTGACTGACAAATAAAAGAAAGAAGATATATTTATAGGAAACTGATTAAACATAATAAATAATATGGAGTATTAATTAAGTAAACCTGAAGAAAGAATCATAGTCTGCTGCATTTATTATGCAAAATATGTAAGGAATGGCATGTATACAATATACACATTGCAAGCTGTATTGTTAACTGTGATTATACATTTTTGTTTGTTTGACATTCTGTAAATTAAAGAAAATGTATCTCTAAATTTAGCATATTACAATATAGGCTATAGTGTGAGTTTATATCTGCTACTGTTGTTTGTCTGTTGTGGTAGAATTCCTCACAAGGAAATCGGTACATCATAGTGTGAGAAAGAGAATGGAAAAGCCATTATTTGGAAGTTGTTTAAGCACTGTACTTCTGGAGCCATAACTGTTTTTTGATTTTTGTAAGGTTTTTAAAACTGATCTGGTTCATAAATGTTCACAAATGGAGAATATAAGAATATTAGGAATATAACAGTGGGAAACTCTTATAAATAGATTATAAACAGTGTTATGTGTTATTTTGCAAAAGTATTACATTTTTTTGCAAAGATTTTTCAACTGTGGTTGGTTTTATTATGCACTCACATCCTTCGGCCATCTTATGACAGCTATTGAGGTAGAAGTTTATCAAGTGCCGAGAACTGAATAAAAGTTATAGGTGTACATTTAATCTTGCATGTGTTGAGGGGTAAATTTAATTGGCCCAGTTCTGGGTCACAGGGAACCAATGATTATCACACCAGCACTGGGTGTAAGGCAAGAAGAAACCATGATGGATAGTAAGCTGCTGCATACAGTCCAGTAACAGAAACATATAAATAAGTTTCTGTTTAGTTTTAATCCAGTTATTTGCTGTAGATATTTTGAAACAGTGTGAATTGATGGTGCAGTGGAAACTGTTCATAACTTGAATCTCTAGTAGCCCTGATTGGAAAAGTTAAAAAGGGATGGATATTGTTTACTTCACACAAATGAAGTACTTTTTTGGTATATTTCCAGTATTCAGTTTTAAAATAGGTAATATCCCATCCAGGATTGGTTTCTACTTTTTGGACATTGCTACAGGGAAAGGCTTCATCTCCCTGTGATCATGCACTAAAAAAAGTGGGGTTTTGGAAATTTTTACTTTTATATGCATCACCGTTGAGCTGTGCAATTATTTACAAGTTGCTATGAGCAGTTTCTCACATATTGTGGTAATCTCGTAAAAATAGATTTTTGTATCTGTTGTGGTGGATGGCTGGGACCCATGCCCGGATGGGACGCCTAGAAGGTCCAGGAGAGGTAGTTTACCTCCCCTGGACCACGAGAGGGCAGCCGCCCTGGTCTGTATGGGGGCTACGTGAACCGAGCATGGAAGTTCAACTCTATTGGGGCCCGTGGCCACCACAGGTGGGCACCCGGAGGATTGGAGAGCCTTGGATGTCAGCATTTCCGCCACACCCGGAGTGCTTCCGGGTGCCCATGTGGCACTTCTGCCACATCAGGAAGTGCCACCAGAAGACCGTCACAGAGCACCTGGAGCACATCCGGGTGGCCATAAAAGAGGCCACCTCCCTTCAGTAGATGAGCCGGAGTCAGGAGGAAGAAGGCAATGATTGGGAGGAGAGGTAGAAAGGTGGCAGGAGAAGTTTGGAAGGGAGAGATCTGAACTGAACAAGGGTGTTTGGTGCATGGGCACTGTGTTGTGTGCTGGACTTTATGATTAAAACATGTGTGTTTTGGAACATTCTGTGTCCGCCTGTTTGTGTCCAGGCTAAACTTGCCACACTGTCTTTAATAAGCTAAATATTAGTCTGTTCATGAAAAATGTTAACTATGTAATGCTAAATCTGCAGGAATAATTTTATTCAAAGCAAGTAATGAGTAAAACTGAATTCACAATGAAATGTTTTTCTTCACAGAAAAATTGGTGGAATGAATTGCATTTCGCTTTCAGGGAAGTTTGTGCCATTCACACAAGAGAAAAGAAGGTTATTTCTGGTCTGGGAGTGTTTTATGCATTAATTCCACAACCTTCTATCTGTCATTTAATATTTAAATATTTCTTTTTTGGAGAAAACACAATAATGTGTGTGATGGTACATTTTAGTTTGTCTTCATGGGAAAAATACATAGCATGTCTCATTTTTAAAAAGTTGGCACGGAATGGTCCATACAGTACTTCTGTGTAAATTACAATTTAGTAATGCCACAGGAAATCAATCAGCAGAAGATTTTACAATGCAACATAACCAGTTTTTCTGTCAATAATAGAGACTTAAGTACATTAACCTCTATAGTATTTATTATGTACTCAAATAAATATAGAGTAAAATGAACAGGTAATTGAGTGAAGTGAATAACTTCAATAATATTTCATTTCTTACGTTTTGCTACTTATGTGGTTATTGTGTATTTGTCTGTAAGCAAGTAACTTTGAATAAATCTGCATTTGAAATTTCATTTGGTCAAATGAAGTAAATAAGCTGCACAGACAGACACAGGTGGCTTAATGTCACTTTTCATGTTGGTTTAATGTGGTGTGTTGGTTAATTTCTTTCTATTCCTCATCCAGCATGTGCTCTGCTAGGGCAAACAAGCTGTCAGTTTATCTTCACTTACACATTTCTTTGAGTGCTTGTGTGCACTTCTGTGTGTACATGCTGTAGCCACCAAACCCGACACAGACACAGGACACAAGTTCAACACACATGATTTTATTTTTCCTTGTGTGAAACGCTTTCCCTCGTTTCCCACCTTCATAGAACAGTTCCAAGGCACAGTACACAGTTCAAAATACACTTATCTTCTTTTCTGTTTCTGCCTCCACAACTCCTGGCAAGCTTCGTCCTCTTCTACCTGAGTCTGGCTGTCCGAATGGGGTGGGGCTGTACTTTTTATGCAGCTCTTTGGTGTGCGCCAGGTGGCTCATCAACGTTACCTGGAATCGCTTCCAGGTGTGGTGGAAGTCCAATGTAGGACTCTGCAGCTCCCCCTGGTGGCCCCCACGGAACCCAACAGGGCTGTACCAAATACCAACTCCTAGCGTGCCCTGCGGGAATCAGTTGTGCCACAGCTGCCCAGGAGGGCTGCCCTCTAGGGGAAGGAAGAGCCTTGTGGATGCTCTCTCCCCCAGTTTTTCTATCCAGCTGGCGTCACAACTGGATAATGGCTGTGGGTGCCCGTCACAATCCATCCATATTTAAATAAATTATGTATCTCAAAACCTTCTTGTGCAATTTTTTTGCAAGTTAATATGCCTACTTCCATTACCAAATGGAGTAGACTGCAAAACTCCTGGTTAAATTAAATGACTTCTATAGCTGTTAACCTTGGACATAGGTTAAAATGTTTTTTGAAGGATATAGGGATAGTTACTGGAACAAATTGGACTAAAACAATAGGACTGGAGTGTGCAACAAGGCAAACACAATGCTACCGTCATTTGCACTTCAGAACAGGCCAGTACTTGAGTGGGAGACCATCTAGGAAAACCCTGGGTTGCTTCTGGTAGAGGTGATCGTGAGGCTAGCAGGGAATCTGTACCCTGGGATCAGTGTGTGGATCCCAATGTCCCTGTGCAGTGAAAGCAACTCTGTATTGTAAAAATGTCACAGTTCTTCGGATGAGATGTAAAACCAAGGTTCTGATTGTCTGTGGTTATAAAAGATCCCTGGATATCTTTTGAAAAGAGTAGGGACTTTTCTGATGTTCTGGCTAAATTGCCCACTACAGTCTGTCTGTTCCATTCTCCTAATCATCTTTGTCTCTAATTGGCTCTATCCCTCAACCCTTCACGACCTAATACCTAATATTGTATGTGTACTAGCACAAGAATGGCTGCTGTTGCATAATAAGTGGATGCAGCACGTTGGTGGTGGTTGAAGTGGCTTCCCTCTGTTCATGTAAAATGCTTGGAGTAGTGAGAAAAGCACTATATAAATAATATAATTTTTATTATTAGTGAGACCAGCTATGTTATAAGGGTTGGAGATGGTGGCACTGATAAAAAAACAGGAGACAGAGATGGAGGTGGCAGAGTTAAAGATGCTAAAATTTGGATTGGTTGTGATGAGGATGGATAGGATTAGGAAGGAGTACATTAGAGGGTCAGCTCAGGTTGGAGGGTTTGGAGACAAAGTCAGAGAGGCAAGATTGTGTTGGTTTGGACATGTGCAGAGGAGAGATGCTGGGTATATTAGGAAAAGGATACTAAGGATTTAGCTGCCAGGCAAGAGGAAAAGAGGAAGGCCTAAGAGAAGGTTTATAGATGTGAGAGAGGACATGTAGGTGATGGGTGTAAAAGAGCTAGATGCAGACAGGTCAGGTCAGGTTGGGAAGCATGTACTGGTGCAATGAGTTGCTGTACCCACCACACGACGAAACAGCTCAGGATCGTGGTGGGCAACACCCCAGGCAGACACACGGTCCAGTCGCACCCTCTGGAAATGACCCTGAGTCTGCCGCAGTCAGGTGTTACGTGGGTGTCCCCTTGTCCTGGTCCAGCAACTTGGTTCCTTAACAATGAGGATTCTGCGAACTGGATCACTCTCGGGTAATTACTCTACATGGCTGTAGTGCCATAACTGATGCTCCCTCACAGTGCAGGTAATGTGCCACTTTTAGAACTCCATGAGCAACCGCTCATTCGACAGGAAGATATGGAAAAAGATGAAACTCTGTGGCAACCCCTAATGGGAGCAGCCAAAAGAAGAAGAAGAGTATTAATCAAGGACACTCACTGATACCAGTCATTTTACAAACACACAGGGAGAACATGTGAAACTCATACAGACTGTGACAGTGTCAGACAGGAATGCTAGCTCTATGCTATCATTCAGCCTATGTTAAAACAATTTAATAAACTTAGAAAACGTTAACATGAATAAACCTACTTTAAATTTATGCCTATAACATTATTTTATTTCTTCTCACTTCATTTCATGAAACTTGACTGCTTAATCTCTCATTCAAAAAACACAATACTTTTGTGAAATAATGCTGTTCTTTTGCAAAATAACACAATAGTTTTAAGAGAAAATTCAATGATGATTTTTTGAGTGATGGGAGTAAGCTTCTAAACATACTTCAATATCATAAATGAATTTTCTTACTTTCTTGTACCGTTTTAATTATTTTTACTTTTGTGCCAAATTGGGGTGCTTTTTATGTATTATTTGTGTATATTTAAACCTAGAAATGAGCAGGTGTACTTTAGGATGTTATATCTTATAGTAGATTATTTTTTACCTAAATGCATAACTGTATTAATGCATACCTTAGTTGCTTTGATGTATACTCTTTTTATTTATTTGTTGATGCTCTGCATAAGTTGGTATTTTATTCTTAAACTGGAAGATTTTAAGGGTTAAATCATTGCTATCTAGGGTCTTAGGAAAACTCAGCTGCTCACAGTATCATAAATTTAAATTTGATTAATCTTTGCATGGGCTGTCAAAAACTGACAGTGGAAAGCACGACTTTAGAATCAATTCTTCAGTTAAGATAATCGGTTCATTAATCAATAAGCCAAAGCCTTCTCATCAAATACACTCAAACAATCAATGCTGCATTTAACTGAAAACTTTAGTGAGATATCTGTTCACTGTAATTGAGGTTGACTACATGTTTTCCTAGCTCCTTCTACCCTTATGAGAAGTAAGCTAGCTGTTCATAGAAAAATCTTCCTCTAAGAACCCTTGAGTACTGATTTTTATTTTTTTTTTTCTTTAATTACATGTTGCCTCAGCTTGTTTAAGGCTTTTTCTACATTCATTCTAATGTCTGAATCAGCTTCAGCAGTAATTGTTTGTAATCCTTCTGAGAATTGGTTTAAGAAGCATGAGTTTAATATTGCCCCTTAATCCCTGTCTGCTGATATGTAGCTACTCATATTAACCTAAACATGTTCAGCCTCTTGCAAATGTTTACACTTGGTGTACTGAAATTGATTTTTAAATCGTTTTTTTTTCCAGACTTTATTCTTTTATGTTCATTTTATATTTAGTGTTCTCCTTATTGTTTTCCTGTTTCTATATTATGGTATTTTGATAAGCTGCCAAAGTGAATAATTGTATTTGTTTTTTCTTTTCACATCATGGTATGACAATATTTTTAAGTAGGAATTTTCTAAAATAAATTATATTATCCTGTAGAGTTTTAGACTGTTGTAATATGTTGTGACCTACTGAATTCATTATAGTTGTTAAATGGCTTTCAAGACTCATGTATTCTACAGGATGAAAGAGGATACTAATGGAGCTAGTTTGTAAGCTATAGTACAGCGGTGCAATAATTACTGTGTTTAGCCTGATAATGTGCATAGTTCTGATGATGAATGTGTAGCCCTTTGGATATTAATGTACAATACTATTTACTGTAACAAGCGTAGTAATATAGTAGTAGAAATCAACTTTTAGGTAGCAGTGCATTAATTCTTACTAATTAGAAATATCTTGTATTGGTAAAATTACCCAAAAACTGAAAGCATTTTCAAAAAGATTTTACTGTTTAACTTTCCTTACAAAGTAAGCATGTACATTTGGAAATGTGTAGGTTTGCTATCAGTGTACAATTGTCTATTTTTAATTATGTCTCTCTGAATAAGCTTTAATATGTATTTGTGAACTGTTTAATGATGAGCTATGAACATAAACAGCCTGCATGTTATAAAAAATTAGGTTTAAAATGGTTTATTAGAAGTACACAGTACTGACAACATCTGGTGACAGAGCACGTTGGATGTATTCCATATTTTGTTCAAGCCAAAGTCTGGATTTGCTTCTCTGACATAATTATTATTATCATGCGCTATATTTTTGTTAGTATTCCATAAGAAATGGATTTTTAGAATGTGTAAAGGGTATTTCTACTTAATTTTTACTCAAAGATATTCAAATTGAGAATCTTGGGTTGAGTTGATAGATAATCTTAGACTGTCACTGGTGTCTTTGTGTTCTTCAGAACTTAAGTTTTGTTTACTGTTCAGTCCTATTTATTTACATTTTACTTTGGTGTTTAAAAGACTATTTCAGACTTTGACTGTTAAGAAACATTCCACAATATGTATAAATGTAGCATATGAATTGTTGTAGTTACCTCTATTAAAGCATTGCATATCCTGTCACACATGCAGTCATGAGTGGTTTTGTTTTGTTGTCTGTGCCTGTTTGCACAATAAAAAAGTACATAGGAAGAGGAGGTTGGGAGCATGTGCCAGTTGCGTGTTGCCATACCCACCACATGACGAACCACCTGGATTGGGACCTGAGTACAGAAGGTGACACCTCAGCACCATCTTGAAACAGTGTTAAGATTTTTACAGTGGCTGGAGTGCCAATCCTGCCACCAACCCCCAAGTTTTCCCCATAAACTGGAGGTCCTGCTTGCAGGGCTGGATGCAGATTAACGTTATACCAAGGACGAAAAATAAACAGTAGCAAGAAACTGTTCAGAGTTTTAGACTGTAAGAATTGTGCAACTTTATAGATGTTTATAATTAAAGGATACTTTGTCAGGTAATCATGTATTATGAAACCCTGCAAATTCAGTTCAAGAGTACTGAATGGGGCTGAACTTATTCCAGGGGCATTGAACATGATGCAGTCGACCATAAGCTCACATTAATCTTTTTTCATGTATAGATATTTTCTGTGTATTTGTATTTCTGTAGTAATAGTAAAATAAAATGATTTTTCGTGACTCAGGTATTGTTTTATTACATTTATTTTTATTTTAGTGTGGCAGAAGGGGTAAGAAATAGGAGACAACAGGTATAGGAAGATTCTTTAAGGAGGGAGTGCTGCTGATAAAAAGTAAATTTGCAACGTTTCATTTTGCGCCTTCTTTACTTATGGAAATGTTTTGGAGGTAAAATTCATAGACATGATTTTATTTAATTTTGTATCACATTACAAGTACATAGTCCTTGTGCATGTAATATAAGTAGGCTACTAACTTACATATTTTACACAAACTTGAGGTAGAGTTCAGTAAAACGTGCAAACCTACAGCAAGATCATGCAAATGATCTCTTAAGAAAGAATAAGTAAGCAATATATGTTACTGTAATATCACAGTAGGGCAGCATGGTGGGGCAGTGGTAGCACTGCTTCCTTGCAGTAAGAAGACCTGGGAGTTTGCATGTTATTCCCTTGTTTGCGTGGGTTTCTTCCAGGTTCCCTGTTTTCCTCCTACCATCCAAAGACATGCAGATTATGTGAACTGGTATTGCTAAATTGGCCCCATTGTGTGTTTGGTGTGTGGTTTTATGTGTGTGTGTCTGTGTGTATTCATCCTGTGATGGACTGGTGCCCTGTCCAGGATTTGTTTCTTGCCTTGCTCCCTATGCTACCTGGGATTGGCTCCAGCACCACTCTCAAGACCCTGGTATGGATTTAGTGGGCTAAAAAATGACCTATTATTATAGATGCTTTATAAGTATACATATTGGTATTTGATACAACCTTTAGTAACGTCACAGAAAAAGACTTTTAAGGTATTAAATACAAAAAAAAACCCAAAGTGCATACCCAGGCCTCTGTATTTTAAAAACTGTATTACACAGTGGTACAAGCAAAAATCATTTTTGTCTTTTTCTAAAGCTAATTCTGATACATGTATTCACAGTTCCAGATAATAAGGTGTTACAAATAACATAGTATGTTGAACTCAGACTGAGTGTGTAAACACCAGGGGGCGCCACAATGCCCCAAACTCAAGACACAGTAATACCTGACACACTCATAGGTTTAAAAATGTGTTTATTAAACCTCAGCACAAATCCAACAATCACCCTTCTAAAGACCAGTTGTACAATTACAATAACTCTGACTCATTGATGAGAGGCAGCAGGCTCCTTTTTCCTTCAGCTTCCATGCAGTGTCTTAATGGAAGCACTTCTGGGCCATAAAGAAAGTAGGGAGGTCCTCCCCAGACATCAACCTCTATTAGCACCCAGGGACCCCAACAAGGCTGCACTTCCTGGACTCTTAACTCCTGAGCACACCTTCAGGTGTCCTGACTGGGCTGCCTTAAGGGGACCACTGCCACCTAGCATATGGGGGATAGAACAGCTCCCGACTCTCAGCTTCTCCTGGTCTGTCCATTATTTTATATCGGCTGGGCACAAAGTTATTTTCTCGTCCTGCAGCCAATCCATCTGTCGTACTGCTCTGGCTTCCCGTCAGGGTAATAAACCATCCTGTTTCCCAGCCAGGATGCCTGTTCTCATCCAACAAGTGTAAGGAGACAACATCAGTGTTGGAATTATGTCTCTTAACATTTTAGATGTTTAGTTAATAACTCATTTTTGGTGATTAGGATGGCAGTCGGAGATGTTCTTTGTCACCTTTGATACTAATTACTGTAGATCAGTTCTATAGTCAGTTGTTTTATGACTAGTTAATATTTTTGTTGTTTTATTATACATCTCTCTATTATAAAAAGAAATACTGGAAAGCAAAAGCAAGGCGACGATACATGATCTTCTCGGAAGTTCTCGGTAGACATTTAAAAGACCTGCGAGACAAACGAGACTTGCCACAGAGCTTCTCGTGAGACTTGGTGCCAAGAGTTTGTCCCAGGGCCGTCTCGCGGGGATGTGGAACATGAGATTCTTGAAAGACACGCCCTACTTACAAAGGATATCATATAAGAGCACACCCATCAAAAAACAGTCTCAGTAAAAGCACGTAGTACACACAGATCATGTGCTCTCAACACATATAAAGCGTATAAGGACAGTATGGAGTATAGAGACCTAAAGGTGTTGGAGAGAAGAAAAGGCAGATAAGTGATTATGAAAGCAGTGGAATTCAAAAGGCTCAAACAAACGATGGCGCGATACACATGCAGAGAAAGGTACAGAATATGAAAGCAGTAAAATTAGAAAGTATTGTAGCGTCCCAGCCAGGTTGAGGCCTTTTTGGTTTTAAGTGGCTGTTCGGTCCGATTGAGGGAGGGCGGAGTACAGCACGGAAGACTAATAGCAGGGTATTGATTGATGCGGTGGCGAGATGTGGGGGATGAGGGATTGGAGAGGGTTCTAGAAAGTTGTGATTGGGGTTACGAAGTCAGGGATTGTTCAAGTAAATCTTTTGTGACACTTTATCATGTCAGTCGGTACAGTATCAAAGAAAAGATAGAAAAGATCGCATTACCGAAAAACAAAAGGTGATTAATCATCAGAACCAGGTGTAATTGAAAAAAGAGCAGGACAAATCGAGGTCAGAAATAAAAGGCAAAGAGTGGACAACAAAGTCATTTTGCATTCGCATCATTCAATGCACAAAACGTGGATTTACACAATAATAGACCATACGCTATGAGAATCTGTGGTCCCAGAACAGTTAAAGCAACGACAAGTTGAATTTCAAAGAACACACAATTCGGTCAGGTGTATATTTATGATCACGGAGAAGCGATGCAAATTTTAACAGGCAAAAAGAAAGGTAATGTATATATTCCGAGAATATCATTACACATCAAAGGAGATTGTGATATGCCATTCATATTAAAATGTTTACAGTTTACCATGAGAACAGCTTTTGCTATGACAGTCAATAAATCACTGGGACAAACATTAGAAAAAGTCGGATTATTTATTAGAGAAACAGGAACAATATTCACTCATGGGCAATTATACGTTGCGTTGTCACAATGTGTCTCCAAAAAATATTATTTTTAATGAAGCTTTTAAGTAAAAGTGCAAATAATGAAATTGAAACAATTCCAAAGAAAAAAAAATTAAATTGTATATCCGATTAACCAAACACAGGGCGAAGCCCCCTAGTATGATATAAAATTGTTTTTGTTTTTAAGGAGCTTGGAAAAGTATTGTCTTTATGTGAACAATATAGTCCAGTTTAATTGTAATGGTCAAATTATCGGTACAGTAATGCGCTAACTTACAGCTCCATTTGGGACTGGCCATTTGGCTGTAGGACAGATTGGCCAAATGTGGGGCACAGATCATTGTAACTGAGGGTCTGGTGTGGGTCAACCAATACGCATACTTTAACTGCCAATATGGAGTAGCACAAATTGGTCTCGTAGGCTGCAGTCCTTGACAGTACAAGGGAAGGTAGTACAGCCATGCAGAGAAGTGCCAAACAAAACATACCTTAAAGGGCCCTCCAAGAGTCAAAAAACATAGGAGACCCTGCAAAATAATAATAATAATAAAATATTTGTTACAGATTAGTAAGCATTTCTATCTTTTTCATGGATGAAAAAAGTGTGAACCATGTGCACAGATCAGAAGCAAACAAGATGTGCCAGCTGCATGAAGGACAATTTAAAAAAAATGCTGCATGGTATGGTCAATCAGTGTCATTAAGATTGGAATTCTGTGAGCACAATTTTTTTTTATTACTTATTGCTAATTTGCGGCCATTTGTAGGTTGCAGCATAAGTACAGGAAAGTAAACAGCTGAGAGACTCCTACCTCTGCAGCTCCTCCGGTGCTTCTCTCACCGCTTCTGTTTGAAGTGTATCATTCTATGGCTGGCAGCACTGCTGCAAGTATGTGATAAACAAATGTGGATGGTTGTGGCAGTTTCTAGAACATTATTACCCTACTGTTTTCCAATGGCCCTTGGTTGTAAGTACAAATGGCCTCATCTCGGTCAGCCTTAAATCTGCACATGGCTATACTTTATTTTCCCTGTGAAATTATCACTGTGACAGAGGAAAGTGCTAGCACTGGTTATCTTATGTAACATTTGTGAATCACAGAGTATGCTTACTGATAAATGTGTGGGTTTATCACGCCAGATATTATGTTTGGTTCGGAAGTAGCTTGTGGTCTAGACCTGTGATCTAGTCTTGTGTAGCAATTTCAGCAGGTTATGGTAGTTTGATCTATTCCACAGTTGAGTAAGCTATCTGATGACCCTTGAGTTTTCTTCTCTTTCTTGACAAATTTATGTGTAGATGAATATATAGCAACAAACAAACACTGACATTAATTTTAGGCTTTTTATATACCTGCTATATAAGAACACTTTTTGTTATACTGTGTGAAATCTGTAAGAGACTTGAAAAGCATAGATTTCTTGTAGTAGTCGATGTTACAATAAAAAAAAAAAAAAACTCATAGATGTGTCCAATGAAAACAATACTTGCAAAAAAGAGTATTTTTTTACCTTTCAGGTATCAGACATAAATGATATAGTGCTTTGCTATAGAAAAAGTAGTCTATCTAGTATTACATTACAAATTACTTATTTTTTTTTCTGTTCTTGACATCTGTGATTGAATCTACCCATCTTTATACCTGCAGATCTCTATGCCTTTAACAGCACATAAAAGTTGGTGCTGAACCTGAGTAACTCAGAGGTCACAATATATCTTTGTACTGCCAGAGGAAATTATAGCACTTGGAGAAACTCCATGAAAGCACTGGAGGCCCAGAAAACTTGATGCTAAAGGCTGCCAAGTTGAAACTAGGTAGCCGGACGCTTCTCTGATGTGCAGCCTTCATATTGAGGAGAACAATTTAAAAAGTGCTGAGAACAGTTCTGGACTAATTTAAAGCATTGTTTTGTGGTCTTATGTGTGTTTTCCCTCTGACTGTGTTTTCGACTCCTCATCATAGAATTTACTTATATTCTTAGTTTGTGCAGTGACCTTTGCCTGTCCCGCTATTTGTTTGTTCACCACTGTTTTTCATTCATTTTTTTGTTGTTTTGTTAGTAATTGCTTTTTGTGCTTGAGGACAAATCAGTGCATAACAGAAGTGTCTTTGACCAACATTCTTTACACTTTGCAATTCTGTACTGCGATGATAATGAATATACCAATGAACAATACTGTTTTTGATGTTATAAAACTTCATAATTATATTTAATTTGTTCCAGATATTGTTGAATGAGTTATCTTGTTATTGTTAAAGCTGACCTTTGCAATGCATCATAACAGTTTTGTTTATATTTTGGACATCATTGCTCACTATACTAAATAAAATCTGAAAATACAGGTTTAAAATAGGTATTTTTTTTTTAGTTTACCAAGTCATGCCACAAGCTTGTTGCAATATCACAGTCATTATGTAAAGTTTTAATTTCAACACTGGAAAATGTGTGATTAGAATGCAGTTACTGCTTGAAGTTAAGTAAAAACAGTGTAATAGAAATAATACTTAAAATCTGTAAAAGAATTCCTTATTTTTATGAAGGATGTCTATACAGTAATGATGGATTTTGTTGCTTTAAAACAAACACAGACATGAATAGGTAAATGGATTTTTACTCCACCTAGTGGAGGAAACTGAGTTCTTCAGTAACAATGCCTTACCTACACATATTTTAGAATACAGTATTGAATTTGTAGCGTACCTAATTGGACTGTCCTTCCATATTGTCATACAGCCTTAATTTAACACTCACATGGGTATGTTAGTATACTTACAAACATTTTTATAACTATACCTTGCATTTTATTATTTATATTATTAGTTTAAAATGTTCAATTTTAGAACCATTCATTGTGCTGTTTGTTTGACTTACTATGCTATTATCATTTATTATACATCAGCATTAAATGTGTGAAAATATTAATACAAGATTAAAAACCTAAAGTCAACAATGTAGACCTGTCATAGGGTATAGGCTACAACTATCTTTATTGTATCAAATATTGGGATCACTAGAGTGCAGCCTAATACATGTGTCACACTAAAATAAAATACCGAACAGACACATCAAAATTTTGTAATTTTGATTAAGCAAAATATGACAACATTTTGAACTACTGAATTTGCTTAAAAGAAAACTTGTGCCGGTGCTCTTTTTCCAAAGATATTTCTAGCAGTTTCAAAGAAATGCACTCATAATATTTTAACATAGGTTTTGACATTGAATGGTTAATTAAAAGGTAGTGACGATTAAGTTGAATAAACTTGGTAAGTTATATAACAATGTTTCGAAATGTCGACACAGACCCTGGTAAATGTTAAAATTAGCTCCTATGAAAGCAGGGTGAACTTCCCTTGTACTATACTCTTCAGTTGTAACATGGTGATCCATAGTGAAAGTTCTGACTGCCTCAAGAAGTGGATGATAAAGGACAATCATGTTCATCCAACCAACCCTAGTCTTAGAGCTTGTCCTTTTTCCTTATCTGTTTTACTGTAACATGCCAAAGTGAGGCTCATTTTGGAGACTTGCTGCTAGTGTTTATGTAGTGTTTCTAAATTACTGAACACACAACATTATTTAAAGGCAGAAAGCCTTTTTCTCTTTAGTCAATCTTAAATTTGGAGAGTCATTTTTTTGTGATAAACATTGATTTTTGGGTGGTATGGTCTGTGGCATACATGTGCAGTATGCTCAAGTAGTGCAATATAGTGAATCAAGCAAGTGAAAAAGATAAAGAGAGCGAGCCAGCCCAATAGTACTGCTGTTTTATTACTTGCCAAGGCATTTATTTTTTGGGATATTCTTTTCCATCAGATTGAATCGTCCATGAATAATACAGCCTAAGTAACCTCTTAAGTGCAGTGGGATAGCAAAACTAGAAACAGGACTTTTGATAGCAGTTATTGAAAGTGGTATACAACAACAGCTGCTAGTTTAAAATCTGCCTATTTTCTCCACTTGTTTGTTCCATTACCCTAATCAAAACTAATTAAAAATGTTGAGAAAGGCATTTAAAATAAGAGGGTCTCACCATCTTCTTAAAATAAGTTAGACTTTTAACTTGGGACCTGCTGCTCTTTAACCTGGCCAAGTATCATGTCATAGATGACCTAAATACTTTCTCTGTCCAATGATGTGGATATAGTTTCTTGACCATGGGAAGTGTCAAGCAACATATGAACATCTGTGCCAATTACACTTAGAACGCAGTATTTATACTGTATCTAACACAAATATGATAGACAGAGAATACACCTTGATCAAGTATATAGGCTGTAGTTACTGTATGCTTAACATAGGTATCATTGATCCCTGATGATAAGTATTTGCTTCCAGCATCATCCTGGCTGCTGTGGATAACCTCAGCAAAGTTCACAGGTGTCCAATTAACATCTCTGTTCTGTCATTATTGTTGTGGTGACGTTCTCTGCCATCTGTTGTGATCAAGAGCATAACATTATCATCTTGATATTTCAGAAGCCTAATTTATCTATCAGTAAAGCGATGCAATTTGCATATTTCCAAGGCAGTTACACAAAATCATACCTTATAGTTAAAACTCACTAAAGGACTGATTCCTGTTTTATATGGAAAAGGTTTGCTCAGTTGTCATTAACTAGCTGTTGATAAACAGTAAAACTTATTTACCATCCTTATCTTTTCTGTTGCTTACAAAAGCAAAGTTTACAAACTAGATATCAGTTCTATTACTGTTTGTCAAAACTAAAGAGATAAAATGCCCAAAACTGGCAGAAGCAGAACCACTGGTGATGCTTTAGTTGTATTCTTTCATATTTTAAAATCTGTAACATTCACCTTACCTGTTTGATGGATCTACTGAAGCAAGCATCATTAATTATGTAAATAACAGTTTTATCTTTAGTTTATTCTTGTATCTTCTTCTGTCACATATACTAATTAATACAGTTTATTCAAAATCCAAAAATGTTAACAACCTGTTCATGAGCTGTGTGCTTTTTGTTTGATTAGTTATTTTTTTCTCTAAAGAACTTTGTAAAAGCATACACTTACTGTACTCCTATGATACACTGAGAATTCGTTAATGGACACAGTGATCCCTGTTTTGGGTTGTTAAAGGTATATTCAATCCGTCTTTCATTTGCACATAATGAGAATAAAGACATACTATAACAGGAATATATTTTTCAGAGCGAGGTGCTTACATAACTGGAATACATTACAGTTCTGTACAAGAGCAGACATTTTTTGTGTATGCAAACATAGTCAAGGAGTTGAGATTACAGGTACAGAAGGGTTTTCATAGAATTTCATTGAATCATTAAAAAGTGTGATTTAATGTAATAAATATAATCCTGTTCATGTTCACAAGGTGTCAGAACCTTTATCCACTGCATCTAGTGCAAGCTAGGAACCATAATTAAAAGTATACCTAATGAAGATCTGTACAAGAATAGAAAACCTTATACAGATTAGTTTGAGCCACACAATGAAAGGTGACAGAAAAGTTTAGATGAAACAGGTATATGGTAAGCAAAAGAGATACATTAAAAAAGCTAATAATGGACATCTGTAGTAAAATGTTTACTGCATTATTCTTTAGAGGGAAACTTGGGCTGCTTTATTGAGAAACCATTTGCATTTAAGTAGGGTTCTTAAGCAAAAATGCATTATCTGCAATAAGTAATTAGTACAAGAAAAATGTGATTTTGGGAAAAACTGTATATGATATAGAAATATTAAGGAAAGGGGACTAGAGACTGTGGGGAACAGTCGGGATACAGACAGGTAGACATCGTTGGTTTAAACCCACACACGTTTATTTACAATATTTATATTACAAGTGCACACACAACCCAGTGCCGCAGCACCAATCACCCTCAGTCCAGGCCCTTAAAATGCCTCTCTCTCATTTCAGGTCTGCCTCCACTCCTCCCAGCTCCGTCCTCTTCCACCCGACTCCAGCCTTCGAATGGAGGGAGACGGCCCCTTTTATGCTCACCCGGACGTGCTCCAGGTGCCTCCTGATAACCTTCCGCCGGCCCTCCCAGGTGTGGCGGAAATGTTGGCTGTGCACCCGGGTGTCCCTGGTCTTCTTCCCCCCAGCACTTCTGGGTGTGGCGGAAGTGCTGAGGGTCAGGGCTCCACAGGCATCGGGGTGCCCCCTGGTGGTGACCATGGGCCCTTATAGGGTTGAGGTTCTAAGCTCTATTCCCATGGTCCCCAAAGCCACCAGGGCGGTCGCCCCCCTCGTGGTCTGAGGAGGTGTAAGCGTCTGGGCATCCCGGCTGGGTACCACCCCCAGCCACTTGCCACAAGACACAGCAGTCTGTAGCTTTTAGAAGCAAAAGTAGAACTTGGTAAATATGAAATATGAGACAAGAATGTTTGCTTTTACCATGAAACAAATTTGATATGATCAATAATTATGATCATGGGTATAATATATGACAAAAAGGAATATGATTAAGAGGAGAAGTAATGAGATAGTTATCACTTTAGAAGGAGATGCAATTTAGCAGGTGAAGCAGTTTTGTTACCCAAGTTTCCTCATATCAGATAATGCAGAGCGTAAAGACAAGAGACCAAAATCTCAATACTCAAAGATGGATTCAATAAAAAGAGTACTTTTCCTGCATTTCAAAATTGTAGTGGCCGTCATCATCAAGTTCTTCCATGTGAACCCTGAATACAATGAGGACTGATTGAGGTCATTTATGTTAGGTAGAATGCCTAGAAGGGGCTGAGCAGTCTCGTGGCCTCGGAACCCCTGCAGATTTTTTTTTTCTCCTGTCTGGGTTTTTTTTTTGTTTTTTCTGTCCTCCCTGGCCATAGGACCTTACTTTTATTATATGTTAATTAGTGTTGCCTAATTTTATTTTCTTATATATTTTGTCTTTTTTCTGTTTCTTCATTCTGTAAAGCACTTTGAGCTAAATCATTTATATTTAAAAAATGTGCTATATAAATACATGTTGTTATTGTAGTGACTAATAAACTCTTAAAACATTAGTCACTCATTAAAAAAAGAAAATGACCATTAAAATCAGTAGACTGTTTTTCTGCTAAAAAACATTGAACAGCTGTAGCAAACTTAGATAAAATGTATGAGTATCATAGGTGGGTGAAAGATCAATACTGTAGATTAGTGCAATATTTGCCATTGAAATATGTTATTTTACTCTGAGGAGTTTTTTATTTGTTAATATTTTCAGCATTTGTAGACATTGGGATCACTGCAGCAGGGTTGACATTTGAGGAGCTGTGAGAATGTAGAACCTACATACGTATATACCTGGTGCTTGGCTTTCAAAATACATTGCTTTGCATTACCGTAGATGGCTTCCACAAACATTAGAACTGCTGCAGAGATTCCTATAGCACAATGTTTGTCAACAACAACAACAACAACATTTATTTATATAGCACATTTTCATACAAAAAAAAATGTAGCTCAAAGTCATTTAAGTGAAGTGATTGGGTTTATTTTTCATAGTGTTAACAGCAAACACTAATGCAAAACATGGCATTTGTAAGAATAATCATATTAAAATGATGTACCCTGGGATTATAAAATCAGTATAAAATCAGTTACAGAAATAAGACAACATAATGCTATTTCTCAAATTCCAACAAAAAGGAGCAATTTTAGGCTCAATTTGACTCAAGTTGACTGCACGTGTACACAGTGCTCGTAATGACTTGTACGGTTCCAATAGTGTAACTTAGAGGGTTTGATAGTTGTACAAGGCATAATAAATTTCTCATATTTTTAATATTCTAAAAATGTAAATCTGAGAGGAGCTGATAGAGCAAATTTCTGTAATTGCTGAACTATACTGGCCAACTTTTATTACAGAACTATTTTTAAAGTGTTTTTTTTTAACTTGTAGACATCTATTATGTTAATAAAATAACTGAATATAAATGTGTTTTTCTTATATACAGTAAGTTTTCAGAATAATTCATAATTATTTTATCTGACATTCTGAATTTCCAGCAATTGCTATATCACATATAGTCTGATGATAATGTATACACTTAAGCTTTAGTGGAAATTGTATAGCAAGTTTATTCACCTGCTTAAATAAATAGGTACCATTTCTTTGGGTGTTTTATGATTAAATAGAGATGATAACTCCAAGGAATAGTGAACATGCTTTAGCATTTACCAGCAATGGAAGTACACTTATATATCAGTTTATGTAAATATCTTTAATAAATTATACAGCTTTTAAGTAAAAATATTTTGAATTATGGTATGAGGTACACCCTGTGTTGTAACTGTAGTGTGGTAAGGTTTCAAATCAGTTTTCTTCGGGCTGTAATCTTGTTTTCTTAAGATTTTGCTTTGAAAGAGAAAGTATTTTTCAAAATTTATAAATTTTACCCTGTAAACATTGTCATAGCACATCTGCTATGAGCATCAATTAAGTACTGCTGTACTCATAATAGAACAATATGAAGATTGTGGGGAGTGACTCTGTGACATTTGTTCTGTTTATGACCAAGTAGTAACAGAGGTGACTCACATGGCACATTTCCCACCCTGTTGTAGCCAAGTTGTGAGTAAGGATCATAGCCTTGGCTCATCAGCACATTCTTCAGCATCATCCATCTTTTCCAATAAATAAGTAATACAAAGAACAATGAGGAGTGTGATGCAACTCTTAAAGCTTACTGATTGGCAGTTTGGAGAGGAGATATGTCCTTATGAGCCTAAAGAAATTGTGCAATTATGTAAAACGTAAAATGAAACAATTTATTCAATCAGTGCTTGACTAAAAGGTGTAAATATCACATAGTTCCTGCATTCAAAACTGCTAATTGGGGCTACATAAGATAAATATACACATACACAAAATGTAAGACACAGAAAGATTATTAGAATTATTTTGCTCCATGAGTGAAACATGCAAATCCCACTGAATTCATGTTCTTTGAACTGAACGAGCAGATTGCTTCAATAGGAAATGATCCTGAAGACTTTTTATTGCAAAACTAGCTGTGTTACCTGGTTTTGCCCAGGAAATTTCATAAGAGAATGGGTCACAGCTATAGTGCCTTAGTTTATTTGGGTGTATCAGAAGTACTGTGTATCTATGTGTAATTTCTAGATAAAACATTGGTAGTTTTTTTTTCACCAAGAGCTAATATTATTGGTGACAATTGTGGTATAATGCACCTGAAACTTCAGACCCGGAGTTTACAGATTCAGATCCAACTACTAACATGTTGTGACCATGAGCAAGTCACTTAACTTGCCTGTGCTCCAACTGAACAAATAAAAGGAATGTAACAAATTGTTTCAAGTCACCTTGAATAAAAGCCACAGTCAAATATTAAATAATAACGATATTATTAGATCACTGGATCTGCTTACTCTGCTATACACAATTGTCGACAAGTAAAACATTCCTGCATTAGACCAAATCCTGCTTTTCCTAGTGACATGGATTTTATTGACTGAAAAACAAAACTTATAGGAAAGTGTATTGCTTTGAATGAATCAGGTAATCAGTAGAAATAATGTACATTTTATGTATATTAGCATCATTACTAGATATTTATGATTTTCATTTGTTTACATCGTTCACTCAAGTATATTTCTTTTTATGATTTTTATCAGTTGCATATAGACCACTTGTAAAGTCTGCAGATGCCAATGTATATGCAAAGCAGTGCTTGACATGTATACACTATACATATGTACCAGTACCCTATGTGTTACACTGATGTATTAACGTGAATAGCATGAAGCAGTTGCTTTGAGTGTTGCAACACAATTTCTGTGGCTTACCCGTTATAAATTCAAGAGCCATGATCTGAGGCCGACAGTGGGGTATTGAGCAATTTGAAATTGGGGGCTATTAGTCCCACCTGCAGTTTTCAGTGCCCCTGGGGGGCAGAAGGTCAACAGAGCAGGGAGTAGAGCATATAACCAAGGTGAGAACCATTAACTAAGATGGCAGTAGTCAACAACAAAAACAAAAAAAAGAGATAACAATTGAGCTTTGCAATTTCCTTGAGCATCAGCACACTTTCTCTGTCCATTTCACAATGTGATCAAATCTCCTTTTTGCTGCCCATGACACCACTCTATCTTCAGTTATATGTCCACCCTTTTGGTTTTTTGTGCACATGGCCTGTCAATTACGTCTGCTGCAGCTTTCATTTGCATAAAGCCCTCTTGATTTATATTGGATCAGCTAAAAAGAAACTGATTTACTATTAAATGGGGGAAAATGTTTATTAGTAGACTAATTTCTGTTCGTCAACAGCTTGGGATTGGTTAGTTGGCAAGGCAGAAAAGGAAGGCACGAAAGAAAAAGAAAAAAAAAAGAATTTGAGGGGCATGTGAGGAGGGGGAGTGCTGGCATGGAGAGAGGGTGCGTGGGGTTTTTTTTTTGTTTCATGAGGGTGAATGTAAAACGAGTTAAAAAAAAAAAAAAGACAGATGCAGGTTGAAGTGGCAGTTGGCATACTCTGTTAGAGTCAAGAAAGAAAAGAGCTTCTTAAACAGACCAGAAATATTCAATTTTGGGCAGTGTGCTTTAAGGAGTTCAAAGCACTGCAAGGAATAGTGCATCTTCATTTACTTGGACTAGATGCAGTTTGTTGGCAACAATAAGGCTGTAAGTAAAGGATTTTCTTTCTTTGTCATCATTTCATCTGAGCTCCAAAGCATGAAAATGATTGGTAGCTACCACAAACTTTAAACATACCAGTCACTTTACTATTATAATATGATAAATGCATTTATATACTGCTCAAAAAATTAAGGGAACACTTAATCATCACAGTCTAACAACAAGTCAGTTAAGCTTCAGTGATATTAATCTGTCCAATTAGGAAGTGTAAGGGACTGTGAATCAGCTTCACCTGCTTAGGTGCAAATTAAAGTGGCAACAGGTGCACCATAGAGGCAAGCGCAAGACAACCCTGAAAAAGGGAATGGATTTGCAGGTGGTGACCACAGACAATTGCTCTCTCCTTATCCTTCCTGATTGAATCCTCTCTAGTTTTGCATTTTGCTAGTGTCCTTTGTACTACTGCTAGCATGAGCCAGTACCTACAGCTGATTCAGGATGCACAGATAGTCCAGTTTGGATGGCACATACACACCCATACATGGCGTTGCAAGAAGGTCTCAAGAGCATGGAGGATATATATATATATTACTAGTTGTGTAAGCCCGTGCTGTAAAAAGCACGGGGTCCTAGAAACTATTGAAATCGTCAGGAAAAAAAGTGAAATGTAGAGATGTCAGGTAATTGAAAGGAACTTATCTGTGCATCTCTCTCCTAGGAGGTTTCGTTTTGCCGATGTGCTCCCATCATTTGTGTATTAGCGGCTAAGCGACTGTCTTTCTTCGGAGGTTTTGTTTTGTTGACGTGCTTACTTTGCTTGTGTATTAGCGGCGGGAGTAGTAGTAAAAGGGATACTGTTTTTTCAATGTTAGTGGCTAAGGGACTTTGTCTTTTTTCTGAGACTTCGTTTTGCTGACGTGCTGGCCCTGCTAGTGGTATTAGCGGCTGAGCGAGTTTTCTGTTTCCTTGGAAGTGGAGCTCTTACCCCGACTCCACCTCTCACTTCCGTGCAGGACAGACACACATACTTCCATGCATAGATGTTTATATATATATATACAGTAATCCCTCGTTATATCGCGCTTCGACTTTCGCGGCTTCACTATATCGCGGATTTTATATGAAAGCATAACTAAATATATAACGCGGATTTTTCGCTGTTTCGCGGGTTCTGCGGACAATGTGTCTTTTTACTTCCTGTATATGCTTCCTCAGTTGGTTTGCCCAGTTGATTTCATGCAAGGGACGCTATTGGCGGATGGCTGAGAAGCTAACCAATCAGAGCACGGAGTTAAGTTCTCCTGACTTAGAAGCTAACCAATCAGAGCACGCAGTTGAGCTCCTGCGTGCTGAATGCAGTGTTAACCAGGAAGTCTCATCTCGCTCATTCAGCATCAACGTGTTTCGCTGTGTAAAGAGTTGTGCTCTTTAGTGTTTATCTTTGTGCATAGTCAAGCCCTTCATTATGGCTCCAAAACAATCTGCTACTGCTTCAGGGGCTGTGCCCAAGCGCAAGAAGAAGATGTTAACGATTGCCGAAAAGGTAAACGATTTGGATTTGTTGAAGGCTACGATTCTTTTTATTTAAAAAGTAGGAAAGGAATATAAGATCTACGGCTGCAGTGTCCTTTTAACCAGGGTGCAAAATGAGTTGTAAGTGGATGTAATAAGGCAGTAGTCTGGATGGAATCTGCTTTAGGGATTTGGATTGAAGACTGCCAGAAGAAGAACAACGGCAGTGCTACACAATCGCCTGAAGTAGCTCCTTTACAAGGGCTGTAACGCTCTCCTTTGTTGTGCAGTAAAATTAAACTCATTGTTATCGGACAAGTCATCGTGTCATTGTTGGTGAGTAACCATAATTAATTTTCTTCTTACAGTGCTTAGTACATGTACGTACGTTTAGTGTCACTGCACACACATTTACTGTATACTATTTTCTTGCATTGTACGTATTTATTGCTGGTGGCCTGTCTATCGTAATGGCTGTAACATATGTGATATCGGAGACACTCAATATCTTTAAAATAATATTTAGGTTTTACTGTATATAAACAGTGTGTTTATATACATAATTTCAATGAATCTTACCTAATATCTAAGAGAATACAAAGGGATTATGCTGTATAACTCTGCGGGGAATATTTATAAACAGTGCGGGAGAGTTTATAAGGGCTTAAAATATATAAAAATAACCATACAAACATATAGTTTCTACTTCGCGGATTTTCACCTATATTTCACCTATATATATAGTGGCAAAGGTGCTATATAGGCGTCAACCCGACACAGATTGACAACAGAGGCACGAGTAAAATTAACAAAAAGAACTTTTATTTTTCTTCAGCCATGGGGCACGTCTTCCCCTTGTCCCACAGTCCCAACACAGTCCCAAAACACCCAAAAGCAAAAACACCCCAAACCACACTCTTCTTTCTCCACTACTCCTCCCAGGCAGCTGCTTCTTCTTCTTCTTCTTCTTCTTCTTCTTCTTCTTCTTCGTCGTCGTCGTCGTCGTCGTCGTCGTCATTGTCATCGTTTCGACTCTGGCGCTTAGAGTAGTGGCTGCCAGCTACTTTTATAGCACCCCCGGCAATGCAGCAGGTGCTCGTTGACCTACTTCAGGCTGCAATTCAGGGTGTGGCTGCAGTCCAGCCCACATGGGCTCGTTAAGCCATGCAGCTTCCACTGGTGGTGGCCATGGAGCCCAACAGGGACAGGCTCCAGTGTTCCACCATTGTGGCCCTGATGCAACCCAGGGGAGCTGCCACCAAACCCAGGGGGGATGTAGTGTGCATCTCATGGCTGCTCCCCCGTATCCAGTATCAAAGGGGTGTCCTGTCCGGCCATGGGTCCCGGCTGTCCGCCATAATATATATATATATATATATAAAATATATATATACTGTATATATACAGTATATATGTATATATACACACACAAGAGGGACCCAAAATAAATGAGAATTTTTCTCTGGAGGCTGGAGGGGTGTTAGTTCCGACATTTGCCTCTAGGTGCATGTACTAAACTGCCCTCCGCATCCTTTGGCCAAGCAGAATTCTTGCTCAAGCGTGCTCAAGCGATTATTTGATGCAGTGAATAGAAAAACCCGAATTGTGGCGAATTGGTGAGTGGATTCTGCATCACGACAATGCTTCCACCCACACAGCATTGAGTGTGTGCCAGTTTCTCATGAAAAACGGGAGGACAATGGTTTCCAACCACCCCTCCCCCGACTCCCTAGATCTTGCACCCTGCGATTTTTTCTTATTTCCATGCATGAAGAGGGACCTTAAAAGAAAGCGTTTTGAGAAGGTATTGAAAGTTAAGAAGCAAATGACGGAGGCACTGAAGGCTTGGCACCAAGACCGGAACTGGCGTCATTATTGGCGCTGGAACCGGAAGTGACATCATTAGTGGTGCCGGAACCCTGGGGATTTCCCGTGAATGGTCTACAAGAGCGCACCCTGCCACCCCCTGGTCTGGCGTGGACTTAGTATCATTTAGGCCCTTCAGCTGTCTCCCAATTTGCACTTGTGTGACATTATATATAAACATTTTTTTTCTTCTCTTTATCTTCTTACCTAATTAAAGAGTTATATTAAAGTACGGGCAGCACGGTGGCGCTGCTGCCTCGCAGTAAGGAGACCTGGGTTCGCTTCCCAGGTCCTCCCTGCGTAGAGTTTGCATGTTGTCCCCATGTCTGCATGGGTTTCCTCTGAGTGTTCCGGTTTCCTCCCACAGTCCAAACACATGCAGGTTAGGTGCATTGGCGATCCTAAATTGTCGCGTGTATGTGTGCCCTGCCCAGGGTTTGTTTCTGCCGTGCAGGCTGTGATTGGCTCCAGCAGACCACTGTGACCCTGTGTTAGGATATAGCAGGTTGGAAAATGACTGATATTAAAGTACATTGCTGTTTGGATTTGGATTAAAGAATGGAATGCCTACAGAATAATTCATGACTAGCTAGTGTTTTTTTTTTTGTTTGTTGATGAAGTTATTTTACTTGAGAAGGCGGATATGCTAAAGTTTTGGGTATATCTTTTACCTTTTTGCTTAGCAGAAGTCAGTCTTCAGGCCATTTATTTGTAGATGTTACTGTCACTTTTACTATGCAGTGGGAGTAGAAGAAAAATTAGTCAGTTCCTTTTACATAAGGCAAAAGTGAGAGAATCATACTTGTAAGATGCTAATTCATAATATGCATTAGAGAGAATTTTGGAACACTGTAGTAGAATTGGATGTAGCCAAAGTTAAACAAATTTGTGCTTGTGTTCACTATAGCCAGGAACACACTGGACTATATTTCTTTATGGGTACTTGTTTAGTAATCTGATTGTTTCTGATTTTTTTCCCCTTTCCCATTGTAAAAATGAATTATAGTAAGTATGGTAAAGAACAGTTGACCATAATTCATTTCATATTAAATGCAAATTCAGCTTGAATCAACACTATGCCCAATCCTTCTGGAGAACTATGAAATCAGACAGTCAATTATGTATTTGTGACTCTGTGTGGCATCGTAAGGGTTTACTTAGGGACATCATTGATAAATTCTTGCCAAAGGATAAAGAGTCTTTGGGCCGTCTCTCTATATGTAAAAAAAAAATCCTGGAATGTAAATGCAAGGCGACGATACGTGATCTTCTCGGAAGTTCTCGAAAGACATTTTAAAGACCCGCGAGATAAAAAAGACAACGGAGTGTCTCGCGGGGACGTGGAACATAAGATTCTTGTAAGACACGCCCTTCTTATCAAATAAGTCCACAGACAGCCAGCAAAACATTCAATCATGTGAAGTCACGTGGCACACACAGATCCTGTGTCTTTAGCAAAGAAGAAAGAGCAGCGCGGAGAAAAGAGACCCAAGGCGCTGTGACAGATTAGGGTTTCCTCGCACCCTTGTACCCTCAGACCACACGTCAGCCACCAGGTAAAAGTCCAAATAATTATTATTTATTATAATAAGTGCACAAAGCACACTCCTCTCCACAATTCCCAATAACAATAAACAATCACGAATAACAATCCTCCTCTCCCAGACGCTTAGCCACCCTGCCTCCCAACTCAGCTCGTCCGTCTAGGATTTCCCACAGTCCTTTATAGCCCTTGACCCGGAAGTGTTTGTCCCTCAGTCCTTGTGACTTTCTATCACTTCCGGGTCAGGTAAAACTTCTCTTTTTCTTCAACCTGGAAGTATGTCATTCCTCCCGTTCACGTGACCAGGACGCACTTCCAGGTTATAGGGCACATATGAGTCTACGAGCCTCGCTACAGCGACTCCTTGTGGTCCCCAAGGTATCCAGCAGGGCTGTGTATAAAAACTTCAAAGTCCATGAGGCTCTGCTGGAACTCAGGGCACGTCCATGCTTTCGGGAGAGCTCCTCCTGGCAGCCTGGGGGTGAGGGCCGGCAACTCTTGCCGGACATCCATCACAATTCCCCCCCCTTAGCGAAGCCAACTGGGGCGGAGCATCCAGCCCCGGGAGGGATGTCCTCCTCCAGGAGGACACATCAGTCGGACCTTGGCTATGTTGTCTATGCCCCCCAGAGAACCTTGGGGGAACGGTGTATCTTCTGTCCCACCGATCTCCTGTCCTCTGAGGACAGTTTTGCCACACGTGGCCCCGCCGACGACAATTGTAGCACCAACGTTGCCCTCCTGGTAGTCCTCCTCCGCAAGACTGAAAACACCGCGGGAACTCCGTCCAAAAAGTTACTTAATGTTCGAGCCATCATTAGCCTTACCCTCCGGCTGGGAGCCAATAAGCACGCCTGCTCCTGGCACGTGTTCCGACAGGTCCCGCAAGGGAGCCTGGGATTTGGAGTTCTTTTCGGAGGACCGTGGTGCCGCTTTTGGCTGACTGATCATGACGGACTGATCAGTCATTTCCCGGACCTCCTTACCTTTTTGTAGGGAGAGTGGTGCTTTGCTCTCCTCCCTTTTCCACATTAGAATAACCAAGTCCATCTTTTCCTGGGTGAAGTCACAAGCAGCTGAACACGGACCTTCTCCTTCCCATAATCTTTACAGAAGTTCTGAAATAAAAGTGAAACTAATTAAATAGCAACAATTCAAAGAAAAAAAAATCTTACAAGTGTGTATCTGGAAAACCAAAAACGGGGGTTGGCGAGCAAAGCGAGCAGTGGGCGAAGCCCCCTAGTTTCTTAAATAGAAAATTTGATTTTTTTTTATAAAATTTGAAATTGGATAGGACATTCCTCTCCTGCCTTGTTATTGTAGATAGATTAGTATTTTTTCCAATTAAAGTTAAGAGGAAGATGGAGCAAAGCAGCATTAGATATCCATACACAATATTATTCTATCGGGTAATATTCTAAACTCTTCTATAAATGGATTGTTTTTTTTCCCAGTATGACCTGAGTAGGGGACAGTCCCAAAACACATGACAGAGTGAGGAAGGTTCCCAATAACAATTAGGGTCTTGGCTTGGGTACACTTTAGGTTAATCTAAACTCAGACAAGTATGTGCAGAGTACTGCTTTTAGTTGAATTACTCCATAGTTTGTAAAGTGCATCTTATCACTGGCTATTGTGTTTTATTTTTTTTTACCTGAACTTTTAGTTGAAAGGTGTATTTCCCTAATAGTTCATAAAGTCATCAAAAGAGATTTGTTTTTTTCAAAAAAGTGGTGGAGTGCAGAGATACTGCAAGGTGGTATAGATTCTTTTTACCACTGATCTTAAATGAGTGTTCAGATAAGCCCGATAAGTATCATAAAACAAAATGTCTCACATAAAATAAAAGAAATGGGTTGTTGAAAGATTTAATTTAAGACACATAATAGATATTTGAGAGGTGCAAATGTATTATCAGTATACATTATACACAGCTTTAGCTAATGGATTTAAACAGTTCTACCTTACATTTGAGCAGTGCACTGAGCACGTGCAATACTTGAAGCAGAAATTTTCTGATAATGGGTAGATATATCTTGTTCAAAGCAATATAAATAACTTTTTTAGAAAACTATAAACAAAGTAAACCCTGGCCATGTAGTGTTAATGAAAGATTCTTGAAATCTTTGTAAAGAACTGTTGAGCCCCATTTTTTAATTTATTTTCAGGCTAAAGTAAAAACAAAAACCATAAAACCTTAACTAAGTTCAGACCAGAGACTCAGACATCACTGGTGATGAAATAATTTGCAAAATGTGCAAATTAGAAACTAGAGACATTTCAGTTGTCTACCAAGCTAATAAAGGGAGAGAGGATCCAATTTTTACTTTGCTTAATCTATAGTATAAACATTTGGGTGCCAGTACTCCTAGTTGTTGACTTCTTATCAGCTTTTAATATCATTGAGTCCCACCATCATTATATTAAAGATTTAAATTTGTACTTTACCTTTGAAATGTTGCAGACTGACGTTTATAAAAGGACTCAGGTTCAACATATGTTTGTCTGTCTGACCTGCTGTTCTCATCAAAAGGTGTGTTCCTTCACCTCTTTTGTAAATTCTGTACACTAATGGTTGTGACAATCAAGTTGAAAACAGATAATTCTTAAAATCGACCGTTGACTCAATAATTGCATGCCTGACTATTGAGAATGAAATTAGTCAAGGCCTTTTGATATATGATTTTGTTAACTGGGTACATGAGCCTTATCTACAACTTAATGTTACAAAAGCTAAAGAACTAATAATTAGTTTTAGAGAAAACACCATTTGTCCACAAGAAACATTCATAAACAACTAAGAGGTTGTTGAAATTAATATCTTGGAACAATCAGGGACTCAAAGCTGAGTTTTTATCAAAATACAGCAGCCATCTGAAAAAAGGGACAACAGCACCTATTACTGTCTATGGAAAATAAGCTTGAATTCTAACATTATGTCCAGTTTTTTTGTAAAAGTTATATTCAATCTGTCTTAACTTTTGGTCTTCTGGCTTGGTTTGGAAATTGCAATGATAGCAACAAACCTAGGACAAATCATACTGTACAGTGGATCTGTAAGGTTCCAACTATAAAATCTGACACAATTTAATAACCAAGTATTGCAGAGAGCAACATATATTTTCTCGGGCAGAGCTTACACATTACATTTACAATTCCAGTTGTTGCCATTAGATTACAGGTTCAAGTGTCCAAGTATGAGAAGCAACCAGTTCAAATGCTCCTTCATCTGAAATGAACAGCTTTAATTCCAATCAATCATTGGTCAAGCCTTAATGTTGTTTTAAATTTATGTGTAATGTATATAATTTGATATTATATCATAGGTATTATGTTCATTACTGTATTTGATTTATTAGACTAGATTAGATAAACTTAATCCCATGAGGAAATTCAGATGCATACAGCAGCACATCATAAAAAACAGACTCACAGGACAGATAATACAGCCAATCAATCAATCAGTTAATCAATTGGTAAGTAATAAATAAATAAATAATGAGTACAGAAAAGAAAAAGATCTGCAGAGGTGCGGAATGTAGCGGAATGAGCCTGGGGCTAAAATTGCTCCAGGAGACCACCTCCTGGAGGGGATGGAGCGGATTTTTCATGATGACATCCAATTTTGAAACCATCGTATTTTCCACAACCGCTTCCAGCATGTCCAGGGTTTGCCTTGTACTGGAGCAAGCTTTCCATATAAATTTGTTCAGGCATTTGAGTTCAGGTTCCTTCCCTAGGAGACTGTAGCATACAATGCCACACTGACTACTATGGGCTGGTAGAACATTTTCAGCAGCTTGCTGCATACAGTACATGAAATTACACGAGTCTCCTTAGCAAGTACAGTCTGCTCAGGCCCTTCTTGTACAGTAATGCTGTGTTATCATACCAGTCCAGTTTGTTGTTTATGTGAACCCCCAGGTACTTGTAGATCTGTGCCATTTCCACAATCTCCCCCTGCATGGTTACTGGTCTCATACGTTTCTTGACAAGCCAGAAATCCACCACGTCTACAACCTTACTGTATTCTGACTCCTCTCCATTATTAATGTAGCCTGTGTTGGACAAGTTATCCGAGAATTTCTGTGGACTGGACACGTTGGTACTATACTGTAAGTTTGTTGTGTTGAGGGGAAACAGAAAGGGGAATGGGACAGGACAGGACAGGACACACCACCATTTCTGACATACTGTCCCTAAGCTTCACAAACTGCTGTTTGTTGTTCATGTAGTCAGTGATGCAGGAGATT
The DNA here is from genome assembly GCA_026402145.1 of Polypterus bichir lapradei. Lineage (NCBI taxonomy): Eukaryota > Metazoa > Chordata > Cladistia > Polypteriformes > Polypteridae > Polypterus > Polypterus bichir. The sequence goes on from JANRMT010027041.1 coordinate 75,793,990, forward strand.
GGGGGGTTGTCAAGATACAAAACCTTGCTCTTTTTCCCTAGTCGATGAGGCAGATTGGTGTTTAAAGTACTTGAAAAGTCAACAAAAATTATCCTGACTGTGGTACCGGCTTTATCCAAGTGGGAGTAGGCTCTGTGGAGTATGTAAATATTGTCTGATAGAGAAAACTGCAGAGGATCCAGGTGTTTTAGGACCAGCCTCTCAAAAGTCTTTATGTATGAAGTAAAAGCAACTGGTCTGAAGTCCTTGAAATAACTGGAATGCCCTTTTTTGGCTCTGCGACCACTCAGAATGTTTTCTACAGTGGGGGCAACCTTCTGCAAATTCAGGAAAAGGAAGGACAGGTGCTGAAGGACCCAGCAGAACTTGCTTGCACATGTTTTCAGCACCCTGGAGCAGTTGCCTTGCTTATGAAGAGTTTTCCTAGCTCTGTCCACACTTGATTAGCAGAGACTCACACTCCAGGGAGTGGAGGGAAGGAGGGCTGGAGGCCACAGGTATGATGTCATTGTAGGGAAATGCAGGGTACCAATGGCAGTTGGGATTCCGGAAACTCCTCAGCTTTCACAAAGAGGCTAGCAGTTTTGGGAGAGGGCTATACTGACAAGAATGAAGTAAACCTGTTGAAGAACAGGCTCAGTTCATTAGCTCTGTTCTTGTTCCCTTCCTCTGCATGTTTTGCAGCCACTGAGCTCTGTTCTTGTTCCCTTCCTCTGCATGTTTTACAGCCTGCTTGTAGCCAGTGATAGTCCGCACCACATTCTACACTTACAGTATTTGGCATTGTTTTGTTGTAACCTATGTTCAAGTTTGTCTCTGTAGTAGTAGTTTTCCCTCATGGAGCTGCTTCTTCAGTTTTGACTCTGAACCCACTTGATTTCATTCTTATCTCCAGACCTGAATCTTCTTCATATTCAGTAAGGCTTTCAAGTCTTTTGTGATCCATAGCTTGTTGTTGGGGAAAATAGCATACTGTCTTTTAGGGGACTGTGTTATCCACAAAAAAACTTGGTGTTGTCTGTGATGCAGTGGCTTGGACCCTCAATGTCCTGGCTGTGTGACTCACAACTGTATTTGTAGAAAATGATGTTTGATGTGTTTTTGTTTGCTGTGTTTTTTTATATGATATTTTAGTCTCCCTGTAAACACTCTACTGAGAAACATTTTTCTTTTGAATATTACTTTTGAATTTAATTGGAATAAATTTGAATTGAATATAGGAATGTATGAAGGTCTCAGTACAAAAAATCCTCCATATACTGAAAACATTTTAAGTTGAGGACAGTTTAAAAGATACTTCTTATGCATGGATGCAGTTGAGATTAACACTTCAGACTTGGATTGTCTTCTATGTTGGTACCATATTTTTGGTATGTTTTTTTAATGTTTTGCTACTGTCTCCCCTTTCTATGACCAATATCATATAATATATACTCAATTCCAGGCATAATGCATAACCAAAATGAATTTACCGGAAGAGTTGTTTGCAGTTTCAGGGTTTTAGATTCATTTCAATCTTATTTTTGCTTAATAGCCTTGTATGCCACCTTAACTTTGATCAATTTTTTTTTAAATTGTGTCTCTACAGTTTGTATACTTACAAATCATAGTTAAACAAATAATTTAATAACCTGTTAGAATTTAACTTTAAAAACCTTGTTGAATATTTTAAACAATACCTCATCAACTGGTGATGTCTTCATCGCATAGAAAAGTAAATAGTGTTAAAAATAATACCTACTTTTACCTACTGTGTCTTTTTGAGTAAGTTCCTATACAAATCAATTCTTATTTTAAAATCTGGATGTAATTGGAATAGAGAAAATCCACCACCAAAAAAGAGATTGTTCCTAGGAGATCAAAATTGCAAAGCAAGTCACATATGGCCTAAAAATGTATAGGTTTGTACAAAAGCAACTTACTAATTATTTCAGTTGCTTTAGTATGTTGTTTGGATGTAGAGAATAGGCACTGTGCTTGGGCTGCAATATTTTGCTTTGCTTGCCCACCCCTGGGTTTGGTTTACCGGATATACAATTTAAAGAGATTGTTATTTTCATGGGAATTGTTACATATGCATTATTTTCACTTTTACTTTTAAACTTATGTAAAAACAATACTTGTCCTTTATTTCCGGCCCCGGGTGTGGCACTTTGAGCTACTTTTTGTATGAAAATGTGCTATATAAATAAATGTTGTTGTTGTTGTTGTTGGTTAAATCTTTCTCGCAGGACGTATAATGCTGCTCGTGTTGTAAAGGGGGGCAGCTGAACGCACGCTAAGGAGATGCTGTTGGATCATCTGCTGTCTTTCTGCTGCTGCTGGCAAGCTGCGTGTTCTGTTGGTCGTCCTGTTTGTCGTCCTGCCTGTACAGCAGCTGTGCTTTTGCCACTTCATGTCTCTGTCACTCGCGTTGTGATGGGGGGGCTGAATGCACGCTGAGTTGCAGTCGGATCATCTGCTGGCTTGTTGATGCTGCCGAGCTTTTTTCTGCTTGCCACACTTTGCGTTGATCATTTCAAAACCTGTACAGCAGCTGTCCTTTTGCCACTTCGTGTCTCTGCTGCTCACGTTGTGAAGGGGGGTTGGCCGTTGGACTGAACGCATGCTAAGGAGAAGCGGGCTCGGATCATCTGCTGGCTTTCTGCTGCTGTTGCTGGCAAGCTGCATGTTCTGCTTGTCGCTGGTCGTTGTTTTAAGAGCTTGGAGCACATGATGTCTGTCTACCAAAAGCATTTAAACAACTGCTTGTTTAGATGTCCGTGAACTTGTTTTAAATGTTGTCTTACTGCGTTGTCTCGCGTGACATTAAAGTGTCTCTTGCAGGACGTCAAATTGTCTTCACGTGACGTTAAAAGTGTCTCTCGCAGGACGTCAAATTGTCTTCCGAGAAGATCACGTCTCGTCTCTCTAGTCTCCCTCCCAGGATTTTTTTTTTATAATAGAGAGATAATTTCCATCTCCTTCCACACTATAATGTAATTATATGTGATGTTACCTTCTGTATGGAAAGCTTGACATTATTTATTGAAAACTTTATTTGGTACATATTTACAAAGTATTTGTTCTGTCAATTTTTCTTTAAATTATTTTGCTGACTCTACTGTATCTGCTAACCAAGATAATTTAGTATCTCCTACAATTTTAAATAAAAGTTTATTTATCTATACTAATAAAAGGCAAAGCCCTCACTGACTCACTCACTCACTCACTCACTCACTCACTCACTCACTGACTGACTCATCACTAATTCTCCAACTTCCTGTGTAGGTGGAAGGCTGAAATTTGGCAGGTTCATTCCTTACAGCTTCCTTACAAAAGTTGGGCAGGTTTCATTTCGAAATTCTACGCGTAATGGTCATAACTGGAAGCTGTTTTTCTCCATTTACTGTAATGGAGATGAGCTTGAAAGCCGTGGGGGCGGAGTTTCGTGTGACATCATCACGCCTCCCACGTAATCACGCAGTACGTATAAAACCAGGAAGAGCCCCAAAAAGCGCTCAAGAAAACATGCATTATATAATTGAGAAGGCAGCGAAACAATACGAAGCGAGCGAGTGACATATACAACAATATTCATGAGTTCTGCTACTTCGGAAACAAAGCACGATGTAAACCTAAACTTTAAATTAAGTTCATAGACAGGCTGCCGCTGGCGTTTGTAATTTAGTGCCTGCCGACATAAGGCTGTCCGTCAGCGGCAATCCAATAGAAACACTGCCACTAAATATTCACGGGTGAAGGACTGTGCTTATGCAGAGGAAGATGAGATAGTCAGGGTGGTGTTTGGCACAAACTCAGCGAAACTGCGAGAGAAAGTTTTAAGTGCCGGGACTTAGGTAACATTAGATACAGCCATGGACATAGCACGACATGGCACTAGCACAGCTGGGAAACTTCGATGCATGTACACCGAGCGGCTCACGTGAACTGACGCAGTGCACAGACAAAAAGCAACAGTTCCAAAGAGCGCTGAACAAAAACCGAATTACACAATTGAGAAGGCAGCAAAAAAATATGAAGCGTCTGATACATACAAGCATATTCATAACTGCAGCTACTGCAGAAACAAAGCACACGGTGCAAAAAGTGAATGTCCCGCTAAAGGAAGACAGTGTAAAAAAAAAACCCGTGCATGCATTCTGTCACATCTCAGATAAAGAGGAAGACGAGCTGTTTATTGATGCAGTAAGAAACGAATCGATAAATGAAACCTCTTATCTTTAAAACGATTGACAAACACGGAATGTAACTTGAACACAACACATTGTACAAATACGACCCTGATTGAAACAAATAATGATAATCGAATCCTTGATGACAGCAACACTCAATAACACTCACAAAACAATTACTGTATATTGACAATCATGTTACGTTATTTTTAAAATGTTCCCTTTTCTTTTTCTTTCTTTAACACACTACGTCTCCGCTGCGAATATATATATATATATATACCCCGATCTACATACTCTCAAATAGATAAGCCACACACCGTGGCACAATTGTAGAGGCTTCGCCTCTATCGCCTACATCCAAGGTTTGATTCCCGAGAGGGGATGTACTGAGTATGTACGCGTGCTTCTCGGTTCATTTTAACCTCGCATCTCCTTGGTTTGAGACGTATGAAAAAATATGCGGTTAACGCAGAATCATGTTACGTTATTTTTAAAATCTTTCCTTTTCTTAGCACAAGCACAGCTGAGAAGCTTCGATGCATGTACTCCATAACAAAAAATAACGCATTTAATCACACTTTCAATTCCAAGCAAAGGGGAACTTTTGTCAATGCATGATTTCCTGGTACATCGATTACACTGATGCACACATCACAGCTACAAAAATGTTACAGTCGGAATGAAGCGCGTTCCTACGCCTGATCGGAGGAAAATTTCATTTCAAAAAACTACCCGAGCAAAGCCTTGATAAGCATGGTTTTGTGCACACTGAAAAGCAAGCAAAATTAGATGCATTACAGAAAGCGGACTTTGTGGCTCTTACTGGGGATCATTGGACTTCCGTGACCGTTAGTAATTCTAATTACATCTAATTACAAAATGTTCAATGATCACACTGTTTTAGCCTAATGTACAAAATAATTTTGGCTAAGGTTACTCAGAGTTTAAAGATTAAGTTGGTCAAATTACCTTTTATGTTTCTGACTTATTTTTTTAAGAAGAAAAACTGCACTTTCTGTTGAAATTTTGGTTATTATTATTTAAAGACAATACCATTCTGAAAATGTACTTAAAGTACTTAAACTACCACTTTATTTTTAAGTCTGCCCAATTTTAACCAGGGATGATATTTTTGTTTCTGTTTTGAATTCAAATGCAGTTTAAAAGCATTTTTTTTTCAGAAATTAAAAGAGCTTGAGTTTACAATATTCATGTCCATGTCTATTATTTGATTCTGTCGCCCACTAAAACCCTTTTAAATTAATAAAAAACACATTTGCGATTTGGGGCAAATTTACGTGTGCGATTACATACGATTAATCAAGATTAATTATTACACAGCCTCTAATTAATTGGATTAATTTTTTTAATCGAGTCCCACCCCTAATATATATATGTAGATTTGTATATATATGTGTGTATATACAGTATATATGTAGATATGTATATGTGTATATATGTATATATGTGTTTGTGTGTATATATATGTGTATATATGTATATATATTTATATGTACTGTATATGTATATATATATATGATGTGTATATATATGTTTATATATGTGTGTGTGTGTGAGTATATATATATATATATTTTATATTATATTATATTATATTATATTATATTATATTATATATATATATATATATGACAACAACACTCATATCAATGACAAAACAATTACATTAACAATCATGTTACGTTATTTTTAAAATATTTCCTTTTTTTTTTATAACTTCTTTAACACACTACTTCTCCGCTGCGAAGCGCGGGTATTCTGCTATAGTTATTTTTAAAATTTTTCCTTTTCTTTTTCATACCTTCTTTAACACACTACTTCTCCGCTGCGAAGCGCGGGTATTCTGCTAGTTATATATAAATCCATCCTTGTAGAACTGCACTTGGAAAGAAATGTCATTGTTCAAAAAAAGGTGTGTACACCATAACGTAAGTTTTTTTTTACCTTTAGTACAGTTCTTCAGTTACTGCATCTGTGTCATTCATAGTTTCACAATATGTTTGTCATGGGTTCCTATATTGACGTTAAAAGGGGCCAGTAGTTAATAATTTTCTTTAGTGGTGAAACATAGTCTAGTTTAAAGATTTCGAAATATTGACAATTTTTTGTTGATGTAATTTGTGGGCAGAAAGGTTCTTTTTTACTTATAGTAGGGTTATACCTTTGAAGAAGAGCAGACAGTCATTTAGTTAATTTAAAAGCCACTGTAAAAAATGTTTTTTAGGATTTCCTGGACAATGTTTTTATTTTCCCATTAGGTTTGTCATGCCCCATGAAAACTGTTGTAATGTTTTGTGTATTTTATTTATTGAAGTGATGCACTGAATTTTTGGGGAAAAAATACTCTTCCTTCTGTTCTCAATAGAAAAAGAAAAATCCATTCGGTTATTAAAATGTTACAAAGTGAAAACTGATAAATGGTAGGAAAATGATATTTAGATCAGTAAAACTTGGATCTGTACTGAAAACGTTATAGAGGCATTATTTTGTTTTTTATGTAATAGGAATTTAGAATTTAGGAAATACAGTATCTCTAAAACTCAACACACGGCTCTGGTCATTATATTTTAGTAGATTGTTGTTTGCTTGTGGTAACTTAATATAATATTTGCCAATGCTTTCTTTGCTAAGTTTTCTTATACACTTCACAGGAGTCATCCACCTGAAGCTAAGCATGTTTGGACTCGGCTAGTATTTGGATCAGAGACCATCTAGGAAAAGCTTGGGTTGCTGCTGGAAGCAGTTTGTTTTTTTGAAGCCAGAAAAAGGCACTTACCTTATGGTCTGAATGTGGATCCCAGTACTCCAGTACAGTGATAGGGACACTGTGCTGTAAAAATGTTGCCGTCCTTGAGATGTAAAATCAAGGTCCTGACTCTGTGTGGTCATAAAAGATCCCAGGGTATCCTTTGTAAAGATCAGAGGGTATCCCGATTTCCAGGCTGAATTGCCCTGCATAGCCTAGTCATTCTGGTCTCCTAATTATCCTCTGTGTCTAATTGGCCATCTCTCTCACCACTTCACCACCTAATAGCTCATGTGTGGTGAGCATACTGACACAAAAATGGCTGCTATCGCATCATCCAGGTGCATACATTCCCCACTCACTATGACTTACTAGGCTCCCCATTCACTATGAAAAGCATTTTTAATAGTGAGAAAAATTCTATATAAATGTAAAGATTATTATTAACAAACAAGTTATTAATGTACTGTGTTTTGGTAACATATTTTTATCTGTTGTAATAGTATTTTGTTCAAGCTGTTTCTCTTACGTTGGTGTATGCAAAATAGCCAAATTGAAATATTCTTTGATGTGGTTTGAAAAGTAAATGCAAAAATCAAATGATCTGTAAAGAAGTAGTTTTATCTTTGAAGTCTGTCAACTTGCTTGCTCAATGAATGTTTGTTTTTTTATCTTGATTTGACTCTGCAATGCAAGTGTACTTTTCAAATAAAATATTTCTCTTCTGTTTTTAGTTGCTGCTTATATAGTTTCAGATCAATTCCTTGCCTTGATCAGCCTCAGCCGAAAGGTAAAGAATACTCTCTTTTTACATTAAAAAATGTTATTTTCTGAAAAGATGTACATACTATTATTGTTCTTAGGTTTCATGAAATAAATTGTAATTGAAGCTTGGCAGGCAGCATTTCTGCTTGTAGGCAATTGGTTGGCATCTCATTTATTAAATTAGAGCTGAATTTACCTCAGTAGGTAGTTTTCCATGAACTAAGCATTCCCACTGATATTCAAATACACAATCACTCTTATTACTGTGTAATGCTCGTTTAGCAAAAACATCTACTTTCTTTATATGTTTCAGTATCAACATGATAAAACTAGGAAATGGCTTTTGGATGATGCTGAATGCCAAAAATGTCGTATTACTTGATTTTCTGCTTAACTATTCCCTCCATACACTTTCTGTATTCTAGCCATTAAAGGTGAAATGAAGTGCAGAGGTATCTCACGGTTGAATTTATTGATTAAGAATCCTGTCAAGGGTCTGTATTATTAAAGCGACATGATTAAAATTTGTTAATACAAAATGTATGCTGCTGTAATTTCCTTCATTTTTGCTTTTATAATTTGATGTTAAATGTGTTCAGAACAACTAAAGGTATGTGCAGAAAGTATAACATAATTGGTAATTACTGTTTTTAAAAATCATTCAACAAAGTATCTTTGATCTGCCGTACTTTTGCATACAACTGTCTAAATATGTTAAAATATATTTCAGTTTTGAAACTTTTCTGCACAAGTCGTTTTTGATATTGAGACTGTATGTATAATACTATTCCTGTTTTATTTTCCTAAAACAGTACTTTGCATTTGCTGAGTAAAGGGCATTGTTTTAAGTTATTTTTAAGGCACTACTTGATACCAAAAGCCAATTTAGTTTAGGTTTTTTTTTGGTTTGTTTAGTGCATAGTTGTATTCATGCATGCTGAATCTGGTGCAGTATATTGATGTCTTGTTTCATTGTTTAATTAAAAGTATCCCATATTTAACACTCTATATGCAGCTTATCTATAATGAATGCATAAATGTCACTTATGAGTATTACGTAGTCATTAATACTGTATATTATCAGCAATATACAGTATGAAGACAATCTCCACATTGCTTTGTTTACCCTGTAATTACACTACTGAATGTAATGTAAATGTGTAGTTATATTTGCTACTAAAATAGACTAAGGCTTAGAAGTTAGTATGCTCAGAATGATTTTAATGGCTCTAAAATAATATGAAGATCCTTTCAGTGTTTTATGATTATGTACACTCTCTTTCATATGTTCTAAGACCTTGTTTAAGAGGACAGTGGTTACAGTTAATTTGTGTAATGTCCAAGATACAATGCATCAAATTATTTGAACTCACTAAACATATACTTTACAACACACATAAAATAAAAACAAAAATCATCACCACTTGTCTTTACAACGTGTTTGACAGAACATAGCATTATGACATAGCGGCCAGAAATAAAAGATAATTTGGAAGTGCAGGAATGCTTTGGACCTTAAATACACAGTTGCCATCAGTGTCTGCACATTGTACACATATCATCAGGTAAATAACCTCTGTCATGCTAGGAGGAAGGGTTTCCCAGTTGGATCTCTAACCTCAAGATAACCAGTGGCAAGTGGAGCAGGTTTAGTTGGGCATGGTGTAACGTAGTCTTTGGGTATATTCTGTATCCAAATGAGGTGAAGCCGACATGCCACATGCACATTAAACTCTTGCCAGTGGCTAGCTTGAACCCTGACCCTTCCCTACTTTAATGGAATTAATTAACAACCATTTTGGCTGTAAAATATGAAAAAATATTATTTAAACACACAGATGGACAATGTTCTTTCCGTGATGCAGCCCATAATGTATTTGAAAGACTTAAAGGCTCATGTTTTAGCATAATGTAAAACTGTCAAGCAAAATCAGATAAGGTTGAACTAGTTTGCTGTAGGTATAATCCATAACTTTTGTCTGTAGTCATATTATTGACCATAACCTGGATTATTGAGTTAGTAAGTGCATGGATATTTCTGTATATACATGTAAAATATTTCACAAGTATGTTATAAAATATTCTATACTTCTGTTCTATAGATATATTCTATTTATTACAGCAAGCAAGCAGCATGGTACACAGGCAAAGCTGGTTGCAACTTTTTGTTTTAGCTTTATTTCATTTTGGGAAGAAGTGTTCTTCCTGTTGTTACTATGGTCAGAATTTTTTGATCTACAAGATTAGTTTCATTTAGCTTTCTTTATATTTTAGAATGATTGAAGAGGGTGGAAAACGAGGAAAGACAATGGCAGAGAAGAGGCAACTTTTCATGGAAATGAGTAAGAAGCACTAATTTAAATGTTTTGTCATTTGTGATTTTCTGCTTTTCCTATCCTAATTTTCATGGATATCAAGCTGCTGTATGTTGTAAGATACCTGCACTGCCTTTGAAATTGTCTTAGTTTGCGTCTCTTGTATTAACTTTGAGTAGGTAAGCTGGGAATGTATATACCTTTTGTACTTCCTACTCTGATGTGATGTTTAATGAAACATTAGTCACATCTAAGTGATTAAAAAGCAATCTAACAATAAAATAACAACAGTATTATTAGCTTACATTACTAACTGTGCTGTTGCAGGTAGGCTTGTATGGTGTTTGAGGACTGGATTTATATTTGTTATATTTGCAATGACTGCTCTTTGTACTGTATATTCTGTCCAGTTTCAATAGATGTGAGAAGAGAATTACAAGCAGAACGTCACAAAGCAAGGACAGGACTAGGCAGTTTCTAGGTAATTTAGAAAAACCTGCAGACCCAGTGATGCAGTAGGACTTACTTTTGTTCATTTGGTATTTTGTTCTTATCTCTCCCTTGTGTTTATTTTCTACAATGGGCACTTCTTTTGTATGGTTTGATATTCTTGACTGCATTGTGGATAATGCCATATTTGAGTAACAAAACTCAATTTTTATGAGATTTTACTGGTTTGTTCAGTAGAACAATCACAGTATTTATTTGAAATTCATCTGGTGAAATGCACTGAACATCAAATAATTTGTGTGCATCATCACTTACTAAGTTAAACATATATAAAATTTCACCTTTAGGATTGTTTATTGGTATTTTAAAATTCTACAGGTGTAAATGAAAAACATATTTTATATGCACCTTAGTTATAAGAAGCACTGTTGTAAAAATACAATGCATAGATATTTGCATTTTAAGAATAAGTTCTTAAAAAATGTATTATAATTGTAAGGCTGTCTTGGAAAAATGGTGTTTGAAGCCATAACTACATTTAACTTGGGCTTTTGAGCCTTCCTTCTTTCCCATATATTTTCTCTTTAACCAATTTTAACTTTATGTGAGGTTAATTGCTGCATTTTTGTATTGCGTATGATAAAATTATTGCAACTTCAACTTAATTTTTAAACATTTGGGTGAGTGACTGAATGCAGTGTTGTTTTTTGTCCTACAATGTTTTTTAAACATTTCACCCTGCAATGAGTCATTTGAGGCTGTGTTATCTTTTTATGTCTTGGTCTTATTTTATTATTACTATTATGCACAGTGTCATTTTTGGCATGAAAAAAATGGTAGGGCCATACCAGAATTTTTTTATATGTGTGCAGACTTGTCTAATGTAAAATTTAAATTTACTAACTAATAATATCTGTCCCTCTTTGGTAATGGCAAGTGAAATCAAACAATAGGATGCTAGTGCCTAATCTGTCTTGAACTGTGAGTGCAAACATGTGATAAAAAAAACTAATAATAACAACAGAGGCTTCTCATTCTAATATGGGTATTGACCTTCAACCCCATAGTTAAATTGAATAGTTTAGGCTGGACATGCTAACACACACCCAAGTGTATATTGAACATTGCAGTGTTGGTTGGTTCAGCCCCTCAGCCATAAACAGGCTTTCAATACCCTGCAAAAGAGCAATTTTAAAAATTATAAGAAGCACATTTTTCTGAAAAGTAATTATATTGAGCATATAAATGGAAATTGGAAAAAAAAAGGATTCTTAATGAGGGAAACATTACTTATTTTGAACATCATGTGGTGTTGCCCCACTGGCATTTATTGCAGCGATATCTCTGATTATACATTCTGTTTGTAGCATTTCTTCTTAGTCTTACAATCATTGCTGTGTAGGTTGCTATGACTCTTCAATTTGGCAGTGCCTTCTACATATATATTATTTACTTATTAAGTTATTTACAAAGAAGAGGGAGTTCAGGGTGATATTTTCTAGATGGGTGCAAAATTGGCAGAGACACAGGAAGCAGGGGGTTATTGTGTAAGGAGCCTTATCAGAATTTGCTGATGTTATGAGTGGTGTTCCACAGTGGTTGATGCTAGGGCAGCTGCTATTTTTAATATATATACTAGGGGGTTTCGCACCCTGCTCGCTTCGCTCGCCAACCCCTTCCCCCGGCGCTACACACCGTTGTGAAGAGGGGGGCTGAACGCACCCAAAAAGAGACGCGGCCGCTCCTCCAAAACCCCTCTTTAACGGTGATACAATGGGAAACAAATAACTGTTGTTTTTTTTACCTCCTCTTTGCTTGATCAGCCACTGGCTTGCTGCTAATGCGATCTTTACTCAGTTTTTTGATGCTTTTGAATTTTCCTACTGCCAGTATTTCTAACCTGCTCTGCATGTGTATCACGGGACTTGTTTTCAAAGGTTGTAAGTATGACGTGACTTGTCCGTCTCGCGGGATGTGAAAGTGACTCTCTGTCTCTCTTCAAAATATGTCTTTTCCAATGATCACGTTTCATTGCAAGATGAAAGGAGGGTAACAGATTGTTAGGTTATATTAGCATGATGTGTAGAGTACAAGTCCAAGGAGGTTATACTCAAACTTTTTAATGCACTGGTGAGGCCTCTTCTGGAGTACTGTGTACAGTTTTGGTCTCCACGTTATAAAAAGGACATAGCAGAACTGGAAAAAGTCCAGAGAAGAGTGTCTAGGCTGATTCCAGGGCTACAGGAGATGAATTATGAGGAAAGAATAAAATAATGGAGCCTTTTCAGTTAAAGAAAAAGAAGATCAATAGGAGACATGATTGAAGTGTTTAAAATTAAGGGAAAGTACAATGGATCGAGACTGTTATTTTAAAACGAAAATGAGTACCACAAGAACATGGGACACAGTTGGAAACTTGGTTAAGGGTAAATTTCACATAAACATTAGGAAGTGTTTTTTACACAGAGAACCATAGACACTTAGAATAAGCTACCAAGTAGTGTTATAGACTTTAGGGACTTTTAAAACTATAGTTGATGTGTTTTTTTAGAAGAATTAAGTTGATAGGACTGGTAAGCTTTATTGGGCAGATTGGCCTGTTCTCATGCAGATTATTCTAAAGTTCATTTATTTAACTGCTAATTTATGACGTATATATCACATTCGATATACTGTATTCACGTATAGAGTATATAGTACATGGACAAAAAAATTGTTGGAATGTATTTTATTTTTAATTGACATTATAAACATTTTCTTAACTTGGTAAAGTCAGCAATTACTCCATAATTTCTTTACAAGGCCGAATTTTGCTGGAGTCGATACATTGCTTCCAAGTGTCTTTCTGGGGCAATTTTTGCATGCCTTACTTAAAAACATAAGCCAGCACACTAAGTGTTTGTATGAAAATCTATTAGTACAGTATTATGATGATGCAGATTCGCTCCACACTCCCATTCAGCTTCTGGGAGCCCTCGAACCCAACACTGTCGTCAATGTCACCAATGAGCTGTACAGTGAGGCACAAACAGTGGAACAAGGGGATGGTGCAAAAGTGCCATGTGCTTTTATTAAAACCAACAACAAGCAAAAACAAAGTGTCCAAATTAAAGTGCAGTGTATCAAAATCTTTTAAATAAATAATCCAGTAAAAACAGATGTGAAAAGTGGAGGTTAAAATCCAATAGAAAAAAAAATCCTTTAAAACATCGACAAAGTTAAAACAATGGCTGGAAACTGTCCTTTGTACCACAAAGCCCAGAGCGTTCTTTTTACCTGGCGGCTCCCCTGCTTCTCCCATTGGGCTTCGCAACAGGGGAGTCGCCCTACCTGCAGCTGACCTTCTTCGTAGATCTCGACTGGTCTGAAGGCATCCCGATCCCTGGCTTCGGTTCCGCTCTCTCCAGACCGAGACTTGACTTCGTCCAACAGCCAGGACGCTCACATTGGGTAGTCCACCTTCCAAGCTTCACTATTCCCGCTGCCTTCTTGGCCTTACGTGGCCAGCCATCCTTCTTCCGGTCACTCCCGCTCCTCACAATGCTCAGCGGGAGCGACCACTTCCAACTGCTCTTGGTGTTGGCCAAACAACTCTCTAGGGCTCATTGTCCAGCTGCCTACCTGCGAGCATTCGCTCACGCAACGGCTTACTCTTCACTACTTCCTGCCGCCTTCTTCTCCTGCAACCTCCGTCTCTCTCTTTTCTTATTTAAAAATGAATTAATCACATATAATACCTAACATTCTTTTGTATACAAAATATACAATACTGGAAAAGAAAATACAGACTTTTTATTAATCGTATTCAATGCTGTAAACGCATGGCATGCTTTACTGCCATTCTTCAACACCAAACGTTCTAAATTATGATTTTGGATCTTTATGGGATACATTTATTTTCATTATTTATCATGTTTGATATTTGTCTCCTGAATCATACACATAGTAATGCTAGGCTGTTTCTTACTAAGACAAGATTTTACCAAGGAATTTGACAATTATGGATTTTCAAAATGGTTTACTGTTAAATGGAGGCAATGATTTAAAATTACTTTTGGAGTGAGTGCATTATTTTAAATATTGTAGGTTAAAAACATTTCTACTATAATATACACAGTAGTTGTGGTACCTAAAAAAACTAGATGATGTTAATCTATCATGTGTTTGATGTTTTCTTAACTAGGTATACCTGTAAATGTATTTATGAACTATTTTAGGTGTTAACTTCTAAAACTATACTCAGAAATTAATTAAAGATTTTATGTTTGTTCTATTTTAGGGACCCAGAATTTTGATGTAATCCGACTTTCAACCTATAGAACAGCCTGTAAATTAAGATTTGTTCAAAAACGATGCAACCGTAAGTAATTTTTTGCACAAAGTGTAGTTGCTTTTCAATAATGCTTAAGTAGTTCCTGATTTATTCTTTATATATTCTCTTTTTTATTTCAGTTCACCTTGTTGATGTTTGGAATATGATTGAAGCCTTTAGAGATAATGGTCTTAACACATTAGACCACAACACTGAAATTAATGTTTCTCGATTGGAGACAATTATTTCTTCTATTTACTATCAGCTTAACAAAAGGCTTCCAACAACTCATCAGATTAATGTGGAGCAGTCAATCAGTCTTCTTCTGAACTTCATGATAGCTGCTTATGACAGGTGAAAAGAGGCGTTGATTACTTAATAGTTACTACAACTCACAAAAGTCCTGTTGCTGGTTATATTATGAAGGGCAGAACAGTAGTGCAGTGGAAAGCACTGCCGCCTCACATCTCCAAGAGGCCGAGTGCAAATCCAGCAGAATTTGTACATTATCCCTGTATGTGTGTTAGTTCTCCTGCCATATCCTGAACATGCACAGAGTAGGTTATTTTTGTGCTCTAAACTGGCCTTGTATAAAGAAGTGTAAAAGTGCTATGTGAAACCCAGTTCAGGACAGGTTCCAGGTCTGTGCCCACCGCTGCTGAGTGGCTCCAACCCATTGTAACTGTATTCTTGGGATTAAGTGGGTATAGAAAATTGATGGAATGGCATTCATATTATAGTCATGTCTTTTAAAGAACTGTGCAAGATTAAGAGTAAATTTTACTTAATCAAACAAACAAACATATAAGTAAATAAACAAACAAACAAACAGTCAAGCATATTTTCTTGTTCTTCAACAAGCAAAATTTCCATTCTTAATATTATATACCTTCTGTGCTATGCCAATTTGTCTTATAATAAACTAAACACATTGTATTTTCTAAATTCAGTCTAACCTCAGCACTAGTTCTGTCTGCTGCTACATCCATTTTCTGCATTGCATTTTCCTTAAAGAAAAAACACTAATATAGGTAAAAACATACACGCAGGTGTATGTGGTGAAAGTTTATAATCTACCCTTAATCTAGGCTAAAGTTTATAACATGTTACTATGTTTTGTGTATAAATATATCTAGAACAAATTGGAGAACACATTAAACATAATTAAAAACAAACAGAATAACATTCTCAAATTATGTGAGAAAAAGAAGACAAGGATATTTGAGAGTTAGGAAAAATAATGAAATAAGAGGGGAAAACAGGATAGTTGGTCCATCAAAAACAATTCAGTTCAAACATTCCCTTCTTTAGTTGAGCTTGAAGTCTGGTAATCCTTAGCACTGTATCACTGATTCTTTGATTTTTAAAATCAATCAGGCTAAAGTGCATGTGTGTTGGATCCACTATTAAATTCTTCAGTACGTCTCTGATTTTAAGGATTCATTAAGTCACACCCAATAAAAAACAATACTTTTTTTCCAAATTTTACAATTTGTGGTCATTAGCTTTACACCCCACATTTCATTAAGCAAAGAATAGATAAACAAACAAATAAATAAGTAGTGCTTTGGAACCTATATTTAAAAGGAGATATGATGATTTAATTTAAATATAAACTACATAGCAGTACAATGTTGTACTCATACTAGGATTTGTTAACTGTATCACAGTCATTGCAGTGATTAAATATGTTAATGTCATGCTGCAGTATATGAAAAGTCCAACTTAAGAAATGCTTTTGTCTAATAATAAAATTTGGTAACAGATTTATTGCTTTTTATAAGTGAATACTAAGTTTAAACTGATTTTATGTTTCAGTGAGGGCCATGGAAAGCTGACAGTTTTTTCTGTAAAAGCTATGTTGGCCACTATGTGTGGAGGAAAGTTAGTGGATAAGCTTCGGTGTAAGTAATTTTTAATATCATTTATAGAGTATATTTGCACACGAGTATGTATGTATGTGTATGTCTTATCACATTTTTCTTTTAATTTAGACACATTTTGAAATAGCAACATATATTTTTCCATTTGAAAAATTGTTAAATTTTACTTTTTGAAACTATATTGTTTGTCACAGGCTTTATTTGTTGTGGAGTTTATTTGAATAACTATGAAGATCCATAGAGATAGGAGGAAAATATTTGAGCAACTGAAATTTCTGGCAAATATACCAGTCTTAAATGTTCACCTTTGAGGAAATTTGTTGATGTAGCTTGAGCTCCCCCTTGTGGCTCACAAGATCTGTATATATTTGACTGCTTTAAAAGTATGGACTGCCTCTATGTATTTTTTAATTAAAATTATTGTTTACTACAAATTAAAACCAGATTTAAGGCTTTAGTCCTTATTTACAGCCTGATTATTACTGTCTAATTATTTTGCATGATTTAAAATACTGCTGCATATTTTAACTAAAAATCTCATACATTGATCCTAGCTGTTGGTTAAGGTGCAGGAACAAAATATTTTTTTTTTCAGTTGACCAATAATTTAGTAATAATTACTTTCTGCAGTAATTTTTTTTCAGTTTCATACCACAATGATATGTCACATGTCAGTACGTACCACTGGTGTTAATTTTTATTTATACATACTGATGAATAGGTGGGCGTTATGGTAGTCCTGATGCAAAGCTAGACAAAAGTTGTGAAGGCAAAAATTATGTTCTTTTTTTTTCATTTCATGTTTCTGTAAGAAGTTCGAATCAAACTCAAATCACATAAACGCTAAATAAGTTATCTTTGAGTGGCACTAAAACCAAAATAAGTAATACCACTGTATTTAACTCGCCAGTCTGCCAGCCAGCTTACAGTGCTGACTTCTCTAATATAATGACAAAATTCTACAAAATAGAAGTGTAATAATTATCCCAACCCACGTTCACGTTTGCAGTATCTTCACTAATTTATGCAATGAATGCAACATAACCTTCCAAGTAATGCATGGTGTCAGTTTTAAGTGATAGCAGCTACAGAGACATTTTTTAGCATGCCAGTAGCAAAGGTGTAGGTAGAGCAGTGTTTTCCACCCATTGTTCTGTTGTGCCACACTTTTAGTAACCCAAAAAATCCAAGGTATGGTTTTACTAACCACAAAACCATATTAGTGCTAAACTGTCTGAAGGGACTAGACAGCGGGCGGCAAAAAAAAAGCTTAGAGATTGCCATTGCAAACGCAGCACATAGTGAGCACTTTGGACACATTTTCCAGCTACTTCGTCCCTTTGCCCACCTATTCAGGTGGTCCTCTATCTGCCTCACTCCATTGACCCAGGCTTAGAGGCAACTTGTTTACCCACTGTCCCTCACCTCTGTGAGAGTTTCTGATGAATGTCTTCTGCCTGTTAAAGTGCTCTCTAAGTGCTGTGTCTACAAAATGGTGATCACAGAGCTGCCTTTATGTCGGCTTCTCCAGGCAGTCACATTCTTCTCAGACAGGTCTCAACCACCTGAAGACTGTGTCTCTCTCAGGTCAGGACCCAGGGGCACTACACTATTATTTCCATGGCGCAGCATTTGAAAAACACTTGTGTAGAGAATAATCATCAAGTCATTGATGGTGAGAATAATAATAATAATACATTTTACTTATTCATAGGCGCCTTTCTGAACACTCAAGGACACAGAAGAATAGATAAAACACACATTATAAACAAAACTAAAAATACAGAAATTAAAATCAGACAGAGCAGTTATAATCAAAGAGAAAAAGCAGTCTTAAACTGATGAGTTTTAAGTTTAGATATGAAAAGTAAGAATGAATCAATAATTCTAAGCTCAGATGGTAATGAGTCCCAAATCTGGGGAGCAGAGCACCTGAATGATGAACAATTGAGAATAGTATTTACAAAGTTTTAACATAAGTTTTAATGTATGCCCATTTAAAGAGATGTGTATTCTTTCAATTAGATCAGTCTTCTGCAGTGCATTCAAAGTCAACAATCATTTAATTTTTATTTTGACATATACATACAACGAATATATATTCATATTTGAGAGTTAAGTACAGTATTTCACAAATCTGTATTCTAGGTTTCCACACTTGTACCATTTATACTTTAGAGGTTGTTAAAGATTAGTTAGATAAAGGTGAATTATTCATCTGTCCATGAATCATGTCCAGCACTGCTGGTAATGACTGATAAAAATGCAACTGACTCCATTGGCTTTGTTAAACAGAATTTTTTTTACTACTTGTAAAATAAGCTAATCATACTACTTCAAGGAATGATATCACAATAATATCATCATGTCTGTTTTATAGTATGTATATGATATGCACTACATTTGTGATAATTTGATAGCCCACCTATCTTTGGCCTACCTTTCAGTAATTACTCCTCTAAAAGGCTTGCGTAGATAAATATAATAGAGAAAGAATGTTATCTAGTGTGGAAAAGGAGTTCATACTTAAATAAATTCATAATAATATTTTTTCTCCTTTTAATAGGATTTCATGTTATTTCAATATTTTAATTATAAGACACTGACTATACATGTACATTAAAAATATAAAATGCTTTGTTTTACCCTGCTTCCCCTTCCTTAGACATATTTTCTCAGATCTCAGATTCCAATGGAATGATGATATTTACCAAATTTGATCACTTTTTGAGAGAAGTATTAAAACTTCCAACAGCCGTATTTGAAGGCCCTTCTTTCGGCTATACTGAATATTCAGTACGAATGTGTTTTCCACAACAGGTAAGGCTTTAAAATGATTTACTATGTGTTACCTTAATGTTCAAGTTAAGGTTAAAGCTCGCCTTTTTTGTATCATTTGTGTGCCTTATTTGTATTATTTATTCATTTGTATTTCATGATTTTCTGTTCAGCCTTAATCAATACTGTTTTAATGTACTGTCCTGAGACATTTTGTCTACTTGGTCACTTCAATCTCATTCTTTCAGTCACTACCCAGAGCAGAGGAGGTTTAACACCCATTTCGCCTTTAAGGTCCGCTACAACATAAGTACAACATTGCTTGCCTGCACTAATTTTTTGGTCAATCTCACAAACATCCCTTACTTGTATACAAAACTTGAATGTACTAAAAATCATACATTTTACCTGTAGATCAGAGGTCTGCAAAATTGGTCCTGGATGGTTGTAGTGGCTATATGTTTTTATTCCAAACAAATTTCTTAATGATGTCACTTATTGCTTAAGCAAAACATTCATGCTTCATTTTAATAGTCACTGCTTTTAAGATTCCCCACCTTCAATTGCTCACTATAGTTTTAAACAGCTGCATTCACTGTTTTGTACTTGGAAGAAAGTTGAAGAGAAATTAGTGAAGGACTGAAAATTACTAATCTACTTGATACTACAAATCATTTGCAGAATATACTTTAAATGGAAAAAATCTACATTATCAGAACTGTCTAACATGGCAAAATAAAAGCACTATCAAGCTATAAAATTAAATTAGATTTGCTATTGGCAAAGTTTGGTTTCCAATTAAGAAATCAGGTTGAAATAACAATTTGCAGCCTAAATGGCTCTCCAGGACTGACTGTGCAAACGCGTGGCGTAGATCAAATTTTCATCAGGCTAAGAACATAGTATTTTCTGTAAACGGCATATAGACAATCTTTAGTTTCTCAAAATAGATATTGTTCAATCTTTGTATTAGATCATGTCCAAGAAAATCATGAAAGAGGAGGAGACAAGACACACTATTGGCAGTGCCCATATTGAAAAAAACTTGACATAATGCCAAGTATGTGAACACCACTCTCAAATCGTATGTAGCATCATCCCTAGAACAGCCAAACTTTTGAAGCACCACCCACGAGGTACTACTTGGTACACAGTCGTAACCTTTTTGTCTAAATCTGCAAAGCACATTATGATATATTTGGCAAATCTCCATGACCCTTCAAATATCTTTAAATGGGTAATCAGGTGTTCTAATGTTCCAAGGCCAGAATAAAATCTTCATTGTTCCTCCTGTATCTGGAGGTCAACTATTGGACTGAGTCTCTGTTCCAATACTTCAGCATAGGCTTTCCCCAGCGAGGCTGAGAAATGTGAAACTTCCATAAATGGAACATACCCTGTGCTCCCATTTTTTAAAAATGGGCCACAAAAACCCAGTCACCTTTTTCCAAGGTACTTTCCCTGCCATTCAAGCAACACTGAAGAGGCGTGTTAGTTGAAAAACTCACATAATATCCAATGGCTTCTTAATTTACAGTTAGAGCTTATCCACTCCTGCAGTCTTGCCACTACAGGTTTGTAAGTACTATGGTAACTTCTGCCAGAGAGACGAATCTATTCCATCCAGTGCTCTTGGCACTGTTTCCTCCAAGAAGGACCTACCACCATTCAAATTGTTTCATTCTCCTGTTTAAGATATCTGCAGATTAAGTCAACATTTCCCCACCCTGGAAGAGAACAGCCTTGGCAACGTCCTATTTAACCTTTCTTATTCATTGAATGGTTTGCCAGAAACACAGTAAGGCCATCCAGTAGTCATTCTAACTATATTCACAGATTTTCTTTTGTATCAGCCACTGCTTTAGTTACTGCATTATGGGCCTGCCCATATTTTATAGTCATACCTTCTAACCATCCTACTAAATTTGCATAGAAAAACTCTTTCTTCAATTTGACACTTTTAAATATTTGCTGTTGTATACCAGTGGTCCCAGCATTTGCCAACATGACGAGCACAAAGAACATTTTTGGCCTCAGCTGTCCTGAAATGAAGGAAAGAGTCTTCAAGAGGGATAAGTTGAATTCTTCCTGAACAGAGACATCTGCTAGTCATACCCAACGAAGCTTTAGTACCCGTTTCTGTTTTTTGTTATGTCTGGGCTAGCTCACCACCAGGCCATGATTGTTTGCTAGCTCAGCTCTATTTACTTGAGTGTCCACAATATATAGACTCAGATTAAATAACACAACTCTAAATTCAACCATTGACCACTGGTGCCAGATACACAGAGAGGTAGATAGATAGATAGATAGATACTTTATTAATCCCAAGGGGAAATTCACATACTCCAGCAGCTGCATACTGATAAAAAAATATATATATATTAAAGAGTCATACAAATGCAGGTAAAACAGACAATAACTTTGTATAATGTTAACGTTTAACCCCCCCGGGTGGAACTGAAGAGTCGCATAGTGTGGGGGGGGAACGGTCTCCTCAGTCTGTCAGTGGAGCAGGACAGTGACAGCAGTCTGTCGCTGAAGTTGCTCCTCTGTCTGGAGATGATACTGTTCAGTGGATGCAGTGGATTCTCCATGATTGACAGGAGCCTGCTCAGCACCTGTCGCTCTGCCACGGATGTCAAACTGTCCAGCTCCATGCCTACAATAGAGCCTGCCTTCCTCACCAGTTTGTCCAGGCGTGAGGCATCCTTCTTCTTTATGCTGCCTCCCAAGCACACCACTGCGCAGAAGAGGGCACTCGCCACAACTGTCTGATAGAACATCTGCAGCATCTTATTACAGATGTTGAAGGACGCCAGTCTTCTAAGGAAGTATAGTCGGCTCTGACCTTTCTTACACAGAGCATCAGTATTGGCAGACCAGTCCAATTTATCATCCAGCTGCACTCCCAGGTATTTATAGGTCTGTACCCTCTGCACTCAGTCGCCTCTGATAATCACGGGGTCCAGGAGTGGCCTGGGTCTCCTAAAATTCACCACCAGCTTCTTGGTTTTGCTGGTGTTCAGGTGTAAGTGGTTTGAGTTGCACCATTTAACAAAGTCCATTTAACAAAAAAACATAAGAGCATCCTTGACTAGCAGAGAAATCCAGTAACATTTGACTATTTTGGTTCATGCAAGATAACTGTTCTATCCCAGTAGGTATTTCCATCATTCCCCTTTGCAAGCATTTAATTCTGTCAGCAGGTCTACAGAGTCAGTGGAATTCTTATGAGTACTGAATCCTATGTCTATGAAAAGGCAGATTTACTCTGGATAGTTGTTAAGTGGATACATGCAACCGTCTATTCCACCAAAACAACCTATAACTGTACAGTAGGGTGAGTTAAAAAGTTTGGAAACACCCATACATTTTGTTGTTCTATCTTATTTTCTTCATGAACATGTTGTTTTTCCAATAATAGTGCTGTAACCTCTTTAGTGATCCATGGTTTACTGTTGGGGTAGACCTTGACAGTTTTTTCCTTAATGATCATAGATTGACAAAATTTCATAAATTCACTTACAGTGAAAGTGGTCTCATTAAGTGACTGTAAGGACGTTAGCATATCCCAGTCAGTACAGGAGCATTCCTGCAGTTCCACTATACTGCCCTTGCACCAATTTTGTGTTTTTCTTATGGCTGGTTCTTCTTGTCTCAGTTTCTGTTTGAACTTTGGTAGTAGGTGAACAACAACATGGTCAGACGCACCCAGGGCTGCTCTATGATGCGATATGTAGGTTCCAGGCATGTTTCCTTAACACTTGTGTAGTGTTTTGTCCCGTCTAGTATTAAAATTCACGTACTAATGGTAATGTGGCAATAGTAATTCCAAATTACATAAATTAAAATCAACTATCACAATGTTAAAACAGCCAGGTGATTTGACTTCTAATTTCTGAACAGTTTCAAGAATCATTTCAGCTGTAGCTTCCACATCAGTATACAGCGTTATGTAAACTACTGTCACAAATAATTGGTTAAACTTATGTGGTAAATAGTATGGATGAGTAGTTTGATAATTAGTGTGCAGATGCGACCTTTAACAATGATATTCTTGCACCACCTTTTGTAATGTAAAGGCAGACCCCACCGCCCGTCTGCTTACCAGAAGGTGGGTTTCTGTCTTGGCGTGCACAATCAAATCCATTCACATCAACAGCTGTATCTGAGTCGGTATTGTTAAACGAGATCTCAGTAAAGCACATCAGACAGCTTTCTCGGTACTCGTGGAGGTATCACGCAGATGCTCTCAGTCCGTCCAGTTTATTCCTCAAGGACTGTGCATTGCTCATGATGATAGTTGTCTTAAAACTTCTCTGTTTCAGACATACTCAAAGTCCACCTCTCTTTCCAGTTTCAAAGCTTTTAATCCGTCCAGTATATTAGTAATACATGAGGAGTAACTGGTAGCTGATCTCAGTGATAGCAGCATGTTCCGGCTGTAAATGAACAGTGCCAGCAACAAACCTGGGGTTTCCTGTGCAGGTAGAGCGTAAATGTCCCGTTGGATTACAAAGGTGATAACAATCAAAAATAGAAAACTTAAAAATTAATGCAAACTTTTAAAACAAAACAAAAGAAAACGATTTTACATGATTTATGAACAAAAAACAGGAACAAAACACTGAGAGATGCACTGAGAAGCACTGAGCACTGAGAAATTCTAGTGTTAAATGGAAACACAAGGAAAAAATGAAAGAGGGTGACAAATTTGATACACAGAAAACAACTAAATGAAGCTGCCACAAAATATCAAAAAAAGAATCCTGAAGCGCATAGAGCCGCAGTGGCAAAATATACTCAGAACAATCCTGATGTATATGAAAAATCCTGAGGTAAATAAACTATCAGTTAAGAAATATACTAAAAAACGACAAAATGGTAGAATGCAATGGAAGTTGTAAAATCTCTCTGGTTTTAATTACATTCCTGGTGTTCAGTATGCTGCAGATATAGCTGTGAATATAGGGATGCAAACTTACATTTGCATGTAGTGTAAGGCTAAGAAATGGAAAGAGGAAAGTGTAGGAATGTGTTGCAATAATGGTAAAGTGCATCTACCCTGCCTTCAGCAACTTCCTGAGCGTCTATACAGACTTACCACTGGCCAACATTCTGAGTCTGATCATTTTCTTAATGAAGTCAGAAGATTTCAGATGACATTCTTTGGGGCAAAGGAAGTGAACAAAGGCATTTTACGGTTACATTTAAAGTTCAGGGTCAAGTTTACCACTGTATCAGAAGCTTATTACCTATGTCACAGAAGCAGGCTTCGTTCTTTCAGATTTACTTTGTTGGAGATTCAGATTGAGAAAGAGACATTAGATGTGGATACTTTCCCAACGTGAAGCCTAATATAGTTTCAGAGTTGCATAATGTGAATTCTTACGTAAACAACTTCAAAGCAGCGACAGATAATGCACCGAAAGACAAAGAATTTCAGGTGATTTTTCATGTTGCCAAAAAGCCAGTTAACAAAAATAGGGTTAGGTTTAATGCACTGTACTGAGATGGCAACTGTCATTAAAGGTCACATTTTTGAGAGTAGGGATATAATTCTTCGAAGCAGAGATGACAAGCTGATAGGAATCTCTGAAACTCATTGCGCGTACAATGCCCTACAGTACCCTTTAATGTTCTGCCATGGTGATGATGGCTACAGCATTAATCTACCACATCATGATCCGAATACCAAATTACCACACAAAAAAAACAGTATCTGCAGTAGATTTCTATTCATACCTTATCATGACTGAGAAGAACAACTTAACCATCTGCTGTATTAAAATGATCTTTTAAACCAGTGTTTAGTTTACATTTATGTGGAGATAGAGAAACTCGATTTTATTAGAAACAATCAGACAAAACTAAGAGTGGACAGCTACATTCATCTACAAGATGCAATAAATAAGAGTGATGCGCAAGTGAAAGATCTGGGCAAAATGGTAGTCTTACCTTCAAGTTTTGCCAGGGGTCCTCGCTATTTGAATGAACAAACTCAGGAGGCCATGACGTATGTGCGTCATTATAGAAGACCTGATCTTTTTATAAACTTTGCTTGCAAAATTAAGGATCATCAATACCAGAACCAAGCAGCCAGTCATCACCATGACTTTTATAGCCCGTGTTTTTGTTAAGGAAAAAGGTAAGACTTTTGGACCAGTGAGATGCCATATGTTTTGTATAGAACGGCAAAAGTGAGGTTTACCACATGTTCATATTTTATTGTGGCTACGAGATCATATAACTCCTAATCAAACTGATGATGTTATAAGAACAGAAATACCAAATCCAGAAGAAGGTCCTGAACTCTATGAAAATAATAATGAAATAATAAAGAGGAATAGGATACATGGCCCTTGTGGTGTCATTAACAAAAACTCTCCATGCAATCTCTGAATGGATGATGTACCAAAAGATACCCTTGGGTCACTGTTAATTACTAATGGTATAGAGCTTGATAATCACTGGGTGATACCCTACAATCCTGTGTTGTCCCGTGCCTTTCGGGCTCACATTAACTTAGAGTTTTGCAAGTCTGTTAAGTCTATATAATACATACACAAGTATATCAACAAAGGTTCTGATCAGGCCATATTCGCACCTGAAAATGAGCTTGACGAAGTGAAGATGTATCAGACAGGTTGT
This sequence comes from Polypterus bichir lapradei, assembly GCA_026402145.1. Classification (NCBI taxonomy): domain Eukaryota; kingdom Metazoa; phylum Chordata; class Cladistia; order Polypteriformes; family Polypteridae; genus Polypterus; species Polypterus bichir. Next base: position 75,820,092 of record JANRMT010027041.1, read on the forward strand.
TATATTAGCAGTTAAGGAGCAGTTTGGCACATTCTCTGTTTTCCTGTTCGTGAAAGGTTTCCACCAGTCATGCATCTTTAGTGTACATTTAGAAAATGGCCAGAGAGTCTGTTTTTCACCAGAAAACTTAACTCACAAATTAACAAACCCTTTTAAAACTACCCTAATGGTATTTTTTGATCTTTGCAAAGTAGATGATTTCTGAAAAAGTCTTCTTTATTAGTAAGTTCCCTCATGTTATGTCTGGAGAAATAATTCATTTTCTAGACAAAGGCTGTACCAGGGAACACTGAAGTCAAGAAGGACCATGCACTTAGTAGGGTTTACACTATTCATCCTAACAATTCAGAGTGCTACTATCTGCGTCTTCTACTGCACAAAGTTTGTGGGCCCAGATCCTTCACAGATCTCAAAACAGTAGCTGGAAAAGTTTATTCTACCTTTCAATCGCCCTGGGGGGCAATGGGTTTATTAAAAGACAATGGTCATTGGGATCACACCTTAGAAGACGCAACAGTTTCTGATTCGCTCCATAAACTCAGGGAACTATTTGCTGTAATGCTGGTTTTCTGACAGCTGTCTGAGCCAATGTTACTTTGGGAAAAATACAGAAATCATTTTACCACCGATATTAAATGAAAAATGGAGAAATCTTCGGGCTTAGATATGCAGCAAAGAATGGATGAAGTCTACAGGGTGGGCCATTTATATGGATACACTTTAATAAAATGGGAATGGTTGGTGATATTAACTTCCTGTTTGTGGCACATTAGTATATGTGAGGGGGAAAACTTTTCAAGATGGGTGATGACCATGGTGGCCATTTTGAAGTCGGCCATTTTGGATCCAACTTTTGTTTTTTCAATAGGAAGAGGGTCATGTGACACATCAAACTTATTGGGAATTTCACAAGAAAAACAATGGTGTGCTTGGTTTTAACGTAACTTTATTCTTTCATGAGTTATTTACAGGTTTCTGACCACTTATAAAATTTTATTAAGGTGTATCCATATAAATGGCCCACCCTGTATAATAAAGGTCTCATATTGCTGGAAAACATAGTAGTTGGATTGGCAGGTCAACCAACCACTCAAACAATATGGCTTACCAAAACCCAAACGATCAAACAAAGTGGTTGTAAACTCTGACTGTTTGAAGGAGATATCTTCTGATCTAGTGGAACTGTCTAATATTATTTCAAATAAAGAACCACTTCTTAGTTGTGACTTGAAAGCACAAGAGTTTTCAGATCTATTATTTAAATTAGGAGACAGTAGAATAGAGGAAAAAGAAAGAAAAATAAAGATCCTGGACAATTTATGCACAGTACTTTAATAGATGACATAGGTAGAGATATTAATGGCGAAGATAGATCATGATATAGAAAACTTACCTTCTAAACCTGTATCTTGGCTAAGGGAACAAGCTATATTAATGGTTAAAAATGACAAAGCTATAGAAATCAGTAACTTTTTTTTAGCAAAGCAATATACACACAAGGTGACATATGATTCAATTAACTCAGTAGCAGAGGTTGAAGAGGCTGTACACTATCCAGTGGAGTTCTTGCATATGTTGAATCCTCCAGGCATTCCTTCGCACAATCTTATTTTCAAGATAGGAGCACCAGTTATGCTTTTGAGAAACTTAAATCCTCCTATACTATGCAATGGCACAAGACTGCAAATAAAAGCTTTACACATCAATGTAATTGAAGGATGCATCTTTACTGGCTGTGGTCAGGGAGAAACTGTCAATATACTGCATATTCCACTTATCTCATCTGACTTTCCTTTACTTTCCAAATGCCTCCATTTTCCAATTAAAGTGTGTTTTGCAATGAATATCAATAAAGCACAAGGTCTGTCTCTAAAAGAGGCGGGAGTAGATTTGAGAGATGATTGGTTTTTTAATGCCCAGCTTTATGTGACGCGCTCCAGAGTGAGTTCACCTCTCTCCCCATTGATTCTGGAACCTGGGAGTGATACTTCTAACGTTGTATAGAGAGAATTATTGCAGTTTCTTACTCAACATATTCATTCTTTTTGTGTGATTTTCGTATACAGCGCAGACTTAGTACATAATCAAAAACAGAATTAAAAATGTGTCCATATTTTTATATCAGCCAATTTAGTAAAAGCGATCTTTTTGAGCAAAGCCACAGGTATTAGCTAGTAGTTTAATATAATAAATAGTTATTGTCAGAAATGATTTGTCATTTAAAACAGTGAAAGTGACTGTGCTTTATAAGTTTAAATAATCTACCAATAGCTCTTGTTTTTGATGCAGTAACACAGTGTCTGTAGATAATATGAGAATGACGGTAGAATCTTAAATAAATAAATATATAATATTGATTTGTGTATCTTTTTTTTTTTTTTTAGAAGAAAATTGCTTTGAATATGTTCTTGGACACTCTAATGGCTGACCCACCTCCACAGTGCCTGGTTTGGTTACCTCTCATACACCGTCTTGCTAATGTGGAAAATGGTAATAACACCTTTATGTGATACCCTTTGATGTTTTCATGTGTATATCAAGGTTATTATGTATCCCATCATAATTGAAAATGCAAACATTTGCTGGGTTATGCAATTTACATTTACTGGGTAATAAAATACTATTATATATTTTATACAATGCCAAAACAGTATGCACTATCACCGTAACCATAAGCTCTGTTTACAGACTAACAAAATCACAGTAAAGTGTCAAATATGACAGTGGAACTGTACAAAAAATATGCACACAACAAATACAAGAAATATATTATTTTTCAATACTAGGACCTTTCAAGTATCTGTGACAAGGGTTAAAAATAAATCTACAAATGCAGTCAGAGTATATAAGTCCAGATGTGCTTCCACTCTTATCTGCCTGTTGTCTTTTATCAAATTTACAGCTTCTGTTAGTGTCTGTGCATTCTTGGAAACCCTGTGATCAATTAATAGGCTTCTATGTGACTTCTGAAAAATTAAGCAGATACTGAGAGAATTTTCTGCACATGTGTGTTATAAAATTTCTGGCCTCCAGAAAACATTTTTTATTTTTAATGTTGTTTCTTATATAAATGCTTTTCAACAAATTCCAATGAATATGTTTAACCCATAATTTAATAAGCTGATTTTAATTTGTTTTTGTAGTCTTCCATCCTGTTGAATGTTCATATTGTCGTTGTGAAAGTATGATGGGTTTTCGTTATCGATGTCAACAGTGCCATAACTACCAGCTTTGCCAGAACTGCTTTTGGCGTGGTCATGCCAGTGGAACACATAGTAACCAACATCAAATGAAGGAGCATTCTTCATGGGTAGGCAAATATACTTTATTTTCTTTACCACCTTATATACTCAGCAAAAAAAGAAACGTCCTCTGACTTTCAACTGTTTTTACTTTCAGTAAACTTAATGTGTAAATATTTGTATGAACACTAAAAGAGTCAACACCATAAGACATAAACTAAAAATGTTTCACAATGTGTCCCTGAATGAAGGGAGGCTCAAAATCAAAAGTACCAGTCAGTATCTGGTGTGGCCACCAGCTGCTTGAAGTACTGCAGTGCATCTCCTCCTCATGGACTGGACCAGATTTGTCAGTTCTTGCTGTGAGATGTTACCCCACTCTTCCACCAAGGCACCTGCAAGTTCCTGGACATTTCTGGGGGGAATGGCCCTAGCCCTCACCCTGCAATCCAACAGGTCCCAGACGTGCTCAATTCCTTCGACGATAAACACGAATCCGTCCATCACCCCTGGTGAGACAAAACCGTGACCCATCAGTGAAGAGCACTTTTTGCCACTCCTGTCTGGTCCAGCGAAGGTGGGTTTGTGCCCATAGGCGGCGTTGTTGCTGGTGATGTCTGGTAAGGACCTGCCTTACAACAGGCCTACAAGCCCTCAGTCCAGCCTCTCTCAGGCTATTGCGGACAGTCTGAGCACTGATGGAGGGATTGTGTGTTCCTGGTGTGACTCGGGCAGTTGTTGTGGCCATCCTGTACCTGTCACGCAGGTGTGATATTCGGATGTACCGATCCTGTGCAGGTGTTGTTACACGTGGTCTTCCACTGCGAGGATGATCAGCTGTCCTTCCTGTCTCCCTGTAGCGCTGTCTTAGGCGTCTCACAGTGTGGACATGGCAATTTATTGCCCTAGCCACATCAGCAGTCCTCATGCCTCCCTGCAGCATGCCTAATGCACGTTCACGCAGATGAGCAGGGACCCTGGGCATCTTTCTTTGGGTGTTTTTCACAGTCGGTAGACAAGACTCTTTAGTGTCCTGCGTTTTTAGAACTGTGACCTTAAATGCCTACTTTCTGTAAGCTGTTAAGGTCTTAACGACCATTCCACAGGTGCATGTTAATTAATTGATTATGGTTAATTGAACATGCATGGAAAACATTGTTTAAACAATTTACAATGAAGATCTGTAAAGTTATTTGGATTTTTAAAACATTATTGTTGAAATACACAGTCCTGAAAAAGGGACGTTTCTTTTTTTGCTGAGTATATTATTTTGAAACAAAACTTTTTTTTTAATTTTCAGTTCAATAGCTTTAAAAGAAGTCTCAAACACAAGTGTTTAGAAATGAGCTAAATGTCTAAGAATTCATTTTGGACTATCTAACCTGACTTTTGTCCAGACTAATGATGGTATACAGTACTTGAGCAAATGAGGCATTTGTGCTTTTATCTGTTATGATATAGTATTTTATGGTGTTAGCACAGAGAGTTACTCTTACAATTTGAACATTTCTCCAATTATAACCATTAACCTACATACTTTGATTAACTTTTTTACTATGTGTCATTTTCTTTCCATAAGCAGGTTAGAAATTTAACTTTAATGAATCTATGCATTATATTTTTAGTCACAAATGACAAAATCTTTGTACGAGAAAAAAAAAACTTTTTAATGCATTTTGAATAAAATTGTGTCACTTAAAAATCTTTTTATATATATTTTTCTGTCTTCAGTGCATGTTCATTATTGTTGCAATATTAAATAATACAGCACAGGGTCCCAGGGCAATAGAATCCATCTTGATGACACTGGATACAAGGAAGAAAGCAACCATTGACTGGGCAATAGTCCATGTTAAATTTTGTAAAAAATGATGTATTTATTGTAATGCTGCTTCTACTTTGTTAGTAAAACTCCAGGAAGATAAGGAATAATAATATTTTGCAGACTGTAAAGTAGGCCTTTACTTTCAAAATTGTGGGGAAATTGTGGCAGCCTGTACAATGGTGTAAAATAACAAATTACATTTACTTTCATTACTGTACTAGAGCAGATTATGTAGGGAGTTTTTTAAATTACTTTTAAAGTACATTTGTAAAAAAAAAATTATTTTTAATGAAAACATCACTGTTTAAAAACTATATTATTTAGTAATGATTCTACTTTGTTACTTTTTCAAGTTGGGTTCTTACAAAGCACAATTGATTGCTTATGTTCAAAATACAAAGTTTACAGCAGTTAAAGTAAAAGTACTTGCAAATATTTGTAGGGTGTGATGTGCGGGTCCTGCTTCATGCTCCCACTTCCCTTTTGGGAGCCTCTCCAACCCAACACCATCGGTAATGTAACCAGAAGAACTGGTAGGTAGGGACAAATCAAACTCACGCTCCTCCTATTTATAATGGAGACGTGGCACAGGTATGGCGATTAGCACCTCCCATTATCAATTACGACCACGGGCGATCACACAGCTGTGCACTTCAGTGTGGAAACGCCCATGCCCGCATCGCGCTCGAGAATCATTCTGGCCACACTACCACGCCCCCTCCTTAAGCTGCGAGTGTAGCAATTATTTATTTAATATGGCAAACAGCCATGGACCTCACTTTACCACATAGGGTCAGTGATCAATGTATTGAAGTGCAAAGTGTTTTAGTAAATGATGCAGTGATGGTGCAGCTCTCTCTGGCTGTACAAGAGGGTGCAACTCAGCGAAACAGTGCAGTGTATTGGCCAAGAACTGAGTGGGTGCTGTAAAAAATCCTGCTTTAGTGTGCAGTAAACCTATGTTTTTTGTATGTGGAGTTACCTATGTAATGGAGGATGCAGCAGAAAGCTCTTGGTGTACCGGCAACAAGGCAGCACTCTTTATAAAGTACTCTGTTCATCCTCGTCCAAAGTTAGTGGAGCTGGTGAGCTTTATGTGATGTAAACTCTGTTTCCCAAAAATGTGGTATTTTATACATATGCCAACTCTTCTTAAAAATGCTTAGCAGCATTTTCCCTTATTTTTAAACTAGCAGGATGTTTAAAAATAGTTATCATAAATGATGAAAATGATGAAAATAATGGATGCTGGTATTTGAAAGATACTACAGTAAAATTTTAATAGACAAGCAGAGGCAAATTTATCGGTTATGTGTAATATGCGCACACAAACAATCAGACTAACTAGAAAAATGACATACTCTTTTTGAACCTTTTAGTAACTGATAAATTTGTATTGTCTGTGATTCTGAAATAATTTTCAAGATTGCAGTCTATTGACTCTCATGTGATTCAGGAACTCTTGTCAACTCTGTTCAAAATTTATAAGGATAGTGTAAAAATGTCAAGGTTTGAATCCTAGTTTGGGTACCTGCAACCTCCAGTTTCCCTCAAACATTTTGAAAATGTGCAAATTAAACTGTAAAATGGTGTGTGGTTAAATGTGTGTGCGAATGAGTTTACTTTACAATGGACTACTGTTTTACAGGATTAGATAATAAAGAAGAATATAATGTAACCTTCTCAAACTCCCTTAATCCACTACAGGATCATTGGGAAACCAAAGTGTGTTATAGCACCATCTGGCAACAGGCACATGTAGTTCATTGTAAAGCAACTCAAGCACACCAAAAGAGGGCCAATTTAGAATTACAACATAACCTAAAATGTGCATCCTTGGAATGTATTGCAGTGCTCATATATTTGGTTACATAGGTGTTCTTTATATTAAACTGCATTTTATCCTTCTAATCTGTTTTGTATTTAAGTACAGTATTTTGAACAAAAAGTATTATTTTTAGGTGTGGTCACATATAATCTGAAAACCAGCTACTACTGTAGTCATGTATGTCTGTCCATCTGTAGATCCACACGAAACAACTTGGACTCCAGTGGGCAGTTTTTGTTAAAATTTGGCACACTTATTATTAACTGAAATTTGTCAGGAAAGTTCAATTTTTGTGAAATATCTCAAATAAAGCACAGTGTACAAATTGTTGAAATTTCAAAATGTTCCATTGAAAAACATTTTGCGAATTTGTGAACACATCTGTCTTAAAATAGAAAAACGTGTGTGACTTTGCACAGTTTAGTTTGTTTCATATTTACCTTGAGAGAGGTCACTTCATCTTGTATACCTATGTGGGCTATGTTTTTAACTACATGATAATGAAAAATCGTCTATAAAAGGATCTATTTGATACATTCTACTAGTGCATTGAATTAGATTGTTTTCACTGTTATTTTTATATATGACTTAGTGATAAAAATATTTCATAAACAAAAATGTGATAACTCTTTGATGAAGTAACTAAAAAAATTAAAATGCTGCATCTTTCATATCAGTTACCTAAGTCACCAGATACCCCTGGATGTTGCGTATATGCACATTTTCTACTTTTTTTTTCTTGTCTCCAAATACTTTTTTCTTCTACCTGTATAATTCTCCACTGAAAAGAAGAGTGCAGATTTTGAAATTAACCAGTAGGTGGCAGTAAAATATTGGTGTTTCCCGTTTGGAAACTAAAATGAACAAATATGGAAATTATGATAAAATGCTTATTGTGCGAACATGTTCCATGAGCTTTTGAAAGCAAATCTGAAGTAAAAGGGAAATTCATTTTTTTTATAATGACTGCTTTAATATTACCTGCAAATAGAAGTATTCATACCCTTCCACTATTTAAAAGAGAATCACAATTTTCTGTGAAATAAGTTTAAATCGTCTAAAGTAATTGGCATTCACCATTCTTTATCCCATGTTCCACAAAGCAGACACATCTGTTTTGATTTAGGATTTAATGTATTATTGTAAAAAATAAAACAAACTTAATTATTTTATAGCACACTTTTTTCAGGCAATAACTGAAATCAGGTGCTTTCTGTACCTGTAAATGAACCATCTATGCCTCTCAACTGGCAATCTGACCCACTGTTCTTGAGCAGACTGCTGCAGTTCTCCTTGATTGGATGGGTTTCTTCTCCCTACTGCGCGTTTCATTGTATTAAATAGAAGTTCAGCTAGAGTCAGATCGGGACTTATACCAGGACACTTTAGAACATTTCATTGTTGTCTTTTTAGCAATTATTGAGTGTTCTTAGACGTAGGTTTGGGCCATTATCATGCTCGAGGATCAATGACCTGCTACTGAGACAGAGCTATTGAACCTTGATAATCTTCTAAAACATTTAGCTTACACAGATTCAAAACACTATGTGCCCGAAGCAGCACAGCAAACCTATAACATTAATGATCTTTGTTTCATAGTAGACATGGTATTTTTATTTGTAAGCATCATTTTGTCACTTTGAGCAATAAGTCACTGTGATTTACCAAAAACTCTAATGATTTAGTTTCATTTGTCAAAAGGAAATTCTACCAGAAGGACAGTAGTTTGTTAATATGCTTTTTAGCAACCTCTAGTCAGGCTTTTCTGTTTCTGACTTTCAGAACTGGGGTCTTCCTGAGTCATTTACCATGGAGCCAACTTTCATCCAGACAGCAATGGATTGTATGATTTGAAACTATTGTACCTTCATCTTGGTGGTCAGGCTGCATCTGTCTTAATGTTTTGCTTTGTTCTTTTGCCACCATTCGATCTATCCTTCTGTTTAATCCTCTCCTTCTCTTGTCCATATACTGTACATTGTGATGCACACTATGGTTGTCAAATTATACAAATATCTGGGCTTTCAATAATATACTTAAACATAGGTTAGACATTTTAAGTGCTACATATATTTTTGTATTGAACATGTCTTTGTATTCTTCAATATTAATATTTTTGCTTTTTTGCTTACACTGTGCCTGTATATTGTGCAGCACTTACAACTCGTGCTGTGATGCTCCTTCACTAAAACATGAGTTTCTGTGCATGAAAAGTAACATGAGTAAATAGAAAAGTAATACATATGCCTGTACTGCATATAATGCATACTTTGTGGGGACTAAAGCAACACGTGTGTTTAACTTTAAGTATTCCCTACTCATTATATTTGTTATTTGGCAAGCACTTCCAATAACAGCAACTTAAAAATTCTGCTGCTAAGTAAAAAATAATAGAATGCAAAATTTTAAAACAAACTACAAGAAGTGTAGGTTAAGGTTAAAATAAAAATAAAAGCTTGTGGAAGGTAGATCATGTGTGCAGAGCAGGGCACAGGTTGTCAAAGAATATCATAAAGGATTAATGAAACATGCAGGATTAAACAAAACAGGATTCTTTTCCTCCAGATGCAGCAAAAATATAATACATGTAATCTTAATTATTATTTTTAATTTTGTCTTTGTCATAGGAATTATATGTCAAGCCCACAGCCTCCAAAACTAATATGTTGGTTGAGGTAGTTAAGTATAATTTACAGACACTGAAAATGTTCTTTAAAATGTCGATTTTAAAGCAATTAAAACTGTGAGAGCTAACCCGAACACCACGTGCAGACATCCCGGGCTGTATGAAGTTAGGGTCGCCTTCTGACGGTGGCCACGGGCCCAAATAGATTTAAGCCTCCATGCTCTGCTCCCGTGGTCCCAACTCTAACCAGGGTTGTTGCCCCCTCGCAGCCCGGACAATGTAAAGTCCGCCTCCCGGTCCTTGTAGGCGTCCCGGCTGGGTCTGACCCCTAGCCACCTGCGACACAATAATGAAACGAAAAAGTAGTGTAGTAGAAAGTGTGGTAGAAGTATAGTAGAAAAATCAGTCCATTTTCTAAATAAAGATACAAATTATTAATTCAAAATTATAAAAGCACTGATTGGGTAAGTAATGTGCAAAAGACATGCAAAATACAGATACTGTATACTGCAGTACAGCATACCTGGAGTAAAATGATTCTGAACATAGTGAGGGGTGAAAAAAGGACCATTCTTTTACAATCAAGTGTTAGCAATTGCGTTTGAATAATAATTTTTTCATAAAAGATATAAATTATATTTGAATAGTGATGTTTGTTCTGACAACCCTAACGCACACAATATAACACAGTTGCAAGAGTACTCTCCTCCTTTCAAATATACTGGGTGACTGATTATAAGATTGAACATACCTGAGAGACTGTTGATATAAAGGTTCCTTGGTAGCATTTCTTGACATACTTCTGTTGAATACTGTGATTTGTTGCCTGAAATACTGAATGTTAGTGTGGCAGAGAGATGATGTACAGCTATATTCATAATGGCACCTGTCATTTTGTCCTCCATTACTATCTGTGCTGAGTTGAGAGTGAATTCCATAACTGAAAACAAATTTTCATTTGTTTTATTCTTTTAATAATATGTTAAAACCTAAATCAAAAGGAAAGTTTCTGTTCTATGGATAGTGGAATATAGAATGGTGGGTTTAATTTAACTTATTTTGCAGAAAAATATGATTATTTTTCAATAGTGGGAGGGTGCCAATTCTTAAACCCCCTTTATCAAGTTTAGTAGTGTGGTGGGGTTAGGGCTTATCCAAGCAGATTTTGGCACAAGGCTAGAATTAACACTGAATAGGAATGCAGGTCCAAAGCCCTCTCATGCACACCCACAGTAACACAGGGCCAGCTTATCACCAATTAACCTAACCTGAACATCTTTCAGATGTTGAAGTGACTCAGCAGTCCTGAAGTAAAACTCATTTGGGTGTTGGGAGAATGTTCAAAACTCCACTAAGAAAATAGTCAGTTGTTGGTGATTGCAACTAAGGATGATTGAGCAATGAGGCAGCATTGCTAGCTGTTACATATTAGGATCTAAAATTCCCTCTTTTTTGCATTTCGCTTTCTCTGCCTCATTTAAACTGTCTTTTAATAATGATTAAATAGATTATTGTACAGTTGAATACAACCAGTGACTTAAATAATTTTATGATAAGTGACTTAAATATTTTTTGCTCTTTTATGTCCTTTAACTATGTAGGAAATATGTCTTTTTAATGGGAGTTGGGGTTGGAGCCAGTGGTGGTGTGATGTAGGATTTTTGTGACGATGTTGCTAAAATGTAATTTACATGAATGCTGTTCGTTAGCAAGAGCTGTTGTTTTGTAATTAAGAAAAAATACTGTTTTTTAAGAATGTCACTGTCACATTTCATGTTCAGAGTTGAAGGTTTATTTCATTATTTATTATGTATTAATTTTCAGAGGTTCCTGTACATACTACATTTTGATTCAACATTTAGTGAATAACTAGACTGAAAAATGAGCAATGTTCTGTTCATATGGTGTAGCTGAAGTAGTATTATAGCATCAATTGCAATTACCTAAAAAGTGAAGCTTGTATATTTCTGTTTATATTAATAAGTACTGTTGTTTATGTTTTTTACAACCAATTAATACTGGCTAGATTCTAATAACTTTTACATCATAGCTAAAAACCATAATTAATAGCATCCAAAGATGGTACCACTAAAATGAACCTTTTGTTTCATGTGTTTCATGATATTACATTAAGAAACTGCCTTTTGAATGTGCCATGAAGCAATGCATTATACAAAAAGCACTTCATAAAGTTCTTGGAGAAAGTATTTGAGGACTTGGTTAATGAACGCCTCTGACTACAACATTTCAGAATGTCAAAATTAACAATTCAAATCCATTGTAGTTGCATATTACAATTTATTGGAGCTGCTGACCGCCATTTTCAGACCAAAATTGCATTTCCATAGCTTTGTACACAATGACCACTATTGGACATTTGAGGTCAGTAAGACCACTATCCATTGCTGTATTTACGCAATGTCCATGGCTAATTGAAAGAGATAATGTGCAGATAAATCAAGTTACCAAATGTTGTGGAAGCAAACTATATTGCAAAATGCAAGTCTTTGGTGCACCTTGTGCCACATGTGGGCAGAGCTCTTCATGTAAGTATATTCTGTTTCTTACATTAGCTAAAGGTTACTGCATATATATTAGCTGTAAAAGAGTGTTTAATCGGAAACATTTGTTTGCACACATGGAAATGTGGACAATGCATTTTTATTCATAATATCAGACTTTTACAGGTTCAACACCCAAAATATTTTGAGGCTATGCATACACTAGCCTATTTTTTATGAAATTACTAATGAAATTACTAGTGCTTTATATATGAATGCCCAATAGGAAATGAGGTTATTTTGTTTTTTCAAAGTTACTTAGCACATTATGAAAAGCTGCAGGCTTTATTATTTTGCCAGGCTGTATATTTTGTTATAGGATAGGCATGATGAAAATCCTCTCATACGGCATGAAATGTACTCATAAATGTTTTATTTTTCCTAAAAAAATGTATAAAATGTTAAATTGTATTCACTACAGTTTTTCATAAGATTTCAAGTATTGACAGTTTACCTACTAACACAAAACAGAAAACTTTAACCATAAAACTTTTGTAAAAAATGTAAAATATTACTTCCAATTACTGTTTCTAACACTTACACTACCAAATATTTTAAACTGCAAGAACATTTTTCATATACAGTCTTCTTGATGAAAACCAGGCTAATGTCTCTAAGATTCTCTATTTGCACTAGTCCACCACGGGGCAAACCCCCAACTGGGACTATACCAATAACACATACTGTACACTTTTGGAATGTAGGAGGGGAAATTAAGCACCTGAAAGAAAAATATCCCTACATGAAGAGTATGTATGTACAAACTCCATACCTGCAAATCCTGGGCCTGTGATTTTAAATCTAGAAATGCAGTGTCTTAACCGTCAACATGTTTTTAAACTAAACCTGGAATTTTGAATAATTTGAGTAAGAATTATTATTTTTAAATCAACCAGTTGTAAATAAAACTCCTTCTCCCAATACCTTCCAAAAAAGAAAGACAGTTATAAACTGTTGAATAGTTAAATCTCAGAAATTGAAATTCAGCAATTTGTAAGTATTTATCCCTCCCTGTTCTGCGCTTGGTTAAACCACCTCTCACAGCTATTACAACAGGTAGTATTTTTAACTCTCAATTTTCCACAATGTGTTGGAGCATGATTTACCCATTCTTCTGTGAAAAACTGCTCAAGATATGCCAGGTTAGTTGGGGAGCAGGAGTAAACAGCAATTTATGGGTCTTGTCACAGATGTTCAATGTGGTTCAGGTCAGGACTTGACTGGGCCACTCAAGGATATCAGTTTTCTTTACATTCCATTGTTGCTCCTGCAGAATGCTTTGGGCCATTGTCCTGTTTTAAGGCAAGTCACCTCCACAGTTTGTGCTTTCTGGCAGAGGGGAGCTAGTTTTCCTGTATGATCTGATTGTATTATGAAGTATACATGTTCCCAACAACCCTGACCAGAATAAAAGTTTTTTGATGTATTCCTTTTAGAAAATTGTTGTAAGTTTTAAAATTTATTTCATTTATCCTTTGGCAATTTTTCTAGATCAGCTGGTAAAAAAAAATTACTTTAATATATAGTCAGGTAAGTTTAAGTAAATGTGAAAATAGTTTTGGGATTGAATTCTTTTTCAAAATACTGTATAGTGTTGTACATCTATCTATCTATCTATCTATCTATCTATCTATCTATCTATGCAAGAAACTTAGGCTTCCCAAAAAAACAATTTTAAAGCTAGATTTTTTGGGAAGTAACTCTTTATTTGCTTATTTATTGTTTATTTTCTTTGTTATCAAATGTAACATTAGATTTATTCTTTGAGTCCAGCTGTCTTTGTTTACCCACATTCTAAAATTGATGAAGATGCTGATAAACAAAGTTGGTTATAGCTGACTTGAAAGTTTGTCATTGGTTATGAACAGTGTTGATCGACAAAATTTGCCAAAGCATTCTTCATAGCAAATACTATCTTCGCAGGAGACCTTGTTCACCGAATTTTTGCTCATCAAAATTCGTTGTGCATCCTGATTAAACAAACTTTTCCAAATGTCCTATGATGCCTTTTGAGGCCAGCTTGACATCGCATATAACTATACCAGTCATGCACAGAAGTTTCAGATATATATACTTGTATGTGTACTCCTCAGTACCTGCAGTATTTTCATTTAAGGGGTACATTAGCTGGCCATAATGAGATATTATAAAAATACTTTGTTATTCTGCTTAGTTTCATTGTACTTTTGCCTTAATGATTGGATTAAGCATTTTTTACTCTTCGTTGTATTGCATCAGGTGGTGAAAGGAACAGCTCCCAGATTATACAGATATAATGCTGATCCCTTGCGTCACAGGCTTTGCCCATACTCAGAAGCTCAAACAGAGAAATGCCTCTATGGAGTAGTACAGTAGTGCAAACCAGTCTTCGAGTCCTACCAGCTGGAGCTCCTGTCCTCTTGCCCGCTAGGTGTCGGGTCCATATAAGGGAAGTAGGCACAATCTAAATGCATTGGCAATTAGCCACAAAGTGTATTGGTAGTCAAAGCAAACCTTAAAGGATGGTGGATTATATTATGGTGCTTGCATGGACCATTATAATCCACTCAAAACTAGTTAATATCCTCCTTCCCTGCTGACTTCAGTGCATTTCAGCAAGTTCAGCAAAGTTCCTGAACAACACAAACTTGCAGTAAAGCAAACCTCATGGTTTTTGCTCATCGCTAGTTAAGACACATCCATTTCACATCCAAGTCACACAAAGAAGAAAAAGAAAATGGGATAGTCTGATAGCTGAAATGCAAAACATCTACTGTATTTTTTAAAAAGTAATATGATCTGCACAATCTGTAGATCTAGCAAGCACAAATGCCAAATAATTTTTTCAGCCATGATTTAAATGGCCGAACCAAACAGGCCTTAATAATATTAGGCAAGTTAGATGTTAGACCTATAAGACCTTTTTTTTTGTTTTTTTTTAAATATCCTTGGAATCCTAAGCAGATCTGAATCATCAGATCTCAATCCATACTCTTACATATAGTCCTAAATTTCTTCTACAATGTTAGGAGAGAGCATATGTAGCAGGGGGCACTAGCTCCCTCTGAAATAGGTTCTTTAAAAGGAGGGTTGCCAGTTTCTTATCTAGGAGGACCTGAGTGCCTTCAGATTGTCTTCTTATCTATTTTTTTAATCATTCACCAGATACTGATGCTAATAGAACAAACTAATTTGCCTTAATTGTAGTTGACTAGCACTTTAAAATTTGGAACCCTTCATGTTTTTTTTGTTTTTTTTTTTGTTAATAAGAACAGTTAACCCAGAACCTTTAAAAATACCTGGTGTGGCAGCTTGAGGGTATTATCAGGCAATGAAAATTATATAAAGGGTTGCATTAACAATCAGAATTGGGTTTTAATTAAGAAGTAGGCTGAGGCAAAAATGGTAGCTTTCCAGAAACTGAATCTGAGAACCCTGAGTTAGTTGGTGATCTATTTTCTTGTCATAATTTTTCTTGCTTTGCATGCCATTATTGGTTGTCAGCTAGTTAAAGAAAAAATAAACAATTAAGAGTTATGAATCTTAACAAGCAAGTCAATAAAATATAATGACATAGTTATTTTGCTTTAGAAACACTAATCAGTTGCTAAATGCGAAAAATGGCTGGAATGAAAACCTGCAGGACCTGTGGCCCTCCAGGATCTGAGTTTAACAAATATTGTTGTAAAGGCTATTATTTATTTACTAGGCAGTATATCCAGAGGTGATCTGCTGGACTGCAGCATGGACACTGCCCACTTGTTTTTTTAGATCCAGCAGACTGTTCTGAATTGTCTACTGGCAAAATGTAGTGGAGCTAACTGCCAGGGCATGTTTAACCAGACTGTAAAATACACAGTATGTTCAGCAAACCTCAGCCATAGTTGAAACCAGAAATCACAGAAACTCTTGCCAAAACCGAAGCACTAAACCATGAGCAATGTCTGAAGGGTAATAGCTAGAAGTCAATAACCTAAAGAACAAGTTATTATTAAAACCTAAATAGAAACTTGCAAGCAAGTTTAAAATGAGAAATTCTGAGTTGATAACTGAATGATGTTCATTACTAAGAGCTTTCATTGTGAAGTTGTTTGAGGTTAGAATTCTTAATCTTGGCCCTGCACTGAATGCAGCACATGATTATAAAGTAAAGTATCGGTGACATGGAGAATGATGCCCTCTGGTAGTCAAATCCCAAGTGATAATAGGTCAGGTCAAGTCTGGTTGGGGACCATGCACTGGTTCAGCGTGTTGCTGCACCTACCACATAACGAAACAACTCAGCATCCTGGTTGGCAACCTCCCAGGCAGATACACAGTCCAGTCCCACCCTCTGGAAATTACCATCTATCTGCCACAGCCAGGTGTTACATGGACGTCTCCTTGGCCTGGTCCAGCCACTAGGGTCCTCAGCAGTGGGGATCCTGCAAGCCGGATCACCCTCAGGGAATCGCGCCACATCGCTGTAGTTCTGCAATTGACACTCCCTCACAATGCAGGTAATATGCCTCATTCGAGACTCCGTGAGCAACTGCTTATTTGACACAAAGTCAATCCAGCATTACCCAATGATTCTTCGAAGAGACACAGTACCAAAGGAGTCCAGTCTTAGTCTCAGGTTACTGGATAGCGTCCATGTCTTGTAACCATATAGCTAGACGGGAAGCACCAGAACCAGCACCACACACCCCGTTCCAGCAACCTCATGACCCGCCATGCTCTTCCAATCAGGCTACTGACTTCAAGAGTCACTGCCGAGGTAAGTAAACCTCTCTACAAGGTTGTCACTCTCTCCGCAAACAGACACATTGCTGACGGCTGTGTCTAAGAGGTCATTAAAGGTATGGCTCTTGGTTTTTATCCAGGACATTTGCAAGCCCAGACACTCAGGCTCCTCTCTCGAGAGCCCTGATCAGAGCCACCATTGACTCCGCGAAGATCACAGCATTGTCAAAAAAGTCAAGATCAGTGAATCTTTCTTCACCAACAGATGCCCCACAGCCAATGGACTCCACAACCTTGCCCAAAACTCAGTTCATGCAAGCATTGAACAAAGCAGCCCTGACAAATCCCAGAATCAAGTGGGAAAAAGCGCAGAGGTTCTGCCTTCACTCTGCACAGCATTCACAGTACCAGTGTACAGGCTGGCCATGATATCATGCAACCTTGAGGGGATCATTCATAGTCTCAGGATGTCCAACAGGGCAGCTCGGTCAACTGAGTTGAATGCCTTATGAAAATCAACAAAGGCTGCGAAGAAACTCTGTTGATATTTGTATTTGCACTCCATGAGAACCCTCAGTGCCAGGATGCGGTTGATGGTAGACTTCTTGGCGTAAAACCAGACTACACTGGTCACTTATATATGAGCAATTGATCACGGTTCCTATTGAGGATGACCCAAACAAGAGCCTTACCCGGCACAGTGTTATCCCCCTGTAGTTACCACAATCCAGGCCATCACCCTTGGCTTTCCAGATAGCGACGACAAGTCCCATTTTCGAGTCAGCTGGGAGGATGCCCGCCTCTCAAATGGCGGCACAGACTGCTTGCATTGCCAGGTTGACAGCCTTACCACCGGCCTGGAGAAATTCCCCCCCGGATACCACAGATCCCTGCAGCCTTTCCTACCCTCAGCTGGTTCACTACCTATGCAATCTCAGTGAGACTGGGTGGTTCACAGCCAATTGGAGGATCAGCCTCAAGAACCGTGAACCCAGAGATATCCAACGTCCTAGCCGGAGGATCAGCTTTGAACAACTGCTCAAAGTAGCCAGTCCAGCGAGTCACAATTACAATGTCATCCATAAGAACCGTTCCATCAGCTGCCCTGACTGCGACTCTCTGAGGAACAGAATCGGATGTGCATAATGCTTTCATTCCTCTGTAAGCAGGACGTGGGTCACTAGACCATAAATGGTGTGTCACTTGCACACAGATTCCTCTAACAAATGCCTCCTTATCTGCCCTCAGAGCCCTTGCAGCCTTCCTTCTCAGTTCCTGGTACAGAACGGAGTTGCCATCAAGCCGTGCACTGTGACTCCTCTCGATGATATCCAGAGTGCCCTGCAAGATGAAACACCTCCTTCTGAGTGCCCTGCAAGAAGAAACATCCTCTTCTGGGAACACTCACAACACCAACACAACCCTCAGCAACCTTCAGGGTCTAGTCACTGAAGGTTTCCCACATAAAATTAGGATCAGCAGTTTCACCCAAGTCCATAAGTTGGACAATCACAATCTGCGTGCAAACTCATAAGAAACAGCCTGATCTCAGAGTCTGGCCAAGTCCAGCCTCATTTTCCTAGTAGATGGTAGCCTACTGGACCTAAGATGGAGCTTCGGAGTAGCGACAACAAGTCTGTGGTCAGAATTCACAAATTGGCACTTCTGTAGACCATGCAGTTTTGTAAGATCCTCCAGCGTATGCCCACGAGGATGTGATCGATCCCTTTCACTGCACCACCTGTATTGGAGTACAAAGGTTCAACGAAAAACAGGATCCCGTTTGTCAAAGTCAGGGAACATGAAGATACTTTCACCATGATCACCAGACCCATGGGGACTGACACAATCCTCATAGTCAGCCTTGTCAGTGCCAGTGGTTGCATTAAAGTCACCCATGACCAGAGGAGTGTCACCTCATGGGTAACCACTGAGCAAAGTTGTGAATAAAATGTCTCCCTCACTGAGACATCCCTCACCGCAGTCAAGGGATACACTGAGACAACAGACATGGCATCCAGAGAGTGCCGTAGTCTGAGTCTCATAATATGCTTGTTTAAAGGAGTGTCACAATTGGAAGGAGCTGATCTGCTACAGGAACAGCTGTTCCCTGAGTATGATAGCCATCGGAGTGACCAGACCAATAAAAGGTGTACCCAATTTATAGAGATCTGGCCAGTCCCAGGTCTGCGCACCTCAGGGAGTGCAGCCACTGAAATGTGGAGTTTACACAGCTCCCTCAACAGCAGAGGAAGATCATCATGCCGAATAGATAAGACTTTCCACATGCCTACTCAGATGGGCCGCCTCAAATTGTAACCCAAGTGCTGTTGTGCAGTGGGTGATGTCTCAGCAACACAACAGTTCTTATCCCCAACAGGCCTGACCAAGTTGGCTAAAGATTACAAAAAGTCAAAAAAAAAAACAATAGTAAAATCCCAAAAGTGAAAAAACACAGGGGCAGAGCGTTTATCTATAGGTCTAACATCTAACTTGCCTAATACTGTTAAGGCCTGCTTGGCTCCAGTATTTGAGTCAGGGCTGAAAAAATTATTTGTCATAGTATGTGCTTGCTAGATCTAAAGAAACACCTATGTATAACTGTTCCCTGATGTATGAAAGAGAAATCACAATGGAGTACCAGATTTTTTTAAAATAAACAAACAAAAAATTTAAAAATATATCCCAGTTAGTAACACTTCCCTATCCCTTGGCGAAACAACTTTACAAAACTAAAATTAAGAATTGCACTTTGTTCATTTTCTGTTTAATGTGGTTAATTTGCAGTTTTTTGAAAGAAGGTCCATTGTAGGATAAAAACATATATTCTTGTAAATTCTAGTTTTCTTTTCAAATGAGTTAGCATAAAGGAGATGATGTAGGCAGAAAGCATGACTGAGTGCAGTAAGGAAAAGCAAAACAAAGTTATCGTCCAAAACATCAAAATGATTCACATAAGCTTTGATTTTAGATGCATTTTAGACCTCTAACAGGTCTTATATAGACTACATCCCCTGTTAAATACTATTAAGAGGTCAGACGCAATTAAATTCAGACTTTAGCTAATGTTGACACAGGTATGAAGCACCTCTGATTATTAAAAAGAGAATTTAGGCCAACATGCAGTATAAATTAGCACCTTCTTTGTCAATAGCTTCTGTCGATTAAGCTTCAGTGTCAGAAATCCCAACACCTATAAAGCATTCTACTTGTACTACCAATTTCCATAGTTTCTGACATTCTGAAATATAATAATCAATGTTTAATAGTTTATTTTCCGCATCTACAGTCATAATTCTGCATGCTGAATACATGTTATGGGTCTGAATTGCAGATCTGTATCATTGATTCCTAACTTTTGAGATCTTGGATCCTGTCTGACTTTTGCCTACTTACTATTTAAATTTTTGCCTATGATTATTTTGGCCACTCGCTGATTACAGGAATGGTACAGAAGGACTTGAGGTCGAATTAGAAATAGCTACTACACCCGCCCAAAGAAAATAACATTAGAGATATTGGGAACCTCCTGATTCAGTGATAAATGGACTTACTCTGCTTCTTATTGCATTGCCTAACATTTACCTAATAGGTGCAGGGCAGCCAGCTAGCCTAGGTCATAATTACAGTGGTTGTGTCAGTTATAACTAACCATGGACCCTGTAGAGCTTTATATTCTACATGAATGTTGTCAACTATAGTTTTTTTTTCCACTTTCTTTCCCTTTCTTCCACTGCCTATTGGCTGTATTTCAATCTCAATATTAAAGGACTTTATATTGATGATTTGCTTATGTTAGTTATTGAATTTCCTCAGTTTATTCTGTGTTTATTTTAATATGTGAGAACATATTTTCAATTTTGCATGATTTGTAATTTACTGTGATAACCTTATACTATATATGTATATGCAAGTTCTCTGAGCCTATAATCAGTGAAAAGTGCTACACAAGAGTACATTGAATTGAACTGAAAGACTGTAGTTGCCATCTTGTGTTGGTTAAGATATTTTGTTCTTTTTCAAATATATTTATTGAAAAGGTTATGTTCATTATTAGATTTATTAATTAAAAAATGCCATACTTTTTATGCAGAAGTCACCTGCAAAGAAGCTTAGTCATGCAATAAGCAAGTCTCTTGGATGTGTCCCTAGTCGAGAACCTCCCCATCCTGTGTTTCCAGAACAACCTGAAAAGCCTCTTGACTTGTCTCATATAGTGTAAGTAAATTGGTATCTGGACTTTTAAAGTATAATACTGATATAAAAAATGACTGTTTTAATATAAAGGAAAAATAAATCTGTAATCTAAAGTGGCAGAAATGTTTATTTGAATTATAAAAATCAAGGTGAACAGTCTGAAATCTCTCAACTGATTACATACGCTGAACAAACTGAGTTGAAATGACTGTACATTTTCAAATGTGATTTTTCCAAAAAGAAAAAAAAAATCTGCATAGAATGTGAATATACAGACAAAGCGAGAGAATGAATTCAGATCTGCTTTTAATGGAAGTTAAGAATAGCTATAGCCATCAATGTACCTGACATTTAGTTTGAAATTTATTACATTTGGTGCCTACTATCATATTGACTTAATGTGTGTTGCAGTTTTTTTATTTAAGACTACAGTTGAATATACATAGTAAATGATACAGAAAAATGAACAACAAAGGTACAAACACTGCATTTACAAAGGAATTCCTTGCATTTCCTATTTGCACAAATCGTAATTCTTTAAATGTGTCCTTGTTATCCACTATTTGTTAGACATTTTACTTTGATACTTTGATTATTTAACATCAGATGTGACACTCTTTGCTTCAGTATAATTTACAGTACTGTTTATTCATTTGAAACATACAATACTGTAGATGCATCCACTGTTATTAGCAGTTGAGAACTGAACAGAGTTTGTATCTAAGCAAATTGATTTTTTTTTAGAGACAAATACATCCTCAGAGATCTCTGCAGGAATCCTCTGGTAAACTCTGAAGGCTTTCTTAAGAGGACAGATTATTTGTTATCTGTCTACAAAAGTAAATCGGAAACCAAAAAGGTTTCAGAGCTAATCAGTGAAATTACCATAATAGACATGCCAGTTGTCCGAATGAGGCACTTCATAGGAAAAGACAGGCTTTGCATTCAGAACTCAATCTCTTGACAACAAAAAAACAGAACAAATCAATTTTAAATTACAACATCATTACTATGAACACGGAGAGAAAACTAACAAGATCTTAGCTCATCAAATCCACAAGCAGGAAGTTTGCAATGTAATCCCAGCAAAAGAGAAAAAATCATTGACCATAAAAATATAATGCATACATTCAGAGACTACTATAAGGCCTTATATTCTACTCAGACTAAAGAAGACAAGATACAACCTAATGCGTTTTTGGATGCATTACAGATACCACAACTAGGTACTCTCAGTGCAGAAGAATTGAACAAACCTCTGGCACTATCAGAATTACCAGATGCTATGAACCCACTAGTTAGCACCCCTTTTATTAGCAACATTTACAGAAGCTAGAGACAATACAATTCTACCTCAAACTTTTTGACAAGCATGAATTACTGTGTTTCCTAAGTAAAATAAGGACTTATTACAATCTGCATCATACAGACCAATCTCACTTCTGAATAACGATGTTAAGATTCTCTCCAAAGTCCTTGCCATTAGGATTGAGAAAGTTCTTCCTTCAATAATATCACAATACCAAACTGGATTTATTAAAGGCATACAATTAGCTTCCAATCTTTGTCGCCTTTTTAATGTAATAATGTAATATATTCTAACACGCCGGAGATGATAATATCGTTGGATACAGAAAGAGCATTTGATATGGTTGAATGTAACTACCTTTTCACCACATTGGAAAAATTTGGGCTTGGCCCGAACATATGTACATGGATTAACTGCTGTATACCAGTCTAAAAGCTTCAGTTTGTAGTAACAATATTATTTCAGACTACTAGAACGTGGTACTAGACAAGGATGCCCCTTGTCACCACTGCTTTTTGCAATCGCCATAAAGCCACTGACAGTTCACTGTCGAAATGCTTATGAGATAAAGGGGATTATCAAACTTGAACAGAAAATTTCACTATATGCAGATGATATGGTACTCTATATATATCAGATCAACAAAATACTGTGCCTGTAGTCCTAAAAGCAGTAACAGAATTTCAAGAGATTTCCGGTCTCAGAATTAATTTGAATAAAAGTGTGCTCTTTCCAGTGAACCCTCAATATTAGATTGGACGCCTTCCGTTTTATCATCACAGATCAGTTTAAATACCTAGTGTTAAACATAACAAGTAAACATAAAGCTCTTTATCAACAAAATTTTGTTGTCTGCTTGGAAAAACTTAAGCAAGACTTGCATAGATGCTCCACCCTTCATCTCACTTTAGCTGGAAGAAAAGATGAATATCCTTCCTAAGCTTATTTTTCTATTTCAGAGCATTCCAATATACAGTACATCAACAAATCATTTTTTAAGAAGTTAGATTCAGTCATAACCTCATTTGTTTGGAATTCAAAACATCCACACATCCAAAGGGTGACCCTACAAAGACCTAAGGAAGAAAATGGCATGACTCTACCTAACTTTCAGTTTTATTACTGGGCGACAAATATACAAGGTGTAAAAACCTGGACATTGACACAAATGCATGAACATACACAGGCCTGGTCCGCAGTAGAAATAACATCCTGCAGCACTTATTTATATTCCTTGATTTGTACCCCAGTAAATATAAGTTATAGCCAATATACTAATAACCCAATTATGCTTCATTCACTCAGAATATGGAACCAATGCAGGAAGTACTTTAAGATAGAGAAGCTTTTATCTATGGTACCTTTGCATGATAACCACCTTTTTCCTCCCTCTCAAACATACACAGCTTTTATGGAAAACATTCAGGACTAAATCACTTAGAGATCTGAATATAGACAAGGTCTTCGCATTCTATGAACAATTACACTCCAAATTTAACCTTCCAGCAACACATTTCTTTCACTACCTCCAAGTTAGAAACTTTTTAAAACAAAACCTGCCCGACTTTCCTCACATACCACCTACTTCTACTACGGAAAAAATATTGATCAGTCTTGACGACTGCATTTCTATAACATATAAAACATTTTAAAGTCCCTCCCTTTCAAATATCCCAGAGTACACTGGGAAAAGGATCTCTGACTCATTTCGGAAATGGAATGGAAGGGACCAATGCACAGAATTCACTCTATCTCCATATGTACAAAGCATACAATTATTCAACTTAAAATCATTTATCGAGCACATCTGTTGCTTTTACAATTGTCCAAAATGTTTCCAGGGCAAGGTCCAACCTGCAAATGTTGCAATCAAGTTCCAGCCTCATTGGGTCATATGTTTTGGGTGTGCACCAAATTAGCATAATTTTGGACCATAATCTTTAAATGCTTTTCAGACAGCCTGAGTGTCACAATCTCTTCTAATCCACTTATAGCTGTATTTGGTGTACCTCCAGATGAACTTAAAGTGTAAAAGGACAAACAAACTGTAATTGCCTTTACTTCATTATTAGCAGGTAGACTTATCTTGCTCAACCGGAAGAATCCTAACTCATCTCTTTTCAGACATTGGGTAACCGATGTTATATACTACTTGAAATTGGAAAAAAATGAAATACTGACTTAGTGGATCTGTGCAAAACGTTTTTAAAACCTGGCAGGATCTAATCAATAATATTTTAGAATAAGCATTTAGATTGAGGAAGCAGATTCTCTTCCCCTTTTTATTCCATTTATTTACATACTTATCTTTTCTACTATTAAAGCTTTACTGTGTTGGTCTAGCTTTCTTTCTAATGGGTGGGGGTTGACTTGATTTGAACCTAGTTTTTTAAAATTTGACTTGCTTGTATGGAATGTTGTTTGATTTTAATAAATTCAATAAAATGTTTAAAAAATACTGTAGATGCATCATATTATAAATGGAAAATATGCCAAAGATATCATGGTAAATATTTAGAAAACAACTCCATAACATGTTGTAGACAAAATGCTAAAATAAGGCAAATTTTAATAAAATTTGGTTTCTTTTAAACATGTGTTTGTTCAGATATTATTCAGACAGCAAGATGGTGCAGTGAGTTATGTGAAACGGTGTTTAGGATAGGCTCCTGCTACCTGGAACCCAGAATTGATGAACTGGTAAACACTAGCATGGGTAAATAGCTTAGATTTTATGGTGGTTGTATAGGATCTAATGCAGGAAAGCAGGCTCACACAGCTAATTACATTTTTATCTCCAATGTCTTTTTAATAAATTGTTTTTGACTGCTGAAGGTAAATGCCATTTTCTGACCTAAATTGCCGAGCTTGTTTGAAAGCTGAATGCTGTAGTCTTAAGAGACTCTTATTGCCCTTTGGCAAGTTTCCATTTTATGCTAAAACTGCTAAGCACAATTCCTTCGCAGAGTTCAGCTTGCCTCTTTGGAGACAGAGAGAAGTGCCCAGACTTACTTTTTTCAGATTCCTTTTTATGTAGTTCAGTAGTTTTTATTTAACAATGCACATTATTTCATTTTGATTTAACATGGAATATGGGATACCACCCTCTGTATTCCTTATAATATTTAAATCTTACACCTAACACTGCAGGACCTTGCTTAAATCTCTTGTGTTCCCACCTTCAAATTAATTTTGTTTTGGTAAATGAAAGATGTTGACAATGTTTTGTGTCAAATACAAAGTAATATATGAACTAAAATATATTTATTGTTTGTGAAAATGCTTTATTCACTTTTCTAATGGCAATTATTAAGATAAATGATGTTTTGATAATAGTAGCTATTTTTTGCTGCACTAATAAAACATATTGATTTGAAGTAGTGGCTGTAGTAATGTGTTTAATCAGACAGTGATGAGCATATCTTCAACCACAAAGGCAGTTTTCAAGTAATCAATTTAAAAACCCATGTAATATATTTTACATATTAATTGTAAAGGAACAAGAGACCTAAAGATTGCATAAGTCATAACAAGGCCTTCTGTCAGAGCACTTCCTTACCTGCTGCTGACAATCAGAAGTTACATGGCAGTGGGGTTTTGCCTAGAAACACATGTATACATAATACATAATAATAAATATAATAATAACATAATACATACATAATGAACATGGCAAGATATTTTAAATTTTCTGAATTTGTGTCTTTATAGTTATTTGCTATTATGATGTTTTGATTCTGCTACTAAGATTTCTGTAATATACACTGCATTATTGTGTGCTAAGTTTAGCAGATGTGACAGCAGGTTGGCACAATGGTTAGTGCTGCTGCCTCATGACTCCAAAGTCCTGACCATTGGACCTGACTAAAATGCTGTCAGTGCAAAGTATATATGTTACTGTCAATGTGTGAAATTAGGCATTGTGTAGAATGCCTAGGAAATCTACAGAATACCAAAAATGGGACGTCAACGTGTGAACAGTTAAAATTACAAACATTTCCTAAGCATTCTACGCAATGCCAAAAGGCAAATAGTATTTTTTATTCTGTTTAATGCCTAGGTATTATATACAATAAATGGGAAAAGTGAACTCATGTAGTGTATTAAAGTAACAGACATTTCATACTTTGCCTAAAGACGTCACACATTCTATAGATTTCCTAGGCATTCTGTTCAATACCTTTTTTTCACACATTGCCGGTAACATATACATAATCTCTGTGCCCACATTCACCAACCGCCTCAAGTACTTGATTATGGCCAGTATTCTACAGGTATCCAATTAGTATGATTTTTTTATAATAAACTGTCCATGCATGGTTGAATCTAGGTATGTGATTGACATAGCCCTGAGGTGTAATGACGCCCCATTCAGGTAGATTCATGTATTGTTGCTAGGATTGCCCAGTGCAGCTCTCATTAATAAATTAGATTGGAAAATGAATGAAGCCGAACTACTGATTTTTTAAAAGCATTTTAAAGTTCTTAAACTGTATCTCAGACTTGAATGTTTTTATTATAGTAAAAAGACTTTTGAACTGACATGTAGTTCCAAGGGTTATTTAAAATCATCCTACAATCCTTATGGCATTAGTTGGATTGGATCTGTTTATTTTTAATTTGCAGATATAGACATGAATCAACACTCAAGCTTAAGAAAACATTTATTTTAGGCATGTTATTTTTGCTACTATATGCATTTTGTCTAAATAAATTATAAATATGGATCAACCCATTCAGATGGTCTTATTTTAAATATAGTTCATATATTCTTTACTAAAACATTTTTGAGTTAGACACTTTATTATTTATTTTTTATTAAAAAAGTTGGCTTAGATATTTATTTTTTGTCTCCTGGATTAGCATGTCACTAGAAGAGATCAAATTTCAGATTTCCAAACATTAATTTTCCAAAAGTCATATCACATAAATGTTTTTATTGTGTGTAGCAACAAATTAAATAATATACCACTTTTCAAACAAAAGCATCATTATTTTGTAGGTACATAGCCTAATAAAGATAATAAATAAATACCAATAGTCAATAACATCATGGGCTAATTAAACAAAACTGTTTAATTGAACAGAAACAGATGTATAAAAAATAAACTGGGTCAACCAAATTAACATTGTGGCAGCTGTAATAGTTTAACCTTCAGATCATCAATTTTTACACCATGGCAAGAGTTAGCATAGCAACAAGGCATCAACAAAATCTCTCCCACGCAGAAATTGTGTAGCAGACAAGAGGTTTAGGGTGTGCTGTATAAGCTCTTCTAAAAATCACAATGAAATAGGCAAGGTTGAGGACCTAAGATCCAATGGTGGGCCATGGAAACTTAATGCAGCAATTTAGAGATACATGAAACTGACGTTCTTTTAAAATTCAAATAATTCTAACACTGCGATCAGCTCTGAACACACAAAAACTATTGGTATCCAAGTTCGCTGTCTACAGTTTGGGGAAGTTCTGTCAGAAGTTCTCTTTATAGAAGAGTTGCTGCAAAAAGTCATTCCTCCAATGTAAAGAAATTAACCCATCTACATACAAAAACACAAGGATAATCTCAGCAAATGTTCTTGACTGGCAAGTTAAAATGTGAATGTTTTGGCTCAAACAGAAGACAGATTGTTTGTAGAAGATGTGGAGAGCACTACGTGAATGAGTATCTGCAGACAACAGTGAAGCATTTTGGAGGTTCCCTGCAGATTTGTTTTTCTGCAAACAGAGTTGGTGACCTGCTCAGAATTAACGGACTCTTCAGTGCTGAGAATTGCAAGCAGATTGTATTCCATCACTCAGTACCATCATGGAGGAGTCTGATCAGTACCATGTTTGTTCTGCAGCACAACAGTCATCTCAAGCACACAGTAAAGGTCATAAGGAATATTCTGCAGCTATAGGAAAAACAAGGAGTTCTGAAACAGACAGTATGACTTCCACAGAACCTGATCTTATCATCATTAAGGCTGTCTGGGATTACTTTGAGAGACAGATGCAAGCGAGAAAGGGATTTTTTTTAAGATGAATTGTGGTAAGTTCTCCATCATTCTTGAAACAAACAACCAGTTGATATAAAAACTGCATGGCTCTATCTGAGAAAAGTAATATAATTTTAAAGGCTAAGGGGGGCTACACCAAATACGGGTTTGCTACTGTTTGTAGTAATTTTTGATAGTTACAACCTTTCCTTTTGATTATTTTTAAAACGTCTTAGTTGACATAAATTTTTTACATATGCCTACTAAGACATCTGACAATATTGTATCCACCTGTGAAGATGTCAAATATAGAAAATATTTGAAATTTGAGGTACTTAGTCTCTACATCTTATATTTAAATTATATGCTTTAGAATACATAGCAATCATCTTACTACAGGGGTGAAATCAAAATGCACTCCTTACTTATCAGTTGTCTATTGGACAGACAAGTAGAATAGCCTAATTTATTAGCCCAGAGTTTTGGTAATATATATGTTAGTGTTTCCATTCATCCATCTATCCATTTTTTGTTTGTGCGTAATCCAGAATATTTTATATCTTTTCATACACTAGAGTAGCCTCTTAATTCCAATAACCAGGAAATAGCTTTACAGAAATGTGTAAATTATTTATGAAACATCACTGGGGCTGTTATCTCAGTGAACAGGGCAGAATTTTGTGCTTGCATGATGGAATATGGTTTTATCTACTGTACTTCAAACTCTTTCATCACAAAGAATAAAATGAGGATCATAGTTGGATCCTACTTACGTATATATCCTGTTACATCGTTTTATTAAAATGATTCTATCATTTTTCATGAAACTAATTCAAACCTGAAAGCATTCTTATTAAAATTGTGAAATGTTTAATGGAAGTCTTTCATATATTCATTTCAGAATTATTTTTCATATGTGCGAAACATGTCACTTAACCCATCTGCGGTTCAATTGTAAAAATATACAGTATGTGAATTTTACTGTATTATAATCTTGCAAACCTTGCAAATCCCTTAAAAGGATATCAAAGACCATTTCTTCAAACATTTTGCCACCCCCTGTCAGCCAGTACATTTTTGTAACCATTTGCGAGCCCTCTATGTTCTCTCTTACCATCTTGTGTGGGCTTTTACAAAGCTTTCTTGATATGTCACTCACTTTAGGATGGGGTTCAGGCATTCCTGACATCTTTTAGTTTGCATACCCTGTAGTTTCCTAGAAGAATCTCTTCAGAATCCACACTTGTTACTCTTCTCTTTGTCTTTCTTTGTCCCTCTCTTGTGCTGTAGACCAAAGAGGTTACTCCCTTCACTCACGGATATGCTGAGATGCTCTTTGCCTATAAGGGTATACTATCGGTCAAAAGTTTTAGAACACCTCAGCTTTTCTATTTTTTTCCATATTTAATCAGTTGAAATGCAATGAATGACCTAAAATGGTGAAAAGGTAAAAACAGTAAACTGCCAGGGGTTTAAATTTCAAGTTTAGGTTATCAAAAAATTTAAAAAGGAAATTTCAGAATATTACAAAAGGACCTTCTTCAGGGAACAACTAATAGGTTGCAACCTACAGATGTTCTGCAGCAATTAAAGTACAGGTTGTTGGCGACTTATGACCTATGCGTCTCATGACCATTCAACTTACAAGCACTACTGTGTCTCACAGGCAGACAACAGTTTTCACCATGTCAGCTCCATATGCCCTGGCTCATTCATCTCGATCTCAATTTATTACCTGCAGCAGTTTTGACTACATTCAGTTGCATTTGTCTTACAATTACAGGAAAAAAAGACAAATGATCTCCACACAAAAATAAAGGTGATCAAGCAGTATGAGGGAGGAAAGTAAGCGAATGTGATCAGATGTTACTTTATCTTAATTATAACTGTTGTTCCATGTATGTGCTGCACTGCTGCACCCAGGCCTTGAATCTGGTTAACCTCTGAAGCTTCTGCGTTGAGACTTATGATATGCTGCTTTGTACAAACTGCAACAAAGGGGTAATTCAACCACACTGAGCTCCTTAATCTGTTAATGTTTATGATTAACAGGCTGAAATGTTAAAACAGAAAACATGTGAGTGCTCAGACTCTGCCTGAATAATTCTTGCTCTTACAGTTAAAACAAGATATATTAGGAAAGGCTCACACTGATCACGTAACATAACACAGACAAAGAAAGCATTTGTGAACCTGTTAAAGGTTTGGCACCCATGCAAGCAGCAATAATAACAATACAAAATGATAAAATTTAAAAAATGTATGCAAAAAAGATAGAAAACCTACACAATGTGCTAAGAATGATGATAAAAAAGTATATAAAACAAACAATATGACTTAAGGGACTTACTGTACAGTACTATTCATACAGTCAGGTTTGAATACATATACCAGTCCATCTTACGGCCGGATCTACTTAAGACTGGTCCGTCAGAACCGAACATGGTGGTAAGTCGGCAACTACCAGTAAATTAAGCCTTTCAAGTTGAAGCAAACAATTTGCACAGGTGTCCCAATTTCTGTTCGTTACTTAAAAACCCATTCTGTCTTAAAGCAGAGTTGCAACAGACTGTGTTACCTCACCCTCTGAAGTACTACTTGGACAATATTCCAGTGATAATGGCTAGCAAACTTCCTCCTACCAGAGCTATGAAGCTGTTGCATAGATCCTTTCATCCACAATTGAAACTATAGTGAACACATGGATATATCTAATTAATAATAATCAGAAGTTATGTTTCATTTCATTATGTCAGTGATGCCAGTCTCAACACCCCATCTTTTTGTCTAGCTATAAAAGGCTAAAAAAAAAGGTTAGAATAATTGTATCATGGACATTCAACTAGAATCATTCAAATGTTTTCTCTACTTATCCTAAGGTCATACTCTTTTTTTACTCTAAAAACATAAATCTGTAGCACAATAAAATGGTACAGTGTAACTCTACAATATTAACAATTCTATTTTTTCCACAAGGATGTAAATCAGTCGTTCTCAAAGTGTGGTCTACGGACCATCAGTGGTCCCTTAGTGTGACTCACGTGGTCCACAAGCTGACAATCATCAGGGCAAAATGATTTTTAAATCACTCAAGTACTGTTGTTTGTTATATACTTACTTTAAGTGTTGTAACAGATAGGGGGCGCTATCGCTCCCTTGAACCCTTGTCCAAGATGCCAGACACCAGATAAAAGTCCAAATAGTTGACTTTTTATTCACAAATAGTGCACCAAGCACCCTTCTCTCCACAATACTCATGAATAAATTCACAATACTACAATAATAAATCCTCCACACTCCCAGACGCTTTGCCACCCTTCGACCCAGCTCAGCTCGACGCTCTGGTGTCTTTCTCAGTCTTTTATATTCCCTGACCCAGAAGTGTTCCCACAGTCCTTCAGTCCATGATTCCTTATTACTTGTGTGTCAGATAAAAAGTCCTTCTTCTTCACCCCAGAAGGACGTCACTTCCGCTGTTGCTTTGCCTATGACGCAGTTACGGGTTATAGGGCACATGTGACTCTCTGGGCCTCCCTGCAGCATCCTCTGTTGGCCCCTGGGGTATCCAGCAGGTTTGTAGGGGAAAACTCCATAATCCATGATTCCCTGCTGGTATCGGCACCTACAAGCTGCAGGGAGAGCTCCATCTGGCGGCCTGGGGGTATTGGCCGGGATGACAAGCCGGCCATAGACCACAGTGTTTATTTGTAAAAGTGCCACTAAATCAAAAGTTCTTATGTGCATGAGAAATGGGTCTAAAAGTTCCACCATGGAGCACACTGTTCAACTTTTTTTTGTGGGCAGTAACAACTTTTCTTGGCCCAAAACACTGCTGTAAATTGTCTTTCTAATGGCCTGGTATTCATTTTAACAAACTAACCCTGCTGTCATGAAAGGGTAAATAAACAATACTCTTAACTGCCTCTCAGTCAAATACTAGCTGTATGGTATTTGACAGGTTATAGACTACTATAAAATATTTTTTTTATTCAATTCAATGTGAATTTACATTAGGCAGCTGCATGTTGTCTTCTTTGGAACACTTCAGACAAGAAAAAGTATAGACAGTCTGTTTTGCCCTGTGAAATATGAAAATATGACTTAAGATTTTTCATTGCCTGTATGCCAACAAAGCTGTAATCTGCTATGTGTGGATAGAGTTAGTAGCATACTGTAGATTTACACAGTAAAATTATTTAATAATTAAGTAGATGTAGTGAATTGATGGATATAAATTAAGTAATGTATATAAAGCTGTGGTTTTTAGTCAGACAAAATACAAGTCACAGTCATCAAGATTACAACGAATTAAATTATCTTTTTTTGGTTTTCTTTATTTTGTGTCATTATCAGACTTACATTTGTTTCATGCGTGGTTGTCTATCCATAATGAAACTATCCTGCAAATTGTATCAGAAGTGAAGATGTAGTGCAAGTAGGAAAGTTAACTATTTGTGTTAAATACAAAGAGTGTGCAGGTTTTGTAATATTAAACAATTAAAATATTCAAAATAGACACCTGGTGTATTGATACATTGCATTTGCAACAAAAATAATAAATGAATGCCGGATCTACAGTTGTATGATAATTTGATTTAGTATTTATGCTGTATATTTGTTCTGATTAAAATATAATCCTTGTTTGCAAGAATCTCTGGTCTTTTACTTAGGAACAATTTAAGTCATTTTTTAATAATCCTTCAGATGTTTTGATGTTTACTTGTATTTTATCTGTTCATCACATTAAATTACTTTCAGACTGAAATCAATAGAGAGTAATAAATAAGAGGTGTAAAATATCTCAGTAGTCTCTGTGCCAGTAGCCCTTGCTTATATTAACAGGCATGAATTACAAGTGGGTTGGATATGGACAATGCTATTGGCTCATTTGTCATGTGACATTCAAAGGGTTTTTATGCCATGTGACTGATCTGTTTCCTTAGAGACAGCAGCAGTGTAGTGCATTAAGATGCTCATTCTGTAAACGGAGAGTCAGAAAGGCATTCAGCTTTTAAAACCGGATGTATTTTGTTAGCTCTAAGACTGCTTTTTACTTAAAGAAGGTAAGTAAGCTTTCTTAATTTAGGCAAATTTTTTTCAGTGATCTTTGCCCTCTGGTGAATGCATTTGTAAGCTTGTGTAGAAAACCCTGTCAATAAATACCTATAATATGCCTCTGAGTCTTCATTTGCAAAGCTGATCTGTGAATTAGACAAGATGAAACTGGATAATCACATCATAAATCCATATGGTTTGTTATCATGTGATCATATGAGAGAATGAGAAAAAAATAAGCATCTAAATGAATGCTATTTTAGTTTTACTGTTTAGTCAAAATTAATGATTAAGCTAACCGTAGAGGTATTTTATTGAACTTGCAGGAATGGCCTAGCAGTGCTTTGATCTTTAGCACAATCAATAAGGTATAAAATGTAACTATTAAATCATAATGCTAAACATATTGAAGTTCACCATACCATTATATTAAAGCAGGAATATATATTTTATTTCGTTGCATTTTATTTTAGATCATCTATCATAGGTGGATGCACTTTTATTTGTAAATAAGTGCAGTGTTTTTCTTGGAAGAAAATTGTTTTCTAATTTCCAATACCTCATTTCAGTAATCACCTTTGCATATATAGGATGGACAACTTGATTTTTTAAAGTATGTGTTAGATCAGTTAATGTTCTGTTATGAAACATGGCATTTTAATTAATTTTTGGTACCTTGAGAAGACTGGTACAGAGTACTTACAGCAGGTTGCTTTTACACCATATGGTCTTCAGCAGGTTGAATTAATTAACAGCAGCGTCAGTATTGTCATATTTTTCAGAGCTTCTGCTAACAAACCCAAGTAAAAGGAGTAAATTGCTTATTAAGGTGAAATAAATCTTTTTCTAATCAATTTATCCAGTTATTAATGTATAAACTTATATGACTATCTGTGTTTATGAACATGCAATGTGTGTATTCATGTATACATGTACTATCTCTCTACCTCTCCCTCTACATATTTCTATAAAATACATACATCTCTGGTCTAGTCTCCTTTTTATTTTCTCATATTGATTTTTTTTTCATCTTTGAAAAGGTGAAATTACATCCCTGTTATGTAGGTTAGAAAAGCACTCTGTACAAAAAATAAATAAAATTAGCATATTACTTTTGAAAAGCTATTATTATTGATTTAAAATGTAATATAGGGTCATTGCACAAAGAAGATCACTTTAAATTTTGATTCCAGGTAAGAGATACCTAAAAAAAATTTTAAAATGTTGACATGTTACAAATTCAGCTTAGAAACAAGTGGATTATTTTGCATGAATTTGAAAAATTAATAGATTGATTGTGGCTCATTTCTGATTAGGAGGCGGGGGTTAAGCAGCTAAAACAGCAGTCTACTAAAAGCAAATTTATGAAGTATTTCAGCAGTGAGCTTACTTGAGCCAATACTAGAATTTTTAAAATTTGCTGCTGTCTGCTGTTTTTTGATGTATCACATTTATTTAAATATATTTTTTATTTGAAGTCATTCTTTATTGCTCTTTCTTTCCAGTGTTCCAGATATTAAAAAATATTATGTTCATCATTAAGAATTATTACATAAAATATGTTTGGTTGATTAGAGTTTAAAAAATGCAATTTCTTGACAACAGTAATCAAAAACGAATGTAATCTAAAACACCATTTCTGTGTTTTATGCATGTACGAAGAGGGCTTATGAGATCTGTAGTGAAGTTATTTCTGCTTGACTAATACCTCTTTGTTGTTATTCTGCTTAAACAGTTATATTAAATTAAGTTTACTTTATTTATGCTTTCTGTTTAGTGCAGAATCTAGAACTGAAAGTACTCAGATAACTTGCCCGGTTCTGAAATAGATTTATTTGTCATTATGACCCTTTTTTTTTTAAATCTATTTCTTATCCAGTCCTCCACGGACATTGCCAAATAATATGAACGACACACTTGTTATGTCATCAGGAGCACCTACACCAACTAAAAGGTACATGTTAGCTTTTCTTTGTTTTTTTTGGAGTGGTAAGGTATGAAACGTAATAGGATGCTTTTAGTGTATGATCATTTTTAAATCTGTGCTTTATTACTATATGTATAAATATGTTATATGTACTGTGTGTTCATATATGTATGTTTTTTTTTAATGAAGTGTTTCAGACATGTCTATCATTGAACAAAAGAAATATCATAATTAGTGTGGTTAACAATGCTCATTGGTTGAAAATGTTCAATATAGTGTTTAATTAATTTTTATTTTGTTGTTTAAGTAATTTTAAGTTATTAAATTATCTTCAAAAGGATTTTAAGATATATACCCATTCTTTTGTTTATGCAGACAACCTGCAATCCAGACAATTTCCATTTGACATATGAATAAACAGTCATATGCCCTCATATATAGTCCAAACTAAGCTAATGTTATTTATGTGATTAAATAATCGTTCACTGTATTCTCTGCCTTGAAAAATTATTTAAGGATGTGAAGAAGCTTCATTTTGATGCATTATATAGGAACATTTCATTTTTGAATCTGACATTCTTCTTTAGAGTCCTTTCATAAAAGAAAGAAAATACTAAAATAGTAAAACTATTATTATTATGTAAACATTAGAATGTTTTATTTATTACATTTTTTTCTTTGTGTCAGTACATTGATGAATAAACTCCACCAGCTATTGTTAGCAGTAGTATTTTCAGAAGGTCAGTAATTAATATACGTATGTGCATTACAGTGGAGCAGTGTATGCCTATTCCTGTTCATATTGTAAAACTGCTCTGGGTGTGTCTGGTTAGTTGGAAACTGTAATATATAGCAGTTCTCTAGTTTGCACCCAGATTTTCAGCGGAGCACTCAAGGACATTTATTTTCTTCGTTTTAAACCACTGTTTCTTTGCAGTAGCAGTATTTATTGTCATGAAACACTAGATTCTTCTCCATGCTTGGTTTTCTGGCAGAAAACCATATGTAATTCTCTAGTATTTTTCAGTAATGTGGCCCATTTATCTTTCCCTGCAATCTGACAAGATTAATAATCCCCGGTGCTGAAATACATCCACACAACAAAATTCCATACCATACTTTACTATGAGAATGGTTTGACCTGGATATTGCTCAGTGTTGGACTTATTCCACACCACTTAACATTCATGCAAAAATTCTGTACTTCTGTCTGCATAGAGCACAAACCTTTCTCTCCATGATTGCTCTACCTTCTAATTAATATTTTTCAAATTATTTACCTGCTATAGCTTTTTTTGCAGGGAAGACTTCTCTCTTTTGTCACTCTCCCATAGAGGCAATTTTTGAGGACTGCTCTGAATGTTGTTCATTATTGATGCTCATATATTTGCAGTCACTAACAGTTATTCTTTTAATGCCTGTACAATTGACTTTATTGAGCTCAAAAGTGTGGTTAATGCCTAAGGAAAGGTTTTGCACTTTTCAAGATTTCTTTTCAGGTTCTCTCATTCTGCAAGATATAGGGGACTGAGGGGTTTATCTTCCCAAATTAATTAAAACAGGTGATGCACTAATTTCCCACTCTATTAGAGTCCAAAAACAAATTGTCACTTACTGAGGTAATAAATTGTAAATTTAGCCTTACAAAAGGGAGAAATCCCTTTCTAACTCTGTCAGTATCCATTTTTGTAGTTGAAAGTATTGTATTTGATATGGTGTGGTGCACCAGGTTTAGAAGATTACTATAGAAATATAGCTAATTAAATCACTTTCAAATTAACAATTTGACACATAATTATTAAAAACACATAATATATTAATAAATATAATAAATAATAAACTACGCATATCTTACAAAGACCTGGGTATTTTTTGTGTTTGAAGGAAAACTATTTAAAAATGTTAAAATGCTACAACCTGACTTGTATTTTCATAAAAAGTTGCTGAGTTAGTGCTTTTCAAGGGAAGTAATATGTCCTGTTTAATTGTATGTGGGATTTTTCAAAGTTTAGAATTTTATGTTTCTTGGTACCAGAAATTACAGGGCGTATTTGCCATCAGTTTGAAAAGATAGTATCTTTTTGTAATAAAAATGGCATTTGTTATTTTCTTATTTTGAAGTATTTATTCACAAACTATTCATTTTCAGCACCAGCTTCACAACTGGTTTGTAAGTATTTTGAGTTTGATCAATGATATCTCATATTTGCACTTCTGATGCAATGTTTTAAAAATGCAGCAATTGGATTCTAATTTATCCCTTATTGAGTACTACTCCTCTGTGACAATTGTGATATTTCGTTTCTGTTCTGGGTAAGATTTAGTGGTTGGATTGATATTTTGATTTTGACATCACCTTTACTTTTGTTTTGGCCTTTTGCACTGGTGACTTGGCTGTGTTGTTTTCCTGGTTTTGACCCTTCACTAGACCTTTTGACTATGCCTTTTAACTTCCTTTTTCATTTCCTACTCATTTTTCTAACAATAATCCTTGGGCAAAGTAATGTGTAACATTTTCTACGTAATTAAAGTAGGGTAGCACATTATGCATCCTAAAATTTGGAATTCTCTCCCTCTCAGCCTTTGCGAGGAAAAATCTATTATTAATTTCAAACTTCTGTTAAAAACACATCTTTTCAATGAGTATTATTATTTTTCTTGTATGTAATTTCTACTGTTTTGTTAATGTGTTTATTGAATTGTAAAGTGTCCTTGAGTGTATGAAAGGTGCTACATAACTAAAACATTATTATTATTATTATTGAGTACAGAAAAGCTCAATTTTTAAAGCAGTATGTTATAAGCATTTCATCAATTGATACTGGAAGTAAACGGTAGTTTTTAAACACTTCACACTTAGTCATTTATGGCAACATGGTCATGCCCAACACCTCTCCCCACTGCTGTTTGAATGTAAATATTTTTTTACAAACGTAATGTAGAAAACAAAGGGGACAGCTCCTTTTAATGATATTCAGAGTGCAGCGTAGCAGGGAGGTGCACGACTGTGCAGTACAACAGGGAAACACACATTTTTGTGGGCTGGAGAAGCAAAGCAGTTGTCAGATGTGGGAGAGTGCTGGTATCGACACTGTAGTCAAAATTTCAGTATCAACCCAAAACTAATTTATGTCATGTACAGTTAAAACTTTAACAGTATAGAGTAAGAAATTAATTTTGTCATATACATTATAATTAAATAACTTAAAATATAAGACAAAATAAACAAGATATACAGTAAAATAATAAGATAAATGCTCAGTTACCATTCATATTAATACTTTGGTTGTAGCTCATTGTGCTTTACAAATAAATGCAGTGCCAAATACCTTAAGATGTAAAGGTTAAATTAAATAGTAGTTAGAACCTACTGAAATAATAATAGTAAAAAAATAAAGGAGATAAATAAAATATACAAAATCTCTGTATTATATTAAAAACTGCTGGCCCAGTCATTACTCCTACTGTGCACATTCTCTCTCCGTACCACCCCATAATACTCTCAGTGTTAACTCACCCTTCAACGCGGTAGATTATGATGGCAAGAAAAAAAGCAAATTATTTATTCAAGAACATCGAATTTAAGATTACAAAAGAAATAGAATGTCGAGAGCTGATAATGAACATCGAAAAAAGAAAATGAAGAAAGAAGACCTGCATATAACAAAAATCAAGAACAAACTCAATCATCCAATAAATGAAAATGAGAAAAATATCTCAAACAATTCGTGAACAGAAATGCAGAAAAGCAATGCTTATAAAATATAAGTTAAAGGATAAAATAATTTGTAATATTGTTTTCAACGAGGCGTTTAAGTAATTTCATTTTTTATTTTACGTTTTTTTTATTTTATGTTTTACTTTTTTACTTATACTTTTACTTTTTACTGTGTTTTATTATTCATTAGCATTCCTTTTTAATACTGGTTTTAGCCAGATTAAAACAGAGGAGAGGAAAACAGAAACTGTAAACCAAATCCTAGAGAAAATAGCGCACTATTTTCAGTAGAGCAACAATACAAAATTATGTTGACCTAGGCAAATGGCCACTCAGGGGGTCCTGGGAAATTGAGATTTACATTATCTAGGTCACTATTAGTCATGAAATTGTAGTGCCCTGGTGATGTCAGAGTCATGTAGAAGTGTTTCTTGTCATGTGGGTGGCACATTCCAAAGGATTTTTTGGAATACGTTGACAGTGTCTGTGTATTGTGAATAATATAATGTGGATAATATTCAATTTCACATTAAGTTGAAAATCAGTGATGATGCCACATGATTTTTTTTTACTTCAAGCATCATCTGTAAAGCTAAATTATCAGTTTTTCTTGTTTGATTACTATTTTTTATATCACTATATTCAGTTATCAAAAGTTTTTTTTTTTCATACGTTTGGTATGCTTTGCAGTCTATGCAGACCAAAAGAGAGAACGTTTTTATTTCTTAAAAATGGGAAGAGGGGTATCATTTAAAAACCCTAGCCCTCAAACAAGAAAACAAGGTGCCTTCATATTTATAGAGTTTATTCAAATACAGTTACCAGTATATATGAGTGAAAGATGCAGTAAATATTGATATTATTATGTTTGCAGGAGAAATGTTGAATTTTTTCATATGATGATTTTTCTTTTACACACATCAACTAATATACTTCTTTTTTATATTCTTTGTGCAAGAGGAATACAGAGGCTTGTTAGTATAATATAGCTGTAAGCCTAGCAATTAGGGAAAGCAGATTTGGAGGCATCCTAAATTATGCTAATTATACAAAATACATTATGTTCATGGAAATGTTCATCTGCCTGTATTTTTATATATTAACCTTTCTTTTTGATACAATTCTGCCTTTAGAAATCCTTTTTAATGTCATTGTGTTTTGTCACTTTATAGTAGTCAAATGCAAGAAAAGCAAGTTAGCTAAGGGATGTTTCTCTTTGTGAGCTGGGCAGAAAAATATCATCATTAAAAAGTAACATTGTTAGTGACAGTTGAGTCAGGCTAGAGATTTTACACTTGGTAGTAGAGCTGCCTCAAATCACTGTGCTTGCTCCCAGCTGTCTGGGAGGAAATTGTCTTTCTTTGCTGTATCTATCCATTTCTAAGCCCATTTCTGAGTACAGGTTCACAAGATCTGGGGCCTACAGCATAGAATGCCAGGTAGGGACCAAACCTCCAATGCACTCTCATCACCCCAAGTAATTGCAGACTACACATTTTTGGACAAGGTGGACAAGAAAAAACAGAGTACACAAAAGAAAAGCAGATCAGATATGATCAGAGCATGCAAAATCCACACAATGATTGCTGGAGCCATGAGGTAGGCAAACCATGATCTGCATTATTGATAATAATAAATAATGGATCATAAAGAAAATAATGGCAATATACAATATTTCAATTTATAAATTCCCACATAAACTCAGTTTACAAAATCCCAGGAGTGGCATTTCAACCCAGAAAATAGGAGAGCATTTGACTGTTATCAGAAAAGAGGAGGGGGAGAAATCAATGTCTTTTACACTTTTATTTCTCTCTGAAATAGCACTTCTTAACATTTTCTGGAACTTTTGTAAGTCATTCTCTGGTACTCCACTCACAAAGATGAATTTGTGCCATGCA
This sequence comes from Polypterus bichir lapradei, assembly GCA_026402145.1. Lineage (NCBI taxonomy): Eukaryota > Metazoa > Chordata > Cladistia > Polypteriformes > Polypteridae > Polypterus > Polypterus bichir. The sequence goes on from JANRMT010027041.1 coordinate 75,860,967, forward strand.
CTGTGGTTTTGAGTCCAAAAATAAAAACCAATAAAAATAAATACTTGAACTGAAAAATTTCTTTTAATTAATACTACAAACATCAGTCAGGTCACATGAGTAAACTAGAGGTTTATGCTTTGGAATTTTCTTCGTCTTTTGTTTTCCAGATAAATAACCATGCATAAAGAGGCTTGTGTTCATATATAATGTATCAAGAATAGCATAAATAGAAACAAATAAAATATTTGTGATTTTGTATCATATTGTATATATACTTAAATGTTAAAAGTTTTTTCATAGCAAATTAGAACAGGTCAGAACATTCTGTTTAGCTTTCACACCAATAAAGTTCAGATGTTTTATTAGATGTCAGTGCAGAGTGCAGAATTGAACAGTGACTTGGTTGAAGATGTAGCCTTCTCTGTGCATGGTCACTGGTTTCTTCTGTTTGATTTTACATAAAATACTAAACAATATTTTAAGAGAAATCTTTTACTATTTATAAATAAAGTGTATATTTATATTGAGATAGAAATTCTTACTTCTGCAAAGTATATCCATATGTTTCAAAAAAAGCAGTCAGTAGTGAAATTAGTGTATAAATTGATAACAACATGCATGTTTTGTGATTAGCAGTTCCCATACCATAAATAATCAAAAGCCCTTCATGTTACATTCTGCCACCTATGTTAGTTGTTGTCCCCTGCTTTTTCTCTGTGCTTATGCTTTATTTACTGATAGAGTAGGCTGAATTATAACATAATCCAAGTCATCCGAAAATAAGAAATGACCCCCATCATTGCCACAGTTAAGTTCTCAGAGTTGCTGAATTAAATTAAGTGTCCTTCAGCTAAAAATTAAATGCAAATACTGTATACCCTAGACTCTGAGTTATGCAGCATCACAAAGTACTGCTTGGAAGTAATATGAAATTACTAGACTGTTTTGTGCAGTTCAGTTTATTGTCATTATATCAGAATATAATGAAACATGTATTTTCACTAGTACAGACACATTGTGCATAATATAAGTAATATAAGTAATAATTACATAGGTTAATTTACTTGTGTCTACTAAACTAACAAAAATGCATTTTAAATAGTATCTATGAGTCTATTAAATATTATAAATATAGAATATTTATCATATATGTATCAAACAGTAAAATGGTAAAATATCTAACATCTTTTCACTTTTATTTTTCTTACTGACTTTGGGACATTAGCATCAATGAGTTGTTAATATTTAGTGAAACAATTCCTTCTTCCAGCAGCACAGCATTTGTATTCCCACTGGCTACTGCATAACCCCAAAGCATATGAGATCCACTTAAATCTTTATTGGTGAAAATATGTACTTTTCTATAGATTTTGTTTTTTCTTTAAATGTTTCTTTTTTTTGGTTATGGCCAAAAAGTTAAATCTTTGTAAAATTAATGGAAAACATATATTTTTCAAAACATTTTTGACATGCATTTTTAGTTATTTTGCATACTTCACATGTTGACTTTGGTAATGAGGCTATAAAAAAGGTTTTCTTCTGAAAACTGTTCAGTGCAGATTATTTTGTGAAAACAATGCTGTACTGTGGACCTGTGTTCCATTATTCCAATGTTAGCTAAACCTTTGTGAATGCCTTTTGTAGTGAAATGTGGGTTCTGCTTTACGTATCTGACCATTTTATGAGAAGTTCTGTTAGTTTTTCTTTGTCCTCCAGACCTTGTCTCGACTTCAACATTTCTCCATAACATCACTCTTGTAATAAATATTTTGACAAGGAAATGTCATGTTTGCAGTTTTTACATATTTTTAAAGCCTTCCAGAGCTTTGTAAGTGTCAGGTTTCTTTATTTTCAAGTTGTCAGTCAGTTGCTTACAGGAGCCCATGGTTGCTGAAAGCAGATTCCTGCAAGGTTATTATATTCAGCTCTGAAATTATCCTTACCTCTTTGAGTATTTGGCCTGACTACTTTGTCTTGTTTTGAGATTTTAAAAAGTAGTACTGTATTAATGAATGCCCTGAAGAGGTGCTCACACTTTTACATATTCCATATTCGCTGTTTTATTCATTTTTTTGATCTTTTAAATTCAACAAATGTATGGAAAATCTGAACTGAGTTGTTCAGATTTATGTTTAAATTTGTACCCTGCAAAACCTGTGTTTATTAAGAGATTCTGTGAAGACTGTAATTAGTAATTTTCACACTTATACATACAAGTTATAGAATGTCTGTCTTACTAGCACCTGTTTTTTTTTTCACTTATCAAATTTACTTTGATTCATGATCATTTCAGTAGTTAATTTTGCTTCATGAATGCCTGAATAAAAACAAAGTAAGTGATTTGATCTATTACAACAGTCAGGTTTAATTTTTCAGGTTTAAGATTACTACAGGGTAATCTTACATTGTGCAATAATTTGCTGTCTGTTTACTCTCTCACTCTTCTGATTTGTATTATGTGCAATATTTGTTCATACACATAAGACTTTAGGTGTTCGTATACTAAATATCACACACACATATTAAGTGATCCACACCTTCTGTATTTTCTTAATATGACTGCAATATCATTAAATGGAAAAAGGCAATCTGTTATTTGCTTTTAAGCTCAAACAGGATCATCACTGTAATCACCAACAGTCAAACTAAAAACTTGGCTTAAAATGTCTTGATTTTCTTGTATTTTTATGCCTTAAAGAATCCTTGAAACCAGAGTTGTGTTAAAGTGAGCTTACTTCTACTGTATCCTGTTTTCCTTCCAAAAATATTTAGTTTTGTAGGTATTTATCTTGTATACTTACTGACAAAGTACCAAGTGTCTGTGTAATATTGAAGTATGTAATATACCAAGAAGAATAAGTATAGCCAAATAATACAATATGTTTACTGTATTTCCATTATTTTTTGTTTTCTATCTTCTAAGGCTTTAGTGCCCTGACACAGAGAAGTATCTTATGTCAAACATGCTATTTTCATTAAGGTCAAGGATTTTAAATACAGGCTTTCATACCCATTCTTTTAATAAGAGAAGCCCCTATATTTCCATTTTTGAACTTGCTATACCTACCCATCCAGGAGGATGACACTGTACTGTATTATTCCAACTAAAGTGTTAGTAACCTCTATATTTCTGGGACCTACATACTAATTCTACACTCACATCTAATAAGCATCTCTCATGAGCTTTAACACCCCAAAACATTAGCATTTTATTACATTTCGTATTCTCATGCCCAACCCAGTGTATCTTATTTGTCTTGGTTTGTGTCATTTTCATTAGGACTACCACCACACAGCAGAGCTCTATTTAGATCAGATAAGAGGAATCTCCCTCTGTTTAATTGGGTTATAATATGAAATTCTAAAAATCATACCAGTTACTAAGGTCTTGTCTTTCCTGGGCTAACATATTTATTTTCTGCACGTTTTCCTTTTGTGTCAAACTTGTCAGCCTGTGATAGTATAGCTAGTTAAATAAATATGCTCATTATTTCATTGAAAAAGAGCGTATTTAAATCTAGTTCAATTAATGTTTCTTATAATTCTAGAAGTAAAATGTATTGAGGGCTACCATTAAAGTTTATGTGTGTTTCATATAATAAAACACAAATGAGGAACATTTGATTTTGATTATTGTTTATTTCAACATCTGTGCTATTGTATGTTTTAATTTTATATCATTTTATAAATTATTTTATTACACATTTTAAATGTATGTCTGATTTATGTTCTTTTTTAATTTTGTGATTCTATTTTCCTGTGTGCTTGTTTATTACTTTTTTATTTGTGTTTGTATGTTTTCTGTTTTATTATTTTTTGATTTTTTTTCTCCCACCAACACCAGGTTGCAAAACAGCTTGAATATGGCCAATCGCTTAGCTGATGAACATGCGTTGATATCAGTGTATGTGAACCGGCTACAGAATGGCAAACGGTCAGTTTTTGAAACTTCGATAAAGTCACATATATTTAAATACTATTTTTGCAGTTTTCCCTTTTGTCGACATTTGGTACAGAGTGTTAGTTCCCCTTTCTTGAGAGATTAAATACAGAGCTTTAAACTTTATAAGCCAAACCAAAATAAAAAGGTAACTTAGCAATTCTGAATGGGGTTAATTATTTTAGAAAACATGGTATATATGTGGGTTGTACCCAAAGTAATTAGCATATTAGAATTATCAGTGCCTGACAGTATGGAAATTTATGTATTTTAACTATTATTTCCATCTATTGTCTCCCGCTTACATCAAAAATCAAAGTAGTTACCCCAGTTAAGCATTTATAATGGTGTGTGAAAATGGGTTATAAGGATATCCTTTTAGCAGAGTCCACTCATAGCTGCAATCGCACAGATGCTAAAGCAAATGTAGTTATATACTTTATGTACTTCTCACATGAAACTGTGGACCCATCATCACATCAAACACATGTTGCTCATCACTGCAAAAACTGGCAACTCCAATCAAGACTTATTCTGAACTCTAATTTCCATTTGTTTCACTTCATTTTTTGTTGAATTTAATTCTGTTTTTATGTGCTTGCTTTATTTTTTTGTCGTTTCATATTATGCTCAAGGAAAAGTACAGTTCAAATTAAATTTGTTTGAATTATTGTGCTACCAAACAAAAATGCTCAAATCTTTTTTTATTAGGACCTCACTCTCAAAAAGTGTTATGCTACTTTTGCATCTGCAATGTCTTGTATTTTTTCTATTTCTCTGTTAATGTCAAAATGTAATATTTTTGGAATGAAAGAATATCAATATGTGACATTCTTCGGAAAAAGAAAAGTAAATTGTTGTGTTCTTTATTATTTTTATCTTATTGAGTTTTCCAAAGATTTGTGTTTTAGAGGTTAGTCATAGTCAGTTTGCACTTCTATATTCTCTCAGTAGTAGCTGGTGTATGTGTGTATTTATGTATATACTATTTATGCAAAGCACTCAGTGTCAATGTTACAAAGAAGAGGAAAGAAGATGATCTGTGCA